>CM065811.1:121446500-122053833 GCA_033398695.1 Orobanche coerulescens | reverse complement strand
ATGTGTTGGTTTTAGGAATATGGTGAATTACTATAAGTTGCAGGAAATTAGAATTATAGGTTGGTTCTATACTTGGTGTAATAATCAGCAGAGCAACTTGATTTTGACAGAACTTTTGGAAATGAATTTTGGATGGATAAGTATGGCCAGGTGTATGTTGAAAGCATGCACCCTGAAGGATCAGATCACTCCGCCCAAGTTGTTCAGATTGGATACCAGCACCAAAGAGTCAAAAAGCAATTTAGGTTTATGAATCGCTTCACTGAGCATGAAAAGTTTCTAGATACTGTGAAGAAGTGTTGGGAGTCTAGTGTTACTTGGGTTAACATGTATAAGGTGTGCAGTAAGCTGATAATTATTAGGGAACATCTGAGAATTATTGGAAAGGAGATGTCACAGTCTGGAGAGCAAATTGAAAAAGCAAGAGTAAAATTGGATCAAAAGCAATCTGAACTACAGGACCCTTTGAATACTTCCCATTTTCAGATTGTAGCTGAAGAACAAAAGGAACTGAGTAAATGGCTGAATATTGAGGAATCAATCTTGAAACAGAAGTACAAGGTGCACTGGTTGAAGTGTGGAGATGGGAATAATAAGTTTCTCCATGCCACGTTGAAATCTAGAGGTAAAACAGGTATAAAAATGTTAGTTGATGAACAAGGTAAAAAACTAACAGATGAACAGGACGTAGAGGAAGAAGTTTTGAAGTGTTATAAGCATCTATTGGGGACCCCTGCAGATACTAATAGAGATGTTAATCTGGATGTTATAAAGACTGGTGCTATGTTGAACCATCAACAAAGAAGTCTTTTAGTGTAACCCGTGATAGAGGCTGAAGTTCGGAAAGCACTAAAATCCATTGGTGATGATAAATCCCCAGGCGTGGATGGTTTTTCAGCAAAAATTTTCAAGAAAGCTTGGATAGTGATTGGTAAGGAGATAGTGGAGATTATTCAAGACATTTTCTCAACTGGGAAAATACTTAATAGCCTGAATGCTACACTTATCGCATTAATCCCAAAAGAGTATAGGCCAATCTCCTATTGTACACAAGAAATCATTATTTCGTGTGTTGTCGGCTCGGGCGGACAGCTTCAACAAAACGATGGGAAGATGGTGTAGGCTCAAAGCACTGAGGAATTGATTTAACATACCTCCGATGAAGGAAGTGAGTTCTCTCCAATTGACACAGCTGCTTTCCCTACTACTGGCACAAGAGGCACTTTTTCTTTGTCTCACCGTGTAAAACATTCCCCTGTATTTCCTCGTTGGGATAAAAGAGCCTACCCATAAACCCCTCTGCTTACCCAACTACCCAACCAAGGGTAAGATAATCTCTTGGGGTATTATGGCTACGTTTTTTTATACCATATTGAGCTTGAGGTCCTAGTTATTTTGTATTCACAGGTTTCATCATTTCCACCGCTTCTTGGATGAGGAGCCTGACCGATTAGAGAGCCCATAATGGGTAGCAGCCTTCTTCAGGTCCACCTCATAACTGGATCTATGCAACCACCATCAAAGAGTATAGGCCAATCTCCTATTGTACTGTGATCTATAAGATCATCTCTAAAATACTCACCCATAGAATGTGCAGTTATGGGCTCTCTAATCAGTGGTGAGCAGGTTGCTTTTGTTCGTGACATGTACATACATGATAATTCTATTCTAGCTCAATATATTATGAGGGGATATGTCAGAAAGGGCTTTCAACTAGATGTATGATTAAGATGGACCTGAAGAAGGCTTATGAATTCCCTGCTAAGTTTGTGGATTGGTTAATGATAGGGCTCACTAGTGTTACTTATCAAATTAACATTAATGGCCAAATATCACAACCATTTGAATGGAAGAAGGGGATAAGACAGGGGGATCTTGTATCCCATTATTTGTTTGTACTGAGTATGGAATACCTTAGCAGACTACTGAATACACTTGCAGGAAATAAAGATTTCAAATACCATCCTAAGTGTTCAACTTTGAATATCACTCATCTGATATTTGCATACGACTTGCTCATGTTCTCCAAGGGTAGCTTGAAATCTGTACAAGTGTTGCTTGATACTTTTGAAGTGTTCAGTAACACTTCTTGGCTAACTGCAAATAGGTCAAAACGTGAAATACACTTTTGCAGGGATGATTGATGAGAGGAAGAAGGATATTCGTGAATTTGCTCAAATGAAAGAGGGTGGTCTTCCTTTTAGGTACTTAGGGATTCCTCTTAATGCAATGATTATCCACAGTGCAATATCAGCCCCTTCTAGATAAGATCATAGGTAAGATTAGACATTGGACAGCTACTTTGCTCAGCTATGGTGGAAGGCTTCATTGGTTCAGAGTGTTTTGTATGCTATACGTAACTATTGGAGTCATTTATTCTTCTTTCCCAAAAAAGTGATGAAACTCGAATGCAATTTGTAGACAATTCTTATGGTCTAGTAATATATAGGGGAAGAGGAATATAGTGGCATGGGATGAAGTGTGCAGAACAAAGAAGGAAGGAGGGTTAAGTATAGTTCAGCTGGAGACCTGGAATAAGGCATGTACTATGAAATTATTATGGGCTCTTAATGCTAAAGATGACAGATTATAGATCAAATGGATGCACAGCTACTACATTAAGAACTAGGAAGTCGTGAGTATGAACTCTCCAAATGATGCTTCTTATCTATTTAAGAAACTCATGAAGCTGTAAAGCAAAATCAAGAATGGCTCCAACAGATGCAAGCAGCTAAGTTTCATATGAAGAAAGTATATAACATGCTGAGACCTGTGGTGGAGAAGGTCCCTTGGAGGGAATTCATGTTAAATAATGGGGCTACACCAAAGGCCAAATTCATTGTTTGGATGGCACTAAGAGGGAAATTGGCTACAAATGACAGACTTTCCATGCTTGTAGATGTGGAGGACCCTGATGTGTTTTTCTGTAATAAGGATGTTGAAACTAGTGAGCATGTTACATTGGGATGTGAAGTGATTAAAGGAATGTGGCAAGCTCTACTCAGTTGGTTAGGTTGTAAATCTCTTACATCCAATTGGAATGGTAACATATATCTAGTGCAGAATCAGATTGGTGGAAGATCTCCAAAGAATAGAGTTAACAAGGCCAAGTTCACTGAATTGATTTACGCTATATGGAAGGAGAGGAATAGTAGGATTTTCCAGCAGACTACTTGTAATCTGCAGTATATACTATGTAGTGTTGTGGAAATTACTTTCATTAGAGCTAGAATGCACAAAAAAACTGGTTCAGTTTTGTCACCAGTTTAAAGATCTGCCTAGGATTGCTTAAGAATTTTGGTCTATCTGTTATTCTGTAATATGGTTGCTTAGGTTGATGGTTTCTGCGGCCATCTCTTTGTAATTAGTGATGTACTCGAATGCCTACTGGAATAAAATTGCTATCATTTATTCGAAAAAAAAATGACTAAGTCCCTATTCACATAGGACTTTTGAAAGAGCTACTGAGAAACTTGGATTGATGCATATCAATGTGCGTGGTGCTTTAGAAGCAACATGAGATGAATATCAGTACTTCATTACATTAACTAATAATCATTCTAGGTATGGTTTCGTGTACCTGATGAAGCACAAATCCGAAGTCTTTGAGAAATTCAAGGAATTTAAGGCTCTATTCGAAAATGTTGGTCATCAAGTTAAGGCATTTCGCTCAGACCGAGGAGACGAATACATGAGTACCAAGTTTGTTGAGTTCTTAAAAGAACATGGAATAGTATCACACTTTACACCTACATCAACTCCTCAATTAAATGGTGTTTCAGAAAGAAGGAACCAAAAACTTGGTGGATATGGTTCGATCCATGCTTAACTATACTGATTTACTAATTTATCTATGGAGACATGTGTAACACCCAAAAATTCCATTGGGTTATTACAGTGCCGTGGACCCCATACCAAGAGATCCACCAGGCGAACACGACCAAAATACAACAAACTGACCAAAAGGAAGGATCACAGTCCCTACTATGATATCCAACACAATATTCCGATATTGAATTTTAACGACAAAAGTGGGCCTACATGGCCAAAATAAAAATACAACAACATCCACGAGCCTTGCTCGGATAGTACAACATGACAACAATTGACAAACCGGAGTACTCCAAACTGTCTGACCAACATGAACACCAAAACATCTCGGACTAGTATCGCTCGAATGCCTCGTCGCCATCATCATGCCCCTGTGTCTCAACTCTCTCCTCGCAAGCACCTAAAACATGAAAACATGTTCCGCCTCCAAGGAGTCAGTCATCCAGATAATGAATATCAAATACATGTACAACATAATATGCATCCAAAGATAGAATAACCAGTACAACAATGGTAATACGAGATGCTCACAAACCAAAGTAAGAATCGAGCATTCGTGAAACACTATGCCCACGGCATACGATCGGTACCTGCTCAACAGGTTAGAACACAAGTGCCCAATGGCGAATCATAAATACGAATCACAATGCCCGAAGGCTCCAACGGAAATCCCAAAACATCACAATGGCCTGAAAGACCTCAGTCGAAGCTGCCAAATATCATAATAGTCTAAAAACCACTCAGCCGAAGATGCCAATCATCACAATGGACTGAAAGCCAAACAGCCTAAATCTGTATATCATCACAATAGCCTGAAAGCCAAATAGCCCGAAGCTGTATATCATCACAATACGGATCTCAAAGAAACAAACCCGATTGTCGAACATACCCCTCGGTGTATGAACAACCAGTCACAAATCATCGGACATATCCAATACAACATGGACTATGAACGACCCAAACAATAAGGCTCAAGAGGGACATCACAGTACGCCCGATCCGGAAACGTGTCCGTGCACATGTCCACCCTGTATACGGAATCCAGAATATACGTGGGACAATGTACCTAATTAGCCTCACGAACTACGTCTCATGTGCACGGTCCAATGCGGAAATATCCACGCATGACCATCGCGTGCCTGGCTAAAAATCCTACACATAACCAATCGACATGCAGATATGATTCCAGATATGTCACGATGCAACATGACAACAAAACTTAAAGGATAACACATCCAATACGGATGAAAAGACTCACCAAAGTGAACGATGACACACGGATAATGAATGATCAACACGACCAACAATATCCAATACAACCATCATTGGATCATAATTAACACGATCAACAATCACAACACAACAATCTTGGAATCCTCAACCCTCAATGATCAAAAAATTATTGAATTAACAAGAATGATAGTGTGTTGCCTTGAGTCGGCCAACACGACAACAATAACTCATGAATGGGCACCGTCCTCGGCAATTCCAATTCAAATACCTCGACTGCCTTAGAATGGCTCATCGATAACAACGACACAACGGATGGGAACTATCCTCGATAATCCCAATTCAATATGTCGATTACCTTAGAACGGCCAATCAATAACTATGATACAATGGATGGGAAATGTCTTCGACAGTCCCAATTCAATACATCGATTACCTTAGAACGGTCAATCGATAACAATGATACAACGAATGGGAAATGTCTTCGACAGTCCCAATTCAATACATCAATTACCTTAGAACGGTCAATCGATAACAACAATACCACGGGTGTCTCGGCACCTTTAATCGGTTACCGATAATGAAGATGTTAATCGAATAAGTCAATGCCTTCAATCGTCCAATACAACATCAATAACGAAGCACCAATATCAATAACAATGATCACAACTATGTCTTAAATCGACATCAATATCAACAACAACAATCGATACATCGATACCGCAAACCGGCTATCGACAACAATATTACAAACAAGTATCGCAATGCCTTGAACCGTCCATTTACAAAAAATAATAACATTTGGCATAATTTGCCGAAGGATATCGTATCAAACAATTCCCTGATATCAACAAAATCATAAAGAGACCGAGTCTCGAAATGATACACACATTCATACACATATATGATAATATTAATCTCATTGACTAGGACAAGTATAAAACTTGCCTCAAATCGGAGGCGAGAAAGTCCTTCCACGATCAACGTCCTCCCACGAAACGACGAACGACATCTTACGTTGATCACAAGCACTCGAACAACCTTGAATGAAATACGATTCATTTAATAACACAAAATCAATAGAAAACAACACCAAAGACGACCCGATTCGATCACGAATCGATTAAACTCCACAAACGAATACCACAGTCCTCAACTATGAATTCTAACATCCTACAACACCTCAATGATTGATATGATCAAACGTCCTTAACACTTGTGAAAACAATTCAACAAGAATCACTTAAGAACAATATCAAATTGATCCTCCTACAATGATAATATCATCAAAATTATCACTATCACCTCAAGAACATCACCAACACAACAAACATGATGTCTAAACAATAATCAATCACCAATTCATTATGATTTCGGATTAATCAACAAGATTAAATCAACCATTTCATGATTATGATAATCATTACATAATTCATCATAATTCCTTACTAAAATGGTTAAAATATACCCATGAAATACAACATTAACACCAATCATATAATCATATAACAATCTTAACATAATCCTACCTAGACATGATTAAAACCTCCAAACATCCTAAAACATCAAGAACAACTCCTGCTCAAACCACAATCATCATGTTCTTCATCATAAGTTATAGAAACTCATCGAGAATCATGATGTACTCCAACAATCACCAATTATATGAGGAAAACAACAACAACAACATCATCATATTCGAAAATCACTTAAAGAACAAGAGATTAATAGAAATTACCAATGAAGAGCAAGAAGAACTCTCCAAGCACCAAAGGAGCACCAACTAGCTTCCAACTCCAAGCTCCAAATCAAGTTATGATGATCAAAAACATGTTGGAAGAGGCTAAATATCAAGAACAAGTCCAGAGGGACGGTTCTAGGGAGAGAAGGGAAGTTTTGGTTCGTGAAGAAATGAAATACGAAACCAAGATATATAAACTGACAGGATCGTTACGTACGCTATACACTAAGACTAATGTAAGTAAGGACCATTACGTACGCTATATCAGTAGCTTAACGTACGTAATGCTAGTCCAGAACCGACTGACCAGAGATGAGAAAGTTTTAACATATGTAAACAACCACCTTTTACGTACGTTAACAAGCTGCAAGAATTATGTACGTATATCTCTCCTCCTAACGTACATAAGGATCCGTTGACTGCAATAGTGAGATCTGATCGAAAGATTCCCGACCTTACCAGCCGAAAGTTAACCACGAGGAAGGTTCCTACAACCGACCACTCATTAGGTACGTAACAATATAGGTTTAACGTATGTAATACCCATACCATAGCGTACATAATGCAACCTATATAGCGTACGCTATGGCTAGTATACTTACCCAAAAGTCCAAACTCTCCAAGCAACATCCTAACGACGAAATAATACAGACGACAAGTATAAATATTTCGATCCCGAAACATCCCAATACTATATACATTGTATCAGTCTAAAACAACAACACTTGTACATTTCCAAACGAATACGTACAACTCAACAGTGAAACGAAAAAAAAAAGTTACTCCCAGATATTACATACTCCCCCCATTAAAAAGAGTTTCGTCCCCGAAACTCAGGGTGCATAATTCGGGATACGAACTATCCATCAGGATCTGAAAACAACATCTCCAGGAATACTCCTCAATACGAACAACTCCGTCTGACTAACTGAGCCAACCCCATGGGTCCCCGCGTCTCCCCTGCCCGAACACAGAGAAAACCAAGTGATAAAAACACTCAACCCAGTGCGAGATTAGTCAAATCATAACTCCTCCACCAGAGACCAGCCAGAAAGTCATACCACCTGTATGACTCGTAACACCGGCGTACACACCCTGTGGGAGCCGCCCATTGAACATGTCTACAATCATCGGTGTACACTTCCCCGTTCTCGTAGGCATCGGACGTCCATGCAAACACTGACTCACGCCACGCAAAGATAATAACACAGATATAGTCCTAGGGACCATATCAATCGCACGCCCAAGTCCTCACGACTTGACGTCTCGAATCACAATGAACAATTACCAGATTATCACAAAATCTCGGGTATAACACCAAAAGGAAATATAAACACATCAAATGACCTCAAATCTCAAGATTATCACATACTATCATTACAAGATAGATCAACAACAGATGATTCACAAGCACAATACCATAATACAAATTAAGTCAAACATCAATCCGAAAACAAGGAAAAAGTACAAATCAAGGCTACATCTCAAATGTACCCGAAATCAACATCCTCCAGATCATCGAGCTCCTCGATCTCATAGACTCGAGGAAGACCCAAATCTGAACTCGCTGCTCCTCCTTGGCTGTCCTTTCCTCTGGATCCAGAAGCCTGATAGGACCCCTTGCATGAAGTACGGACTGGAGTAACAAAATATCTCGAGGCCCGTGAGCTCTTTTGAGACCTACTGGTACTGGAACTCCTCTAGTATTTCTGAAGGTGTCCCTGCCTCCCACACAGAAAACAAGCAATGGTCTGCATCGAGCACCGGATAGTGTGATGTCCTATTTTATCACAATTAAAGCAAACAACGGTCGAACCCATCGCCTGAGAAGAAGATGCTGTCCCAGTACGACGATGACTAGAAGACGACCTCTTGGATGTCGGAGCCCGATGTTCCTCTGAACGAACCAGCATACTAGTCCCCTGACCAGAAAAAACTGAAGGGTTCTTCCGAGCAAGCTCCTTGATCAGAAGTTTTGCTCCAAGAGCCTTCTCAATGAATTCACCAAGTGAGTTACAATTATGATCGAACAACTGCATCCTCAACTGCGGGTTCAGCCTCTTGCTAAACTACTTGATCTTATCCGCTTCAGTATGGATAACTGACGAAGTAAACTGTAGAAGTCCTTGAAACTTCTCAGTAATAACAATAACACCCTCATCTTCGACGGATTCGGGGTTCAAGACCTGTCACAGCTTGGCTTCACGAAGTGGAGCCGGATAATACCTCTCTAACATGAGATTCTTAAACTCGCTCCAAACATAATCATGATCGGCGGGTTTCATAGAAAGCCACCAAGAATAAGCGCCCTTACTCAGATAGTAAGCCGCGATTGCCACCTTGCTCTCCTCCGGACATTGAACCACATCGAAGAGTTTATCGAAATGTTCAAGCCAATTTACAAAGTCAGCTGGTTCCGACGAACCCTCAATAATAGGCGGCCTCTGACGAGAGATATCGCCAACAATCTGACTCACTCCCTCAGTCTGCCCATGAAACGGCACCTGGAATCCCAGCTGCGGTGCACCACAAACCATCGAGGCCTACATGGTCTCCACTATCTGCATCATCTGAGTCATCTGGGCCATCATGCCCCTCATAAGAAAGAAAGAGTCGACGTGTCCACTCTCAGTCTGATCGACCTCTCAAGTATGACGTCCTGAAGGAGAATCGGTCGCGTAGGCAGCACTACCGGCCGAACTCTGATCCATCTCGGCATCCGCACGCGCATAAACATGAGGTTCTGATTTTCGGCGTGCTCTGTAACCTCTACCCCCTCTGCCACGTCCTCGGATTCCTCTTTCCATACTCAAATAATCGCGTTCGATCATGATCATAACTCAAATACGTCTCAATGGCCAAATCAGAATGCTAAGTTAATATTCAAACACGAGTATACGTACTCAACACAGTCACATCAATCATGCTAATCATATCCAATATAGCTCTCAAACGTTCCAAAACAAATAATCATGAGTGAATTTTAACACAAATGTTACATACGGATTTCAACAAAACATGTATAATCAATGACATAATGAATATATGAACATAAAGAGAATCGAGTCCTTACACAGGTCATACGAAGCTTCGAGGTCTTGTGATACTAGTCTTTAGTGACGACGACTCGGTGAAAGAAAGACTCATACAGTCGCCCGACTCACAAAACCCAACTATCCAGATTGTCATAACCTGACATCCCCACTACTAACGTGTCGGTAGAGCCACATAACTCACATATCAGGGTATCTCACAACCCAATGTCTCTGATACCATCTTCTGTAACACCCCCAAATCCAACTGTGGCATTACAGTGCCGTGGACCCCACACCAGGAGATCCACCAGCCGAACACGACGAAAATACAACAAACAGACCAAAAGAAAGGATCACAGTCCCTACTATGATATCCAACACAATATTCCGATATGGAATTTTAACGACAAAAGTGGGCCTACATAGCCAGAATAAAAATACAATAACATCCACGAGCCTTGCTCGGATAGTACAACATGACAACAACTAACAAACCGGAGTACTCCAAACTGTCTGACAGACATGAACACCGAAACATCTCGGACTAGTATCGCACGAATGCCTCGTCACCATCGTCATGCCCCTATGTCTCAACTCTCTCCTCGCAAGCATCTAAAACATGAAAACATGTTCCGCCCCACGGGGTCAGTCATCCAGATAATGAATATCAAATACATGTACAACATGATATGCATCCAAAGGCAGAATAACCAGTGCAACAATGGTAATACGAGATGCTCACAAACCAAAGTAAGAATCGAGCATTTGTGAAACACTATGCCCACGGCATACGATCGGTACCTGCTCAACAGATTAGAACACAAGTGCCCAACGGCGAATCATTAATACAGAACACAACAATGAACTACCTGAAGGTAACCCAAACAAAAGCTGAAATAAATATGAATCACAATGCCCGAAGGCTCCAACGGAAATCCCAAAACATCACAATTGCCTGAAAGCCCTTAGCCGAGGCTGCCAAATATCACAATGGTCTGAAAACCACTCTGCCGAAGCTGCCAATCCTCCTAATGGCCTGAAATCCGAACAGCCCGAAGCTGTATATCATCACAATAGCCTGAAAGCCGAACAGCCAGAAGCTTTATATCATCACAATACTGATCTCAAAGAAACAAACCCGACCGTCGAACATACCCCTCGGCGTATGAACAACCAGTCACAAATCATCGGACATATCCAATACAACATGGAATATGAACGACCCAAACAATAAGGCTCAAGAGGGACATCACAGTATGCCCGATCCGGAAATGTGTCCGCGCACATGTCCACCCCGTATACGGAATCCAGAATATACATAGGACAATGTACCTAATTAGCCTCACGAACTACGTCTCGTGTGCACGGCCCAATGCGGAAACATCCATGCATGACCATCATGTGCCTGGCTAAAAATCCTACACATAACCAATCGGCATGCAGATATGATTCTAGATATGTCATGATGTAACATGATAACGAAATCGAAGGATAACACATCCAATACGGATCAAAAGACTCACTAAAGTGAACGATGACCCATGGATAACGAAAGATCGACACGACCAACAATATCCAAAACAACCATCCTGGGATCACAATCCCTTAGGACCGATTAACACGATCAACAATCACAACACAACAATCTTGGAATCCTCAACCCTCAACGATCACAAAATTACCGAGTTTACAAGAATTATAGTGTGATGCCTTGAGTCGACCAACACGACAACAATAACTCACGGATGGGCACCGTCCTCGGCGATCCCAATTCAAGTACCTCGACTGCCTTAAAATGGATCATCGATAACAACGACACAACGGATGGGAACTATCCTCGATAATCCCAATTAAATACCTCGATTACCTTAGAACGGCCAATTGATAACAATGATACAACGGATGGGAAATGTCTTCGACAGTCCCAACAATACATCGATTACCTTAGAATGGTCAATTGATAACAACGATACAACGGACAGGAAATGTCTTCGACACTCCCAATTCAATACATCGATTACCTTAGAATGGTCAATCGATAACAACAATACCACGGGTGTCTCGGCACCTTTAATCAGTTACCGATAACGAAGATGTTAATTGAATACGTCAATGCCTTCAATTGACCAATACAACATCAATAACGAAGCACCAATATCAATAACAATGATCACAACTATGTCTTAATTGACATCAATATCAACAACAATCGATACATCGATACCGCGAACTGGCTATTGACAACAATATTACCAACAAGTATCGCAATGCTTGAACCGTCCATTTACGAACAATAATAACATTTGGCATAATTTGACCGAAGGGTATCGTATCAAACAATCCCCTAATATCAACAAATCATAAAGAGATTGAGTCTCGAAATGATACACACATTCATACACATATATGATAACATTAATCGCATTGACTAGTACAAGTATAAAACTTGCCTCAAACCGAAGGTGAGAAAGTCCTTCCACGATCAACGTCCTCCCACGAAACGAAGAACGGCGTCTTACGATGATCACAAGCACTCGAACAACCTTGAATGAAATACAATTCATTCAATAACACAAAATCAATAGAAAACAACACCAAAGACGACCTGATTCGATCACGAATCGATTAAACTCCACAAACGAATACCATAGTCCTCAACTATAAATTCTAACATCCTACAACACCTCAATGATTGATATGATCAAACGTCCTTAAGACTTGTGAAAACAATTCAACAAGAATCACTTAAGAACAACATCAAATTGATCCTCCTACAATGATAACATCATCAATATTATTACTATCACCTCAAGAACATCACCAACACAACAAACATGATGTCTAAACAATAATAAATCACCAATTCATCATGATTTCGGATTTATCAACAAGATTAAATCAAACATTTCAAGATTATGATAATCATTACAAAATTCATCATAATTCCTTACTAAAATGGTTAAAATCTCGCCATGAAACACAACATCAACACCAATCATATCAACACCATGTTAATCATGTAACAATCTTAACCTAATCCTACCTAGACATGATTAAAACCTCCAAACATCCTAAAACATCAAGAACAAGTCCTCCTCAAAGCACAATCATCATGTTCTTCATCATAAGTTATAGAAACTCATCAGAATCATGATATACTCCAACAATTACCAATTATACAAGCAAAACAACAACAACAACAACATCATCATATTCGAAAATCACTTGAAGAACAAGATATTAAGAGAACTTACCAATGAAGACCAAGAAGAACTCTCCAAGCACCAAAGGATCACCAACTAGCTTCCAACTCCAAGCTCCAAATCAAGTTATGATGATAAAAAACATGTTGGAAGAGGCTAAATATCAAGAACAAGTCCAGAGGGATGGTTCAAGGGAGAGAAGGGAAATTTTGGTTCGTGAAGAAATGAAATAGGAAACCAAGATATATAAACTGACAGGCTCCTTACGTATGCTATACACTAAGACTAACGTACGACCATTACGTACGTTATATCAGTAGCTTAACGTACGTAATGCTAGTCCAGAACCAACTGACCAGAAATGAGAAAAACTTAACATACATAAACAACCACCTTTTACATACATTAACAAGCTGCAAGAATTATGTACGTAGATCTCTCCTCCTAACGTACGTCAGGATCCGTTGACTGCAATAGTGAGATCTGATCGAAAGATTCCCAACCCTACCAGCCGAAAGTTAACCACAAGGAAGGTTCTTACAACTGACCACTCATTACGTACGTAACAATATAGGTTTAACGTACATAATACCCATACCATAGCGTACATAATGCTACCCATATAGCGTACGCTATGGCTAGTATACTTAGCCAAAAATCCACACTCTCCAAGCAACATCCAAACGATGAAATAATACCAACGACAAGTACAAATATTTTGATCCTGAAATACCCCAATACAATATACATTGTATCAGTCCAAAACAACAACACTTGTACAATTCCAAATGAATACGTACAACTCAACAGTGAAACGAAAAGAAAAAAAGTTACTCCCGGATATTACAACATGCACTACTTACTGCCGTGTATATCTTGAATAGATGTCCTTCCAAATCCGTTCCTACTGTTAGGAATATGCCCTCGAATGCCACTCAGGGGATGAGAGAGTAAGGGCATTGTACTTGTAACTGTGGAATAATTAATAAAAAGGCAATACGATTCATTCACTGTTTATTGTATTTCAATTGCATTCTTGACTTGGTAAACATTGAAGTGAAGTCAATGTAAATAAATCGAACATTCCATTCTCGTTATGGGATAAGAGAAAATGTACTGGAAGTGTTTAAAGTTTATTTACGTAAATTGTTCGCAAGTCAATAAACTTAAAATGGGCATTAAGTTTTAGTACGACTTGTATAACTGATGCTAGGACGTGTGCACGTCTTGATAGCATAGTTATAAGTATATTGGTGGGGCTAGTATACTCGAACACGACTCATACTCAATTCAGTCACACGGTATTCACTCTCAGAGAGTCGATGACGAATCGAAAGGTTGTAATAGTATACGTGGACCTTTGACTTGAGGGTTCAGTAGAAGATGTGCCTGTGACGTTTAGTTTGTCATTAGAGTAGTTAGACTCATTTACTTAATTGCTGAGTCGACCTCGAAGTGCGGACTATACGGGCAGGTAGCAGTCTTTACTGTACGCCAAGAAAGGATTCTATCTCCTGTTAGTGAGCAGACGAATGTCCTATACGGTTAATGGCAAATAAGATCATAAGTCTTTGGCCAAAGCATTCTGATATAGTCGTATTAGGTACACTATTAATCATTCGGTCTTAATTTGGATTAACACATATATAGAGTCTAGTCAATAGTAGGGTTTGACTTTACCGTGACCCGAAGACTTGACCGGGACATCTGATGAAGGGTCTATACGTATATAGTATTCACGACAAAATGGTTCTGGAATGATCCCTTCATTCGTTCTCATTTGGTGTTTACAGTGCGGCCCGCTAGGCTGGCTAAGTGTTGCCCGCACTCATTGGTTCCTCCCAATGCCGGCTGAGACGGACCTATGGAGTCGCGCATCAGGAGAGTTGACGGATAAATATGAATTTATTATCTCTCTATTAATATTAGATATTGGATATCTAATTATGATTTATTGGATAAATCAAATAACGGTCTTATGAATTAAAATTAAGTTACCGGGTAATTAATTTAATTCATAAATTATATTTCTTAGAGAAATATATTTGTATTTGATATAATTAATTAATTAGATTAATTAATTAATATAAATACATTTATAATTAAACGGAGTGTATTTAACGGAGTTGTTTGACGAACGTCCGGTACACGAGCCGAGTGGCTCGCTCGTTTTCTAGGAAGCTTCCTTATGGGCGCCCCCCCACCTCACATGGCCATTCCTTTTTGCATGTTAGGTTGTTGTAGTCTTGTAAATAATGGTTGAGATTCCTCACATTATTTTTCCATGTTGATGAGTTGTTGTTATGTTATTATATAACAACACTTATAATGACATGTGTTGTGTCGAGAATTATACTCTCCGACCGGCGATCGCCTCGGAGATCGGGCGACCTAGCCACTGCCGAGCAGCCGAGGCAGAACTGCCGACCAGCGACCAGGCGACCTAGCCTTAACCCGGGAGCCAAGATAGATCTGCCGTCCGAAGGTCCCAGGGCGAGTCCCAGTGCCGAGCGATCGACACCTAAGATGCTCGTCTCTTGGTACTTGGCGATCTACTCCTGGTGGCCGACCAGTAGACGATCATCTCTCGGCACTTGCCGACCGACCCTTGGCGACTGACCGATGCCGACCCTCAGCAACTGG
The DNA here is from genome assembly GCA_033398695.1 of Orobanche coerulescens. Taxonomy (NCBI): domain Eukaryota; kingdom Viridiplantae; phylum Streptophyta; class Magnoliopsida; order Lamiales; family Orobanchaceae; genus Orobanche; species Orobanche coerulescens. Next base: position 122,038,150 of record CM065811.1, on the reverse strand, counting down.
CCGATGCCGACCTCTGGTGACCGGCTAAAGACGACCACCTCGTGCCGATCACAGCCGATGGCCATCCAGTCGGCAAAGGCCGAAGCCCAGGACATAACCCACGTGCAGAGCCGAGACAAGATCCGCAATTCACGGATCATTGACCACAGCCTCTCAGCATCCGTCCACCAGCCGACAGGCCCGCCGAAAGTTGTCAGTAGGACCGCATGTGACAGTGACTCCGGACGCGTGCTGGCTCCTCATTGGACCGCACAGCTGGCTGCCGACTGTAGCCTTGGACTTTAGGCAGACTGCCCATGTGACCTTTAGGACGATCGCTGTTAGGCGTATTTTTATACGCTTATTTATCATTATTTTGTAGTGTTTTGGTGAGTGAAATCATCTAAATGAGCTTTTAATGCCTTGATTTTGTATGATTGACAGGAAATTGAAGTCCGGGAGCTAAAACGAGGCAAAACGGGCGAAAACGGCAAAACTGGACGATGAGCCGCGGCGCAGGAATCGAGCCAGCGACAGAAGACACCAAATTAAGGGCGAGTAGTCAGTACTGCGTGCCGCGCACCCAGTGAGCCGCGTACGTAAGAATTATTTAACGCCTGTATTCAACTTTTGGCGATGTGCCGCGGCACGAGTTCATGAGCCGCGGCACACTTAGCGGGTTTGGTACGCTGCGCGGATTACGGGCCGTTTGCCGCTTTCAACCGATTAATACGGACGCGATTTGTGGAGGTGCTGAGCTATAAATAGGGCTTAAGACCCTAATTTAATTATCTTGGAATCATTGAATCTAAACCTAGGAGAGCTTAAGCTTGGAGACAGAGAAGAGGAGGAAAGCGAGAAGAATTCAAGGGCGAAGGTGGGAGTCAAGAACGGAGGAATCCGAGCTTCATCCGCATTTGAATTTTATGCTTTCGTTTATTTATTCTGTATTTTCGCTTTTAGTATGTCGACTAAAGCCCTAATCTAGGGTTTTGATGAAACCTTTGTTTTGACGAATTGATTGAGATTATCCAATTTATTACCTTTTTATTGAGTTTTCCCAATTATGTTTAATGCTTGCAATTATCGGCCAATAGTTGTATTGATTTAATCATTCACTTGAATCGGGAGAGGAGATTTGGTGAGGAACTATTGGTGAGGACCGTTTTATTCTGTGAGATAGGAATATACTCATAGGAACTACGTGGCCTTTAGGAGATTTCATGCTTTTTGCCTAGCGACGAGATAATTCACCTAGGGATAGAGTGCGTTAGTCGCCGTTAGATAAATCTATTGACCTCGGGAGAGGCGGTAGAATATATTAGCAATCTCCGCCTTCAATAAATTGGGAAAATTATTTATTACGGATAATCAAGATTAAATTCGGATAAATTAAGGTGGATTCGAACTCTAGACTTATTTATCATTTGATTCCTTTTATTCAAGCTATCGTTTTCTGTTTAGTCTTTTATTAATTCTTTTAGTTATTAATCCAAAACCCAACTTCAATTGTTCAAATAAAATTGGAATACGAAACGTCGGTAGTTAGAGATTCAATCTCGTGGGAACGATACTCTACTTATCACTTTATTACTTGTAAACGATGACGTGCACTTGCGTGTAGGAATTATCGCAACAAGTTTTTGGCGCGCTGTTGGGATTGAAATTTTCTAATATCGATTTAAGTATTTCCATCTTAATTTGAGCGTTTTATTTTTATTTTTGCGTATTTAATTTTGTTTATTCGTTTTCCTTTCAGACCTTTCGTTAGTGCATGAGAAGACTCGGTAACAAAGGCCTACTACCTTTGGACACCGAGCTCGAGCGCACTCTAAGAAGGAACAAAAAGGAGAAAATAGAGTCACAGATTTACGGCCAACATGGCCGAGAATATTGAAATCCAAGGAGGAGACAACCAAGTGCGGCAAGTTCAACCGAACTAGCTCTTCGGGATTATGCCATGCCGCAAGTCAACGCAAATTTTTCGGAATTCGGCGTCCCACCATCCAAGCTAATAACTTTGAGATCAAGCCCGCCATTATTCGGATGGTGCAAAGCGAGCCCATTCTCGTGGACTCGCCAAGGACGACCCGAATGCCCACATTGCTTCATTCCTTGAGATATGCGATACTTTCAAAACTAATGGTGTCACCGACGATGCCATCCGATTGAGGCTTTTCCTTTTCTCTTTGAGGGATAAAGCAAAGTTTTGGTTAAATTCCTTATCACGGGTCGATTACAACATGGGAGAGGTTAGCGCAAGCCTTCCTTGCCAAATTTTTTCCACCAGCTAAGACGGCGAGGTTGAGAAATGAAATAACCACTTTTGCCCAGTACGATATGGAATCGCTCCACGAGGCGTGGGAGCGATATAAAGAATTGCTTCGAAGATGCCCTCATCACGGCATTCCTGATTGGCTTCAGCTGCATACGTTTTATGGTGGTTTGAGTGCTTCTACACGCACTCTTGTGGATGCGGCCTCCGGTGGAACATTCATGGGAAAATCTATGGCCGAGGCTCATGTGCTTTTGGAAGATATGGCTGAAAACGCATACCAATGGCCATCAGAAAGATTGACACCGAAAAGAGTAATGGAAGTTGCAAGCAATGATCCGATCTCCACCTTGACAGCTCAAGTCGCCGCTTTGACACAACAGCTCCAGACATTTTCGCACGCACCAGCCCCCGTTACCATTGAGACATGTAATTGGTGTAACGGATCACACCCGAGCGCGGAGTGTCAATTTGGAAATCCGTCGAGCAAAATCGATGGAGCAGGCTCAATTCGTAGGAAATGGGAATCGACCGAATAACCCGTACTCAATACTTATAATCCGGTGGCGCAATCATCCCAACTTTTCATGGAGAAACGGAGAACGCACACCAGCCCCCTTTCGCTCGTAATCAACGGCCCCCTTCCGCTCCCAAAGTGTCTCTCGAGGAAGCGCTTGCAAAATTGGCGGCAAATACGAGTCAATTTATGACTCGGACAAGCTACACTACAAAATCATTCGCTTCCATTCGAATTTGGAGGTCCAGTGGGCCAAATCGCTAATGTGTTGACGGCTCTCGTCGGAGGGAGCATTGCCGAGTACAACAGAGACTAATCCTAGAGAGAGTCTAAACGCAGCTTAGCTTGAGAAGCGGAGAGAGTTCTTTGGATCAACCGAGTCGGGTAAAGAGAAGAAAGTGATTGAGGAAGAGATGGATTTAAAGCCGAGGAGTCAAAGGATGTGAAGCCGGATAACTTGAAGACATGTGTTCCCCGTTCCATTTCCGCAGACTACAAAGAAAGAAGGGCGGACAAACAATTTTCTAAATTCCTTGATGTGTTCAAAAAGCTTCACATAAATATTCCGTTCGCCGACGCATTGGAGCAGATGCCGAGTTATGTCAAATTCATGAAAGAGATATTATCGAAGAAGAGAAAGCTTGAGGAGTTTGAAATGGTCACTTTGACAGAGGAGTGTAGTGCAATCCTTCAAAAGAAGCTCCCACCTAAATTGAAAGATCCGGGAAGCTTCAACATACCTTGCACCATGGGGAATCTTTCATTTAATAAGGCACTATGCGATCTTGGTGCGAGTATCAACCTCATGCCTCTGTCGATTTTCCAAAAGCTGAATATTGGGGAAGCTAAGCCAACCACAGTCTCATTACAATTGGCGGACCGATCGATAAAGTATCCGAGGGGAGTGATCGAGGATGTTTTAGTTAAAGTCGATAAGTTCATCTTTCCGGCCGATTTCATCGTACTAGACATGGAGGAAGATGAAAATATTCCGATCATCTTGGGACGACCATTTCTAGCGACGGGCCGCACCCTTATAGACGTGGAAAAGGGGGAGTTAACTCGAGGGTCCAAGGCGAGCAAGTTACTTTTCAAGTGTTCAAATCGTTTCCATGTCCCGGAAGTGCTGATAAAGAGTCTCAAATTGAAAGTGTGGATGTTGTTGAAAGAGGAAAACACCGAAAACATCGTCGGTGGAAAAATTCAGATTTTGTGTTGAATGGCCCAAGTTTTAAGAAGGATGTTGAACGAGTGGCATTCCTCGAGCATGAGGAAAAATCTGCTGCAGTCGTGAGTTCGTTGGCGAAGGAGGAGAGTGAGCTGAGAGCCAAGCGGACAATTAGTCATGGAGAAACCGGGTGTTTCGGAAAGTTATTCAAGTCGAAACATTTCCGCAAACTACATTTGATGACTGAACCGAAAGTCGAACTGCTGATGACCAATGGTCATAATTTTAACCAAAATACAAACGGTTCGATGAACGGGGCGGAAGCCAAATGGAGTTTGCGAAAAGCGAACTAACGTTGTTCAAGAAGTCCGGCTGAAGACTATAAACTTAGCGCTCCTCGGGAGGCAACCCGAGTATTAGTTGTAGATTCTTTGTTGTTTGCTTGCATTTTTAGAGTCTCTTTTTGTCTTCTTTCTTCTTTGATCCATCCTTCCCTCTCATCTTAATGTATTTGTGTAAAATTTCTGTGCAGGAATCAGCAAAAGGGGATAAATTCAATGATGGGCCGCGGCACAGTCCAGGTGAGCCGCGGCACACACCAGCTGAGGAAAAATGGCCGATCAAACTGTACCCTGTGCCGCGGCATGATCTTACTAAGCCGCGGCACACCAGTCGAGCCGCGGCACCGATAATCGAGCCGCGGCACTAAATGGTCAAGAAACGACTGTGGCGCACAGTACTTTGTGCGGCATACTAAGGCCGAGCCGTGGCACACTAAAACACCGAGCCGCGGCATACGAAATCGAGTGCGGCACCGACGACATATCAAAACGTCCTAGTCCGAATGTACTTTGGGCCGCGGCTCACTTTTATTGTGCCGCGGCCCCGTCGCAAAATAAGAGCAGCCAGGTAAGGCTATTTCAGTCGATCGGCCTGCATAGTATACTTCTTCCCTCCATTCCTTCCTTCCTGCACACGATGAGGTTAGTTGGGTCCAGTCTATCAGTCTCCTTCTCAAATTCTCCAGGTAATTTTTGATTTCTAAATCATAGGTGATTATTGATGTGAAAAGATTTGGAGTTTTATATTGCTAGTTGTTCTTCATTGTTGTTTCTGAAATGGAGTGGAATATGGGGAATTTGTTATTATGATGGAATTGATATTTATGAACGAATTGTTGATGATGGTTTTCGTAATTCAGGGTTATAATCTGTGTTATTATTTTTGGGATTTGGAATTAACCATGAAAATTCTTGTTCTTCATTTTAACTTGTGCACACAAGGTGTTTGATAAATTGCAGCAATGAAAAATGGGTAAGCTAGGCATTTTCCAACTTATATGCAATGAATCATGTTGTCACATTATCCCCAACCTCTACATCATGTTCAACTTGAGAGCTATACTTAACTTCCTTTTTGATGATGCAAGCTTGTTTATTCACATTCCGCATGTAGTCAAGAAGCATGCAAGCTCACCGGACGATGCCGGCACCAGCTCCTGAGGCATCGGAGGAGTACTTGACCTTTACTTTTCTTGCATTCCATTTTTGTCCATTGAGGTCAATGTACGTCCTAAGTTTGGGGGGGATTTACATTCAGTCTACATTCATTGCTGTACTCTATTTTCTTGCTGTACATTATATTTTGTTGCACTTTTCTTTTCTTTGCGAAAATTTTTTTTAGATAGCCTTGCTTGCCGTAGTTTTTCTTTATTCGTGAATTTTCGTGCTTCTATTTTGTGTGATACTGATGTTACGACACTGTCTTTCTCTCTGAAGAAGCGGGCGAGTTCTAGTCGAGTTGTAGTCGATTATTTACATTACGCTTAGTATTCGATTAGGTCGAAATTTTTCGTGATTGTAGAGGTCTTGGCGAGATAAGAGACGATACATACTTGTTTTTAAATCCCCTTCAATACGTTTGGCTACATTTTCCGGATAGTGAGTAAATCTTGTTCCTTTAGTCGTGTTGGCACTTAGATGAAGTTTAGAGTCGGTCGAGTTTTCCCTAAAAGTCGAGATAATGTGTTCTATGAAGGGAAGTCTAGTAACCGGGGTATTCGCGTGACCCGTTGTCTACTCTCGCGTAAAGCAGCGACCCGATTAGACTAGTAATTTAGTGATTTCACATGTGCCAATGATAGGAAGCCTAGTAACCGGGTATTCACGTGACCCATTGTTTACTCTCGCGTAAAGCGGCAACCTTGATTCGGACATGCGAAATTATGTATTCGAGTTGTTTCTCCATTTAAACGGAAACTTAGTAACTAGAAGCATCCATGTGCCCCATGAGTGTCTTTTTACGTCAAACGGTTTCCGAATACATGAGAATGGAAGTTCCACCCTAGGATTATCCCGATGAAACATCCGAGATCCTAACCTAGTGGTCGACTCGAATCAAATTTTTGAGCATATATATAAGGGGATCTTGTCAGGTTTATTTGTTATGAGACTCGTGAAAATTTGTGCCTTTCAACCGTGGAGCAGGACGAACTAGTTTGGCGGTGTTAGCCTTTCATATTGTGATCGATTTGACTCATGTTTTGTTAATCTTTGAGTGAAATTTTCTTCATGAACGAATGATTAGGACTGAACTTGATTACTTTGCGGAATCATTATTCGAGTGCGGCTCGCTTTTATGACACTCGCATTATTTAGAGAGAATGGCAGATAGTATTGATTAGGTTGAACACTATGAGTTGCACGATGATTCACGACATTCTTTTATTGACTTTAATTCTTTTTGCTTGAGGACAAGCAAAGGCTTAAGTTTGGGGGTATTTGTTAGGCGTATTTTTATACGCTTATTTATCATTATTTTGTAGTGTTTTGGTGAGTGAAATCATCTAAATGAGCTTTTAATGCCTTGATTTTGTATGATTGACAGAAATTGAAGTCGGGAGCTAAAAGCGAGGCAAAAGCGGGCGAAAGCAAAAGCGGACGATGAGCCGCGGCGCAAGGAATCGAGCCGCGGCACAGAAGACACCGGCCGAAGGCGAGTAGGTGTACTCTATGCGCAGCCGCGGCCAGGTGAGCCGCGGCCCCAGTGAGCCGCGGCACGTAAGAATTATTTAACGCCTGTGTATTCAACTTTTGGCGATGTGCGCGGCACGAGTTGATGAGCCGCGGCACACTTAGCGGGTTTGGTACGTCTGCCGCGGATTAAGGCGTTTGAGCCGATTTTCAACCGATTAATACGGACGCGATTTGTGGAGGTGTTGAGCTATAAATAGGGCTTAAGACCCTAATTTAATTATCTTGGAATCATTGAATCTAGACCTAGGAGAGCTTAAGCTTGGAGACAGAGAAGAGGAGGAAAGCAGAAGAATTCAAGGGCAGAAGGCGGGAGCTGAAGAACGGAGGAATCCGAGCTTCATCTGCGTTTGAATTTTATGCTTTCGTTTATTTATTCTGTATTTTCGCTTTTAGTATGTCAGGCTAAAGCCCTAATCTAGGGTTTTGATGAAACCTTTGTTTTGACGAATTGATTGAGATTATCCAATTTATTACCTTGTTATTGAGTTTTCCCAATTATGTTTAATGCTTGCAATTATCTGGCCAATAGTTGTATTGATTTAATCATTCACTTCGAATCGGGAGAGGAGATTTGGTGAGGAACTATTGGTGAGGACCGTTTTATTCTGTGAGATAGGAATATACTCATAGGAACTACGTGGCCTTTAGGAGATTTCATGCTTTTGCCTAGCGAGATAATTCACCTAGGGATAGAGTGCGTTAGTCGCCGTTAGATAAATCTATTGACCTCGGGAGAGGCGGTAGAATATATTAGCAATCTCCGCCTTCAATAAATTGGGAAAATTATTTATTACGGATAATCAAGATTAAATTCGGATAAATTAAGGTGGATTCAGAACTCTAGACTTATTTATCATTTGATTCCTTTTATTCAAGCTATCGTTTTCTGTTTAGTCTTTTATTAATTCTTTTAGTTATTAATCCAAAAACCCAACTTCGATTGTTCAAATAAAATTGGAATACGAAAACGTCGGTAGTTAGAGATTCAATCCTCGTGGGAACGATACTCTACTTATCACTTTATTACTTGTAAACGATGACGTGCACTTGCGTGTAGGAATTATCGCAACAATCGCCCCATTATTATATTGGCCGGAAGACGATCGCCCGCTAGGATACAAGGCTCCTCAGCCTCTATAAATAGAGGGCAGCCTGCACTTGTCCAAAGGACGGAAATTCTTCAGCACTCACGGAACTTTTACCACCGAAATACACAGCACTTGGCTTTCTTCTACTCTTGGCAATAGCTATCTTTTGGTTCTTTCTTCTCTCGGCCTCTCTCATACAGAAGACGATCGGCAGGGACGAAGAACACCGAGCTTCACTCAAGAGCTGGATTAACAGAGTCTTTTTACACTCATTGTACTTAGATTCTCACATTACTACTTGTATCCACGAATATTTGTATTAATAACATCTCGCGAGAGCATTCAAGCCCGGGCCTAACAAACCCGGCAAATCTTGTGTTTATTCATATTCTCTCGGAAGTGCTCTCGCAAATTTTTTTGTTGTTCGTCCATTCCAGCAGTATTTAATCTTCGGATAAATATTTTGGGCAACAACAAGTGGCGCTAGAAGAAGGGCATCTAACCCTCAAATTTTTATTCCTACCGTCTCGAGGAACACTCACTGTTCTCAGGCATATACTTGAAGTGACACTCACTGCGCTTCAAAGAAATCTTTCAGAAATCATGTCTTCCGCCTCCGCGTCGAAGAAAGCCGCTGGCCAGCCCGCCAGACGCCTCGTTCCGTCTCAGTCCGAGCCACAGCCGATGGCGGAAGGTAGCCGCCGCAGTCCGAGACGCTCGATCCCGGCCCTGGACGGCAGCCCAAGCCTCTCGCTCGATCAGTTCCGAACCGCGGAATAGATCGACGAGGCCATGGCCGTCCTACAGGAGCGACGGAGTGCTCTCGACGCGCCTCCCGCTATCACCCCCTCGGCCATCCGCCGAAAGACCAAGTGGAAGTTCAAGGCGTTACTGGCCGAGCGATCGCCAGGAGGCTCTCATCCGCAAGGAGAGGCGCTCGCCAGCTGGGGCACCTCTGTTTTCGATCGCCTGGGCAGTGACCCGTCTTGGCGACCAGGGCAGTCCGGCCCCAACTACGAGACGACGGAGTTTGAGTCCGTCACCAGGAGCTCGGCCTACCCGACTCCTGCAAGGCGCCTCACCTGCCTGATCCCTCGCCAAATAGCCGAGGTCGGCAGCAGCGGAGTCCGGAGATCGGTACATGATCGCCTCGGCTCCCGCTCCCAAAGACGATCAGCGAGCGACCGAGCCACGACGATGGTCGCGATGCAACGCCAGCTCGACGACGTGAAGGCGCTCCTCGAATCCGGGGCAGGTGCCAAGAAGACGATCGCCGAGACGAGCGAGCCGCTCACGGTCGACATCAAGCTCGCCACCGTGCAGCACAAGATCGCTCCCCCGCAAACACCTTTGTACGAGGGGAGCTCAGACCCCGAAACACACCTGAGCAAGTTCAACATCCACATGACCGGGTGTGGGGCATCAGACGCGACCAGGTGCCGAATGTTCCCTATGACGCTGGACGACCTCGCCTACAGGTGGTACACCTTATTGCCACCTCGGTCCATTGGCTCCTTTAACCAGCTGGCGCACGTCTTCACAGAGTACTTCGCCACCAGGGTCGCTCGGCCGGAATGTCCCCTTCGCATGATGCAAATCAAGCAGGGAGAAGAAGAGTCCTACTCGGACTACATCGACCGGTTAGACGAGATCATCCTCAATGGCGAGCCCGTAAGCGATGAGATCGCCCTCTACATGGTCCTAGGACGATTCCATGGTCTTTCGCCTATGTTCAGGCATCTTACGAAGAGCCAACCCTCGACCTACGCGACCTTCCGAGCTAAGGCCGCAGACTTTCTGGCCAGGCAAAGGTTTCTTGTTAGCCTGTGAGCAGCGCGATCGGCGCCCGAACGACGATCTCCCGCCCGATCGCCGATATCAACCTACGAATAACGCGATCGGCAGCCGAGCAACGATCGCCAGTCTTCCAGCCCGATCGCCATCATCACGCTACATCACTAAAAAACCGGAGGACTCGTTCGCCATCTACAGTTCAGCATCTAACATGACGGACTAAGGCATGAGATCGCCTCCACCGCACAACTTAAAGCCATGGTCCTGGTAGTCGATGGAACCGGCTGCTTCGGCCATGCAAGGTCTCTTCCGGCCAAGATCGCCCGCCATTTGTTTAAATACGAGGCCGGCGTAGTCTGAGGACCCTCCAAAATCAATCAGTGGACACGATCGCCCGCCCTCAAACGTTCACCATCTAACATGATAGACCCGGACAATGCGACACGTGCCACTACCCCCGTCTCAACGTACACCGTCGAGGTTTGCCATCTTCATGGCGGGCCGAGGTGGAAGCAGAGCTTACAAGCGGCGGGCGTGGAGTTGAACCATCCGACGCTGCCCCGCACAATGACTCCTCTAGACCAAGACCGCACGCCCTTCGTTTAAATACGAGGCGAGGCGCATCCTAACAGAGGACCCTCACAATAAAATGAGTCACGAGACACTCAATGTCTTCGCGCACCAAGACACGGTCATGGAGTCGGTCCATCGAACTCCGCGACTGTGCACGGTTTCTCAGCGACGAAACAATCAAGTTTCTACGAGGGATCGGCCAATGTTGTTTTTTGCAGGTACAAGACCGAAAGATAGCTAGCCAATCGACTACATAGCCCAAGTCCGAATCAAAAGTCAGCTCAACGGATCGCCCGTCCTCATCTTACACGATTGCCAGCAAGAACCACCTCGCCCCATATCTCCAACATCGGAGCAAGCTGGGGGGCAATTGTTGTGTCGAGAATTATACTCTCCGACCGGCGATCGCCTCGGAGATCAGGCAACCTAGCCACTGCCGAGCGGCGAGGCGTAATCGCCAGCCGACTGTGCGACCTAGCCTTAACCCGGGAGCCAAGATAGATCTGCCGTCCGAAGGTCCTAGGGCGAGTCCCGGTGCCGAGCGATCGACACCTAAGACGATCGTCTCTCGGTACTTGGCGATCTACTCCTGGTGGCCGACCAGTAGACGATCATCTCTCGGCACTTGCCGACCGACCCTTGGCGACTGACCGATGCCGACCCTCAGCAACTGGCCGATGCTGACCTCTGGTGACCGGCTAAAGATGACCACCTCGTGCCGATCAGAGCCGATGGCCATCCAGTCGGCAAAGGCTGAAGCCCAGGACAGAACCCACGTGCTGATCCGAGACAAGATCCGCAATTCACGGATCATTGACCACATCCTATCAGCATCCGTCCACCAGCCGACAGGCCCGCCGAAAGTTGTCAGTAGGACCGCATGTGACAGTGACTCCGGATGCGTGCTGGCTTCTCATTGGACCGCACAGCTGGCTGCCGGCTGTAGCCTTGGACTTTAGGCAGACTGCCCATGTGACCTTTAGGACGATCGCCCCATTATTATATCGGACGGAAGACGATCGCCCGCTAGGATACAAGGCTCCTCAGCCTCTATAAATAGAGGGCAGCCTGCATTTGTCCAAAGGACGGAAATTCTTCAGCACTCACGGAACTTTTACCACCGAAATACACAGCACTTGGCTTTCCCCTACTCTTGGAAACAACTATCTTTTGGTTCTTTCTTCTCTCGGCCTCTCTCATACAGAAGACGATCAGCAGGGACGAAGAACACCGAGCTTCGCTCAAGAGCTGGATTAACAGAGTCTTTTTACACTCATTGTACTTAGATTCTCACATTAATACTTGTATCCACGAATATTTGTATTAATAACATCTCGCGAGAGCATTCAAGCCCGGGCCTAACAAACCCGGCAAATCTTGTGTTTATTCATATTCTCTCGGAAGTGCTCTCTCAAATTTGTTTGTTGTCCGTCCATTCCAGCAGTATTTAATCTTCGGATAAATATTTTGGGCAAAAACAACATGAAACATGACTTCAATGATAATCATGCAAAGAAGCTCCTGGCCGAGAGTTTTGAGGAAGAGAGATAATTTGTTTTTTCTATTTTTCATCTTTGAGATGATACAAAATAAGAAAGAAAATTAGATATAAATTCCTATAGTAATTCCTAGCCGTGTTCTTGGAGAACGGATTGCTATCGAATTTTTCCGAGCAACTTCCAACGCGTGTGAAGTAGAGGCTTCGTACCTTTCGATGCTTGGAACGAAGGGATTTCGTATTCGGGACGGGGTTCGTGATCGTCATTCATATTTACGAAGATTTATTTCAAAGGCTTCAAGGGTATGATTTTTATCTTCGTATTTTTTTTCGTATATACGTTACTTGATCGATCCTGTTTGGGATTCGTTTTTATTTTCCACTGCGTATTTCGTTTTATTTTCGGATTCCCAACAGTGGTATCGGAGCGAGGTCAATGTTTCCATATATACGATTATTTGTGCATTTTGAATGCTTTTGGATGATGATTATGATTTAGAATCATATTTGGAATAATCGTGGATTTTAAATTGTTCGTTGTAGCATCACGTTTTTGGAAACGAGCCGAAAAATGAAGAAACGGGTCACGGCATGGTGTTGGCAAGATCCTGCCGGGCCGCTTTGCCGCTGAAAGCATGCTCGGCCATGCTCGGCCATGTCTCGGCCGCATCTGCCGAGAGGCAGCCGATGCCTACCGATCAGGACTCGGCCAGACAGCCCTCGGGTTTTTGGCCCGATTTTGAATCAGGCCGCGGGCTGGGCCTAAAACCGGATTGTCCGGGACTCCGTTTTAAGTTTATATTTCGTTGTAATTATTTCCAAATAAATTTAAATTAGATTTTAATTTGGCTAAATTAATATTTAGAATTTTTTTTAGTTAAGTGAAATAAATTAAACGAAAATATTATTTTGGCCGGATTACTTCGAATGAATTTAAATGACGATTATTAGTATTAATTGGATTAATACCATTAAAATTGAATAGATTAACTTTATATTGATTAGATTAATATATTAATTGATTATTTAATTTTAATGCCACTTTATATTAATTGGATTAATATAGTAGAAATTGAATAGATTAATTTTATAGATTAATTGGATTCATTTGTATTAAAATTAATTGTTTAATTTCATTGCCGTTACATGTTGTATGGAATCCTTATGTGATGGTGATATAGCTCGTGGACTTAGTTTTTGATTTGTTCGATTCGATTGGGTTGTAAAGGACGTTTTGAGCCTATTTATATTTACTAGAAAAATTTGTATAGGATGCAATTTTTCAATAATGTAATTATTATTTTGGGTATGACGAAGACCGAAGACAACCGACCGAGAAGACGAAGAATCGTAGACTGTTTTTTTTATTTATTGGGTCATTCGCTTGGCCCAGTACTTAGGAATTAGGTCTATGAGCTATATGTTGGTAGTAACTAGGTTACTGTTTTCTGTTTTTCATTTTGAATGATTGACAAACCACAAACCGCGCTTATAAACGGATTAATGTGCAAAGTGTAACATATAATCGCGTTAATACTCCCACTTACAAACACTAAGTTATAAAGGTTACGAGGTTTCCTACCCTCCGTCAAACTCATGGAAAATTGAAATCTAAACCGGAATATTATTCTTCCGAGTATGTCGGGGTAATATTTTTGGGGAAAGTTGATAAATTCCTAGAGTGCATTAGATGTCTTTGGTTGTGACCAATCAAACCTCTATAAACCGTATGGGTTGCCGGGTAAGATTCAATTGTCAGACTAATAGGAGTTGACGGTTTAAACTTAGATAGTTCAGCGAGCCATAGAAACCGAATGGGTTGAGGGCAAGTGAACTAGGGGTAAAAGAAGATCGAATCATCCATTAGATGGGTTGGTATTAGACACCACTTTATAAAGAATAATAGAATAGAAACTGTATGGGTTGCCCTCTATTAAACTTTGTAAAGAAATCGATCACCACTATGAAGTCACCCATGACTTCCGGATTATAACATGGGAGTGTATAGTTCCGATAAAATTAGTGGGAGCCGAGACAAGAATTATACAAGCCCTTAAATTCTATACTCGGTCATAATTAAATAAGTCACTAATTGAATCTTGTCTAAATCTTTGCAGAAAATGAAACTGAATCTCTCTAAAAATGGCTAAAAACCCACTTGCAATACTACTTGAAAAGAATCTCCTAACTGGACCCAATTTTGTTGACTGGTTGCGGAATCTGATGATTGTACTCAGTATGGAATCTCTGTGATACATCTTGGAGGTGGACATTCCACCGACTTCAATCCGAACCAGGGGTAATCAGGAAGATATTGACGTCCATGAAAAATGGGTCAAGGATGACGTGTTGGTCCGTGGCTTTATGATGGGCTCAATGACAATTGAGCTGCAGAGAGCGCACGAGAAAATAACTTCTGCTAGGCAGATTCTCGCACACTTAACTGAACTTTATGGAGAGCACAGTAGGACTGCTAGATATAAGATATCAAAGCAGTTGTTCAGTGTTAGGATGAAATAAGGAGAGAAAGTGGGAGACCATGTCCTCAAGATGATCTCTATGATTGAGAGGCTCGAGGTGCTCAACTTTAATATGGTTTTATCCCTTCAAATTGATCTGATCCTTCAATCTCTCCCTCACTCTTTCACGCAGTTTGTAATAAATTTCAACTGTAATGAAATTACATGGACATTAGCTGGGCTAATGAATAAACTGGTGACGGCGCAGTCTAACATAAAGACTAAACCGAGAGAGGCTGCTCTTGTGATTTCTTCTGGGCCTCGGAGGTCAAAGAACAAGAAGAAAAAGACCTACGAGCAGTACAAACCCAAAAAAGGGGTACAGAAAGGAAAGGGCAAGGCCCGAAAGGTTCAAAAGGTAGGCGGTCCAAAACCTTCAGACAAATGCCTTGAATGCGGTGAGCTGGGCCACTGGAAAAGGACTTGTCCCAAGATTAATAACGCATTAGGTACGGAACTTTTTGTTTTTGAAACTAATTGTTCCGCTACTATATATTCTGCGTCATGGATTCTGGATTCAGGTGCCACTTTTCACATTTGTACTATGAATCAGGATCTGGAACGAAGTAGAAAACTTGAAGCTGGGGAAATAATGATCAATGTCGGAAGCGGACAAAGTGTCGAGGCAACCGATATTGGATCAATCGTACT
The DNA here is from genome assembly GCA_033398695.1 of Orobanche coerulescens. Lineage (NCBI taxonomy): Eukaryota > Viridiplantae > Streptophyta > Magnoliopsida > Lamiales > Orobanchaceae > Orobanche > Orobanche coerulescens. The sequence goes on along the minus strand of CM065811.1, from coordinate 122,023,053 downwards.
GGGTTTAGAATCCGGTTTTATTTTTACATTAGATGAAGTACTTGTTTTGCCCAAGGGGCATAAAAACATTGTATCCATTCCAGTCTTGGACCGGAAAGGATTTTGTTTCTTCATTGGAAATGGTAGTTGTAAAATTTATTTTCGAAATAAATTGGTTGGCACAGCTACATTGTTGAATGGTTTATATCATCTGAACATGCAAAATAAAACAGCAGTGAACACTATAACTAGGAAACATGGTAGGCAAGATACAAATCAAGCTTTTAAATGGAACCTTAGACTTGGTCATGTTGGTCAGACCAAGGTTCAGAAAATGGAGAAAAATGGACTTTTAAGTCCATTAGGTGTAGAACCCTATCCAACTTGTGAATCTTGCCTTAGAGGCAAAATGACTAAGTCCCCCTTCACAGGGACTTTTTGAAAGGGCTGTCGATAAACTTGGATTGGTACATACCGATGTTTGTGGTGCTTTAGAAGTAGCCCGAGATGGATATCAATATTTCATAATGTTCACAGTTGATCGTACTAGGTATGGGATTGTGTACTTAATGAAACATAAATCTAAAGCCTTTACTAAATTCAAAGAATTTAAGGCCCTAGTTGAAAAACAGACTGGATGTCATATCAAAGCACTTTGGTCGGACCGAGGTGGCGAATATATGAGCACATAGTTTGATGAGTTACTTAAGGAACATGGAATAGTTTCACAATTGATGCCGCCAGGAATTTCACAGTTAAATGGTGTTTCAGAAAGTAGAAATCGAACTTTGTTGGACATGGTTCGCTCTATGTTAAATTACACTGATTTACCTATTTACCTGTGGGGGTATGTCTTACTAACCGCTGCCTATATCCCTAATCAATGTCCTTCCAAATCCGTTCCTATCACTCCGCATGAGATGTGGAATGGTAAGAAACCAAGCCTTAATCACATAAGGATTTGAGGATATCCAGCCTATGTCAAGAAGGCTAAGGTGGACAAACTGGAAGCGAGGTCCATCAAAGGACGTTTCATTGGATACCCAGAGGACTCAATAAGTTATCTATTCTACATGCCAGAGGACCATAGGGTCGTTGTGGCATTACAAGCGCACTTCCTTGAGGATGAATTTATTCAGGAAGGTGGCTCGGATAGAAATATCTCTTTGGAAGAGCATAATGAAGGTCCTAAGAAGACATCTGATCAGGGATAAGGAACCGAACCTATTGTAACACAACCTTCACTTCGAAGGTCTGATAAGGTGTGTAAGCTGCAACGAGCCATTTATGGGCTAATGCAAGCTTCTCGGACTTGGAACCTTTGATTTGACGAAGCAGTCAAGGACTTTGACTTCGTATGAAATGAGGAGGAACTGTGTGTTTACAAAAAGGTCAGTGGGAGCAACATTGCATTCTTAGTACTATATGTAGATGATATTCTACTTATAGGAAATAACGTAGCAATGCTCAGCACTGTGAAAGCTTAGCTTTCTAAAACGTTCTCCATGAAAGACTTGGGAGAAGCTTCCTATATTCTAGGGATCCGTCTTTACAGAGATAGACCGCGAAGAATGATAGGACTTTCCCAAGCCCTCTATATAGATAAAATCCTGAGAAGATTCAAGATGGATGAATCTAAAAGAGAGTTCCTTCCCATGCGACATGGAATTCATCTCACCACGAAAATGTGTCCTCAAATTAAGGAAGACAAGAGAGATGAGTAAGGTACCCTATGCCTCAATAGTGGGTAGCCTCATGTACGCTATGTTGTGAACGAGACCGGACATAGCCTACACTGTGAGTATGGTAATCCGATTTCAAGCAAACCCGGGTAGGGAACACTAGACTGCCGTAAAGAACATTCTTAAGTACTTAAGAAGAACTAGAGATTTGGTTCTTACTTACGGTGGTGGAGAACTGAGAGTGATTGGATTCACCGATTCTGATTTTCAAGGAGACAATGACGACTCTAAGTCGACATCTGGGTATTTGTTTGCTCTAAATGGAGGAGCAGTATCTTGGAGAAGCTCCAAGCAAACCGCTACTGCAGATTCCACCTGCCAAGCAGAGTATTAAGCTGCCTCAGAGGCTAGCAAAGAGGCATTTTGGATGCAGAAGTTTATGCAAGAACTTTAAGTGGTGCCTAATGCGGAGCTGCCTATATCACAATTCTGTGATAATGATAGAGCTGTCGCCCAAGCCAAGGAGCCTAGGGATTACCACAACACCAAGCATATAGAGAGAAAATACCACATCATTTGAGAGATGGTGGAAAAATGATATGTTTCATTGCAAAGAGTAGACTCAGAAGAAAATGTCTCTGACCCGCTGACTAAGCCATTATCTCAGGCCGTCTTAGAAAGACATCTGAAGAACATGGGTATTGGATACCATGATGTGTGGCATTGAGTGCAAGTGGGAGATTATTAGGAATATGCCCTCGAATGCCACTTAGAGGATGAGAGAGTAAGGGCATTGTACTTGTAACTGTGGAATAATTAATAAAAAGGCAATACGATTCATTCACTGTTTATTGTATTTCAATTGTATTCTTGACTTGGTAAACATTGAAGTGAAGTCCATGTAAATAAATCGAACATTCCATTCTCGTCATGGGATAAGAGAAAATGCACTGGAAGTGTTTAAAGTTTATTTACGTAAATTGTTCGCAAGTCAATAAACTTAAAATGGGCATTAAGTTTTAATACGACTTGTATAACTGATGCTACGACGTGTGCACGTATTGATAGCATAGTTATAAGTATATTGGTGGGGCCAGTATACTCGAACACGACTCATACTCGATTCAGTCACACGGTATTCACTATCGAAGAGTCGGTGACGAATCGAAAGGTTGTGATAGTATACGTGGACCTTTGACTTGAGGGTTCAGTAGAAGATGTGCCTGTGACGTTTAGTTTGTCATTAGAGTAGTTAGACTTATTTGCTTAATTGCTGAGTTGACCTCGAAGTGCGGACTATACAGGCAGGTAGCAGTCTTTACTGTACGCCAAGAAAGGATTCTATCTCCTGTTAGTGATCAGGCGAATGTCCTATACGGTTAATGACAAATAAGATCATAAGTCTTTGGCCAAAGCATTCTGATATAGTCGTATTAGATACACTATTAATCATTCGGTCTTGATTTGCATTAACACATGTATAGAGTCTAGTCAATAGTAGGGTTTGACTTTACCGTGACCCGAAGACTTGACCGGGACATCTGATGAAGGGTCTATATGTAATACCCGGTTGTAATTCAGTAATTATCATTCAGTACTTATCATTCAGTAATTTCACTCATTAATGATCATTTGTCACTCATATTCAATCATGGTATTCACCGTTCAGAGTAATTGTATCGTGTATCAATCGTCGTTCATCACTAATATAATTGGAGTTCCATGTCGTGTTTATCATCTTTGTCATTTTCATTGTGGGCTGTGCGTGAGGAGTAGCGCACGCTACGTACTCTTTCTAGCGCGCGCTAATTGAGTACAGGTAGCGCATGCTACCACTCAGCATTAGCGCACGCTAATGTTACTGATGCGATCCAAGGTACTGGACTGCAGGTGAGTTATAAGTAGCGCACGCTACGAGTGGTAAGTAGCGCGCGCTAGTGGTTGTAGTAGCACACGCTAATAATTGCTGTAGCGCGCGCTAAGGACGGATCAGGTTGAGTCGAGTGGCTACTGGACTGCGCTGGATTAATTCATAGCGCACGCTATGAGTTGTTTTTAGCGTACGCAATCGATATTATAGCGCATGCTAAATATTGGATGTAGCGCACGCTACCGGGGTCAGATAAGAGGACAGACGGTTTCTGGATCCAGTATTGGGCATCAAATAATTCGTTAGCGCACGCTAACCATGGGTATTAACGCACGCTAATGGTATGGTTGTAGCGCACGCTACAAAAGGTAAGTAGCGCACTCTACCGTGTTCGGACAGTGGGTACTGGACTACCCAAAACACCCGTTACCGCACGCTAAGAGCTGGGGCTAGGCGCGCTAAACTGGGATTGCTATAAATAGGACAGTTCAGCCCTTACTCCGTCATTTATCATTTCTATTCGTTTCTTCGGCGGTTTCGGGCGATTCCGGGCGTCTTGGAGAGTGTTCTTCGAGGAGTAATCATCAATCATCATCTTCAAGCTTATCTTTTGGATTAATCATCATTTCAACATCCTCATCACATCAAATCTAAGGTATTAATCTCTTGGATCTAAAATTTCGGATTTTTGGGTTTTTCCTTCCGATTTCTTCGTGTAAGCTTGGATTATCATTGGAATATGTTAGATATGGATTATCTACCTTGGATAAATATATTCCTATGGATTTAATGGCTATTTTTGGAATTATTTCAAGAACCCTTGGGGTTGACTTCGGTTAATTGTGGATTTTCCGATTGATGTTGTTGTAATCTTGAATTGTGGATTCCTATTGGATTATTTATATCATTGAAGTGTTTTGATAGTTCAAAATACTCATTTTGGTGTTGGTTTCGATAAATTCGGGATTGGATATTTTCGAAGTTGTGTGGTTGGTTACGTATTCGTTAGAATGCCCCTATGAGTTTGATTATCGTTGTATCAACCTTTGGGTTAGTCGTGTTTTGTTGCTTGATACGTGTATTGAACGGTTGTTGGTAATTATTGTTATTCAAGGTTGTTCGAGCGACCGGTATCTCGATTAGGACGTTGTTCGTGGAAGGACATTGTCATCGGTATTGTGTAAGTTGATTCTTACTCGGTTAAAAAGGATATTCATTCCTTTTGTTGTTCATCATTCATAATCATAACTCATTCATCATTGTATTAATCATATTGAGACTTGTAATTGTCGAATAATCACTTCATTAGCAAGGAACGGCGGTTCCAATCATTTCATTGAAACTATCAATCACTTCATTATCACTTTCATATCGGTGAGTCATTCTTGACTTTATCAGATTATTATTATTCATTGATATTCATTATGGTCATTCTCGTTCATATGACCTTCTGGGTTCATATTGCGTGGCTGGGTGCGGATGTGTGGAATTTTTAGTCGGGCACATGATGGCCATGTATTGGGAGTGATACATTGGACTGTGCACACAGTAACGATTACCTCCGTGAGACTAATTAGGTACAAGGACGGGTGTGTCCGGTCATCCGTCTTGTACACTTGCACAGAACACTACGGGCGTACTATGATACTCCTCTTCAGCGTAATTCATAACTAAGGATATTTCATAACTTCAGATATATCATGATTGTGTAATTTCAACCCTTGAGGATTGTTGTTCAGATAACCGACCCCGTTGGGGATTTTGGTTTCAGTCACGGCAAGGCAAAGGCACGAGAAGAGCATGTTGACGGCGAGGAGTCCCAGTGATACTAGTAGGGGGCCCTACCATTCCGCTTAATTCATCATTTCATCATTTTTATTTCTCTTCATTTGTATTTTCCGCCGCAAATTCCGTTTGAGATGCTTATTTGTTCAGGTGGTGTATTTTATCTCCATATAAAATATACTAGTATTCGGTATTGTCTGGTGTGTTGTACTTAATCTCCGAATCGTAGTACTTGGTAATATAATGTGGTTCGGTACTACAATTATATTATTTAATTCATCATTTTCATTTGCCTGGTGGGTCCCAGTCGGGGAGTCACGGCACTGTAATATCCGCCTAGTTTGGGGTGTTACAGAGTTGGTATCGGAGCGTGGTTTTGAATACTTCCCTCCAAGTCATGTCTCATTTGAAATCATCGTCATCGGACTAGTATCATTGGACTTTCGCGTCACGTGTGACCTGTGCAAATTCCGAGCCAATCAGACCAAGAACTGTAAGATTTCTAACGCCATGGTATAATTTCTGGCAAGAATCATTCATTCATAATTCATCAGTTAACAATCCTCAACCAACATTTTCATTTGACCAGGACGGTCATGTTAACTCGTTAATCACTCAATTCATTTCATTATTCAGTTGTTGATCAGGAAGATCAAATCATTAATCATGTTAACTTGTTCAATATAATCATGTCACCTCAGTTAATCATTCATGTAATCACTGTGTTAGAGCGCGTATGCTCATTTTCATCATCTCATGTCATAATCATAACGTGATATTCATGCGGGAAATATAATCATCATGTGACTTTCCTACTTCAGTATGGAGAGGGCAAGAAGAGGACGTGGAGGACGAGGCCGTAGAGCGGGCCGAATCCCGAGAGCTCGTGTGAATACACGTGCAAACGTGAGAAATAATGCTAATTCGTCGAGCAGCGATGCTGCCACTCATTCACCTGGACGCGATCATTCACTAATGGGGAGTCGTACCCGGGACATGGCTCAGTCAGAAGGTGTCCGGGTTGACCCACTCGCTTTTATGCAGGGCATGATGGCCCAAATGACCCAGATGGCACAGCTGATGGAGACGATGCATAAATCCGTCAATCAAAATCAACAGGCTCCTCCGCCGCCACCTCAGAGGCAAGAGAGGAATGTGAGCAATATCATCGGCGACATCTCTCTCCAGAGGCCACCTACTTTTAAGGGCTCGTCTGAGCCGGCGGATATTATTCATTGGCTCGAGCATTTCGAGAAGTTGTTTGCTATGGTAGAGTGTCCCGAAGGACACAAAGTTTCTGTTGCGGCTTACTACCTGGGTAAGAGCGCACACTCTTGGTGGTTGTCGTTGAAGCCCACCGAAGGATCATGTACTTGGGATCAGTTCAAAACTCTCATGATGGAGAGGTATTATCCGGCCCCGCTCAGAGAGGCCAAACCGAATTACTCACCCCGACCCTCGGCAGACGAGGATGTTCTCGCCATTGCCGAGAAATTTCAGGAACTTCTTCCGTTCGCCTCATCTATCATTCATTCCGAGGCAGATAAGATTAAGTATTTCAGCAAGAGGCTGAAACCCCGTATGAGACTACAGTTGCTTAATCATAATTGCACCACGTTGGATGAATTCATTGAGAAAGCTCTTACCTATGAGCTTACTGCTAAGGAGATTGCTAAGCAGCAACCTTCATCTTCTAGCAAGAAGTCCAAGAACCGTAATCGGCCGGCGGTGTGCCACTTTCAATAAACCTCGTGCGGGCTCTGCTTTTTCTGAGCGACCTCCTGTGACATCTAAACCCGCGGAATCTCAGTCACGAGCGGCCAGTTCGGCCATCACCTGTTATAACTGTGGGGATCTTGGTCATGTCAGCACCAAGTGTCCGAGACAGTCTGTCACGTGTCATAACTGTGGAATTGTTGGGCATAAGGCCCGTTTTTGCCGAAGGGACTCCAAACCTGCTCAGACGTCATCTCAGGCCCCTAAGCAGTCAGCCGTTCAAAATCAGGTCACTCAATCAGCATCGTTTAAAACGACAGGAGCGACTAAAGGTGGAGCCTATAGCCAGCAGACGGGAGCGTCCGGTGCTGGGACTAGCAAGCCCCGGATTTATGAGATGAAGAAGACCGATGATCCAGAGGCCCGAATGATCTCAGGTACACTCGATATTCTATCTCAACCTGTATATACCCTTTTTGATACTGGTGCATCGCATTCATTCATTTCCGAGTCATGTTTGAGTAGACTACGTCTGGGTAGTGCTACTAGTTGTGAGCCTTATGTCATTGGCCTACGTGATGGTAGACGAATTATCGGTAATCGTGAGATTCATAATTGTCCGATTCAGTTTCATGGTCGTGTATGGCCAGCAGACCTAATTGTAGTAGATTTGCCGAGGGACGACGTCATCTTGGGTATTGATTGGATGGATCGTCATGATGCCATCATTAGTGTCCGTAAGCGTATGATCACTATCATTTCACATGATGGGGTTGAATGTGTGTTTCAGGGAGGTAATCCCGGCTGTTCTGGTAAGGTCATTAATTTGATGAAAGCAGTAAGATTACTCAATCAGGGATGTGTCGGTTATTGGTGCTATATGACCAAAACCGAGAAGTCATCAGTAATGTTGATGGATATTCCGGTAGTGAGGGAATATGCCGATGTTTTTCCAGACGAGTTACCTGGTTTTCCTCCACAGAGGGATGTGGAATTCACGATTGAGTTGGAGCCCGGTACGTCCCCGATATCGAAGGCACCGTACCGGATGGCCCCGACCGAAATGCAGGAATTAAAGAACCAACTTGAGGAGTTGTTCGAGAAGGGTTATATTCGACCGAGTGCGTCCCCGTGGGGAGCACCAGTGTTATTTGTCAAGAAGAAGGATGGTTCTTTTCGCTTGTGTATCGATTATCGGGAGTTGAACAGGGTGACAATCAAGAATAAGTATCCCTTACCCCATATTGATGATCTCTTAGATCAACTTCAGGGAGCTTCAGTATTTTCCAAGATCGACTTAAGATCTGGATATCATCAGTTGCGGATTCGAGAGTCGGATATCGCGAGGACGGCGTTTCGAACACGCTATGGTCATTATGAGTTTGTGGTTATGCCGTTTGGATTGACTAATGCACCTGCGGTATTCATGGAGTTAATGAATCGGGTTTTCATCGACTTTTTGGATCAGTTTGTTGTTGTCTTCATCGATGACATTTTGATTTATTCTCGTGACCGGGAGGAACACGAGTTTCACCTTCATCAAGTGCTCGACGTGTTGAGACGAGAACAACTTTATGGGAAGTTTTCCAAATGTGAGTTCTGGATATCCGAAGTGATGTTTCTCGGACACGTAATTTCATCCGACGGAGTTCGTGTCGATCCTCAGAAGACGGAGGCTATTCGAGATTGGCTACCTCCGAAGAATGTTAAGGAAATCCGAAGTTTCCTCGGATTAGCGGGTTATTATAGGCGATTTGTGGAGGGATTCTCTAGAATCGCTCAACCCTTGACGAACCTTTTACGGAAGGATAAGAAATACACGTGGTCCGACGCGTGTCAATGGAGTTTTGAGGAACTCAAGAGCCAGTTAATGTCAGCACCTGTACTTTCCTTGCTGCAGGGGATGGAAGGATTTGTGGTTTATAGTGATGCGTCCGGACAGGGTCTCAGATGTGTGCTCTTGCAGAATGGAAAGGTTATTGCCTATGCTTCACGGCAATTGAGACCTTACGAGGTTAATTATCCGACACAACACCTGGAGCTAGCAGCCGTGGTGTTCGCTTTGAAGATTTGGCGTCATTATCTTTATGGCGTTACCTGTCAGATATTCACCGATCATAAGAGTTTAAAGTATATATTTACTCAGAAGGAGTTAAATATGCGACAGAGACGGTGGTTGGAATTAATCAAAGATTATGATATTGAGATCCTTTACCACCCGGGCAAGGCGAACGTTGTCGCCGACGCCTTTAGTCGTAAGTCCGTTCAGGAGCAGATGCTTGCTCGCTTAATACGTATGAGCTTCAAAGGAATTCCTTAGACCCGAGATCGAGGTCCGGCTTCAATGAGTTCGGGGACAACTTTGTATGTTAGAGATTTCATCGTCACTCGAGTAGGCAATCCGAGAGAATCGAGTTCGAGACCCTTCATTGTTGCGCATCCGTGAGGATGTGACTCAGGGGAAAGCCACTGGATTTGTGGTCCACGAGGATGGACTTTTGAGGTTTAAGAATCGGTTGTGCGTACTGGCGAATGACGAGTTGAAAAACTCAATTTTGAAAGAAGCTCATGCTACCCCTTATTCTGTTCATCCGGGGTCTAGCAAGATGTACAAGGACTTGAAACAAAATTACTGGTGGAGTAATATGAAACGAGAAGTCGCAGAATTTGTTTCGAGATGCTTAACCTGTCAACAAGTTAATATTGAACATCAGCGACCGGCGGGTATGCTGAAGCCTCTTCCTATTCTCGAATGGAAGTGGGAAGACATTTCTATGGATTTCATCACGAGTTTGCCGACGAGTCGTCGTGGCATGAATACGATCTGGGTGATCGTGGACCGCTTAACCAAATCAGCTCATTTTCTTGAGATCAAGGATACGTGGGGTCCCGAGAGACTTGCCCAGCTGTTCATCAAAGATATAGTGAGACTACACGGTACTGCTAAAAGTATCGTCTCCGATCGTGACGGACGGTTTGTGTCGCATTTTTAGAAATTAGTTCACCGTGCTATGGGAACCCAGCTTAATCTCAGTACCGCTTTTCATCCTCAGTCCGACGGGTAATCAAGGAGGACTATTCAGACATTAGAGGACATGTTGAGGGCATGCGTCCTCGATTGGAAAGACGATTGGGAAGCCCAACTACCATTGATCGAGTTAACGTATAATAATAGTTGACATGCTTCGATTAAGATGGCACCTTACGAAGCCTTGTATGGTCGTTGTTGTCGATCTCCGTTGTGTTGGGACGACCTATCAGAATCAATCGGCACCGAGCCCGATATGCTTATAGCCGCCCGTGAGAAGGTAACTTTGATCAGGAGTCGTTTGTTGACCGCTCAGAGTCGACAGAAATCATATGCAGATAACCGTCGTCGACTTTTAGAGTTCGAATCAGGTGACCATGTTTTGGTCAAGGTATCCCCGAGTCGTGGCAACTTCCGTTTCGGGAAGAGGGGGAAGTTGAGTCCGAGATTCATTGGACCGTTTGAGATTTTGGATCGAGTAGGCGAGTTAGCTTATCGACTGGCTTTACCTCCGGCGTTGAGACGAATTCATAATGTGTTTCATGTCTCTCAGTTGCGGAAGTATGTTGCCGACCCGAGTCACATACTTCAGTTCGATGAAATCGAGATCGCCGACGATCATTCATATGAGGAGCGTCCTATGCGAGTTTTAGAGCGGCGAATCAAACAATTGAGGAATAAGATGATTCCTTTGGTTAAGATTCCGTGGTCTCGGCACGGAGTCGAAGAGGCTACTTGGGAAACTGAGGATAGTATGTGGGAGAGTTATCCCGAGTTGTTTGACCCTTAGTTTCGGGGACGAAACTCTTTTAAGGGGGTGTGTATGTAATACCCGGTTGTAATTCAGTAATTATCATTCAATACTTATCATTCAGTAATTTCACTCATTAATGATCATTTGTCACTCATATTCAATCATGGTATTCACCGTTCAGAGTAATTGTATCGTGTATCATTCGTCGTTCATCACTAATATAATTGGAGTTCCGTGCCGTGTTTATCATCTTTGTCATTTTCATTGTGGGCTGTGCGTGAGGAGTTGCGCAAGCTACGTACTCTTTCTAGCGCGCGCTAATTGAGTACAGGTAGCACACGCTACCACTCAGCATTAGCGCACGCTAATGTTACCACTGCCGCATCCCGAAGGTACTGGACTGCAGGTGAGTTATAAGTAGCGCACGCTACGAGTGGTAAGTAGCGCGCGCTAGTGGTTGTAGTAGCGCACGCTAATAATTGCTGTAGCGCGCTAAGGACGGATCGTGTTGAGTCCGGTGGCTCTTGGGCTATTTGGATTAATTCATAGCGCACGCTGTGAGTTGTTTTTAGCGTACGCAATCGATATTATAGCGCACGCTAAATATTGGATGTAGCGCACGCTACCGGGGTCAGATCAGAGGACAGACGGTTTCTGGATTCCAGTACTGGGCATCAAATAATTCATTAGCGCACGCTAACCATGGGTATAAACGCACGTTAATGGTATGGTTGTAGTGCACGCTACAAAAGGTAAGTAGCGCACGCTACCGTGTTCGGACAGTGGGTACTGGACTACCCAAAACACCCGTTAGTGCACGCTAAGAGCTGGGGCTAGCGCGCGCTAAACTGGGATTGCTATAAATAGGACAGTTCAGCCCTTACTCCGTCATTTATCATTTCTATTCGTTTCTTCGGCGGTTTCGGGCGATTCCGGGCGTCTTGGAGAGTGTTCTTCGAGGAGTAATCATCAATCATCATCTTCAAGCTTATCTTTTGGATTAATCATCATTTCAACATCCTCATCACATCAAATCTAAGGTATTAATCTCTTGGATCTAGAATTTTGGATTTTTGGGTTTTTCCTTCCGATTTCTTCGTGTAAGCTTGGATTATCATTGGAATATGTTAGATATGGATTATCTACCTTGGATAAATATATTCCTACAGATTTAATGGCTATTTTCGGAATTATTCCAAGAACCCTTGGGGTTGACTTCGGTTAATTGGGGATTTTCCGATTGATGTTGTTGTAATCTTGAATTGGGGATTCCTATTGGATTATTGATATCATTGAAGTGTTTTGATAGTTCGAAATACTCATTTTGGTGTTGGTTTCGATAAATTCGGGATTGGATATTTTCGAAGTTGTGTGGTTGGTTACGTATTCGTTAGAATGCCACTATGAGTTTGATTATCGTTGTATCAACCTTTGGGTTAGTCGTGTTTTGTTGCTTGATACGTGTATTGAACGGTTGTTGGTAATTATTGTTATTCAAGGTTGTTCGAGCGACCGGTATCTCGATTAGGACGTTGTTCGTGGAAGGACATTGTCATCGGTATTGTGTAAGTTGATTTTTACTCGGTTAAAAGGATATTCATTCCTTTTGTTGTTGATCATTCATAATCATAACTCATTCATCATTGTATTAATCATATTGAGACTTGTAATTGTCGAATAATCACTTCATTAGCAAGGAACGGCGGTTCCAATCATTTCATTGAAACTATCAATCACTTCATTATCACTTTCATATCGGTGAGTCATTCTTGACTTTGTCAAATTATTATTATTCATTGATATTCATTATGGTCATTCTCGTTCATATGACCTTCTGCATTCATATTGCGTGGCCGGGTGCGGATGTGTGGAATTTTTAGTCGTGCACATGATGGCCATGTATTGGGAGTGATACATTGGACTGTGCACACGGTAACGATTACCTCCGTGAGACTAATTAGGTACAAGGACGGGTGTGTCCAGTCATCCGTCTTGTACACTTGCACAGAACACTACGGGCGTACTATGATACTCCTCTTCAGCGTAATTCATAACGAAGGATATTTCATAACTTCAGATATATCATGATTGTGTAATTTCAACCCTTGAGGATTGTTGTTCTGTATAACTGACCCCCTTGGGGGATTTTGGTTTCCAGGTCACGGCAAGGCAAAGGAACGGGAAGAGCATGTTGACGGCGAGGAGTCCCAGTGATACTAGTAGGGGGCCCCAGTCATTCCGCATAATTCAGTCATTTCAGTCATTTTTATTTCTCTTCATTTGTATTTTCCGCTGCAAATTCCGTTTGAGATGTTTATTTGTTCAGGGTGGTGTATTTTATCTCCATATAAAATATACTAGTATTCGGTATTATCCTGGTGTGTTGTACTTAAACTCCTCATCGGAGTACTTGGTAATATAATGTGGTTCGGTACTACAATTATATAATTTATTCATCATTTTCATTTGCCTGGTGGGTCCCAGTCGGGGCGTCACGACACTGTAATATCCGCCTAGTTTGGGGTGTTACAGAGTTGGTATCGGAGCGTGGTTTTGAATACTACCCTCCAAGTCATGTCTCATTTGAAATCATCGTCATCGGACTAGTATCATTGGACTTTCGCGTCACGTGTGACCTGTGCAAATTCCGAGCCAATCAGACTAAGAACTTTAAGATTTCTAACGCCATGGTATAATTTCTGGCAAGAATCATTCAATCATAATTCATCAGTTAACAATCCTCAACCATCATTTTCATTTGACCAGGACGGTCATGTTAACTCGTTAATCACTCAATTCATTTCATTATTCAGTTGTTGATCAGGAAGATCAAATCATTAATCGTGTTAACTTGTTCAATATAATCATGTCACCTCAGTTAATCATTCATGTAATCACTGTGTTAGAGCGCGTATGCTCATTTTCATCAACTCATGTCATAATCATAACGTGATATTCATGTGGCAAATATAATCATCATGTGACTTTCCTACTTCAGTATGGAGAGGGCAAGAAGAGGACGTGGAGGACGAGGCCGTAGAGCGGGCCGAATCCCGAGAGCTCGTGTGAATACACGTGCAAACGCGAGAAATAATGCTAATTCATCGAGCAGCAACGCTGCCACTCATTCACCTGGACGCTATCATTCACTTACGGGGAGTCGTACTCGGGACACGGCTCAGTCAGAAGGTTTGCGGGTTGACCCACTCGCCTTTATGCAGGGCATGATGGCCCAAATAACCCAGATGGCACAGCTGATGGAGACGATGCATAACTCCATCAATCAAAATCAACAGGCTCCTCCGCCGCCACCTCAGAGGCAAGAGCGGAATGTGAGCAATATCATCGGGGACATCTCTCGCCAGAGGCCACCTACTTTTGAGGGCTCGTCTGAGCCGGCGGATATTATTCATTGGCTCGAGCATTTCGAGAAGTTGTTTGCAATGGTAGAGTGTCCCGAAGGACACAAAGTTTCTGTTGCGGCTTACTACCTGGGTAAGAGCGCACACTCTTGGTGGTTGTCGTTGAAGCCCACCGAAGGATCATGTACTTGGGATCAGTTCAAAACTCTCATGATGGAGAGGTATTATCCGGCCCCGCTCAGAGAGGCCAAACTGTCAGAATTACTCACCCCCGACCCCTCAGCAGACGAGGATATTCTCGCCATTGCCGAGAAATTTCAGGAACTTCTTCCGTTCGCCTCATCTATCATTCATTCCGAGGCAGATAAGATTAAGTATTTCAGCAAGAGGCTGAAACCCCGTATGAGACTACAATTGCGTAATCATAATTGCACCACGTTGGCTGAATTCATTGAGAAAGCTCTTACCTATGAGCTTACTGCTAAGGAGATTGCTAAGCAGCAACCTTCATCTGCTAGCAAGAAGTCCAAGAACCGTAATCAGTCTGACGGCAGTCAGGCCACTTTCAAGAAACCTCGTGCGGGCTCTGCTTTTTCTGAGCGACCTCCTGTGACGTCTAAACCCGCGGAATCTCAGTCACGAGCGGCCAGTTCGGCCATCACCTGTTATAACTGTGGGGATCTTGGTCATGTCAGCACCAAGTGTCCGAGACAGTCTGTCACGTGTCATAACTGTGGAATTGTTGGGCATAAGGCCCGTTTTTGCCGAAGGGACTCCAAACCTGCTCAGACGTCATCTCAGGCCCCTAAGCAGTCAGCCGTTCAGAATCAGGCCACTCAATCAGCGTCGTTTAAAACGACAGGAGCGACTAAAGGTGGAGCCTATAGCCAGCAGACGGGAGCATCCAGTGCCGGGACTAGCAAGCCCCGGATTTATGAGATGAAGAAGACCGATGATCCAGAGGCCTGAATGATCTCAGGTACACTCGATATTCTATCTCAACCTGTATGTACCCTTTTTGATACTGGTGCATCGCATTCATTCATTTCCGAGTCATGTTTGAGTAGACTACGTCTGGGTAGTGCTACTAGTTGTGAGCCTTATGTCATTGGCCTACCTGATGGTAGACGAATTATCGGTAATCGTGAGATCTGAATTGTCCGATCTGTTTCATGGTCGTGTATGGCGTGAGACCTAATTGCGATAGATTTGCCGAGGGACGACGTCATCTTGGGTATTGATTGGATGGATCGTCATGATGCCATCATTAGTGTCCGTAAGCGTATGATCTCTATCATTTTCGCACGATGGGGTTGAATGTGTGTTTCCGGAGGTAATCCCATTGCTCGTAAGGTCATTAATTTGATGAAAGCAGTAAGATTACTCAATCAGGGATGTGTCGGTTATTGGTGCTATATGACCAAAACTGAGAAATCATCAGTAATGTTGACGAATATTCCGGTAGTGAGGGAATATGCCGATGTTTTTCCAGACGAGTTACCTGGTTTGCCTCCACAGAGGGATGTGGAATTCACGATTGAGTTGGAGCCCGACGTCCCGATATCGAAG
The DNA here is from genome assembly GCA_033398695.1 of Orobanche coerulescens. Classification (NCBI taxonomy): domain Eukaryota; kingdom Viridiplantae; phylum Streptophyta; class Magnoliopsida; order Lamiales; family Orobanchaceae; genus Orobanche; species Orobanche coerulescens. The sequence continues at coordinate 122,007,308 of CM065811.1, read as the reverse complement.
GCACCGTACCGGATGGCCCCGACCGAAATGCAGGAATTAAAGAACCAACTTGCGGAGTTGTTCGAGAAGGGTTATATTCGACCGAGTGCGTCCCCGTGGGGAGCACCAGTGTTATTTGTCAAGAAGAAGGATGGTTCTTTTCGCTTGTGTATCGATTATCGGGAGTTGAACAGGGTGACAATAAAGAATAAGTATCCCTTACCCCGTATTGATGATCTCTTAGATCAACTTCAGGGAGCTTCAGTATTTTCCAAGATCGACTTAAGATCTGGATATCATCAGTTGCGGATTCGAGAGTCGGATATCGCGAGGACGGCGTTTCGAACACGCTATGGTCATTATGAGTTTGTGGTTATGCCGTTCGGATTGACTAATGCACCTGCGATATTCATAGAGTTAATGAATCGGGTTTTCATCGACTTTTTGGATCAGTTTGTTGTTGTCTTCATCGATGACATTTTGATTTATTCTCGTGATCGGGAAGAACACGAGTTTCACCTTCATCAAGTGCTCGACGTGTTGAGACGAGAACAACTTTATGGGGAGTTTTCCAAATGTGAGTTCTGGATGTCCGAAGTGACGTTTCTCGGACACGTAATTTCATCCGACGGAGTTCGTGTCGATCCTCAGAAGACGGAGGCTATTCGAGATTGGCTACCTCCGAAGAATGTTAAGGAAATCCAAAGTTTCCTCGGATTAGCGGGTTATTATAGGCGATTTATGGAGGTATTATCTAGAATCGCTCAACCCTTGACGAACCTTTTACGGAAGGATAAGAAATACACGTGGTCCGACGTGTGTCAACGGAGTTTTGAGGAATTCAAGAGCCGGTTAATGTCAGCACCTGTACTTTTCTTGCCGCAGGGGACGAAAGGATTTGTCGTTTATAGTGATACGTCCGGACAGGGTCTCGGATGTGTGCTCATGCAGAATGGAAAGGTTATTGCCTATGCTTCACGGCAATTGAGACCTTACGAGGTTAATTATCCGACACACGACCTGGAGCTAGCAGCCGTGGTGTTCGCTTTGAAGATTTGGCGTCATTATCTTTATGGCGTTACACCATCGAGATATTCACCGATCATAAGAGTTTAAAGTATATATTTACTCAGAAGGAGTTAAATATGCGACAGAGACGGTGGTTGGAATTAATCAAAGATTATGATATTGAGATCCTTTACCACCCGGGCAAGGCGAACGTTGTCACCGATGCCTTGAGTCGTAAGTCCGTTCAGGAGCAGATGCTTGCTCGTTTAACAGTCCAGAAGGAGCTTCAGCAGGAATTCCTTAGACCCGAGATCGAGGTCTGGCTTCAGCGAGTTCAGGGACAACTTTATATGTTAGAGATTTCATCGTCACTCGAGGAGGCAATCCGAGAGAATCAGAGTCCAGACCCTTCATTGTTGCCCATCCGTGAGGATGTGACTCAGGGGAAAGCCCCTGGATTTGTGGTCCACGAGGATGGACTTTTGAGGTTTAAGAATCAGTTGTGCGTACCGGCGAATGACGAGTTGAAAAACTTGATTTTGAAAGAAGCTCATGCTACCCCTTATTCTGTTCATTCGGGGTCTAGCAAGATGTACAAGGACTTGAAACAAAATTACTGGTGGAGTAATATGAAACGAGAAGTCGCATAATTTGTTTCGAGATGCTTAACCTGTCAACAAGTTAAGATTGAACATCAGCGACCGGCGGGTATGCTGAAGCCTCTTCCTATTCCCGAATGGAAGTGGGAAGACATTTTTATGGATTTCATCACGAGTTTGCCGACGAGTCGTCGTGGCATGAATACGATCTGGTTGATCGTGGACCGCTTAACCAAATCAGCTCATTTCCTTGAGATCAAGGATATGTGGGGTCCCGAGAGACTTGCCCAGCTATTCATCAAAGAGATAGTGAGACTGCACGGTACTCCTAAAAGTATCGTCTCCGATCGTGACAGACGGTTTGTGTCGCATTTTTGGAAATCAGTTCACCGTGCTATGGGAACCCAGCTTAATCTCAGTACCGCTTTTCATCCTCAGTCCGACGGGCAATCAGAGAGGACTATTCAGACATTAGAGGACATGTTGAGGGCATGCGTCCTTGATTGGAAAGACGATTGGGAAGCCCAACTACCATTGATCGAGTTAACCTATAATAATAGTTAGCATGCTTCGATTAAGATGGCACCTTACGAGGCCTTGTATGGTCGTCGTTGTCGATCTCCGTTGTGTTGGGACGACCTATCAGAATCAATCGGCACCGAGCCCAATATGCTTATAGCCGCCCTTGAGAAGGTAACTTTGATCAGGAGTCGTTTGTTGACCGCTCAGAGTCGACAGAAATCATATGCAGATAACCGTCTTCGACCTTTAGAGTTCGAATCAGGTGACCATGTTTTGGTCAAGGTATCCCCGAGTCGTGGTATCTTCCGTTTCGGGAAGAGGGGGAAGTTGAGTCCGAGATTCATTGGACCGTTTGAGATTTTGGATCGAGTAGGCGAGTTAGCTTATCGACTGGCTTTACCTCCGGCGTTGAGCCGAATTCATAATGTGTTTCATGTCTCTTAGTTGCGGAAGTATGTTTCCGACCCGAGTCACATACTTCAGTTCGATGAAATCGAGATCGCCGACGATCATTCATATGAGGAGCGTCCTATGCGAGTTTTAGAGCGGCGAATCAAACAATTGAGGAATAAGATGATTCCTTTGGTTAAGATTCCCTGGTCTAGGCACGGAGTTGAAGAGGCTACTTGGGAAACTGAGGATAGTATGTGGGAGAGTTATCCCGAGTTGTTTGACCCTTAGTTTCGGGGACGAAACTCTTTTAAGGGGGGGTGTATGTAATACCCGGTTGTAATTCAGTAATTATCATTTAGTACTTATCATTCAGTAATTTCACTCATTAATGATCATTTGTCACTCATATTCAATCATGGTATTCACCGTTCAGAGTAATTGTATCGTGTATCAATCGTCGTTCATCACTAATATAATTAGAGTTCCGTGCCGTGTTTATCATCTTTGTTATTTTCATTGTGGGCTGTGCGTGAGGAGTAGCGCACGCTACGTACTCTTTCTAGCGCGCGCTAATTGAGTACAGGTAGCGCACGCTACCACTCAGCATTAGCGCACGCTAATGTTACCCTGGCTGCAGTCCAGAAGGTACTGGACTGCAGGTGAGTTATAAGTAGCGCACGCTACGAGTGGTAAGTAGCGCGTGCTAGTGGTTGTAGTAGCGCACGCTAATAATTGCTGTAGCGCGTGCTAAGGACGGATCAGGTAGAGTCCAGTGGCTACTGGACTGCGCTGGATTAATTCATAGCGCACGCTATGAGTTGTTTTTAGCATACGCAATCGATATTATAGCGCACGCTAAATATTGGATGTAGCGCACGCTACCGGGGTCAGATCAGAGGACAGACGGTTTCTGGATTCCAGTATTGGGCATCAAATAATTCGTTAGCGCATGCTAACCATGGGTATTAACGCACGCTAATGGTATGGTTGTAGCGCACGCTACAAAAGGTAAGTAGCACATGCTACCGTGTTCGGACAGTGGGTACTGGACTACCCAAAACACCCGTTAGCGCACGCTAAGAGCTGGGGCTAGCGCGCGCTAAACTGGGATTGGTATAAATAGGACAGTTCAGCCCTTACTCCGTTATTTATTATTTCTATTCGTTTCTTCGGTGGTTTCGGGCGATTCCGGGCGTCTTGGAGAGTGTTCTTCGAGGAGTAATCATCAATCATCATCTTCAAGCTTATCTTTTGGATTAATCATCATTTCAACATCCTCATCACATCAAATCTAAGGTATTAATCTCTTGGATCTAGAATTTCGGATTTTTGGGTTTTTGCTTCCGATTTCTTCGTGTAAGCTTGGATTATCATTGGAATATGTTAAATATGGATTATCTACCTTGGATAAATATATTCCTACGGATTTAATGGCTATTTTCGGAATTATTCTAAGAACCCTTGGGGTTGACTTCGGTTAATTGGGGATTTTCCGATTGATGTTGTTGTAATCTTGAATTGTGGATTCCTATTGGATTATTGATATCATTGAAGTGTTTTGATAGTTCGAAATACTTATTTTGGTGTTGGTTTCGATAAATTCGGGATTGGATATTTTCGAAGTTGTGTGGTTGGTTACGTATTCGTTAGAATGCCCCTATGAGTTTGATTATCGTTGTATCAACCTTTGGGTTAGTCGTGTTTTGTTGCTTGATACGTGTATTGAACGGTTGTTGGTAATTATTGTTATTCAAGGTTGTTCGAGCGAGCGGTATCTCGATTAGGATGTTGTTCGTGGAAGGACATTGTCATCGGTATTGTGTAAGTTGATTCTTACTCGGTTAAAAGGATATTCATTCCTTTTTTTGTTGATCATTCATAATCATAACTCATTCATCATTGTTTTAATCATATTGAGACTTGTAATTGTCGAATAATCACTTCATTAGCAAGGAACGGCGGTTCCAATCATTTCATTGAAACTATCAATCACTTCATTATCACTTTCATATCGGTGAGTCATTCTTGACTTTGTCAAATTATTATTATTCATTGATATTCATTATGGTCATTCTCGTTCATATGACCTTCTGGGTTCATATTGCGTGGCCGGGTGCGGATGTGTGGAATTTTTAGTCGGGCACATGATGGCCATGTATTGGGAGTGATACATTGGACTGTGCACACGGTAACGATTACCTCCATGAGACTAATTAGGTACAAGGACGGGTGTGTCCGGTCATCCGTCTTGTACACTTGCACAGAACACTACGGAACACTACGGGTGTACTATGATACTCCTCTTCAGCGTAATTCATAACTAAGTATATTTCATAACTTCAGATATATCATGATTGTGTAATTTCAACCCTTGAGGATTGTTGTTCTGCATAACTGACCCCGTTCACTACAAAAAAAACAGTTTTTACCGACGCCAAACGCCGTTGGTAAAACAGAAAATGGCGTTGGTAAAAAAATTACCGACGCCATTACCGACGGCAACCCGCCGTTGGAAAAATGCTCCACGGTAATTTTTTACGGACGCCATTACCGACGCCGCCATTTACCGACGCCATTTTTGGCGTCGTTAAATTAAAAAAAAAAATCAAAAAAAGTCAGGTCAGGACTCAGGTGGGTCACGTCCGGGCTCAGGCGGGGCTCAAGCAGGTTAGGTCCGGGCTCAAGCGGGTCAGGTTCGGTCAGTCCAGTCCGGCGGGCGGGTCTGGTCCGGCGGGTCGTTCGGGCTCCATTCAATTTCAAATGGTTGAGAAGGATTTTGGTTTATAAACCACCTAAAACACTACTGTTTTTTCGATGTGGGATAGTGCAAAATTTACCGGCCAAATGGCATCGTTAATGGCGTAAACGGCGTCGCTAAATTTAAAAAAAAAAAAAATTACCAACGCCAAAATGGCGTCGGTAAATGGCGTCGGTAAATGTGAAAAAAAAGAAAAAAATAAGTCTGCGAACCGGTCGTCGGTAATGGCGTCGGTAAATCAATTAAATAACGGGCGTCGGTAATGGCGTCGGTAAATTATAAGTTTAACAACGGCGGTACGGGCGTCGGTAAAAACTATTTTTTTTGTAGTGGTTGGGGGATTTTGGTTTCCAGGTCATGGCAAGGCAAAGGCACGGGAAGATCACGTTGACGGCGAGGAGTCCCAGTGATACTAGTAGGGGGCCCCAGTCATTCCGCTTAATTCAGTCATTTCAGTCATTTTTATTTCTCTTTATTTGTATTTTCCGCTGCAAATTCCGTTTGATATGTTTATTTGTTCAGGGTGGTGTATTTTATTTCCATATAAAATATACTAGTATTCGGTATTGTCCTGGTGTGTTGTACTTAAACTCCTCATCGGAGTACTTGGTAATATAATGTGGTTCGGTAGTACAATTATATTATTTAATTAATCATTTTCATTTGCCTGGTGGGTCCCATTCGGGGAGTCACGGCACTGTAATATCCGCCTAGTTTGGGGTGTTACACTATACGTATATAGTATTCACGACAAAATGGTTCTGGAATGATCCCTTCATTCGTTCTCAGTTGGGATTTACAGTGCGGCCCGCTAGGCTGGCTAAGTGTTGTCCGCACTCATTGGTTCCTCCCAATGCTGGCTGAGACGGACCTACGGAGTCGCGCATCAGGAGCGTTGATGGATAAATGTGAATTTATTATCTCTCTATTAATATTAGATGTTGGATATCTAATTATGATTTATTGGATAAATCAAATAGCGGTCTTATGAATTAAAATTAAGTTACCGGGTAATTAATTTAATTCATAAATTATATTTCTTAGAGAAATATATTTGTATTTCATATAATTAATTAATTAGATTAATTAATTAATATAAATACATTTATAATTAAACGGAGTGTATTTAATGGAGTTGTTTGACGAACGTCCGGTACACGAGCCGAGTGGCTCGGCTCGTTTTCTAGGAAGATTCCTTATGGGCTGCCCCCCCCCCACCACCTCACATGGCCATTCCTTTTTGCATGTTAGGTTGTTGTAGTCTTGTAAATAATGGTTGAGATTCCTCACATTATTTTTCCATGTTGATGAGTTGTTGTTATGTTATTATATAACAACACTTATAATGACATGAAACATGACTTCAATGATAATCATGCAAAGAAGCTCCTGGCCGAGAGTTTTGAGGAGGAAGAGAGATAATTTTTTTTTTTCAATTTTTCATCTTTGAGATGATACAAAATAAGAAAGAAAATTAGATATTGTAATACCCGGTTGTAATTCAGTAATTGTAATTCAGTCATTATCATTCAGTAATTTCATTCGGTAATTGTCACTCAGTGGATTTTCACTCAATTATAATCATTCATCAATCATGTTCATTCACCGTGTTCACCGTTCGTATAAACTTCGAGTTGAGTATCGTTATTGTTCATCGTTTCAACTTTATTCATATGAGTTCGACTTTGTTAGATCACCATTAATTTTTGGTAACTCCAAAAATTCTAAATCTTTGCAATATTATAAAGCATCGAGTTAGCTTTCCAATGGTTCAAACGGTGAGTCAATCGGAGTCCGGACGAGAGAGTTATGGTCGTTTTAGCTCACCCGCTCATTTTTCAGATTTTGGCAGATCACGGTCGACCGGACTCGGTCGTGTCGTCCGGCACGGCCCGTGCCGTACTCGTCCGGATAATGCCGAAGTGTCTGCCTCAGGACCCGACCGTGTCGTCTGGCACGGCCGAGTCGCACCCTTCCGGATAGGCCGTAACCGTCGACCAGAGGCCCGACCGTGTGCCGTGACACGGCCGAGTCAATGCCGAGCGCCGCGGACGGGTCACTATCGGTAGGCCCCTTTGCGCCGCGACCGTGTCATGCCGGACACGGTCGAGTCCCTCGCTGCCGGCGCCGCGACCGTGTCGCGGGCACGGTCGAGTCCGGCCGCCGAGTCAACCCCTATAAATTCATTTTTGAGCATTTTGAGCTCATTTCTTCCATATTTTTCCATCTTCTTCACCTGCAACCGAGAGAGAATAACTTGAGGGAGAGATTTCTTCATCAATTATCATTTGAGTGTGTATTTTCATCACCTTCAATCATTTGGGAAGCTTGGATAGTCGTTTTTACGCGTTTTCATCGGATCGAATTGGTTGGATCTTCAAGAGGTAAATTCTTCAACACTTTGGACTTCGATTTTGTGTTGAGATATGATGTTTTGGACGTTATAATCATGTTATATGAAGGGATATGTATATGATTATGAGTTTGTATAAGGATTCATTGGATTATTGAGGAATTATTCAAGAACACGTTGAAAATCGAGTTGGAATTGGGGATTTTCGACTAATTGTTGTTATAATCACATTTTGGATATTCATAACGGATTATTGATCGTATTGGAGATGTTTTGTTGGTTTGAAACACTTCTTGGGGAATTTTGATGTTGGTATATCGAAGTTTGTTTGTAAACAATCGGAGTTGAATACAACGTGTTTGATTTAATGCCTCTATGGACTTGGTTTAGTCGTATCGACGTTTTGAGTTCGTTATATTCGTGTTTGATTCGTATATTGATCGGATTATTGGTAATTGTATTATTAAGGTTGTTCGAGCGACCGATATCTCAATTAGGACGTTGTTCGTGGAAGGATAATTGTCATCGGTATTGTGTAAGTTAATTCTTACTCGGTTAAAAGGATACTCATTCCTTTTGTTGTTGATTGCTCATAATCATAATTCATTCATCATAATATTAATCATTTTGAGACTTGTAATTGTCGAATAATCATTTCATTCACGAGGAACGACGGTTCCAAATCATTTCACTGGGTTATCAATCACGTCACTATTACTTTCATATCGGTGAGTCATCTTGGCCTAGTCTAATTGTTATTCATAGATATTCATCATGGTCATTCTCGTTCATGTGACCTTCCGGGTTCATATTGCGTGGCCGGGTGTGGCTGTGTGGAATTTTTAGTCGGGCACACGATGGTCATGTATTGGGTTCACCGATACATCGGACCGTGCACACGGTAACGCTTACCTCCGTGAGACTAATTAGGTACAAGGACGGGTGTGTCCGGTCATTCGTCTTGTATACTTGCACTTAACATTACGGGCGTACTATGATACTCCTCTTCAAATAAATTCATAATTAAGAATATTTCATAACTTCATTAATCATGATTGTGTATTTTCAACCCTTGAGGATTGTTGTTCTTTGTAATTGACCCGTTTGGGGATTTTGTTTTTCGTGTCATGGCAAGGCAAACGCACGGAATAGCATGTTGATGTCGAGGAGTCCGAGTGATACTAGTAGGGGGCCCCGATCTTCCAGTCATTCATATTATTGTCCTTTATTTTCCGCTGCATATTTTCATTTGGATACTCCGTTTCATTCAGTGTTGTGTATTTTATCTTCATATAAAATACACTAGTATTCGGTATTGTCCTGGTGTGTCGTAATTAAACTCCTCATCGGAGTAATTACTGTTGTAATGTGGTTCGGTACTACATTTATCTTGTGTAATTCATTCATTTTCATTCGCCTGGTGGGTCCTGGGTTGGGGATCTACTAGACCTTTGTAATATCCGCCTAGTTTGGGGTGTTACAGAGTTGGTATCGGAGCGTGGTTTTGAATACTACCTTCCGAGTCATGTCTTATTTGAAATCATCGTCATCAGACTAGTATCATTGGACTTTCGCGTCACGTGTGACCTGTGCAAATGCCGAGCCAATCAGACCGGAAGAACTGTAAGATTTCTAACGCCATGGTATAATTTCTGGCAATAGTCATTCATTCATCATTCATCATTTGACAATCCTCAAATATCATCAATCACTATGATCGGCACGATCATATTAACTCATTAATCACTTAATTCATTTCATTACGCAGTTAATAATCAGGACGATCACGTTAACTCATTAATTACTCAATTCATTTCATTACTCAGTTGTCAATCTGGAAGATCATATTATCAATCTTGTTAAGTTATTCAAGATAGTCATTTTAAGAATTTCATCAGATAATCATGTAACTTCAGTAAATCATTCATATAATCACTAAGTTAGAACATGTATACTCATTTTCATCATCTCATGACATAATCATAATGTGTTAATCATGCGGGAAATATAATCATTATGCGACCTTCCTACTTCCGTATGGAGAGAGTCATCGGGATGCACGAGAAGAGGCCGCGGTGCGAACCGAAACCCGAGAAATAATCACTCACCGCCGGGAAATCGTGCCCAGGACTCGGCTCGATCGTAAGATGTTCGGGTTGATCCACTCACTTTTATGCAAGCCATGATGACCCATGTGCGGTTGCTCAATCATCATTGCGCCACTCGACCGGATTAATCGAGAGAACTCTCCCATATGAGCCACTGCTAAGGAAAGTGCCGAACAACAACCTTCATCTGTCGGCAAGAAATCAACGGCGTAATCAATCCGAAGGCGGTCAACAACCTTCAAGAAGCCTCGTGAGTCCTATCGCTTCGAGCGACCTCCTACGGCGCATAATCGTGCGGGATCTCATTCCCGAGCGCCGATTCGCCATCACCTATATCAAGTGTGGAACGCCGGGTCATTTCAGCACAGAGTGTTTCAAACCGACTATCACGTGCTATAAATGTGGGAATTTTGGGCATAAGGCCCGATTTTGCCGAAAGGACTCCAAGTCTGCTCCGGCGGCATCTCGAGCCCAAGCAACCGGCTTTTAGAATCGATCGCTTTGTCATCGCTGCTTAAGATAATGGAAGCAAATAGAGTTGGAGCTCGTATTTATCGACGGAGCGTCTGTTCGGGACCGGCAGGTCCCGGATTCATGTGATGAAGAGGATCGACGATCCGATGGCCCAAACAATCTCAGGTATACTCGTAATTTTATTTCAACCCGTGTGTACCTTTTGATACTGGTGCACCGCATTCATTCATTTTCAAGTCATGATTGAATAAACTTAATTTGGATAGTCCTATTGCTTGTGGACCTCATACCATCGGTGTACCTGATGATAGAAGATTTTCGGAAATCATACCAAGGTAAGCTTAATGACCGCAATTGGTCAGTGGACCTAATCGTGGTGAATTTATCTAAGGACGATGTAATATTGAGTGTTAATTAGATGGATTGTCATGATGCCGTTCTCAATGTTCGTAAGCGCATGGTCACTATCATTTTCGTCGTTGGTCGTCGAATGTGTACTTCAGGAGGTAATCCCCGTTGTCCCGAAGGATTACTATTATGATGGAAGCAGAGAAATTCCGCAAGCAAGTTGTTCATCATTCATTGTATCATTTTCATCGATTGGCCTTTCTAAGGCAATCGAGCTATTTCATCATTCATTGTATCATTTTCATCGATTGGCCTTTCTAAGGCAATCGAGTTATTCAGTCATTCATTGTATCATTTTCATCGATTGGCCTTTCTAAGGCAATCGAGCTATTTCATCATTCATTGTATCATTTTCATCGATTGGCCTTTCTAAGGCAATCGAGTTATTCAGTCATTCATTGTATCATTTTCATCGATTGGCCTTTCTAAGGCAATCGAGTTATTCAATCATTCATTGTATCATTTTCATCGATTGGCCTTTCTAAGGCAATCGAGTTATTTAATCATTCATTGTATCATTTTCATCGATTGACCTTTCTAAGGCAATCGAGCTATTTCATCATTCATTGTATCATTTTCATCGATTGACCTTTCTAAGGCAATCGAGCTATTCAATCATTCATTGTATCACTTTTTATCGATTGACCATTCTCGGGCAATCGAAATGTTCAATCATTCGTGGTATCATTGTCATCGTTTGACGATGTATTCCAGACGAGTTATCTGGTTGCTTTCTCATAGAGTAGTGGAATTCAGGAGTGAGTTGGAGCCGGTACGTCCCCATTATCGAAGACACCGTATCGGATGGCCCCGACCAAATGCAGGAGTTGAAGATTCAACTTGAGGATTAGTTCGAGAAAGGTTATCTCCGACCGAGTGTGTTCCCGTGGGGAGCACCTGTGTTATCTGTCAAGGAGAGGTATGGTTCGTTCGTGTGTGTATTATTATCGGGAGTTGAACAGGTGAGGATCAAGATTAGTATCCTCTATCTCGTATCGACGATCTTTTGGATCAACTTCAGGGAACTTCGTATTTTCCAAGATCGACTTAAGATCTGGATATCATCGATTGCGGATTCGAGAGTCGGATATCACGAGGACGGCTTTTCGAACACGCTATGGTCGCTATGAGTTTGCGGTTATGCGGTTGGGTTGATCATTGCACTGCGGTATTCATGGAGTTAATGAATCGGGTTTTCATCGACTTTTGGATCAGTTTTGTTGTTGTCTTCATCGATGACATTTTGATTATTCTCGTGACCGGAGGAACACGAGGTTCATTTTCATCGGAGTTTAGACGTGTTAAGACGAGAGCAACTTTATGGGAAGTTTTCCAAAGGTGAGGCCGATGTCCGAAGTGACTTTTCTCGGACTGTAATTTCATCGGATGGAGTGCGTGTTGATCCTCGGAAGATGAAGGCTATCCAAGATTGGTCACCTCCGAAGAATGTTAAGCAAATCCAAGCTTTCTCGGATTAGCGGCTATTATCGGCGGTTTGTGGAAGGATTTTCTAAAATTGTTCATCAATTCATTCATCACTCACTCAATCTCATTGTTCAATTAATTCATTCATCACTCACCAATCTCATTGTTCACCAATTCATTCATCACTCACCAATCTCATTGTTCACCAATTCATTCGTCACTCGCTTAATCTCATTGTTCAATTAATTCATTCATCACGGAGTCAATCACATTGATCGAGTAAGATATTAACCATCCATACCATCTCACCGTTCAGTTGTTGATCTTGTGAATCAAATATGTCAATCTTGTGAACTAGATCAAGGTAATCATTTCAGGAAATACATCAGAAAGGCTTGTCACCTCACTTGATTTTTCAGGCGATCTTCTCATATTACGGCGTCATGTCGACGATCGTTTTATTGCATTATTAATGCATCCATTTTGTTAGAGCATGTATGCTCATTGTTATCATTTCATCTCGTAAACATAGTGCAATCTTCATACGAGATCTGTAATTATCACGTGACTTTCCTGCCTCGGTATGGAAGGAGTTCCGAGGGACATCGGACTCCGACGTCCAAGAGATCGTTTCTAGTCGTATTCATGCTGGGAGAGCATCTTCATCTCAGACAACGAGTTCGACCGTTGTTTGCTTAAATGATGATACAACGGGACATTCATCACCGGTGTTGAGCAAGTTAATTCTTGCAGTAATAGGATAATCATTCATTTCATCGTCGTTCAATTGTTCGCATAGGTCATTCATCATATATCAATCACGTTAAGACTTATATTTATCAACCAATCATTCACCTCACGGGGAACAATGGTTCCAATAATTTCATTTGAGTTATCACTCATTTCGTTATTAGTTCACCTCGCGAGTTATTCTTGATCCTTGTCGGATATCTAATCATTTATCATTCATCTTAGTCACTCTCGTTTTGGTAACCTTTCGGGTCATATTAAGCGGTGAGTTCAGTTTGGGTCTTCGTCGAATCGTTGGGATCGAGGAGATCGATGGTATGGAGGATATCGATGTTGGGTACATTTGATATATAGCCTTGTCTTTCGATGACTATATAACTCAATCCGTATTAATGTGTCATGGTTGTGGATCATTTATTGTTGATCTATCTTATAATGATCGTATTTGAGAATCTTGAGATTTTGAGATCGTTTGATGCATTCCTTTTGGTGTCATACCGAGACTTCGTGATATTTTTGGGAAATCGTTCATTGTGATCCGAGACGTCAAGACTTGGGGACTTGGGCGTGCGATTGATTTGGTCCCGAGAACTATTTGGACATTATTGTTTGCAGATCGTGATGGATAGTTCATGTCCCGAGTTATTTACCCTTAGTTTCGAGACGAAACTCTTTTAAGGGTGTATGTAATACCGGTTGTAATTCAAGAATTGTAATTCGGTCATTATCATTCGGAATTTCATTCGGTAATTGTCACTCAGTGGATTTTCACTCAATTATAATCATTCATCAATCATGTTCATTCACCGTGTTCACCGTTCGTATAAACTTCGAGTTGAGTATCATTATTGTTCATCGTTTCAACTTTATTCATATGAGTTCGACTTTGTTAGATCACCATTAATTTTTGGTAACTCCAAAAATTCTAAATCTTTGCAATATTATAGAGCATCGAGTTAGCTTTCCAATGGTTCAAACGGTGAGTCAATCGGAGTCCTGGACGAGAGAGTTATGGTCGTTTTAGATCACCCGCTCATTTTTCGATTTTGGCGATCACGGCCGGACGGTTCGATGCGTGTCGTCCAAGACGGCCCGTGCCGTACTCGTCCGGATAATGCCGAAGTGTCTGCCTCAGACCCGACCGTGTCGTCAGCACGGCCGAGTCGCACCCTTCCGGATAGGCCAGAACCGTCTGACCAGAGGCCCGACCGTGTGCCAGGACACGGTCGAGTCAATGCCGAGCGCCGCGGACGGGTCACTATCGGTAGGCCCCTTTGCGCCGCGACCGTGTCATGCCAGACACGGTCGAGTCCCTGCCGGCCAGCTTCGCGCCGCGACCGTGTCAGGCGGGCACGGTCGAGTCTGGCTGCCGAGTCAACCCCTATAAATTCATTTTTTGAGCATTTTGAGCTCATTTCTTCCATATTTTTCCATCTTCTTCACCTGCAACCGAGAGAGAATAACTTGAGGGAGAGATTTCTTCATCAATTATCATTTGAGTGTGTATTTTCATCACCTTCAATCATTTGGGAAGCTTGGATAGTCGTTTTTACGCGTTTTCATCGGATCGAATTGGTTGGATCTTCAAGAGGTAAATTCTTCAACACTTTGGACTTCGATTTTGTGTTGAGATATGATGTTTTGGACGTTATAATCATGTTATATGAAGGGATATGTATATGATTATGAGTTTGTATAAGGATTCATTGGATTATTGAGGAATTATTCAAGAACACGTTGAAAATCGAGTTGGAATTGGGGATTTTCGACTAATTGTTGTTATAATCACATTTTGGATATTCATAACGGATTATTGATCGTATTGGAGATGTTTTGTTGGTTTGAAACACTTCTTGGGGAATTTTGATGTTGGTATATCGAAGTTTGTTTGTAAACAATCGGAGTTGAATACAACGTGTTTGATTTAATGCCTCTATGGACTTGGGTTAGTCGTATCGACGCGTTTTGAGTTCGTTATATTCGTGTTTGATTCGTATATTGATCGGATTATTGGTAATTGTATTATTAAGGTTGTTCGAGCGACCGATATCTCAATTAGGACGTTGTTCGTGGAAGGATAATTGTCATCGGTATTGTGTAAGTTAATTCTTACTCGGTTAAAAGGATACTCATTCCTTTTGTTGTTGATTGCTCATAATCATAATTCATTCATCATAATATTAATCATTTTGAGACTTGTAATTGTCGAATAATCATTTCATTCACGAGGAACGACGGTTCCAAATCATTTCACTGGGTTATCAATCACGTCACTATTACTTTCATATCGGTGAGTCATCTTGGCCTAGTCTAATTGTTATTCATAGATATTCATCATGGTCATTCTCGTTCATGTGACCTTCTGGGTTCATATTGCGTGGCCGGGTGTGGCTGTGTGGAATTTTTAGTCGGGCACACGATGGTCATGTATTGGGTTCACCGATACATCGGACCGTGCACACGGTAACGCTTACCTCCGTGAGACTAATTAGGTACAAGGACGGGTGTGTCCGGTCATTCGTCTTGTATACTTTCACAGAACATTACGGGCGTACTATGATACTCCTCTTCAGCGAAATTCATAATTAAGAATATTTCATAACTTCAGTTAATCATGATTGTGTATTTTCAACCCTTGAGGATTGTTGTTCTTTGTAATTGACCCCGTTTGGGGATTTTGTTTTTCAGGTCATGGCAAGGCAAACGCACGGGAATAGCATGTTGATGTCGAGGAGTCCGAGTGATACTAGTAGGGGGCCCCGATCTTCCAGTCATTCATATTATTGTCCTTTATTTTCCGCTGCATATTTTCATTTGGATACTCCGTTTCATTCAGTGTTGTGTATTTTATCTTCATATAAAATACACTAGTATTCGGTATTGTCCTGGTGTGTCATAATTAAACTCCTCATCGGAGTAATTACTGTTGTAATGTGGTTCGGTACTACATTTATCTTGTGTAATTCATTCATTTTCATTCGCCTGGTGGGTCCCAGTTGGGGATCTACGACACTGTAATATCCGCCTAGTTTGGGGTGTTACAGATATAAATTCCTATAGTAATTCCTAGACGTGTTCTTGGAGAACGGATTGCTATTGAATTTTTCCGGGCAACTTCCGACGCGTGTGAAGTAGAGGCTTCGTACTTTTCGATGCTTGGAACGAAGGGATTTCGTGTTTGGGACGGGGTTCGTAATCGTCATCCATATTTACGAAGATTTATTTCAAAGGCTTCAAGGGTATGATTTTTATCTTCGTATTTTTTTTCGTATATACGTTACTTGATCGATCCTGTTTGGGATTCGTTTTTATTTTCCACTGCGTATTTCGTTTTATTTTCGGATTCCCAACACCTACAACACCACATGAGATGTGGAGATGTAGGAAACCAAGTCTTACTCATATAAGATTTGTGGATGCCCCACCTATGTCAAGAAGATTAAGGTGGAGAAATTGGGAGCAAGTCTGTTAAAGGACGTTTCATAGGGTACCCATCTAATAGGTTATCTATTCTATATGCTCGAAGATTATTGAAACATTGTTGCTTTACAAGCACACTTCCTGGAAGATGAGTTCATTCAGGAAGGTGGAGCAGGTAGAAATATATCTTTGGAAGAACATATTGAAACTCCAGAGGAGTCACTTGTGCAAGAAGAATGAACCGAACCTTCTGAAACACAACCACGACCACCACGTAGGTCGAGTAGGACATCTCAACTACCTGAGATGTATAGCTACATACATCTGGAGGAACTGAGTCTCCACCAAACAGATGGTAGCCAAGAGGATGATCTTATGTCATACGAAAAATAGATGGTAGATCTGGAATCCGCAAAGTGGCATGAGGCCATAGAAGTAGAGATAGACTCGATAAACACCAATCATATCTGGACTTTCAAAAGAAAGACTGGCGGGGATGGCAACGTATAAGCCTACAAATCTAGGCTTGTGGCCAAGGGTTGTAACCAAATAGATGAATCGATTATCAGAAGACCTTCTCACCAGTTGCCATGATCAAGTCCTTTCGCTTGCCATATCCGCCCACTATGATTATGAGATACGACAAATGGACATGAAGACATCTTTTCTAAATGGATACCTCGAAGAGGAAATATATATGGAATAGCCTACAGGCTTCGTGTCCACTACCGACATTCATAAAGTTTACAAACTTCAGTGTGCCATTTATGGACTGAAGCAAACTTCATGAAGTTGGAATCATCAGTTTGACAAAGCAGTCAAAGAGTCTGACTTCGTGCAAAATGAAGATGAGCTTTGTGTTTACAAGAAGGTTAGTGGGATCACGATGACGTTCTTAGTGACATTCTACTAATAAGAAATGATGTTGGACTGCTCAGTTCTGTGAAAGCTTGTCTTTCGAACACATTCTCTATGAAAGACTTGGGATAAGCTTCATCTATTCTAGGTATTCGCATCTATAGGGATAGACCAAGAGAATGATAGGACTTTCCCAAGCCTTATATATAGAAAAGATCCTTAAAAGGTTTAGGATGTGAGATTCCAAAAGAGAGTTCTTACCTATGCGACATGGTTTAAAACTCTCCAATGCTCGGTGTCCTAAAAGTGAGGATGACACAATGGAGATGAGACAGGTACCCTACGCATAGTCTATGGGTAGCCTCATGTACGCAATGTTGTGCACGAGACGGACATTGCATATGCTGTGAGCATAGTTCATAGGTTTCAAGCAAACCCGGGTAAAGAACATTGGACAGCCGTAAAGAACATTCTAAAGTACCTTAAGAAGACTAAAGAACTGGTTCTTACATACAGTGGTGTATAATTGAGAGTGGATGGGTTCAGGGACTCGGATTTCAGTGGCGATGCGGACAAAGGAAAATCCACTTCACGGTACATATTTTCTCCGAATGGTGGAGCAGTTTCTTAGATGAGTTCCAAGCAAACTGCGACTACACATTCCACATACTAGGCTGAGTTCCAGGTTACCTCGGAGGCGTCAAGGGAAGAATTTTGGATCAAGAAGTATCTTGAAGAACTTCAAGTGGTCCCAAGCGCAAAGCTGCCAGTGCCGCTTTTACTGCAACAATGAAGGAGTTGTTGTACATGCTAAAGAACCCAGGTCTCATCAAAAGACCAAACATATTGAGAAAGTATCACATCGTCAGAGAGATGGTGAATAATAGATACATTGAACTGCAGAGGGCAGACTCAGCAAATAACCTTGCTGACCCGCATACAAAGTCACTATCACATATTGTCTTGGAGCGACATCTGGATAATATGGGTATTAGATATCACATTATGCGGCATTGGGTGCAAGTGGGATATTGTTAGCGCCTGCCCTCAAATGCTACTCTGGAGATAATAGAGTTAGGGCATTTATATGTAATTATGATTTCATAATAAAAGGCAATGATTATTTATTTATTTATTGTATATCATCCGCGTTCTTGATTTGGTAAATAAATATCAATGATGTCCGTGATTTTGAGTAGAGATATTCCTCTGCTTATTAGATAAGGAGTCTTGCACTGGAAGTGTTTAGAACTCAAATTGCATAACTTATCCGAAAGTCGATGAAACTTAACTGGGCATTAGGTTTTTGTAATGAAGACTTGTATATCGTATGCTTTGACATGTGTATGTCTTAACTGGGGAGTAGTGGGAGCATTCGGTATAGGTATACTAATTGTATTAATAAACTTGGATACGACTCACCTCGATTCACTCACATGAATTTCACTTTAGGATAGTTAATGACTGAAACATAAGGTTATGATAGGTATGTGGGAACCTTTGACTTGAGGGTTCAGTAGAAGATGTGTTTGTTTCATTAAGTTAGACATTAGAGTAGTTTAATCCAATCATCTGTCGGTAGGGATCCTATGCGGTTAGTGGCAAATGAGATCAAAAGTCTTTGTCCACAGTAATTAAGTTAGTTATTTTTGATACACGAGATCTCGAGGATCTTGATTTGCACTGACACATGCACAGAGCCAAGAATAGATAGGGTTTGACTTAACCGTAACCCTAACACTTGATCGGGACATATTTTTGAAGATTTTATATGTATACGGTATAGATCAATTTTGGAATGGTTCCCACTATTCGTTCTTAGTTGGGCTACGCTGTGAGCCACAGACTGGCTATGTGCTCCTCACTCTTTGGATCCTCCCATTGCTGTCTAAGATGAATCTACAGAGTCGCGCATTCAGTATGAATGACGGATTAAACTAAGCCTATTCCATATTAGTAAATATTGAACATTAGATGTCTAATTGAATTTAATTTATTGGATAAATTAAATCGGTCAGATGAATTAAATAATTACAAGGTAATTAATTTAATTCAAATATAATTATATCCGGGAGAATTTAATTATATAGTATTTGATATAATTAATTAGTTAGATTAATTAATTAATATAAGTACATAATGATGGACCAAGTTTTATCTATCAGACTAGATATACGAGGGTCAAGAACACTGACTAAATGGTTGACTTTAACAGTCCACTTGGCCACTGCCCCCTATCCACCCTCACTAAATCTTCCCTTGATTGGTGGAAGACTAAGTCTTTGTTAAGTTTTTACTTCACATGTGAGAAATATAATGTAAAGAGAAGACTTTTCAAAGGTTGTAGAGTGGGTGACATAGTAATATATATTACACCACTCCACTTAAAAAGTTTGGAAGTAAGAGAAAAATAAGTGAAGAAGAGCAGGCTTTCTACTACTTGTTCTACAGTAAACAAAAGAGAGAAAAACTAAGTTTATAACTTAGCTTTCATTATGTTAAGGCTTACTCTCTTTTCTTCTAACCGTATTTTGGAGAACTAGCAGATAGAGTTTTATTCTAGTTGTTTTTCAGATGAATGAATCATAGAGATGTTCGGCATTTTTGGTGTTGGAATTTCCAAAAGCTTCACGGATTGGGTTCGTGCTCATCATTATCAGATTAAAGAAGTCAGTTCTACGAGGTACGATTTTGATTCTTTTATTTATTCATTTATACGATCCTTGATCGATCCTATTTAGGAGTTCGAATGATCAAGTTTTGTGCGATTTTTATTTCCGCTGCATATTTTATTTATGGACTGAACTCCAACACCAGTTTCCCAACCTATAATCGAGTATAACCAACCGCTTATTCACCTGAAGAATCAAGTTCACGATGACAATATATATTCAGCATTATATGGCAGGGTTTGCTTGATACACTCATACAGTACCAAGATAAGGCAATGTCCAATGATTTGTTGTGTTCGACAGATGAGACAACTATTGAGCCGAAGAAGCAGAAAGCGATCGAGAACTTTTCTGGTAGCAGGGGTGGTAATTTTCAAAAATCTCAGTTAGTTAACAATCCTGTCGGGAAGCCATCACGTTATTTTAGAGTGTGGATTAACGGCAGTCCGCTATACAGTCTCAGTAGAGTTACGGCAGTGGCCGAAGATAGGGTCAGTCCATTAGAGGGTGAGCTTCTAGTGTAGGTTCGGCACACCTGCGCATTTACGATATGCGCCGCGTGGATGATCCAGATGGGACGGTGGCCACAGGTACCGTTCACGTCTTATCTCATCAAATTAGAGTATTTTTTTTATTCTGACGCTATACATTCCTTTAGTGCTTTAGACTATGTGCGACGTTTAAATGTTGACTATATGATTGCTTGTGAGACTTTTATCGTGAATATACCTAGCGGGGATAGAATCGTAAGTAATCGAGAAATTATATATTATCATGTGAGTGTAGAAGGTATAGATTGGTCGGCGAACTTGATTGTGATTGATATCGAGGGTGAGGATTTGATCCCCATTGATGATTGGATTGATAGACACAGGGTGATTATGAATTATCGCACTCGATTATCACTATAATGGCCGAGGATGGTTCCGAACATTCTTTTGTGGGTTGTAAACTAGGTAAGCAGAAACTGCTTATCAGTGTAATTAAGGTTGTGAAGCTTCTGAATAAGGGTTGCACAGACTATTGGTGCTATTCTATGAAATTGGGGAAAGGTCAATTCGACATTTCATCGATTCCAGTTGTTAATGAGTATCAAGATATTTTTTGAACGATCTTCTCGGTTTACCACCAGATTGGAGGTAGAATTTTATTTCGATTTAGAGCCTGATGCGGCTCTAATTTCTAAGGTGCCTTATCATGTGGCACCTTTGGAAATACAATAACTGGAGATTCAGTTATTGGACTTGTTGGAAAAGTGTACATCAGACCGGGCGCTTCGCCTTGGGGTGCACCGATCCTATTTATGAGAAAGAAAGATGGTTCACTGCATTTGTGCATCGACTACCATCAGCTAAATAAAGTGACAATCAAGAACAAGTATCTATTACCTCGTATAGACAATTTGTTCGATTAGTTGCAGGGAGCCACATTATTCTTAAAGATTGACTTGAGATAGGGATACTTTCAGCTCCGAGTGAAGGAGTCTGACATTCCAAAGACAACATCGAGATAGGTACATTACGAGTTTGTTGTTATGCCTTTTGGGCTAACCAATGCGCCGGTGGTGTTCATGCAGTTGATGAACAAAATTTTTATCAAGTAACTCGATAAGTGTAGAGTCATCTTCAACGACGATATTTTAGTTTATTCTCGAGATGAGGAGGAGCATGCGCAACACTTTCATTTAGTGTTACTTATTTTGAGAGCTCAGCACTTTTACGCAAAGTTCTCTAAATGTAAATTCTGGTTGAATGAAGATATGTTTCTCGGCCATGTGATCTCGACGGAAGGGGTTTATGTGGACCCACAGGAAATCGAGGCAGTGTTGAATTAGGCAACGCCTAAAAATGTAAAGGAGATTTGTAGCTTTTTGGGTCTTCCTGTGTACTATCCACTACTACAAAAAACACATTTTACGACGGTTATTTCGTACATTTTACATCGGTTATGAAACCGATATAAAATGTACCGTCGTAAAATAGACGCTAAATCTACATCGGTTTAAAAATCAATGTAAAAAATCCAATTTACATCGGTTCCATTTAACCGTCGTAAATATCGTTGTCAAATATATACTTTTACATCGGTTTTCAAAAAACCGATGTAAAAAGTTCTAAGCACAACCGATGTAAAAATTGCAGATTTCAAACAGTTTTACATCGGTTGTGCATAGAAACGATGTAAAATATCCACAATTTATATCGATTTTGAAAATAACCGATGTAAAATATCCACAATTTACATCGGTTTTCAAAAGAACCGATGTAAAATGTCTTATGTTTTATGGAGGTTTTGGCAACCCGACACCAACCATAATTCGCCCAGCCCCGACCCGAAACCCACCCAGACCCGACCCGAACTCGCACCTGAAATAACAATATATTGCACTTTGTCACCATTTCGATTCAAACCCTCGACCTTAGTGTTGGGGAGTCAAGTCCCAACCACTAGGCTATAGTTATTTGTTTGAACAATTTATATTTATATTATATTAAAATACATTTTGGTCTCCACTTTTTAAATAAAAATAATAAATCAAATTTATTCTTCTTTGTATTATTTTGAAAAAAATGATTTCTTTAGTTTGTTTTTTATCTTTTATTTGTTTTATATTTTCAAGAATCATCGTAAATAAAAATACATGTTTTTAAAAAAAGGATTTTATTACGATTTTAGAAAAATCGATGTAAATATTATCCCTTTTTATTTTTTAAATTGGTTATTCCAAACCCGATGAAAAAAGTACTAATTTACATCGGTTTTGGAATAACTTATGTAAATTTACCGTATTTTTAATTTTTAACAATTATTCTAAAATAAATGTAAAATTACTATTTTATTGCATCGGTTTTGGAATAACCAATGTAAATTTACCTCATTTTTAATTTTTACATATTCAATTTTATTCCTTTTTTGTATTATTTTGAAAAAATGATTTTTTTTTTCATTTCTTTTCTATTTTAAAGAATCATTGTAAATAAAAATACATGTTTTCAAAAAAAGGATTTTATAACGGTATTAGAAAAACCGATGTGAAATTTACCCATTTTCATTTTTATTCCAAAATCGATGTAAAAAGTATTAATTTTTACATCGGTTTTATTTGACAACCGATGTAAATTTGCTGTATTTTAAAAATTTTCATCGGTTTTGTGGACAATCGAGGTAAAAATATAATAATTTTACATCGGTTATTTTAAGAACCAATGTGAAAAATAGTAATTTTAATTTCTACATCGGTTTTGTTTGACAACCGATGTAAATTTACCATATTTTAAATTTTTACATCGGTTTTTTGGACAACCGATGTAAAAATATAATAATTTTACATCGGTTATTTTAACAACCGATGTAAAAAATAGTAATTTTAATTTTTACATCGGTTTTGTTTCACAATCGATGTAAATTTACCGTATTTTAATTTTTTTCATCGGTTATTTTAACAACCGATGTAAAAAATAGTAATTTTAATTTTTACATCGGTTTTGTTTGACCAACTGATGTAATTTTGCCGTATTTTAAATTTTTACATCGGTTATTTAGAATACCGATGTAAAAATATAATAATTTTACATCGGTTATTTTAACAACCGATGTAAAAAATAGTAATTTTAATTTTTACATCGGTTTTGTTTGACAATCGATGTAAATTTACCGTATTTTAAATTTTTTCATCGGTTATTTTGACAACCGATGTAAAAAATAGTAATTTTAATTTTTACATCGGTTTTGTTTGACCAACCGATGTAATTTTGCCGTATTTTAAATTTTTACATCGGTTATTTAGAATACCGATGTAAAAATATAATAATTTTACATCGATTATTTTAACAACCGATGTAAAAAATAGTCATTTTAATTTTTACATCGGTTTTATTTGACAACCGATGTAAATTGACCGAAATTTTATTTTTTTCATCGATTTTCGTTAAACCGATGTAAATTGAGCGTCGTAAAAACCATATTTTGTAGTAGTGATCGTAGGTTTTTCGAGGGATTCCCTAAACTTGCTCGGCTGTTTACACAGTTGCTCCATAAGACAGAGAGGCTGAATAAACTAATGAGAGGCAGAAGAGCTCCGAAGAATTGAAGAGGCATTTGACATCAGCGACCATTTTAACCTTACTGCAAGGTAGCAAAGGATTTGCAGCTTATAGTGACACTTCGGGCCAGGGGATCGAGTATGTACTTATGAAGCATGATAACGGTAGCTTTTGCATCACGACAGTTGAAACCGTATGAGATGAACTAGCCTACTCAAGACTTGGAGTTGGTCGCGGTCGTGTTCGTATAGAAGATTTGGCGACATTATTTATATGGATCTTCATGTCAGATATATACTGAACAGAACAGTTTGAAATACATATTCAGTCAGAAGAAGTTGAAAATGAGGCAGCGCCGTTGGTTGGAGTTGATAAAGGGTTACGACTTGGAAATCTTTATCATCACGAAAAGCCAACATCATTGCGGACGCGTTGAGTTGGAAGCTGGTATCACTTGACATGTTAGAGGTTCTCACACCTCAGGAGAAGGTTCGACATGAACTGATCGAGCAGGGAATAGAATTTTGGCTTCAGAGAGTGCAAAGGCAGTTATGCACTCTCGAGATTACTTCGTCCCTAGTTGATGACTTCAAAGGGAAGCACTAGAGAGGCTCTATGAATATTCAACTGAAGGAGGATGTGATTGAGGGAAATCCCCTGGGTTTATGGTCCATGAGAACAGTATTTTGAGGTTCCATGGCATACTCTATGTTCTGAATGACTTGGAGTTGAAGCATAGGATACTCCGATAGGCTCATGCTACACGTTACTCAATCCATCCAAGAAGGAGTAAGATGTACAAAGATTTAAAGTGTAATTTTTGGTGCCATAATATGAAGTAAGATGTCATAGAGTTTGTATTATGATGTTTGACTTGCCAGCAATTCAAAATCGAGCATCAATGACCAGACAGGTTGTTGAGGCCGCTTTCCACTACCGAATGGAAGTGGAAAGATATTTCCATAGATTTTATCATGGGGATTCAAAGGACTAAAACTGGGATGAATATGATTTGGATGATCGTCGATAGATTAACTAGGTTGGCACACTTTATAGTTATTAAGGATACTTGGGGACCAGAGAGACTGGCTCGAGTATTCATAGCAGAGGTTATGAGACTGCACAGTACGCTTAAGACTACTATTTCTAATCAGGATGGCCACTTTGTATCGTATTTTTTACAGGAGGTCCATCTGGCCTTGGGTACCGAGTTGAGGTTGAGTACGTCTTTTCATACAAAGTTAAACAGTCAGACCTAGCGAACAATTCATATGTTGGAAGATATGTTGTGGGTATGCACTTTAGAGTGGAGCAGTGATTGGGAACTCTATTTACATTTAGTCATTTTTCATACAAGAATAGTTGAAATACGTCGATCAAAATGGCACCATTTGAGGGTTGTATGGTAGGCACTGTGGATCTCCGCTTTATAGGGATGAGGCCTATCAGTTAGTTGGGATGGAGAAGATATGCTGTTAGAGACCAGGGAGATGATCTCTATCATTCGAGGAAGATTGTGGACTGCTCAAAGTGGACAAAAATTTTAAACTGATGTTTGTCGTTGATCTTTAGAGTTCAAAGTGGAGACCATGTTTTGTTCAAAATGTCGCCGACGAATGGAGTCTTCCGCTTTGGTAAGAATGGGAATCGTAGTCCGAGTATATATCAGGTCATTTGAGATTTTTGGACAGAGTCAGCGAGTTGTCTTGTTGCTTAGAGTTACCTCCATCTTTGAGTCGCATCCATAACGTCTTTCATGTTTCTCGGTTGAGAAAGTATGTTTCAGACCTGAGTCATATCATGGACTCCGGGGTTATTGAGATAGCCAATGATGTCACATTCGAATAGATACCGATGAAGATCCTTGAACGTCGTGAGAAACAACTTCAGCAGAAAAACTTTTTGTTGAGTTAAAGTGCAGACGTCGAGGCATGGAGTCGAGGAAGCGACTTGGGAAACTAAGGATAGAATGCGTGGTAAGTACCCCGAGTTATTCATTTCTTAAGTTTTGGGACGAACATTGTTTTTAGAGGGAGAGAATGTAATATCCATAATGTTTTTTTAGTATTTTTGGCGTTTTTCCACTTTTGGCGACTCGCTTGTAGTCGTTCGATATTTTTAAACTATTTTGATATGTATATTTTTCCACCCGAATGAGTTTCAGGGATGCTTTATCAAAAATCATGTTACTTCAACTCTTCCTCATTTGGGTTCGATTCTTGTAAATTTTCTTCAAAACTATTGTTTCTTTGTTTCAACAAGTTCACATAGCATTATGAGTCGTGTTGTAAACTTGGGTGTTGTGGTTCGATTTTGAATCGTGATTTTCGGACGTTTGGGCCATTTTGATATTTCCCAAAGTTTTGGGCATATGATTTCGTATTCATGTTTCTGTACCTTTGGGTGGTCGACATCGTGTGTTTGTTTAGCGCTTGAGTTTGTATTTTCATACTCCTCATAGACATTTCATTATTTGTTGTTAATCTTCGCGTTTTGCATCTTCTGGGGCGTGTTGGGGCTGATCGGACTGCACAGTTGTGCCGCTATGCAAAAGGCATAGTGCACGCTATGTAATGTGATAGCGCGCACTAATATACAGTATCGGCGTATGAAATTGAAGCTGCTAGAGCATGCTAACTGAGCTGGATAGAGACCTTAGTTTTTATAGCCCAATAGTGCATGCTAACATATACCAGTAGCGCGCTAACTGTATGCAGGTATATAAAAGCGGAATTGATGAGTTGATTTTTTATCATCTCGGTCTATTATATTGAGTCGTGCTTTTGTTTGTTTTTTAGTGTTTTTGTTCTTTTTACGCTTGGTATGTTCTGTTTTTGTTTTGTAGGTAACCGGATGAAGGTTTGTGGTGAAATAGGTGCATTTATGGCCAATATTGGAGTTTATGACGATCATGAGCAAGTCGGGAGCGAGAACATGGCCTAAACGATGAAGATCGAAGCAATGTCGGTCGTATTATACGCTAAATTCTGCGGTGTATTGATGGAGATATGGCTTCTAGACCAGGGCCACGGAGTCCGGACCGTGCCCGAACCGCGATCCAAATTCAGACTGCACTTGGACCGCGGTCCCAAATTCAGACCGCCCAGCAACGCCCAGCCAAAACACCCAGATCGTGATCCCAACCTCCCAGACCGCGGTCCACCCCCTGTTTGTGCAGAAAATGCAATTTTCTGAACATTTTGCGATTTTTGAGGGGTATATAAGGGAATACCCTATATAAAACTTGGGGAGAACCGCAAAACTTGATCAAAAACTCAGTTTTCATCTATTTTGAGTGTTCTAAACATCTAGAGATACATTTTGTGAGTGATATTCATTCCTTGTATGAAGATATTGTGAGTTTTTGAAGGAAGAACATCAAACCTTCCTCGGGCTTCGATTTCGTTTTCGCAAGGGAAGATTTCTACCATGTTTTATTCTATGATTTTTGCTATTATTGTTGAAATGATTATGAGTATCTAATCTTATCATATGGGTGTTTAGATTTAACCACACACATGTTCTTCGTTGTTAGTTTTGATTGATTTTCTGGGTATGAGTTTGGGATTGTTCCTCTTTCTTTGTTCTTCGTAATCTTTCGGCGTTCTTGATGATATTTGTGCCCCAATATTATTTAGACGCAAGAGAACTTATGATTTAGATCATCAAACCTTTTTCATAGTTGTTGTTATTGTCAATATCGAGGGTTTTTGTCGGTGTTCGCCATCAAACAACCCGATAGAAGCGATTGTGAATGTTTTAAACCTTTTTCCGCAATCTTTTAGCGAATTACACCATAAAAGGTATTTAGATAGTCGATTGTTAGTAGGTATTTATCCCCATGAAAGGAGTTTCTCTTGTTTTCGGAAAGAACAATTGCGATTTTTAGAATTTGCCGCCATCAAACGGGTTTTCTTTTAACTGTGAGCAATCGGTTACCCCAAACCTTAAATTATTTGAGTATCGAAACTAATGATTGATGACGTGTGTGTAGGTGATTCTAAACTCCCATATCATTCTCATAATTGTAATCTCTAGATAATCTAACCTTAAATTCGGTGTTTTTAACGCTAAGCTATTAATTTAATTTTTCGCACTTGTGTTACGATCTTACATCTCAATCGAATCATTCACCATGTTTTAATTTACTTTACTTTTGTTAATTCGACTATTTGCCAAACATAATCGAACTTCAAACCATTTCCAACTCCTTGTGAGATCGACCTCATAGTTACTTGTCGTTACCTACAAAAGCGATTCGTACACTTGCGAGTTTTAATTTGTTCATCAAGTTTTTTGGCGCCGTTGCTGGGGAGTTGGAGTTTCAATTTTGATCTTGTTTTAATAATAGTTGAATTGTTTTTTTGATCATTTTTTCGATTTCATTATTTTCGATAGAGTCTATAAGAATCACTCTAACTTCTCTTGTTTATGCTTGGTAGGATATCGTTGGGAAACCTGGTTCTTCCACACATAGACGAGGTCCAAAGAATTGGAGCACCAAAAATAATAGCCACATCATGAATGACAAACGATGGGGAGAATCCGGATCTTGAAGAGCCACTTTTCTATAGGAAGAAAGCACTCGTCATCCGAGACATGAGAATGTTGTAATATCCTAGAATTTCACTATGATTTTTTCGCATTATTTTATCTGGGATGTACTGTACAGAGTGGGACCGACACGATATGAGTGGATAATTTTGGAAACCGTGACAGCCGTGCCAGTATGTCTATCGAGGTTATTTTGATTCTAGGATATTACATGCTTGGTGTGTTTTTCTATGTCAGATATACCGTATGAGTATTTGTATGATTGTCGTACATGGTCGACAGTTGAAATTGAGGATATCGTGCATCAGAAGTATCGTATGAAAATAATATCGGAACGAGCATATGTATTCAGTATGTCGCGTGTACGTGTTCAGTATATTGAGATGACAGACAGGTGCAAAATGGCTAAGTATGAAAGCTATTACGTACGTTATATGTTGGAGATTACGTACGTAGCTAAGTAATCTTAACGTACGTTAAGCTGCGTACATTACGTATGTTAAGAATGGAATCAGCGGGTCCGAGCTGTGGTCGGCAGGTGGGCCCGGTGTCGGCTGCTTTCGGCGCAGGATGTGGACAAGCGAGTCAACCCCGGCATTACGTACGCTATGCATGGCATATTACGTACGTAATATGGGTTGATACTGTAGCAAGTCAACTGCTACATTACGTACGCTACGGTGATGGTATTACGTACATAACACAAGGTGCAAAATAGTACAGATTACCCTGGATGACGATTATGTACGCTATATAGGACATATAGTGTACGTTAAAGGCCTTACGTACGTTAACTTTGGGACTTAACGTAGGTAACGAGATTCACAGTTTATAAAATAAGAACGGGACTTTCATTTCCTCACGAAAGGAGAAACACATTTCCTCCTCCCCAACTCGTCCCTCTCCACTCTCAAACCCATTTCAGACCCTCATACCCTTGTTAAGACTTTGATAAGGATGATAGGAAGCTTGAAACTTGGAGTTCTTGGAGTTTTGGAAGTGTTTGATTGTGTTATTCATCTTCAAAAGGTATGTTGATGAACTCTACTCCTTGAATTCGGATTTTGATGTTAGTGTTGATGTTCTTCTTCGTATGAAGATGATTATGGTATTGTTGTTACGATTCTTGAGGATATATGAACTATATGTTGAAAGGAAGATGATGATATGTTGGTTTTTGTCTTGAAAATGTTGGCTATGATTATAGAATCTTGTTGTTCTTGGTGATCTTGGTAGTACTTCTTCGATTCTTGATGTTAGGAGGATCGTATGTTGGAGAATATGATGATACATGCCTTGGAGTATGGATTAGATGATGGTTAGATGTTAGAACACATTGAATTACGTCGTTTTGTTGGCTTCAAACGTGATTATGGATTAATTCATGTTCTTGAAGAATTCTTGAATGATATATGTCCGTAAATTGGAAGGATTACGATTAATTTTGGTATATGATTATTCATGATGATAGCCGTAATTGTATTCCTATGAATTTGCACGAATGAGCCGTGTAAATCCGAATTTAAGATTGAAGTCGGAACCAAGAATGTTGTAGACATTGATAGAACTATTGAGTATCGAAATTCGGCTTGTATTCGTATTGATAAGAGTTGATATGGTTTGATTTCGTATGATCGAGATACCGTTAAGTTTGATTAGTTGATTATACCGGTTGTTGATTGTTATCGAACGTATCGTTGATTGATTATTGTATTAGGTTGCGTTAGGTGATTGTTGATATTAACCGCTGTGCTGCGGTGAATCGGGGTTGCGGAGCTTGTAGATGAAGACGACGGGACTAGTAACAACTTCATCGAATTGGTATCAAGGCAAGTTATGCTTGCTCAGTTCATAATGTTAATAAATTATTTCGTTTTCATTTCATTTATGATTCATATAGCAATGGTATTATGGAATATATGAGTTGTCGGAATGGTGGTATGTAAGATAAATCATAATGTATATGATTTTAAGGATGTCTAGTGGAAATGGGAACGTGAATTATAATTTGGTCTATTGCATGATAAGTTGGATATCAAGGTTAGTTATCGTGTCAATGTTGAACTCGGGATGGTGGTTTGGTATTAGTTATGGACTGTACTTCATTTTGGATTGTCGGATAAATCGTGTATTCGTTCAGGGCGGTTGGTCGTCGAAAGGTCGGCGTCTCCAGCTTGAGGTAAATTAATATTGTTAGATTATGATAATCATCATGTTGCATTATTGCATGTGTGTGTTGTTATTCCATGCGGTGAATGTGCACCATTGTTTGTTACATTTTGTGAAGTGCTCTTTCTTTGAGCCGTAATCGGTGGGGCCGATGTGTTGGGGATAAAACCTCTATGGTACCCGAATGGAAATATGTTAGGGGATAAGACCTAAATGCCACCTATGTCCGGAGTATTCCTGAGTAGATGCTTCCGTGACCCTCGGCTGCTGCCTTGGGAGTTTATGTGATATTGTCCGGAGTGTTCCTAAGTAGATGCTTTTGTGACCCTCGGTTGCTGCCTTGGGAGTTTATATGATATTGTCCGGAGTATTCCTGAGTAGATGCTTCCGTGACCCTTGGCTGCTGCCCTAGGAGTTTATGTGCTATTATTATATGCATTCTTGAGCATGCTGTGAACTGCTGTATGACGGAATACGACATTGTGGTCGTGTCGGTCCATCATGATCGAGTTATTGTTGCCCTCTTGGAAAATCTTCTTATCCTTGTTGGATATACATTTCTTCGAGATTGGTTGTCATGTCGTATCGTGGCATATCTGGAGTCAGATACGTTCTGATCGTTCATGTGTAGGATTTTCGGGACAGGCACGTGTAGCATATGTTGGTTTCGACCTCATATTGAACCGTGCACACGAGATGTACTTCGTGAGGCTGATTAGGTACGAGACCAGACGTGTATTGATTAATACCCGTGGTTGGCTTGTACACGGACACATGTCCGTATCGAGCGTATCATGACGTCCATCTTGAGTCTTATTGATTGGTCGTTCACAGTCCATGTATAATTGGATCTGTTCGATATTCGGGTTGTCTTTCAAATCCCGTATATATGATTTGTATATGGTTGATGATTTTATTCTCTCGTGTATCTGTCACCGTTGAACCTTTATTAATCTCGTTCGGAGTTGCCATATTAAAGGTCAACTCATTTGATATCGATTCTTTATTAATCTCGTTTGGGGTTCACCCTGTCATTGGTAATCTTGTTCGTTATTGATCCTTATTGATTCCGTTGGGAGTTGTCTCATCGTTGGTATTCTCGGTTGTTGGTCCTTATTGATCTTGCTAGAGTTTATTGTGTCGTCAGTATTCTCGGTTGTTGACCCCTTTATTGATCTTATTGGAGTTTATCGTACTGTTGGTATTTCTGGTTGTCGATTCCTTATTGCTCTTGTTGGAGTTTACCGTATCGTCGGTATTCTCGGTTATTGATTCTTCAGTGGTCCTTACAGTGTCGTCGGTATTCTCGATTATTGATTGTTCGTTGATCCTTACCATGTCGTCGGTATTCTCGGTTGTCCACCTTTTATTGATCTTGTTGGGATTTGCCGTTATGCCGGTATTCTCGGTTATTGATTCTTCATTGATCTTGTTGGAATTACCACATCATGGCATTCTCGTTCATGGTTGATCCTTTGTCGATTTTGTGTGGAAATATCATGTCATTGATATTTCTATTGTGATGCAATAATTGTTTATCATTATTGATTGTGTAAACATTCATGTTTTGTATTGATATTCGGGACTTGCTATTGTCTCGGAACAGTTGGATTACAGGTGTGCCATGTGATATCGGTTTTATCAAGATTGGGATCTGATTGGGTGACCCAGCCGATAGAGTTAGTCTTGGCCAGATCATTCTATAATTGAGATATGACAAGTTTGGGAATTTTTATCGTTTCGGATACAGTACAGGTGGTTACTCTTGAATTCATTCATCACTTAAGGACATGAGGCGTGGGTTATGGTAAGAATTGATTTGTTACGGATTGTGACAGGTTGGTAATGCTACTTCGGTAAGATTACGTGGGGAATGTTCTTACTCTGTAGATTACATTGATATGTAATTGTTTTTGTGATGTGATCGTTATCATTGTTGAGTATTATGGCTGACCCCGTCGTGGGCTTTATCTTTTAGGTACTCAGAGTTCGAGCTAGTAGCGGTCGTGAAGGGATGAGCTTTCCGGTGATACTGGCTATGGCGTGATTGTTCGGATTGTGTATTCTTTTTTGGTTTTTCTAATTCCGCTGCAAATGTATTTAATTATGTTTTTATCCGCTGCGTGTGTATATTTTAAAATAGCTTTCAGTATTTTTTGAATTGTGTTTTCATCCGCTGCGTGTGTGTGCTATCAAAGGGCCTTTTGGCATTTTTAAACGTTTTTGAAAATGACTTTAGCCTTGTGGGTTCCAATGTGGGGCCC
Source organism: Orobanche coerulescens (assembly GCA_033398695.1). Taxonomy (NCBI): domain Eukaryota; kingdom Viridiplantae; phylum Streptophyta; class Magnoliopsida; order Lamiales; family Orobanchaceae; genus Orobanche; species Orobanche coerulescens. Next base: position 121,974,551 of record CM065811.1, on the reverse strand, counting down.
ACGGCGCTGTAATATTCCCATATGGTTTTGGGGGTGTTACAGAAGATGGTATCGGAGCTTGGGTTTCGTATAACCCGGGTGTGTGTGTTATGTGGCTCTACCAGTGCGGTAGTAGCGTGACTTTTGAAAATGATTTTCTGACTTTTGAGTCAAACCGATTTTGGAGGTTTCAAAATTTTTGAAATATTTTCAAATTGCTGTATTTGCGATGCCGGTGTGTTGTTAGTGTGTTGAGACTTTGAATGGGATTCGTATGCTGGTATCACGGAAGATCATCGACTTCACAGACCTGTAAGTATGTTCTTTTAGTTATTTCAATTTTGATGATGATTATTTGAGTATGGTGTCGTGATTTTGAGTTATTTCGGGATTGAGATACTGATTATGGCAGGTGTTGAGTTTCGAGGATGAAACTTATTTAAGTGGGTGTATATGCAATATCCTAGAATTTCACTATGATTTTTTCGCATTATTTTATCTTGGATGTACTGTACAGAGTGGGACCGACACGATATGAGTGGATAATTTTGGAAACCGTGACAGCCGTGCCAGTATGTCTATCGAGGTTATTTTGACTCTAGGATATTACATGCTTGGTGTGTTTTTCTATGTCAGATATACCGTATGAGTATTTGTATGATTGTCGTACTTGGTCGACAGTTGTAATTGAGGATATCGTGCATCAGTAGTATCGTATGAAAATAATATCGGAACGAGCATATGTATTCAGTATGTCGCGTGTACGTGTTCAGTATATTGAGATGACAGACAGGAGCAAAATGGCTAAGTATGAAAGCTATTACGTACGTTATATGTTGGAGATTACGTACGTAGCTAAGTAATCTTAACATACGTTAAGTCGCTGCACATTACGACGTTAAGAATGGAATCTGGGTCCGAGCCGTGGTCGGCAGTGGGCCTTGTCGGCCGCCGTGCGGGATGTGGACAAAGCAGTCAACCCCGACATTACGTACGCTATGCATGGAATATTACGTACGTAATATGGGTTGATACTGTAGCAAGTCAACCGCTACATTACGTACGCTACGGTGATGGTATTACGTACGTAACGCAAGGTGCAAAATAGTACAGATTACCCTGGATGACGATTACGTACGCTATATAGGACATATAGGGTACGTTAAAGGCCTTACGTACGTTAACTTTGGGACTTAACGTACGTAACGAGATGTACAGTTTATAAAATAAGAACGGGACTTTCATTTCTTCACGAAAGAAAACACATTTCCTCCTCCCCAACTCATCCCTCTCCACTCTCAAACCCATTTCAGACCCTCATACCCTTGTTAAGACTTTGATAAGGATGATAGGAAGCTTGAAACTTGGAGTTCTTGGAGTTTTGGAAGTGTTTGATTGTGTTATTCATCTTCAAAAGGTATGTTGATGAACTTTACTCCTTGAATTCGGATTTTGATGTTAGTGTTGATGTTCTTCTTCGTATGAAGATAATTATGGTATTGTTGTTACGATTCTTGAGGATATATGAACTATATGTTGAAAGGAAGATGATGATATGTTGGTTTTTGTCTTGAATATGTTGACTATGATTATAGAATCATGTTGTTCTTGGTGATCTTGGTAGTATTGCTTCGATTCTTGATGTTAGGAGGATCGTATGTTGGAGAATATGATGATACATGCCTTGGAGTATGGATTAGAAGATGGTTAGATGTTAGAACACATTGAATTACGTCGTTTTGTTGGCTTCAAACGTGATTATGGATTAATTCATGCTCTTGAAGAATTCTTGAATGATATTTGTCCGTAAATTGGAAGGATTACGATTAATTTTGGTATATGATTATTCATGATGATAGCCGTAATTGTATTCCTATGAATTTGCACGAATGAGCCGTGTAAATCCGAATTTAAGATTGAAGTCGGAACCAAGAATGTTGTAGACATTGATAGAACTATTGAGTATCGAAATTCGGCTTGTATTCGTATTGATAAGAGTTGATATGGTTTGATTTCGTATGATCGAGATACCGTTAAGTTTGATTAGTTGATTATACCGGTTGTTGATTGTTACCGAACGTATCGTTGATTGATTATTGTATTAGGTTGCGTTAGGTGATCGTTGATATTAACCGTTGTGCTGCGGTGAATCGGGGTTGCGGAGATTGTAGATGAAGACGACGGGACTAGTAACAACTTCATCGAATTGGTATCAAGGCAAGTTATGCTTGCTCAGTTCATAATGTTAATAAATGATTTCGTTTTCATTTCATTTATGATTCATATAGCAATGGTATTATGGAATATATGAGTTGTCGGAATGGTGGTATGTAAGATAAATCATAATATATATGATTTTAAGGATGTCTAGTGGAAATGGGAACGTGAATTATAATTTGGTCTATTGCATGACAAGTTGGATATCAAGGTTAGTTATCGTGTCGATGTTGAACTCGGGATGGTGGTTTGGTATTAGTTATGGACTGTACTTCATTTTGGATTGTCGGATAAACCGTGTATTCGTTCAGGGCGGTTGGTCGTGGAAAGGTCGGCGTCTCCAGGTTGAGGTAAATTAATATTGTTAGATTATGATAATCATCATGTTGCATTATTGCATGTGTGTTCTGATATTCCATGCGGTGAATGTGCACCATTGTTTGTTACATTTTGTGAAGTGCTCTTTCTTTGAGCCGTAATCGGTGGGGCCGATGTGTTGGGGATAAAACCTGTATGGTACCCGAATGGAAATGTGTTAGGGGATAAGACCTAAATGCCACCTATGTCCGGAGTATTCCTGAGTAGATGCTTCCGTGACCCTCGGCTGCTGCCTTGGGAGTTTATGTGATATTGTCCGGAGTGTTCCTGAGTAGATGCTTCCGTGACCCTCGGTTGCTGCCTTCAGAGTTTATATGATATTGTCCAGAGTATTCCTGAGTAGATGCTTCTGTGACCCTTGGTTGCTGCCCTGGGAGTTTATGTGCTATTATTATATGCATTGTTGAGCATGCTGTGAACTGCTGTCTGACGGAATACGACATTGTGGTCGTGTCGGTCCTTCTTGATCGAGTTATTGTTGCCCTCTTGGAAAATCTTCTGATCCTTGTTCGATATACGTTTCTTCTAGATTGGTTGTCATGTCGTATCGTGGCATATCTGGAGTCAGATACGTTCTGATCGTTCATGTGTAGGATTTTCGGGACAGGCACGTATAGCATATGTTGGTTTCGACCTCATATTGAACCGTGCACACGAGATGTACTTCGTGAGGCTGATTAGGTACGAGACCAGACGTGTATTGCTCAATACCCGTGGTTGGCTTGTGCACGGACACATGTCCGGATCGAGCGTATCGTGACGTCCATCTTGAGTCTTATTGATTGGTCGTTCACGGTCCATGTATAATTGGATCTGTTCGATATTCGGGTTGTCTTTGAAATCCCGTATATATGATTTGTATATGGTTGACGATTTTATTCTCTCGTGTATCTGTCACCGTTGAACCTTTATTAATCTCGTTCGGAGTTGCCATATCAAAGGTCAACTCATTTGATATCGATTCTTTATTAATCTCGTTTGGGGTTCACCCTGTCATTGGTAATCTCGTTCGTTATTGATCCTTATTGATTCCGTTGGGAGTCGTCTCATCGTTGGTATTCTCGGTTGTTGGTCCTTATTGATCTTGCTAGAGTTTATTGTGTCGTCAGTATTCTCGGTTGTTGACCCCTTTATTGATCTTATTGGAGTTCATCGTACTGTTGGTATTTCTGGTTGTCGATTCCTTATTGCTCTTGTTGGAGTTTACCGTATCGTCGGTATTCTCGATTATTGATTCTTCAGTGGTCCTTACCGTGTCGTCGGTATTCTCGGTTATTGATTCTTCGTTGATTCTTACCGTGTCGTCGGTATTCTCGGTTGTCCACCTTTTATTGATCTTGTTGGGATTTGTCGTATTGCCGGTATTCTCGGTTAATGATTCTTCATTGATCTTGTTGGAGTTACCACATCATGGAATTCTCGTTCGTGGTTGATCCTTTGTCGATCTTATGTGGAAATATCATGTCATTGATATTTCCGTTGTGATGCATTAATTGTTTATCATTATTGATTGTGTAAACATTCATGTTTTGTATTGATATTCGGGACTTGCTATTGTCTCTGATCAGTTGGATTCCAGGTGTGCCATGTGATATCGGTTTTATCAAGATTGGGATCTGATTGGGTGACCAAGCCGATAGAGTTAGTCTTGGCCAGATCATTCTATAATTGAGATATGACAAGTTTGGGAATTTTTATCGTTTCGGATACAGTACAGGTGGTTACTCTTGAATTCATTCATCACTTAAGGACACGAGGCGTGGGTTATGGTAAGAATTGATTTGTTACGGATTGTGACAGGTTGGTAATGCTACTTCGGTAAGATTACGTGGGGAATGTTCTTACTCTGTAGATTACATTAATATGTAATTGTTTTTGTGATGTGACCGTTATCATTGTTGAGTATTATGGCTGACCCCGTCGTGGGCTTTATCTTTTAGGTACTCGGAGTTTGAGCTAGTAGTGGTCGTGAAGAGATGAGCTTTCCGGTGATACTGGCTATGGCGTGATTTTTCGGATTGTGTATTCTTTTCTGGTTTTTCTAATTCCTCTGCAAATGTATTTATATATGTTTTTATCCGCTGCGTTTGTATATTTTAAAATGTCTTTCGGTATTCTTTGAATTGTGTTTTTATCCGCTGCGTGTGTGTGCTATCAAAGGGCCTTTTGGCATTGTGGGTTTCAATGTGGGGCCCACGGCGCTGTAATATTCCCGTATGGTTTTGGGGGTGTTACAAATGTTGTGCAACATTTAGATGAAGAAAACATTCATCAACCGAGATTTCCGAGATATGAGAATGTTGGGCATAATCAAGAGATACCTGAAGCTCAACAAGGGAGGTACTTTTATCCAAGACAACCACCCGTTGGAGTACAATACGGAGCTAACTATTATCCAGGGGCTCAATATGGGATGGGAGCAAACTAAAATATGCCACAACAACCTCCGGTTGAGCATCTAATGTGGGACTATGCAAAGCCCATGGTTAACACCGCCATCTCGTGCATCCAATTAGCACCAGCAGCAAGGAACTACCACATCAGCGGATTTCACATCGAGCAATTGCCCTCATTTGACGGATTAGCATGTGAGGACCCATTGTCGTTCATTCGGGACTTCTATGTGGCGATTGACAGCTTCCTATTAAATGGCTTGAGCGAGGATCAACTAAGAATGAAGTGCTTCCTGTATACTCTCAAGAATGGGGCAAAACAGTTGTTGGTGACTTTAGTACTGGGGTCACTAAGAACGTGGGATGAAGTTTACGACAAATTTATTACCAAGTATTTCTCTCATTCGAAGACTCCACAGTTGAGAGCCCAAATATCAACATTCGGACAACAAGATGGAGAGGCATTTCATGAAGCATGGGACCAATTTAAGATGCTCCTCATTCAATGCCCACACCATCACTATCCACCTCAACTACTTAATCAATTCTTCTATGATAGATTGACTCAATATTGCCAAGGTGCAGTGGATAACGCAGCCGGTGGTTCGTTTTGGGGGTTAACGGAGAGACAAGCTTATGACGTATTTGAAATATTGGGAGCTAATTCTCAACAAAAAAGTGTGCGTGTTCGCAAGGGAGTTGTGAACCAAGTAAGCGAGAAGGACGAGATGCAATCGAAAATCGATGAGTTAACGAAGGAACTAAGACAATTCAAGACCTAAAATAAATCTTCGAGATCACGAGTTTGCAAAATTTTTTTGGGACCCGGACATGATGCTAATTCTTGCGCACATACTTTTCCAGAATAACAAACCGAGGAAGTGAATTGGGCTATGGGACAAAGCACGGGAAGGCCCGAGTGGGAGGTGAGGAGAAATAATTATGGCGGAAATGCAAGAAATGCTCATCCTGGGCTAAGAAACTATCCGAATTTCTCTTGGAGAAACAACAACCCGATATCGTACGACACAAGCGCCCAAGCTCAATACAACGGAGGAAATCGAGCCCAATAAACAACGCAAAGTGAACCACCTCCACAGCAAAGGAACTCTCTTGAGGAGATTATTGCGGCGTTCATTAAGGAAAGCTGGGAAAACCGAGCTGAGAACAATAAAAAATTCCAATCTTAGAAGCTTCGGTGAAGAAAATGTAGATTCAAATTGGGCAACTTGCTACCGAGGCACGCAGACAAGAAAGGGGTAAACTACCAAGTCAGCCCAAGAAAGCTCAAGCTATTATCACCATCCGAAGTGGTAAAGTGATAAATAAAGAGATAATTTCAGAAGTGAAAGAGAGGGGCGCTGAGAAAGAAGAATTGCGGAGTCAATCGGAGTAATCTAAGGTGGTTGAAGAGCATGAGTCGAAAGATGAAAAAATCCGAGCAACTGCTACTCATTCTTGCGAGACTCGAATTCCTTGGGAGAAATCTAAAGATCCAATCGAGAGGCTAATTGAAGAGAATAAGAGCGAACCAGTCGAATCAATGCATCAAAAGGAGGACCTAGAAAGCTTTGACATGGAAGTTCTTTTCGTGGATAAAGAAGTTCCCACTGTGAACTTAGGAGCGAGTATTAATTTAGTGCAAAAACAAATATACTCGCAACTATGTTTGGGGGAGGTGATAGCCCCGATAGATTTCGTGATACCAAACATAGAAGAAACATCACCAACAAAAATCGTGTTACTTATTCTTAAAGGAAGACATTTCATGGTGACAATCATATTGAAAACTGAAATGGTGACAAAAGCGCTCACAATGGAAATCCGTGGAACCACTATCCATATCCTGATGAAGGAAAACGAGCGAAAAATTACGAGCTATGTGGATGGACCTGACACGTTTCCATTTAATCCAGGATAGAAGAAGTTGAAGAGTCGAGCTAAAGACTATAAAAAAGTGCTGGTTGGGAGACAACCCAAGGGAGTTTTTAAATTTTTATCGCTTTTATTATTATTATTATTATTGCTTTTATTTTTTTATCCTCGGTGTGTGTAGGAAATCTCAAAGGAGATATTTATGGGAGGAAGAAGCCTGACCTATTGAACGTTGAGACCCGAGCATGAAAGCATGGTGCCCCGCGATCAAAAACCACATTTCTTAATCCGGTAGTTTTATTCCTTTTCTTCTTAATTTGCATTTTAGCATCTTTCCCAACTTGTTTTTTTGCTTGGGGACAAGCAAAGGTTTAAGTTTGGGGTGTGAAACTTCTTAGATTTTTATTTGTTTTTAGTTTGCGTGATTTTTGTTTCTTTTGCGTGATGTAGTTGTTGGATTGTAATAACCTTGTTAATTATTGGGTATGTGGAAGATTAGTCGTGTTTGTACTTGACTCGTGGAGTTTTATATATCTAATTGATTGTTTGACCTTGCGTATGAATGTATAGTTTTGGTTACTTGATTTGATGTGTAAGGAATGAGTGTGGTATTCCAAAAGCCATGAGTTCTTGTGCCTAATTGAACCGTTCACTTTTAGCGGTAAAATTCTTTAATGTGTGATTTCTCTTCTTATGGTTTGTATTCTTTAGAACTTGCATGATTCTCTCGGATGATGTGTTGATATTTACATACACGAGAAATGATTAGGGCTGCCCATTTTTTGTCTTGAACCTACTTATCTAAAAATACCCACCATTTCATATCAATATCCTTTGCTAGCCTCGTTGAGCCTTAGCCGTATTTTTGTTCGAAAAACCCACATCTTACAGCTCCATATCCAAAAGCCATAACTTACCCAAGTATTGGTCCACGTAAGAGCATGAGAGGGTATATTTGAAAAACGAATGTGTGCAAAGTTTGTGGTGTATAGAGGTAAAAATCTTCTCTCCCGTTCCCCTGAAAATAATAAGCCCCCAAAAAAGGGGCGATCCTAATAATAATAGTGGGATAGAAAAGATAGGGGGAGAGTAGTGAGCCTAAGAAAAACAAAAGGGAAGTTGTTGGGTTGTGAGAAATAGGCCAATATCATAAGCATTGCGCTTAACAAGGCCTAGAAAAAAAAGTGGATATATATATATATATATATAAGTAGAATGATCGATCTTGCTTTGAGTGTTTATTTCATATAAGTGAGGATCGTATATGCTCTACTTGGACTGAACGTGTAACTACTAGCCAAATTTTCCCAACCTGAGCCACAGCCCCGTTACAACCAAAAGTAAGACCATATGACTCGTGTTTTGTGAATACTGATGCGTTTGATAAAGAGAAGAAGTGCAAGCATATAGTAGAACTTTCGATTTGAATCGAGTTGAGCGTATTGACCTATCTAAACACTTGAAAGATGAGTGAATTTATAAAATTTTGTGAAGGACTACTAAGACTTGTTTTCTTGCATGTTCGATCAAGTGCCATTACTTTCCAATCGTTTGTGAGTTTAGGCTTCCATGACGAATTACGAGACTTTACGATACTTTTACATTTCTGGTTGATTGTATGTATAACCGATGATTAACTTGATTATTCAATCCTTCTCGTCTTCTTTGTCGTGTGTGTTTATTTCTTTTTGCTTGGGGACAAGCAAAAGTTTAGGTTTGGGGGGTTTTGATGAGTCGGTTTTTGATCGTCTCATTCTATTCTACTGAGTCGTGCTTTTGTTTGTTTTTAAGTATTTTTGTTCTTTTTACGCTTGCTATGTTATGTTTTTGTTTTGTAGGTAACCGAACGAAGATTGTGGTGAAATAGGTGCTTTTGTGGCCAATATTGGAGTTTATGACGATCAAGAGCAAGTCGGGAGCGAGAACATGACCTAAACGATGAAGATCGAAGCAATGTTGGTCGTATTTTCTAATTTTCGGATCATTACTTCGAACTAGGATGTGTTCTCTATATGTATGGATTTCTCGTGAAATTAGATTTGCAACGGTATATTATACACTAAATTCCGAGGTGTATTGAGGGAGATATGGCTTCTAGACCACGGCTATAAAGTCCGGACAGCGCCTGGACCGCGATCCAAATTCATCCCGCACCCGGACCGCGGTCCCAAATTTAAACCGCACAGCAGCGCCCAACCAAAACACCCAGACCGCGGTCCCAACCTCCCAGACCGTGGTCCTGTAATACCCATACTTTTTTTGACTGTTTGAGCTTGCCGTTCTTTCTATTTTGTCGCTCTGTAAACTCTTTGTGATATTGTCGATGCTGTTATAGAGTTTCGTACCTTGTTTGGATCATGATCATGTTGTTTAAACCTTTCTGAAGTGTTCTGGGTCAGAGAGATATCGCACACTAGGCCTAGGCTAACGCACGCTAATTCTTCTTGAGTAGCGTATGCTAGCTTTGAGAATTAGCGCGCACTAAGGGACCAGATAGGGCAGAGGCAATAGCTAATTCTGCTCTCTGGACTAGCAGTTAGCGCACGCTGGGAGTTAGATACGCACGCTATTCGTGGTCAGTAGCGCGCGCAAACACGTCCGTAGCGCATGCTAACGAGCTGGGACGGCAAAGGCAGTGAGGTTCTCAGGCTGTCTAGACTACCAGGTAACGTACGCTAGGCTTCGACTAGCGCACGCTATAAGGGTTGCATAGCGCATGCTAGGCTTTCACAGCAGCGCATGCTAAGACTCGAGCAGGGCAGAGGACAGTAGGTTCTGGACTCCAATTTCTAGACACCAACTCACAGGTAGCGCACGCTAACTTTCGGCTAGCGCACGCTAAAGGAAGGCGATTAGCACACGCAATGGTATACTAACGCATGCTAACGAGGCTGGCAGAAGCCACTGGACTACCCGGTGACCTATCTAGCGCACTCTAATATTGAGGCGTAGTGTGTGCTAGACTGGGAACAGTATATATTGGACAGTTGACTTCCACTCATCATTATTTTCATCCTTTTCACATTTCCGATCGGGAGCAGCTGGATTTGGGCGATTCAGGGAGTTTGGAGATACTTCTTCAGATATCAACATCTTTGGTTGGAGAACAAATATTTTACAACATCTAATCCATTCTATCTTCCAAATCAAGGTAAAAATCCTTAGAACCCTAATTTAGGGAATTTTTGGGTTTTTCTTAGATTCACCCGATTTATCTGTTTTAAAGCTTGAGAACCTTGAGATTATGAAATATCTACCCCGTATACATGTTTCCCCTATGATTTTACGGATTGGTTTGTGCCGTGTTCAGACTTGTGAGGGTTTGGGTGATTTTCCAACCCCTGGATGTTTACTCTCGTAGTTTCGTGAATCGTAGGCGGGTTTCGGGAGTTTCTTTGTGAGTTATGAGTATGGATTATTGATTATCATGTCCTTTGCAAATCGTTTAGGTACCGGAAGTGCGTTCTTGGACCTACCAAACTCATACTCTTTTCCGTTCGATTTTTCGATGTCTCAAAGGCAAGTATATATTTATGATTGTACGTTCTCGACTTTGAAAGTAAGATATACGAATGGCATGATTGTTTATATCCACTTTGGGATGGGCCGACGGGTCCTCTGAGGGTTTTGTAGCCTCTGGTGTGATTCCACGGATAATATGAGTTAACCACTCTGGGATGAACTGACGGGTCCTCTGAGGATTCCGTAGCTTCTGGTGCGATTCCACGGTTGATCATGTATATATTGATTTGATGCTATGAGATTTAGTTATTCCGGAATACTAGTCTTGAAATGATGAATTGACGGTTACCTTTACTTTATTGTCGAGGAGTATTGTATTTCATATTCGATATACTTGCACTAGCTATTCGATGGCTAACCCCTTTATGGTGGAAATACTTTTTATGTATTTCGGGCTCCAGGAGAGCGGACAGACAGGTATCAGGTCGGCATGAAGATGATGGGAAAGCGTGATACTGTATCTTATCTCCGATTATATTTTGTGTTCCTCCATTCAGTGTTGTACTGGAATGGTTATTGAATACTCGAGTATTGCTTTTCAGTTTTCTTGTATTGCCGAGGTATTGAGTTGTGTTGTGATGTATTTGGATACATTGGATATGGTTTGAATACCATTTGTATTGTCCTTCATTTCATTGTATTTGTACCTTCTCGGTCATGTTTTATGATTCCGCGTACGATTAGCCTTGTGGGTCCCACGGCGGGGCTCATGGCGCTGTAATATACCCTGAATAACTTGGGGGTGTTATAGAATATGGTATCAGAGCTTAGGTCTATGGATACCTAGGCTGTCGGTCTTTTGGGTCGATTGAGTCATCGTTTGTCTACAATATCACTACTTTTCCATCATCACAATGCGACCGGTACTTGTAAGACCTCTTACTCTTCTGGTGTTTCCTTAATCGTTTTGCTTCTATTTTGGTATTTTTGAGAATCGGTCACTTCTATGACGTACGATTGAATTGTACTTACGTGCCTTGTGTGTGATTCAGTATGTCAGCTGGTAGGGGACGAGGCCGTGGTCGTGGTCGTGGATATGGATGAGGACGTGGCGCGGCCGTTTCCCTTAGTTTCGTTGCGGGATCGACCAACCCCAGCCTATCTAACTCGGTGCATCCTGACACCGAAAGTCAGCACGACCAGTCGACTGGCCAAGGGAATAGCACGGACGAACGTACTTCAACAACTGGCTAACTAGATGATCATTTTGGCCCAAGCCATTCAGTTGAACAATCTGAACCCAACAACGGATGCCTTGCTTCAAAATGTAATCCGTATGCACCTTCCACGGTTTGGCAGTGCCCCAGACACGTTAGGTTGGGAGGATTGGCTAGCGGAGTTAGAGAAAATTTTCGAAGCGATTGATTGTCCCGAAGCGAGGAAAGTACCGATTTCTCAGTATTTCCTCACCAAGGAGGCCGCTACGTGGTGGAAAGTTATTAAGCCACAGGATCATGTTGCTACGTGGGAGGAGTTTAAAGAGATTTTGGAGGCCGTGTTTTGTCCTTGGCCAGTGCAAGTAGGCAGAATCCGAGCCTTTTTCTAGGCTAAGCCGCAGAACATTCCCATTTCGCAGGTAATCGTGGAGTACAACCAACAATTGATCCACGTGAAGGATCAAGTGTGAAAAGAGCGTGATAAGATCCGTTACTTTGATATGTGGATGAATATGGACTTACAGCGGTACATGGCTGGATTTTCTTGCACCACGTTGAAGGAATACGAGGATAGAGCTCTGGCTCATGACATGCTAAGCCCTGACAACTATACCAATGAAGAACCGAAGAAGCAGAAGATCACAGGAAATTTTTCTGTCTCTAAGAGTGGCAACTTCCAGAGGCCTCGGATGACTAACCGTTCCGCCAAACAGTCGTCATGTTATGCTAAAGGAAAGGGGAGTTTCCATTCTGCTCCGGCCACCTCAGCTCGTCCAGTGACTTGGTATAATTATGATCGTCCAGGCCACGTTAATTTGGAATGCAATTTCCCACCTTTGAAGTGTCACACTTGCAGACAGATGGGACATAGAGCGACTTATTGTTCCAAACCAAATCAGACTCTGGACACTCGGGCTTCTGCCCCAGCGCCACTAGATCAAGGCGTGAATTAGCAGCAATCATTAGGTCAGTCTCAGCAGAGTTACGACAGGGGCTGGGGACGGGTTCAGAAGGGGGAAACTCTAGCGTCGGTTCGGTATAACCACGAATCTATGAGATGCGTCGAACAGACGAACCCGACGTGACAGTAGCCTCAGGTACCATTCATATTTTATCTCATCCAGTTTGTGTACTTTTTGATATGGGTGCTACACATTTTTTCATTTCCTTGGAGTGTGTACGCCGTTTGAATATAACTTGTATGACTGCTTGCGATCCCTTCATTGTGAAACTACCTAGCGGGGATAGAATAGTGGGAAATCGGGAGATTAGGGATTTTCCGGTGAATATAGCCGGTATAGATTGGTTATCGAATTTGATTGTAGTTTATATGGAAGGCAAGGATGTGATCCTCGGTGAGGATTGGCTTGATAGTCACCAAGCGATTATGAATTACCATACTAAGGTTATCACCATGATGACTAAAGACAGATCTGAGTACCATTTTTGGGACGTAAGTCGGGCCAATCTAAGATGCTTATCAGTGCCATGAAGGCCGTAAAACTTTTGAATAAAGGGTTGCATGGTCTATTGGTGTTATGCTTTGAAGACGGAAGGGAACAAAGTAGATTTATCTTCGATTCTGGTTGTTAATGAGTATCCCGATGTTTTCCCGAACGACCTCCTGGGATTACCGCCAGATCAAGAGATAGAATTTAATGTGGATTTAGAGCCTGATGCGGCTCCAATTTCTAAGGTACCTTATCGGATGGCACCTTCCAAGATGCGAGAATTAAAGAGTCAACTAGAATTATCGGAACGAGCGCTTCGCCTTGTGGCGCGCCTGGTCTTTTTGTGAGGAAGAAAGATGGTTCACTACGTTTGTGCATCGACTACCGTGAGCTGAACAAAGTGACCATCAAGAACAAGTATCCTTTGCCTCGTATAGACGATTTATTTGATCAGTTGCAGGGGGCTGCAGTTTTCTCGAAAATTGATTTGAGATCAGGGTACTATCAGCTCAGAGTGAAAGAGTCTGACGTTCTGAAGACTGCATTTCGGATGAGATACGGGCATTATGAATTTGTAGTTATGCCTTTTGGATTAACTAATGCACCGACACTATTCATGCAGTTAATGAACAAGTATATTCATGGAGTACCTCGACAGGTGTGTAGTCGTCTTTATTGACGACATTTTGATCTATTCTCGAGATAAGGAGGAACATGCCCGACACTTGCATTTGATACTAGATATTTTGAGAAGCGAGCACCTCTATGCAAAATTCTCGAAATGCGAATTCTGTTTGGAAGAAGTTATGTTTCTCGGCCATGTGATTTCGGCCGTAGGGGTCCGTGTAGACCCGCAGAAGATTGAGGCAGTGCTAGATTGGACAACATCTAAAAATATTAAGGAAGTGCGTAGCTTTTTGGGCCTTGTTGGGTATTACCGGTTTGTCGAGGCGTTCTCGAAACTCGCTCGGCCGCTTACGAAATTACTCCAAAAGACAGAAAAGTTTGTTTGGATGGTTGAGAGACAACAGAGCTTCGATGAGCTGAAGAGAAGTTTGACTTCAGCGCCGATTCTAGCTTTACCGCATGGTAGTGAGGGGTTTGCGGTTTATAGTGACGCTTCGGGTCAAGGTCTTGGATGTGTGCTTATGCAGCATGATAAGACGATAGCTTTTGCGTCACGACAACTAAAGCCGTATGAGATGAACTATCCTACTCACGATTTGGAGTTGGCCGCAATTGTCTTCGCACTCAAGATTTGGCGACACTATTTGTATGGTTCTCCGTGTCGGGTTTATACCGATCACAAGAGCTTGAAGTTTATTTTTAGTCAGAAAGAGCTGAATATGAGACAGAGATGTTGGTTAGAGTTGATAAAGGATTACGATTTGGAAATTCTTAACCACCCACGAAAAGCCAATGTCGTCGCGGATGCTTTGAGCCGCAAATCGGCATCACTTCAAATGCTCGAGGTTCTTACATCTCAGACGAATATTCATTAGGATTTAATTGAACAAGGAATAGAAGTTTGGCTTTAATGAGTACAGGGACAATTTTTCACTCTCCAAATTACTTCGTCCTTGGTTGTCGACATCAAAGGGAAATAGTGGAGTGACCCGATGATCTCGCAACTGAAGGAAGATGTAATTAAACGAAAAGCCCCTAGCTTTATGGTTCACGAGGATAGTATTCTGAGATTCCAGGGCAGGCTTTGTGTTCCAAATGATCTAGAGTTGAGGTAGAGAATTCTCCGAGAAGCTCATGTTATGCCTTACTCAATCCATCCCGGAACGAGTAAGATGTACAAGGACTTGAAGCGAAGTTTTTGGTGGAATAACATGAAGAAGGATGTCACGGAATTTGTACTATGGTGCTTGCTTGTCAGCAAGTCAATATCGAACATCAATGACCGGCGGGTTTGTTCAAGCCGCTTCCCATTCCAGAGTGGAAGTGGGAAGACATATCTATGGATTTTATCACTAGAATGCCAAGAACTAGAGCCGAGATAAATATGATTTGGGTAATCGTCGATCGGTTGACCAAGTCTGCATAGTTCTTGGGTATTAAGGATACTTGGGGACTGGAGAGATTGGCTCGAACTTTTATAGCTGAGATCGTGAGATTGCATGGTGCCCCCAAGACCATTGTTTATGATCGATACGGTCATTTCGTATCGCATTTTTGGCAAGCCGTCCATCAGGATTTGGGTACCGAGTTGAGATTAAGCACGTCTTTTCATCCTCATTCGGACGGTCAGACGGAGAGGACAATTCAGACATTGGAAGATATGTTGCGAGCTTGTGCCCTAGACTAGAGTAATGATTCGGAGCTTCATTTACAGTTGATCTAGTTTGCCTACAATAATAGTTGGCATGCGTCGATCAAAATGGCACCGTTCGAGGCACTTTATGGTAGGTGATGTAGGTCGCCATTATGTTTGGACGAGGCTTCGGAGCTAATCGAAATGGAGCCAGATATGTTGATGGAGACTAAGGAAAAGATTTCTATTATCCGGGGCTGGTTGCTGACTGCCCAGAGCCGTCAGAAATCTTATGCTGATACTCATCGTCGACCTTTGGAGTTCGAAGTGGGGGATTATGTTCTACTCAAGGTGTCGCCGACTAGAGGGGTTTTCCGCTTCGGGAAAAAGGGGAAACTTAGTCAGAGGTATATCGGACCTTTCGAGATTTTGGATAGGGTTGTAGGTTTAGCTTATCGCCTGGCGTTGCCTCCAGCTTTGAGTCACGTCCATAGTATTTTTCATGTGTCTCACTTGAGAAAGTACGTGCCGGATCTGAGTCATGTTATCGACTATAGTTAGATTGACGTAGCCGAGGATATTACCTTTCCGGAGAGACCAGTGAAGATATTTGAACGTCGTGAGAAACAACTTCAGCATAAAACCATTCCTTTGGTTAAAGTGCAATGGACGAGACATGGAGTCGAGGAGGAGACTTGGGAAACGGAAGAGAAGATGTGGTCGGAGTACCCTGAACTTTTTATTTCTTAAGTTTCGGGATGAACTTTTTTTTAGAGGAGGAAAATGTAATACCCGTACTTTTTTAACTATTTGACCTTTCCGTTGTTCCTATTTTGTCGCTCTGTAAACTCTTTGTGATGTTATTGATGTTGTTATAGAGTTTCGTACCTTGTTTGGATCATGATCATGTTGTTTAAACCTTTCGGAAGTGTTCTTAGTCAGAGAGATAGCGCATGCTAGGCCTAAGCTAACGCACGCTAATTCTTCTTGAGTAGCGCATGCTAGCTTTGAGCATTAGCGCGCGCTAAGGGACCAGATAGGGCAGAGGCAGTAGCTAATTCTGCTCTTTGGACTAGCAGTTAGCGGTTGCTAGGAGTTATCTAGTGCACGCTATTCGTGGTCAGTAGTGCACGCTAACGAGCTGGGACGGCAGAGGCAGTGAGGTTGTCAGGCTGTCTGGACTACCAGGTAACATACGCTAGGCTTAGGCTAGCGCATGCTATAAGTGTTGCGTAGAGCACGCTAATCTACCACAGTAGCGCACGCTAAGACTCGAGCTGGGCAGATGACAGTAGGTTCTGTTCTCCAATTTCTGGACACCAACTCCCAGGTAGCGCACGCTAACTTTCGGCTAGCACACGCTAAAGGAAGGTGATTAGCGCACGCAACGGTATACCTAACGCACGTTAACGAGGCTGGCAGAAGCCACTGGACTACCCGGTGTCCCCTCTAGCGCACGCTAATATTGAGGCGTAGCGTGCGCTAGATTGGGCACAGTATATATTGGACAGTTGACTTCCACTCGTCATTATTTTCATCCTTTTCACATTTCCGATTGGGAGCAGCGGGATTTGGCCGATTCGGGGAGTTTGGAGGCGATCCTTATTCAGATATCAACTTCTTTGGTTGGAGAACAAAGATTTTACAACATCTAATCCATTCTATCTTCCAAATCAAGGTAAAAATCCTTAGAACCCTAATTTTTGGAATTTTGGGGTTTTTCTTAGATTCCACCCGATTTATCCATTTTGGAGCTTGAGAACCTTGAGATTATGAAATATCTACCCCGTATACCTTACGATTTTATGGATTAGTTTGTGTCGTGTTCAGACTTGTGAGGGTTTGGGTGATTTTCTAACCCCTAGATGTTTACTCTCGTAGTTTCGTGAATCGTAGGCGGGTTTCGGGAGTTCCTTCGTCAGTTATGAGTATGGATTATTGATTATCGTATCCCTTGCGAATCGTTTAGGTACCTACCGAACTCATACTCTTTTCCGTTCGATTTCTCGATGTCTCAAAGGCAAGTATATATTTATGATTGTACGTTCTCGACTTTGAAAGTAAGATATATGAATGGCATGATTGTTTATATCCACTCTACGACGGGCTGACGGGTCTTCTGAGGGTTTCGTAGCCTCTAGTGCGATTCCACGGATAATATGAGTTAACCACTCTGGGACGGACAGATGGGTCCTCTGAGGGTTCCGTAGCCTCTGGTGTGGTTCCACGGTTGATCATGTATATATTGATGTGATGTTATGACATTTAGTTATTCCAAAATACTAGTCCTGAAAGGATGAATTGACGGTTACCTTTGCTTTATTGTCGATGAGTATTGTATTTCATATTCGATATACTTGCACTAGCTATTCGACGGATAACCCATTTGTGGGGGAAATACTTTTTATGTATTTCATGTTCCAGGAGAGCGGACAGGCAGGTATCGGGTCGGCATGAAGATGATGGGCAAGCGTGATACTGTGTCTTATCTCCGATTATATTTTGTGTTCCTTCATTCAGTGTTGTTGTAGTGGAATGGTTATTGAATACTCGAGTATTACTTTTCAGTTTTCTTGTTGTTCTGGCCTGCATTGTCGAGGTATTGAGTTTGTAACACCCCCAAATCCCATTAGGTTATTACAGTGCCGTGGACCCCACACCCGGAGATCCACCAGGCGAACATGACTAAAATATATTAAAATTAACCAACAAGGGAGATCACAGTCCCTACTATGATATCTGACACAATATTCCGATAAGGAATTTCAACGACAATGATGGGCCTACATGGACAAAAATAAAAATACAACAACATCCACGAGCATCTGCTCGGGTAATACATAATGACAATGACTGACAAACTGGAGAACACTCCAACTGACTGACCAACATGAACAACTCGGACTAGTATCGTTCGAATGCCTCGTCGCCATCATCATGCCCATGTGTCTCAACTCTCTCCTCACAAGCACCTAAAACATGAAAACATGTTCCGCCCCCACGGGGTCAGTCATCCAGATAATGAACATCAAATACATGTATAACATGATATGCATCCAAAGGCAGAATGAAACGGTACAATGATAATAATAATACGAGATGCTCACAAATCAAGATAAGAACCGAGAATTCGTGAAACACTATGCCCACGGCATATGAATATTACCTGCTCAACAGGTTAGAACATAAGTGCTCAACGGCGAAAAATAACTTATAAAGCACCACAATGAATTACATGAACATGAACCACACCATAACTGAATTAATTATGAATCACAATGCCCGAAGGCTCCAATGAAATTACCAAGACATCACAAAGGTCTGAAATCCACTCAGCCGAAGATCTCAAATATCACAATCACCTGAAGCCAAAATAGCCCGAAGCTGTATCGATTAGGGCCGAAGCCACGGCACGAAGCCGTATCACAATGAAACCATCCAGTAGCCGTTGACCTACTGATTCAGAGGTGTTGGGGGAAACAACCGCGAAGGTTCAGGCCCCACCAAACTTACCCCATAATGAAACCATCCAATGGCCGTTGACCTACTGAGTTGTAGGTGTTGGGGGAAACAACCGCGAAGGTTCAGGCCCCACCAAACTTACCCCATAATGAAACCATCCAATGGCCGTTGACCTACTGAGTTGTAGGTCTTGGGAGAAACAACCGCGAAGGTTCAGGACCCACGAAACTTACCCAATAATGAGCACTAGCCGAGACTAGACTCCAAAACACAATTAATCACAGACGGCAACGATTCAAAGATTACCGAAATCACAAGCATGATAGTGTGCTGCCTTGAGTCGGCCCACACGAAGACAGTAATTCATGGATGGGCACCGTCTTCGACAGTCCCAATTCAATACCTCAATAGCCTTAGAATGGCCAACCGATAACAATGATGCAGCGGATGATTCAGTAAATGATTGAGTACTTCGATTGCCTTAGGACGGCCAATCGATAACAATGATATAATAAATGATTGAACACTTCGATTTGCCTGAGAACGGCCAACCGATAACAATGATATGATGAATGATTGAACACTTCGATTTGCTTGAGAACGGCTAACCGATAACAATAATATAACAAATGAGTGAATACCTCGATTGCCTTAGAACGGCCAATCGATAACAATGATACGAAGGATGCCTCGGCACATTTAATCGGTTACCGACGACGAAGATGAGAAATGAATACGCCAATGCCTTTAATCGGCCAATACAGTTTTAATGACAAAACACTAACATGAATAACAATCATTACAACAATCTCTTAATTCGACATCCATATCAACGACAACAATCAATACATCGATATCGCGAACCGGCCATCGACAATAACATTAATTAACATTTGGCATCATTGCCGAAGAGTATCGTATCGAACGATCTCTTAATATCAATGAATGCATGAAGAGACTAAGTCTGAGAATGATACAACATATTAACACACATATATGATAACTTTAATCTGATTGACTAGTACAAGTATAAAACTTGCCTCAATCCGACGGCAAGAAAGTCCTTCCACGATCAATGTCCTTGAAGAATATCGGCCGCTCGGACAACTTTGAACAATACAAATACCAACAATTCTCTCAATATATCAAGCATGATCACAACCAACTCAAAAGTCGAAACAACACTACCCGAAACTCATTGGGGCATTTAAACAAACACGTTGTAAACAATCTCCAATTGTTTACAACCAAAACTCAATTATATCAAAAAACAACCTCCAATGGATGATTCAATCCAACAAAACCTCATGAATACTATCAATAATCCAATAGGAATACTTAAATCGGGATTTCAACAACATCTAGTCGAAACCCCCTAAAAATTCCAAAGTCAACACCAAGGTGTTCTTGAAAAATTCTTCAATGATTCACAAATTCCGAAAATTACATCAATGAATCCATAAGAATACAAGTATCCAAGATAGATAATCTATATCTAACATATTCCAACATAAAAGCAAGCTAACTTAAAGAGATCGGGAATAAAACCTTCAAATCCCGAAATTCAAGCTTCAATGAAAAAAATTACCTTGATTTGGAGTGATGAAACTGATTAAATGATGATTAATCCAACTTACGAGCTTGAAGATGATAATAGGTGAATGCAGCTCGAAAAGATCTCTCCAAAACATCCAAAATCGTCCAAAATCTACGGAAGGAGGAGGAGAAAATGAAAAATGACGATTCTGGATCGAACTGTCCCATTTATAGTAATCTAGCTTAGCGCACGCTATGTCCTGATCTTTAGCATGCGCTAGCGGTTTACTGGGCAGTCTAATGAGTTCTGACTGCCTTGTTAGTGTGCGCTACGAACTTGGTAGGGTGCTCTAACACCTTACCGATAGCGTGCGTTAATCCCAAATGTTAGCGTGCGATAACTGATGTCTGATACTCAGAAACTGAAGTCCAGGACCTACTGTCCTCTGCCTTGCTCGCGTTAGCGTGCATTACTAATATGACTTAGCGTGCATTAGCAGCACAATTAGCGTATGCTACTTATCACTCGTAGTGTGCACTACGAATTTCCCAAATCAGCCCAGTACCTTCTGGACTGTCTGCCTCACTTGCGCTAGCGTGCGCTAATACTGAACCATAGCGTGCTCTACCTGCATCCCATTAGCGTGCGCTAACAAGAATACGTAGCGCGCGCTACCTCTCAAACTGAATACCAAAATATGATAATGATGATGACAATAATCTCGGCTCGATCTTAAACACTGATGAATGACGAATAACAACTGATATGTGATTCCAAAGTACGCCGAAAGGTGAACACAGTTGAATGAATATAACTGATGAATGATTATTATTGAGTGAAAAAAAATTTGAGTGACAATTACTGAATGATAATAGTGAATCCAAAGCCGGGCATTACATACTCCCCTCCTTAAAAGAGTTTCGTCCTCAAAACTAAGGGTAAACATCTCGGGATATGAACCACCCATCATGATTTGAAAACATCACTCTACAATTATTCCTTGGAACCATATAAATTGCACGCCCAAGTCTCCGTGACTAGACGTCTCGAAACTCAATGAACGATTACCCAGATAATCATGAAATCTCAGTTACAATACCAAAGTAACGCATATATGATCTCAAAATCTCAAGATTCTCAAATACGATCCTCATAAAATAGATCAACCATAAATGATTCACAACAACGATACACCACTATCGATTGGGTTACCAGTCATCCGGAACAAGGCCACATCTCAAAAGTACCCAACATCGATATCCTACACATCATCGATCTCCTCGATCCTAATGATTCAAGGAAGACTCAAATCTGAACTCACCGCTTAATATGACCCCGAAAGGTTACCAAAAACGAGAGTGACTATGATGAATGATAAATGATTAGAAATCCGACAAGGATCAAGAATGACTCACCGAGGTGAACTAATAACGCAATGAGTGATAATTCAAATGAAATGACTGGAACCGTTGTTCCCCGTGAAATGAATGATTAGTTTGATAATTATGAGTCCCAACATGATTGATATATGATGAACGAATTATATGAAATGAATGAACGACAATGAAATGAATGATTATCCTATTACCGAGCAAGAATTAACTTGTTCAAAACCGGTGATGAATGTCCTTACCTCTGGCTCTCGAAGCCTGGTAGGACCCCTTGGATAATGCATGAGTTGGAGTAACAAAATCTCTCGAGGCTTGTGAGCCTTCTCGAGATCTACCGGCACCAGAACTCCTACAGTATTTCGGAAGGTGTCCCTGTCTCCCACATAGAAAACAAACAATGTCCTGCATCGAGCATTGGGTACTGCGATGTCCTATAGTATCACAGTTAAAGCAAACAACAGTTGAAATCGTCGTCTGAGAAGAAAATGCTCTCCCAGCACGAAGACGACTAGAAAACGATCTCTTGGGCGTCGGAGTCCGATGTCCCTCTGACACCTCTTTACATACCGAGGCAGGAAAGTCACATGATAATTACAGATCCCGTATGAAGGTCGCATTATGATTACGTTACGGAATGATGATAATGAGCATACTGTAATACCCGTAATTTCGATTTTCGGTAATTTATTTTTTTTGGTGAAAGTCCGTTTTAACGACTTGCTCATGACCTTTTCGTCATTCCGAGAATGATTAATTCTGCACTTTTTGTCATCCGAGTTCGTTTCGGTATCGTTTTATTGAGTTCCGTGTTTTTGAGCGGTTTTTCCGCACTTGAGTTCGATTCTTGCGAATCTCGTCCGAAACTGTTGTTTCGAGATTCTAGTAAGTTCATTTCATGTTATTACTCATGTTGCGAGCTTCGGCTTGGTGTTTCGATCGTGTATCGTGTATTTCGGACGTTTTGGGCCATTTTCATAATTTCCCAAAGTTTGGGGTAATTACCTTCCATTGTCGAATTTAGAGTCTTCGGGTGATCGGAATCGTGTGTTCTCTTAGCGCTTAGATTCGTCTTTGCGAGCACTTCGTAAACGTATCTTCGATTCGTATTCAGGTTCGGGTTTCGGGGTCGTTTGGGTCGTCGGAGCTGGCCCCGGCTGAGTCATGGCTGGGTAGTCTGGGCCCGGGCCGGCACTGGCCGAGTTACGGCCGGTAGTGCTCGGAAGTTACGTACGTAAGGCCGGTTACGTACGTAAGGATGCCGACATTTTTGGGCAGTGTCTCGGCCATGGCCGGTTACGTCCGTAAGCCCTTGGCCGGTTACGTACGTAACCCGGCCGGCAGGCAGCCTATTTAAGGCCCTACAGACGGGTTTTTCACCCATTTTCTCACTTCATTCTTCCTCTTCCGCGGCTGGAGACTTCTTGGTCGTGGAGACATGTTGTCATACAACAAATCCATGAAGTCTTGGAGTTCATATCATCAATCATCCATCCTATAACATCCCTTGATCGAGCGAATCAGGTCAGATTTTCTAGAAATCTGGTTTTGGGGAATTGGGGTATTTTGGTTGATTTCGTCCGTTTAATCCAATTTAACTTAGGATTGTGATGGGTTTATGATTATTTAGATGTATTATATCATTTCTCTTGTTATTCCATGGTTGGATCGTATCGATTCGTTGTTTTGGTCGAGTTCTTGATCGACGCCTTAAAGGTGTCCCATAAAATGTCATAAAGGGATTTTCGGACGTTCTACGATTATTCTTCCTTGTATGATCGGTGATTTATTAATTATTTGATGTTAGGGTCTAGTTTCTTGTGAAGAAACTGTGTTGAACCCTTCCGTTCATCGTCATCTTCCTTTTCGATAGCATCGAGCGTTTTGAAGCTTCCCGGTTGAGCCGTGTTCGTCGGAATACTTGCGTGCCGATTTCAAGGCAAGTATCTTGCCCATACATTTCGTGTTTCGTAGACGTATTCGTTAGTATTGGAATCAAATTACAATTTGAATGTTTTAATGAACTTTTAAAAGGATCGGTATGTTCTCGATAATTGTTGTCTTTCAAAAGATAACTCGTATGCTTCGTAGATTAATGTGCTTCGGGAATATGTGCGTTAGTTTCATATGTTGGAAGATGTTGATCATATTTAGTGATGTTAGTAGACCGAAATTATTTGCCGAGGATTGTGTACTGATATGTGTAATTGTTCGGCGAATATGGGACGTTTTGTGATATTTGTTGTTATTCCTTCGTAACGAGGTTGTGGCACTTGGTGTTGTTTGGTATTGGTAATTGCTTGTGATTGTGTGACATTAGTTGTGAGTATACGTCGACTAAAGTGGCCATTCTAGCGAAGTCCCTAGCATTTGTATGCATATTCTAGTATTCGAATTATGGCTTCCTGTGGCGTTGTGGATGATATGTGTATGTTCACCTAGGGACGGTCTGACGGGACCTCTAAGGATACGTATTTTCGTGAGTGTGCGTATCACGAACTAGGGTTAACCACCCAGGGATGTCCGACGGGGCTCTGCGGGGTACGGAGGCCGTGAGTCTCGTACCAACGGTTAACTTTGAAATGTTTTGTTGGAGAATTGTGATTTTTGGCGCATATTTCGTCTGATTAGAATGGCAGTCCAAATGGTATCGTACATGGCTAGAATGGTACTAGTAAATGTGTTGTGTGTGATTCGTCCCTTGGGTATGATAATTTTGTATGGGTACGTGAGTCCAGTGGTTGCTCTGTGTATTGTAGCTCTATGGTGTGTCGAGTTCGACCGTATGGTCAAGTTGCAAAGTTGTGCTCTCTGATGTCGTTCTGTGAGACTGTTGTCATGTTAATGTTTGGCATGATATAGTTTCCGTCGGGTTATTCTTGCGAGCATGTGAAGTGGATGATTTGGGCCGTGAACCCCGTATTTTGTTATCGGAATCGTATTTTGAAATAAATGTTTTTGGTTTGTGTCCCTAAGTGTTTCGAAAGGCTTGAAAACTCTTAAACCCCAAATGCTTTCAAAACTCCCGAGATCGTAAAATACTTTGTAAGATGTAAAATGGTTTTATTCTTATCTTTCGTAATTCAAACTGTTTTGATCAAGTGAATTATCTTGGGAAGTATATTCACGATTTCTATGTTCTTGGAGTATGATATGTATGGCTCGTCCTTGTATTTATACTTGCACTAGCAAAACAGTGGAGTTTTGCTAACCCCCGAGTATTCGGGGGGTGGATGTCTATTTTGCATCCAGGTACTTGCAGGTTGCTGGGGAGCAATTCACAGGATCGTTACGAAGGATGATGGATGACGGCGATACTAATCACATGAAGACCGGTGTTGAGTATTTGGTGATGTCTTGTTTTGTCCTTCCATTGTGTTTATTTTTCCCTATGTGGGAACGTTGATTTATGTTAACCCCTGCGTGGGTATGAGTTACGAGAAAGAGTAATGTATGGTTGATGTGTATGTTGTGGCAAAAGACCAAATCGGTCTAATGGTCTGTTAATTACCCATGTCGGTATGTATTGTATTGTGGTGTTTTTGTATTTAGCCTGGTAGATCTTCATGGAGAGGGTCTACGGCGCTGTAATATTCCCGAGTGGTTTGGGGGTGTTACAGAATATGGTATCGGAGCTTAGGTTGCGGAAACCTAGGCTGTCGGGTCGAGTTTTGTGTTGTCGGGTCTTGTCTTGTCTGGTCTTGTCTTGTCAGATTTTGTCTGATTGAGTCGTGTCGCGACGCGTCGTCTAAGGTGTCAGTCGTGATTAGTATCGAGGTGCAGCCATCATCTTCGTGCAACCTCTGGATGTAAGTCTCCCTTGTTTGTGTTTGTGCCTCGTCTGATGCGAGTTAGTTGTATGATTATTTGTTAAGTGATTGAATCCTTCTCTGGATTTTGATTTCGTGATGTGTGGGTATTTGACTCTCATCTTTTATTTGTATGAGGGGCGGTGTCGCTGCTAATGTATTTACGCACTGTATTTTATCCGCTGCGTGTGTCCTTTAAAAATGACTTTCAGTATTTTGCAAACTGAGTTCTAATTCGTAAAACTGATTCCCTAAATCGAGTTTTGGCATTTTAACCTTGAATGTTTTATGACGGTTTGATAAAGAATTTTTGTGAGTTTTGGGCATTCTGGCCTATTGAATTTTTGAAAACCTTGAGTATCTTAGAAAATTAAATTTTGATACGTACTTTTAAAACGAATTATTTTCTTGCGGTGTTTTCAGGCTTTCTAATGCGTCAATTCATTTCAAAAAATTTCCAGTTGAGGACCAAAAATATTTTGAGATATTTCTGAAAGTTTTTCGCTAAAAGAAAGTGTCCTCATTTTTTTATCAAACGCATGATGGTTTTCAAAGTCTCGACAATAATGTTGTTCAACTTTTCGAAAGGTGATACTCAAGATAAACTAGTGTTTCCAAAATCATTTTTTTTTCAAAGGTGGTTTTCATTTCTAAAACCTTTCGTTCCTGTTGCGGTGCGGGAATGTATGTATAATGTTCGCACTTTCGTTAGGGTGGTAACCCCCGAGTTGGAATTGGTGGTGTGAGCGCTGAGTCCTTCGCCACGTAATTGTTGTATTAGCCCTCGGTGATAGGTGTGAGGTTGATCTTTAACGTTGTCATTTCGTGGTGATTTGCGTGCTATCGCACATCTGCGAAGATGTTAAAGCTTGGGTTTGTACGTTTGTGTAAATGTGTGATTGTTCATGATGTTTTGTGATTATGTGCTGGTTATCGTTTGGGCCGTTGAGATCACCGAACGGTGCCGTCGTTGCTGTGACGTTGATATGTCTGTTGCTTTATGATAATAATCATTGTATGTGTTGCGTATCATGATTTTCTGTTGTGCCGAGTTGGCATCTCCGGTTTGTTGTTTTGCGATGTTGTATATTCCATTGTACCTAGCAGTTGTATTTTCGGTATGCCGAGCCGAGGTGCTTCAAACGTATTGTGCCGGGGGAATGCACGTGCAAATTGTCCTTCTCGTCAGTAACGTTTTTCAAGTGCGGACTCGAGGGACGCAGAATTCAGTTTTGCGAATTGGTTACCGAGACCTCTGGAGTTCGCGCTTTAGCACAGATATCAGGATCGGCTCTGAGAGGCCCATGGGAGATGTTTCTGTCGGTTGCATTTCGTGTTGTTACCTTGCTTCCATTGTTATGAGTTGCGGGGACAATATTTCTTTTATAAGAGGTCGAATGTAATACCCGTACTATTTTTGACTTCTGCATTTTCTCCATCTAAATTCTATCGACTTGCTCGTGTTCGTTGATACTTTTTGAACTTGTTTGGTATCTCGGTTGTCATTGTTCGAATGGGTTGTGACCTTGTTTCGGATCGATCTGTTCATCGTTGTGACTTTTCCGAGTTCGGTTCGATTCTTGTGAACCTTGTTTGAAAGTAACATCTTTTAGTTTCTACCAGCTCTTTAATGTCTTGAGTTGAAGTGTGGACTTCGGAGTCATTGTTCGACCGTTGTCACTCGATCATTGTTTTTCAATTGTTGTTGTTCGGTCGTTGTTGCTCGATCGTTGTTGTTCGATCGGGGTTGTCTGACCATTGTTGCCTGATCTCGTACCGCGAAGAATTGTCGTTCACCGTTAGTCAGCTGTTTCGAATGTGGCCAGGTGGGTCACCGAGCCATGCATTGCGAGACGGTAACTGAGAGATTTGGGGGATCGAGGTTTTGTCTCTGCTCTGAAAGGGCACGTAGATGCCTAGTATGCTTTATGAAGATTTCGGCATAGTCCGAATTGTTTGTGATTGCCCTTGTGGATCGTTTTGTGTTTACTTTTGTTTTCTCGACTCTGCGTGTTTCCTTGTAATAGGTACTTTGTATTTTCTGATTGTTCCGAGAATCGACTCGATTTTATTATCTGTTCGATGACACTTGTCACTTATTGGTTTTATTATGTCTCTACCGATGGCGTTGTGTTGGCCATTTTCGTAATTTCCCAAAGTTTGGGGTAATTACCTTCCATTGTCGAATTTAGAATCTTCGGGTGATCGGAATAGTGGGTTCTCTTAGCGCTTTGATTCGTCTTTGCGAGTACTTCGTAACCGTATCTTCGATTCGTATTCAGGTTCGGGTTTCGGGGTCTTTTGGGTCGTTGGAGCTGGCCCCGACCGAGCCATGGCCGGGCTGTCTGGGCCCGTCCGGCACTGGCCGAGTTACGGCCGGTAGTGCTCGGAAGTTACGTACGTAAGGCCGGCTACGTACGTAACCCTTGGACGGTTACGTACGTAAGGATGCCGATATTTTTGGGCAGTGTCTCGGCCATGGCCGGTTACGTACGTAAGCCCTTGGCCGGTTACGTACGTAACCCGGCCGATAGGCAGCCTATTTAAGGCCCTGCAGACGGGTTTTTCACTCATTTTCTCACTTCATTCTTCCTCTTCCGCGGCTGAAGACTTCTTGGTCGTGGAGACATGTTGTCATACAACAAATCCATGAAGTCTTGGAGTTCATATCATCAAACATCCATCCTATAACATCCCTTGATCGAGCGAATCAGGTCAGATTTTCTAGAAATCTGGTTTTGGGGAATTTGGGTATTTTGGTTGATTTCGTCCGTTTAGTCCGATTTAACTTAGGATTGTGATGGGTTTATGATTATTTAGATGTATTATATCATTTTTCTTGTTATTCCATGGTTGGATCGTATCGATTCATTGTTTTGGTCGAGTTCTTGATCGACGCCTTAAAGGTGTCCGATAGAATGTCATAGAGGGATTTTCGGACGTTCTACGATTATTCTTCCTCGTATGATCGTTGATTTATTAATTCTTTGATGTTAGGGTCGAGTTTCTTGCGAAGAAACCGTGTTGAACCCTTCCGTTCATCGTCATCTTCCTTTTCGATAGCATCGAGCGTTTTGACGCTTCCCGGTTGAGCCGTGTTCGTCGTAATACTTGCATGCCGATTTCGAGGCAAGTATCTTGCCCATACATTTCGTGTTTCGTAGACGTATTCGTTAGTATTGGAATCAAATTACAATTTGAATGTTTTAATGAACTTTTAAAAGGATCGGTATGTTCTCGATAATTGTTGTCTTTCAAAAGATAACTCGTATGCTTCGTAGATTAATGTGCTTTCGGAATATGTGCGTTAGTTTCATATGTTGGAAGATGTTGATCATATTTAGTGATGTTAGTAGACCGAAATTATTTGCCGAGGATTGTGTACTGATATGTGTAATTGTTCGGCGAATATGGGACGTTTTGTGATATTTGTTGTTATTCCTTCGTAACGAGGTTGTGGCACTTGGTGTTGTTTGGTATTGGTAATTGCTTGTGATTGTGTGACATTAGTTGTGAGTATACGTCGACTAAAGTGGACATTCTAGCGAAGTACCTAGCATTTGTATGCATATTCTAGTATTCGAATTATGGCTTCCTGTGGCGTTGTGGATGATATGTGTATGTTCACCTAGGGACGGTCTGAGGGACCTCTAGGGATACGTATTGTCGTGAGTGTGCGAATCACGAACTAGGGTTAACCACCCAGGGATGTCCAACGGGGCTCTGCGGGGTACGGAGGCCGTGAGTCTCGTACCAACAGTTAACTTTGAAATGTTTTGTTGGAGAATTGTGATTTTTGGCGCATATTTCGTCTGTTTAGAATGGCAGTCCAAATGGTATCGTACTTGGCTGGAATGGCACTAGTAAATGTGTTGTGTGTGATTCGTCCTGTTGTTGCCCAAAATATTTATTCGAAGATTAAATACTGCTGGAATGGACGGACAACAAACAAATTTGCGAGAGCACTTCCGAGAGAATATGAATAAACACAAGATTTGTCGGGTTTGTTAGGCCCGGGCTTGAATGCTCTCGCGAGATGTTATTAATACAGATATTCGTGGATACAAGTATTAATGTGAGAATCTAAGTACAATGAGTGTAAAAAGACTCTGTTAATCCAGCTCTTGGGCGAAGCTTGGTGTTTTTCGTCCCTGCCGATCGCCTTCTGTATGAGAGAGGTCGAGAGAAGTAAGAACCGAGAGATAGCTGTTGCTAAGAGTACGAGAAAGCCAAGTGCTGTGTATTGCTTCTGTATTGTGTGCTGAAATCGCGATAATGCCAGAGAGGAATCCAAGTGCAGGATGCCTTTTATTTATAGGGGCTGAGGAGCCTTATATCCTAGCGGGCGATCGTCTTCCGGCCAATATAATAATGGGGCGATCGTCCTTAAGTCATAGGGCTGTCGGCCTAAAGTCCAAGGCATTTCTTGGCAACACCAGTGCGGTCCAATGAAGAGCCAAAGACGCTGTCGAGTCACCGTCACTGCGCCCTACCGACACCTTTTCGCGGGCCTGCTTACCGGTGGGAAGATGCTGACAGGCTGTGGTCAATGATCCGTGAAATGCGGATCTTGTCTCCGCGCTGCACGTGGGTTGTCGTGAGCCTCGGCCTTTGCCGACTGGATGATCATCGGCTTCGGGCGGCATGAGGTGGTCGGCATTAGTTGGTCAGCACAGGTCGGCATCAGTCGGTCACCAAGGGTCGGTCGGCAAGTGCCGAGAGATGATCGTCTGGTCGTCGGCTACCAGGAGCCGATCGCCAAGTGCTGAGAGACGATCGTTTTAGATGTCGATCGCTTGGCACTGGGACTTGTCCTGGGTCCTTCGGTCGGCCGATCTATCTCGGCTGCCCGGCTATGACTAGGTCGCCCGATCACTGTCGACAGTTCTGCCTCGGCTATTCGGCTGCGACATGTTAGGCGTATTTTTATACACTTATTTATCATTATTTTGTATTATTTTGGTGAGTAAATTTGCATAAATGAGATTTTAATGCCTTATTCTTGTATGTGTGACAGGAGATTGGAGTCCGGAAGCTAAAACGAGGTGAAACGGGCGAAAACGGCGAATTTTGGCCGTGGGCCGCGGCACAAGGCAAGTGAGCCGCGGCACACGCATAGGACCAGCAGGCATCAGAGTAGACTGTAGTCTGAGCCGCGGCACAGACATGGTGAGCCGTGGCCCAGAAGAAACACACAGCGCCCAGGTTTTAATTTGCACGCTATGTGCCGCAGCACAGATTAAGTGAGCCACGGCACACAGGGCGGTTTTGGCGTGCTCCGCGCGGGTTTGGGCCATTTTGAAGCCAGTTCTCGACCTAATCACACGGACGCGATTTGGAGGCTTCTGGGACCTATAAATAAGGGTTGAAGGCCATAATAAAGGGTTCTGATTTTTTGAGAGCTTGGGGGTAGATCGATAAATCTTGGAGGAGGAAAGCAGAAGACATCAAGAGCAGAGGGCGGAAGCCAGAAGAACGGAGGAATCCAAGCTCTTCATCTGCGTTTGATTTTCATGCTTTCATTCATTGTTTCTGTATTTTCATTATTTAGCATGTCAGGCTAAAACCCTTGTTCTAGGATTTTGATGAAACCTACGTTTTAACGGATTTGTTTTAGATTATCTATATAATTCCCTTTTTGTTGAGTTTTCCCAGTTGATTTTAATGCTTTCAATTGTCTGGCCAATAATTGGATTGTTTTAATTACCTTACTCGAATCGGGAGAGGAGAGTTGGTGAGGAACTATTGGTGAGAACCGTTTTATCCTGTGAGATAGGAATATACTCATAGGAACTACGTGGCCTTGTGAGGATTTTGTGCTTTTTGCCTATTGACGAATTAACTCACCTAGGGATAGAGTGCGTTATTCACCTTTAGAAAAATCTATTGACCTCGGGAGAGGCTGTAGAGTATATTAGCAATCTTCGCCTTCAATAAATTGGGGAAATCATTAACTTCAGATAATCGAGAGTAAATTCAGATAAACTAAGGTGGATTCAGAATCCTAGACTTATTCATCATTAGATTTTCCTTCTTCAAGCGATCGTTTATTCTGTTAGCTCTTTTATTAATTCTTTTAGTAATTAATTGCAACCCCAAGTTCCATTTTTCAAATAAAACTAGAATACATAAAAATCGGTAGTTAGTGATTCAGTCCTCGTGGGAACGATACTCACTCATCACTTTATTACTTGTCAACGATAACGTGCACTTGCGTTAACGAAAAAATCGCAACAAGTTTTTGGCGTCGTTGCCGGGGACTGAAATTTTTGCTAATATCGATTTCAGTATTTCTAGTCTTAGTTTGAACGTTTTTATTTACTTATTTTCGTGTATTTAATTTTATTTATTTATTTGTTTGTCCTTTCAGGATCTTTCGCGTAGTACATGAGAAAATTCGGTAACGAAGGCCGACTACCTTTGGATACCGAACTCGAGCGCACTCTTCGAAGGAACAAGAAGGAGAAACGAGAGTTACAGACGACAGTGACCATGGCCGAAAATATTGAAATTCAAGGAGGAAATAATATTGTGCAGCAAGCTCAACCGGAAATGGCACTTCGAGATTATGCTATGCCGCAGATTAATGCTAATTTTTTGGGGATTCAGCGTCCAACAATCCAAGCCAACAATTTCGAAATCAAGCCTGCGATCATTCAGATGGTGCAGGCTAGCCAATTTTGTGGATTACCGAACGATGACCCCAACGCACATATTGCTTCATTTCTCGAGATTTGTGACACATTCAAGAACAATGGTGTCACCGACGATGCTAGCAGATTACGGCTTTTCCCTTTCTCTTTGAGGGATAAAGCGAAATTTTGGCTGAATTCCTTACCGCCGGGCTCGATCACGACATGGGCAGAGTTAGCGCAAGCCTTCCTTGCTAAATTCTTCCCACCTTCTAAGACGGCGAGACTGGGAAACGAGATCACTACCTTTGGTCAGTATGATATGGAGTCGCTTCACGAGGCGTGGGAGCGATACAAAGATTTGTTACGGAGATGCCCACATCACGGCCTTCTGGACTGGCTTTAGATTCAGACGTTCTACAATGGTTTGAGTGCTTCCACACGCACTCTCGTGGATGCAGCCGCCGGTGGAGCTTTGATGGGAAAGACGATGGCTGAAGCACACTCGTTGTTGGAAGCTATAGCCGCTAATTCTTATCAATGGCCATCTGAAAGAGTAACTCCGAAGCGAGTCATGGAAATTTTAAATAATGATCCAATCT
This sequence comes from Orobanche coerulescens, assembly GCA_033398695.1. Taxonomy (NCBI): domain Eukaryota; kingdom Viridiplantae; phylum Streptophyta; class Magnoliopsida; order Lamiales; family Orobanchaceae; genus Orobanche; species Orobanche coerulescens. The sequence goes on along the minus strand of CM065811.1, from coordinate 121,941,889 downwards.
CAACATTGTCAGCCCAAGTAGCAGCATTAACGCAGCAGCTTCAAGCATTTTCGCATGCTCCTTCCCCCGTGACCATTGAGTCGTGTAATTGGTGTAACGGATCTCACCCTAGCTCGGAGTGCCAAGTCGGAAACCCGTTCGAGCATCCCCAAATTGAACAAGCTCAGTTCGTAGGAAACGGAAACCGGCAAAATAATCCGTACTCCAACACGTATAATCCGGGGTGGCGTAATCATCCCAACTTCTCGTGGAGAAACGGACAGAACTCGAACCAGCCTGCGTTCGCTCAAAACCAACAGCAACCTCCTCCCACTCCAAAAGTTTCTCTCGAGGAAGCAATTGCGAAATTGGCAGCGAATACGAGTCAATTCATGACCCGTACTGAAGCAACATTGCAAAATCATTCCGCATCCATTCGCAACTTGGAAGTCCAGCTGGGCCAGATTGCTAATGTGTTGACAGCCCGCCCGGAGGGAGCATTGCCAACTACGACCGAGACAAATCCTAGAGAAAGTCTAAATGCAATCAGTTTGAGAAGCGGGAAGGAGGTGTGTGACCAGCCCGATAGAAGTGAAAAGAGAAATGAAATTGAGGAGAAGAAAAATTTAGCGACGGAGGAATCACAAGATTGGAGACCCTCGATAACGTTTCCAGATAATCCGAAAGCATATGTGCCCCCCGTCCCGTTTCCGCAGAGATTACAGCAGAAAAAGGAGGACAAGCAATTCTCTAAGTTCCTCGACGTGTTCAAGAAGCTTCATATTAACATTCCATTTGCCGATGCGTTGGAACAAATGCCAAGCTACGTTAAATTCATGAAGGAGATCTTGTCAAAGAAAAGAAAACTCGAGGAGTTTGAGACAGTCGCCTTGACGGAGGAGTGCAGCGCGATTCTTCAGAAGAAGCTTCCCAAAGAAATTGAAAGATCGGGAAGTTTCAACATACCGTGCACCATGGGGAATCTCTCTTTTAATAAGGCGTTGTGCGATCTCGGTGCTAGTGTTAACCTCATGCCTCTGTCTATTTTCAAAAGTCAGGAGTTGGAGAAGCAAAGCCGACGACGGTCTCCTTGCAATTAGCGGATCGATCTATTAAATATCCGAGGGGAGTGATTGAGGACGTGTTAGTAAAAGTGGATAAATTTATCTTTCCAGCGGATTTTATTGTTCTCGACATGGAGGAAGATCAAGATATCCCGATTATCTTGGGACGACCATTTTTAGCGACCGGCCGAACTCTTATAGACGTGGAAAAAGGGGAATTAACTCTGAGGGTTCAAGATGAGCAAGTCACGTTCCAAGTGTTCAAATCTTTTCCATGTCCGGGAGGTGTTGATAAGAGCTCCCAAAGTGAAAGTGTGGAGGTCGTTGCGAAAGAAAGACACCGAAAGAATCGTCGGTCGAAAAATTCAGATTCCGTTTCAGATGGTCTAACTTTTAAGAAAGATGTAGAACGAGTCGCATTTCTCAAGCATGTGAACATGCAATCATCGCCATCTGACCAGCCACAATCGGAAAAGTCTGCTGCAGTCATAAGTTCGTTCGTGAAAGAGGAAAATAAGCCGAAAGTCAAACGGACGTCTTGTCATGAGAAAAACGGGTGTTTCGGAAAGTTGTTCTCGTCAAAACCTTTCCGCAACCAATATTGGGTATCCGAACTGAAAATCGAATCGTTAATGACCGATGGTCAAAATTTTAAAAACCATATTAATGGTTCGATGAACGGGGCGGAGATCAAATGGAGTTTGCGAAAAGCGAACTGATTTTTAAATAGGTCCGGCTGAAGACTATAAACTTAGCGCTTCTCTGGAGGCAACCCGAGTTCTTAGTTGTAGATTTTTGTGTTTCTATATTTTTCTTGCATTCTTGAATTTTTATTTTTCATCATTTTGTGCTTTGATTTGCTTTTACCTCTCGTTCTTGACATCTTCCTGTTAAAATTCTGTGCAGGAAAAGTCCCAGGGGAGAAATTTATGCCTGAGCCGCGGCACAAGTATTGTGAGCCGCGGCACACACAAATCAAAAGGTAGAGCTAAACTTTCTGTACTCTGTGCCGCAGCGCAACATTGCTGAGCCGCGGCACACTTGAGCCCTGAGCCGCGGCACACGAAAGCTGAGCCGCGGCCCACAACAAAACAAATGAGTAGGTAAAAGGGACTGTACTCGGTGCCGTAGCTCACTTGAGCTGTGCCGCGGCACACCATGCGGAATTTGAAGAGCCCAGGTATCTTATAACTCTCATTCGACCGACTACCCAGGTAAGTTTTCATTCCCTTTCCTCTCCCTTGCGCGCGCAATCGGCCAACTTGCATCTCCCTTCTTCTTCTTGCAAATTTTCTTGCACTTTTCACAATCCAAGCAAGGTAAGTCTAAATCTCTAATCTCAAATTGTTCTATGAATTTAAATATGAAGTTGTGTTATGCATTTGATGGTTGAATATGTTTATTTCCTTCAAAAGTTCTATGATGGTTAAGTGGAGGACATGATGGTTTTAATCGATTTTTCATGATTATTTTGGATTATGAATGAATTGAATATGTCGTTTTTGATGGTGAATGAGTCATGTTTTTGTTCTTGGGGATTTAATCGAGCTATTGCCATATTTGTTCTTCAAGTGAACTCTTGCCCTTTAAGTGTTTGATGAAATGTCTGAATGAAAAATTTTCTTTGTTAAGGCAATATTTTGAACCATGTGCAACGTATTCGTTCTGGAATTACAGCAACCCCAACCCTTACATCTAGTTTAAACGTTAAAGTTCAAATTTTATTTTTATCTCACGACTGTGCTATCTCGTTAAATTTCTGATTTACGGCCGGATATCCTTAGCCGAGTGATGATTATTCTCGTTATTGTTTGAGTAAGTAAACTCCGGTGTTTAATTTTTTCAGGACTCGCTATGGCTAGGACTAAAAAGTTGAGCAAGAGGGCCAGGACTCAGTCGTCCCCCACTCGAGGGGAAACTTCTCGTAGTCGCGCCGAGTCGGAGGCGCACCAGTTTTCTGACCCGGAGATCCACAAAATATTCAACGAGAAGATTCGTCCGCGACCTCTTATCCCGGAAATGGGATTTACTCCAGCCCCCCAAGACGGGGAACTGCTTACCATGATAGACGAGATGAGGTGGGCCCGTTTCGCTGCACCCCCCGAGCCAGCGGTGATCTCGATAGTGCAGGAGTTCTATGCCAGCGCGTTATTGAAGCACATTCGAGTAGGCCAGATGTTGCAGTAGTCAGACACTCGGACTCAAGTCGATGTCCGAGTTATTACGGTTGATTATTCCACAGCTGCTATTCGGAGGTTGTTTGGGCTGCCGGTGGTAGATGAGACGGCTTATGACCGAGTTATGGCTAGCCTCACGAAGGAGGCTCTGCTCGAGACTCTTACGCAGCCCGACTCTGACTGGGAGCGGCGCGCACCGAGTTCTTCCACTTTCCACTTTAAGAGCTCGCGCCTCAGTCTGCTCGGGCGTGCCTAGCTATATTTTATCTGCGCCCCTATAGACCCCACTTCTTAGATCCACACTGTTTTTCTCTCCCGATCCCGGACACTATACGCTATCACATCCGGGCTACGATTCGATGTGGCCCCTCTCTTGGTCCGATCTATATTCCAATGGATTCAGGGAGGAGCCAAGACGGGGTTGAAGCACCCCTCTCTTATCTGCGCTCTGTGCCGGCAGTCGGGGCTGACGTGGTCGGACGACGAGCCGATGCTAGCTCCCCAGGCCCCGATCGACCACCGCATCATCTCACATTTTGACCAGTGGGGAGGAGCACCGGCGCATGCTCGGGGGAGAGGATTTCTATTGGATGAGGCCCACGATGGATCCCCCGAGCCTCTACTGCTGACACAGAGACAGGCAGATGCCGGCCCGCCGCTCGATAGAGAGAGATTGCAGGCGATGTTCGACGAGCTGAGGGAGGATATGAGGAGTGAGAGAGAGGATATTAGGAGAGAGAGAGGAGATGAGGAGAGAGAGGGAGAGTATGCTGGCTGCCATGCGAGAGGAGCAGCGGACGAAGAGAGAGAGCATTATTGCTGCCGTCAGGGGTGAGATGCGAGAGCAGGCCCGCCGGGCCAACCGACGAGAGGCGAGGCGTCTAGCGGCAAGAGATGCCTACCACCAGTAGCACCTCGCCGCATGGACGGCCCACATTTTTCACCCGGACGGGCCATTTATAGCACCTGCTCGGCCAGCCACACCACCCTCCTCACCGGATGATGCCGGCACCAGCTCGTGAGAGGACTGGAGGGGAGTACTTGACCTTTCACTTTTATTGCATATTATATTTTGTCCATTGAGGTCAATGTACGTCCTATGTTTGGGGGGGTCTATTTCTGTTGCTACATTCATTACTGTACTTATTTCGTTGCACTTTTTGTTATTTCTAGTTATCTTTTTGTCGATAGCCTTACTTGTCATGATTTTACTATTATTCGTGAATTTTTCGTGCTTCTATTTGTGTAATACTGATGTTACAACACTGTTTTTCTCTCTGAAGAAGTGGTCGAGTTTTAGTCGAGTTGTAGTCAGTGATTTCTGTTTCTGCTAAGTCTTCATTTAGGTCCGAAATTTTTTTGTAATTGTAGAAGTCTTAGCGGATAAGAGAGGATACATACGTGTTTTAAAATCACCGTCAATACGTTTGGTTACATTTTTCGGTTAGCTAGTCGTCCAGTAACATAAGTCGTGTTGGCACTTGAGTTTAGAGTCGGTCAGTTTTTCCCAAAAGTCGAGATAATATTTGTTCTATGATGGGAAGTCTAGTATCCGGGGGTATTCATGTGACCCGTTGTTTACTCTCGCGTAAAACGACGACCCTGATTAGACTAGTGATTTAGAAATTTCGCATGTGCCAATGATAGGGAGCCTAGTAACCGGGGTTATTCGCGTGACCCGTTGTTTACTCTCGCGTAAAACAGCGACCTTGATTTGGACATGCGGGAATTAGCTATTCGAGTTGTTTCTCCGCTGTGGAGGGGAACTTAGTAACTAGAAGCATCCATGTGCCCTATGAGTGTCTTTTACGTCAAACGGTTTCCCAATACATGAGAATCGAAGTTCCACCCTAGGATTATCCCGATGAAACATCCCGAGATCCGAACCTAGTGGTCAACTCGAATCAAATTCTTGAGCATATATATAAGGGAATACTGTCCGAGGGTTATTTTTGATGAAACTAGTGAAAATTTTGACATTAGACTGTGGAACGGGGCGAATGAGCTCGTTTATTTTAACCTTTCATATTGACGGTCGATTTGATTCACGTTTGTTAATCTTTGAGCTGGATTTTCTTCATGAACGAGTGATTAGGACTGGACTTGGTTACTTTGTGGAATCAGTGTTCTGATTGTAGCTCGCTATTACGATACTCATATTATTCAGAGAGAATTTCAGGATAGTATTAATTAGGTTGAACACTACAAATTGCACGATTATTCACGATATTCTTTTGTTGAAATTAATTCTTTTTGCTTGAGGACAAGCAAAGGCTCAAGTTTGGGGGTATTTGTTAGGCGTATTTTTATACGCTTATTTATCATTATTTTGTATTATTTTGGTGAGTAAATTTGCATAAATGAGATTTTAATGCCTTATTCTTGTATGTTTGACAGGAGATTGGAGTCCGGAAGCTAAAACGAGGCGAAACGGGCGAAAACGGCGAATTTTGGCCGTGGGCCGCGGCACAAGGCAAGTGAGCCGCGGCACACGCAGAGGACCAGCAGGCATCAGAGTAGACTGTACTCTGAGCCGCGGCACAGACATGGTGAGCCGCGGCCCAGAAGAAACACACAACGCCCAGGTTTTAATTTGCACAGACATGGTGAGCCGCGGCACACTGGGCGGTTTTGGTGTGCTCCACGCGGGTTTGGGCCGTTTTGAAGCCATTTCTCGACCTAATCACACGGACGCGATTTGGAGGCTTCTGGGAGCTATAAATAAGGGTTGAAGGCCATAATAAAGGGTTCTGATTTTTTGAGAGCTTGGGGGAAGATCGATAGATCTTGGAGGAGGAAAGCAGAAGACATCAAGAGCAGAGGGCGGAAGCCAGAAGAACGGAGGAATCCGAGCTCTTCATCTGCATTTGATTTTCATGCTTTCATTCATTGTTTCTGTATTTTCATTATTTAGCATGTCAGGCTAAAACCCTTGTTCTAGGATTTTGATGAAACCTACGTTTTAACGGATTTGTTTTAGATTATCTATATAATTCCCTTTTTGTTGAGTTTTCCCAATTGATTTTAATGCTTTCAATTGTCTGGCCAATAATTGGATTGTTTTAATTACCTTACTCGAATCGGGAGAGGAGAGTTGGTAAGGAACTATTGGTGAGAACCGTTTTATCCTGTGATATAGGAATATACTCATAGGAACTACGTGGCCTTGTGAGGATTTTGTGCTTTTTGCCTATTAACGAATTAACTCATCTAGGGATAGAGTGCGTTATTCACCTTTAGAAAAATCTATTGACCTCGGGAGAGGCGGTAGAGTATATTAGCAATCTTCGCCTTCAATAAATTGGGGAAATCATTAACTTCAGATAATAGAGTGTAAATTCAGATAAACTAAGGTGGATTCAGAATCCTAGACTTATTCATCATTAGATTTTCTTTCTTCAAGCGATCGTTTATTCTGTTAGCTCTTTTATTAATTCTTTTAGTAATTAATTGCAACCCCAAGTTCGATTGTTCAAATAAAACTAGAATACATAAAAATCGGTAGTTAGTGATTCAGTCCTCGTGGGAACGATACTCACTCATCACTTTATTACTTGTCAACGATAACGTGCACTTGTGTTAACGAAAAAACCGCAACAAGTTTTTGGCGCACGGTCGCCCGGTCTCTGAGGAGATCGCCGGTCGGAGAGTATAATTCTCGACAGAACAATTGCCCCCCAGCTTGCTCCAATGTTAAAGACATGGGGCGAGGTGGTTCTTGATGGCGATCGTGTAAGATGAGGACGGGAGATCTTGTTGAGCTGACTTTGGATTCGGACTTGGGCGATCATGTCGATTGGCTAGCTATCTTTCGGTCTTGTACCTGCAAAAAACAACATTGGTCGATCCCCCTCAGAAACTTGATGGTTTCGTCGTTTGAGGAATCGTGCACAGTCGCGGAGTTCGATGGACCGACTCCATGACCGTGTCTTGTGCGCGAAGACATTGAGTGTCTCGTGACTCATTTTATTGTGAGGGTCCTCTCTTAGGCTGCGCCTCGCCTCGTATTTAAACGAAGGGCGTGCGGTCTTGGTCTAGAGGAGTCCTTGCGTGGGGCAGCGTCGGATGATTCAACTCCACGTCCGTGGCTTGTTAGCTCTGCTTCCACCTCGGCCCGCCATGAGGATGGCGAACCTCGACGGTGTACGTTGAGACGGGGGTAGTGGCGCGTCGCATTGTCCGGGTTCACCATGTTAGATGATGATCCTTTGAGGGCGGGCGATCATGGCCCATAGAGACCTTACATGGCCGAAGCAGCTGGTTCCATCGACTACCAGGACCATGGCTTTATTGTGTGCGGTGGAGGCGATCTCGTGCCTTAGTCCATCATGTTAGATGGGTAGATGGCGATCGAGTCCTCCGTTTTGCTAATGTAACTTGATGATCGGCGATCGGGCTGGAAGACTGGTGATCGTCGCTCGGCTGCCGATCGCATTATTCATAAGTTGATACTGGCGATCGGGCGGTAGATCGTCGTTCGGGCGCCGATCGCGTTGCTCATAGGCTAAGAAGAAACCTTTGCCTGGCCAGAAAGTCTGCGGCTTTAGCGCGGAAGATCGCGTAGGTCGTGGGTTGGTCCTTCGTAAGATGCCTGGACATAGGTGAAAGACCATGGAATCCTACTAGGACCACGTAGAGGGCGATCTCATCGCTTACGGGCTCGCCGTTGAGGATGATCTCTTCTACCCGGTCGATGTAGTCCGAATCGGACTCTTCTTTGCCTTGCTTGATTCGCATCATGCGATTGGGACCTTCTGGCCGGGCGACCCTGGTGGCGAAGTACGCTGTGAAGACGTTCGCCAGCTGGTTAAATGAGCCGATGGACCGAGGCGGCAATGAGGCGTACCACCTGTAGGCGAGGTCGTCTAGCATCATAGGGAACATTCGGCACCTGGTCGCGTCTGATGCGCCACACCCAGTCATGTAGATGTTGAACTTGCTCAGGTGTGTTTCGGGGTCTGATCTCCCCTCGTACAAATGTGTTTGCGGGGGAGCGATCTTGTGCTGCACAGGGGCGAGCTCGATGGGGACCGCGAGCGGCTCGCTAGGCTCGGCGATCTTGTTCTTGGCGCTTGCCTCGGATTCCAGGAGCGCCTTCATGTCGTCAAGCTGGCGTTGCATCGCGGCCATCGCCGTGGCTCGGTTGCTCGCGGATCGGCTCTGGGAGCGGGAGCCGAGGCGATTGTGTACTGATCTCCTGACTTCTCTGCTGCCGACCTCGGCTATTTGGCGGATGGGCGGCCTTCTCGGAGTCGGATAGGCCGAGCTCCTGGTGACGGACTCAAACTCCATCATCTCGTTGCTGGGGCCGGACTGCCCCGGTCGCCAAGATGGGTCGCTGCCGAGGCGATAGAAAACAGAGGTGCCCCAGCTGGCGGGCGCCTCTTCTTGCGGATGGGAGCCTCCTGGCGATCGCCCGGTCAGCAATGCCTTGAACTTCCGTTTGGTCTTCCGGCGGATGGCCGAGGGGGTGATAGCGGGAGACGCGTCGAGAGCACTCCGTCGCTCCTGTAGGACGGCCATGGCCTCGTCGATCTGTTCCGTGGTTCGGAACTGATCGAGCGAGAGGCTTGGGCTGCCGCCCAGGGGCGGGATCGAGCATCTCAGACTGCGGCGGCTACCTTCCGCCATCGGCTGTGGCTCAGACTGAGACGGAACGAGGCGTCTGGCGGGCTGGCCAGCGGCTTTCTTCGACGCGGAGGCGGAAGACATGATTTCTGAAAGATTTCTTTGTAGCGCAGTGAGTGTCACTTCATGTATATGCCCCGAGAACAGTGAGTGTTCTTCGAGACGGTAGGAATAAAAATTGACGGTTAAATGCCCGTCTTCTAGCGCCAATTGTTGTTGCCCAAAATATTTATCCGAAGATTAAATAATGCTGGAATGGACGGACAACAAACAAATTTGCGAGAGCCTTTCCGAGAGAATATGAATAAACACAAGATTTGCCGGGTTTGTTAGGCCCGATCTTGAATGCTCTCGCGAGATATTATTAATACAAATATTCGTGGATACAAGTATTAATGTGAGAATCTAAGTACAATGAGTGTAAAAAAACTCTGTTAATCCAGCTCTTGAGTGAAGCTTGGTGTTCTTCGTCCCTGCCGATCGCCTTCTGTATGAGAGAGGCCGAGAGAAGTAAGAACCGAGAGATAGCTGTTGCCAAGAGTAGGAGAAAGCCAAGTGCTGTGTATTGCTACTGTATTGTGTGCTGAAATCGCGATAATGCCAGAGAGGAATCCAAGTGCAGGCTGCCTTTTATTTATAGCGGCTGAGGAGCCTTATATCCTAGCGGGCGATCGTCTTCCGGCCAATATAATAATGGGGCGATCGTTCTTAAGTCACAGGGCTATCGACCTAAAGTCCAAGGCAGCTGTTGGCAGCCAGCTGTGCGGTCCAATGAGGAGCCAGCACGCGTCTGGAGTCACTGTCACATACGGCCCTATTGACACCTTTCGGCGGGCCTGTCGGCTGGTGGGAAGATGCTGACAGGCTGTGGTCAATGATCCGTGAAATGCGGATCATGTCTCCGCGCTGCACGTGGGTTGTCTTGAGCCTCGGCCTTTTCCGACTGGATGATCATCGGCTTCGGGCGGCATGAGGTGGTCGGCATTAGTTGGTCACCAAAGGTCGGCATCAGTCGGTCACCAAGGGTCGGTCGACAAGTGCCGAGAGATGATCGTCTGGTCGTCGGCTACCAGGAGTCGATCGCCAAGTGCCGAGAGACGATCGTTTTAGATGTCGATCGCTCGGCACTGGGACTTGTCCTGGGTCCTTCAGTCGGTCGATCTATCTCGGCTGCCCGGCTATGACTAGGTCGCCGATCAGCCGGCGATTACGCCTCATTGCTTGAGCTGCGACACGGTCGCCCGGTCTCTGAGGAGATCGCCGTTCGGAGAGTATAATTCTCGACACAACACGTCCCTTGGCTGTGATAATTTTGTATGGGTACGTGAGTCCAGTGGTTGCTCTGTGTATTGTAGCTCTGTGGTGTGTCGAGTTCGACCGTATGGTCAAGTTGCAAAGTTGTGCTCTCTGATGTCGTTCTGTGAGACTGTTGTCATGTTAATGTTTGGCATGATATAGTTTCCGTCGGGTTATTCTTGCGAGCATGTGAAGTGGATGATTTGGGCCGTGAACCCCGTATTTTGTTATCGGAATCGTATTTTGAAATAAATGTTTTTGGTCTGTGTCCCTAAGTGTTTCGAAAGGCTTGAAAACTCTTAAACCCCAAATGCTTTCAAAACTCCCGAGATCGTAAAATGCTTTGTAAGATGTAAAATGGTTCTATTCTTATCTTTCGTAATTCAAACTTTTTTGATCAAGTGAATTATCTCAGGAAGTATATTAAGGATTTCTATGTTCTTGGAGTATGATATGTATGGCTCGTCCTTGTATTTATACTTGCACTAGCAAAACAGTGGAGGTTTGCTAACCCCCGAGTATTCGGGGGGTGGATGTCTATTTTGCATCCAGGTACTTGCAGGTTACTGGGGAGCAATTCACAGGATTGTTACGAAGGATGATGGAAGACGGCGATACTAATCACATGAAGACCGGTGTTGAGTATTTGGTGATGTCTTGTTTTGTACTTCCGTTGTGTTTATTTTTCCCTATTGTTGTGTCACGATTTATTCATCCCGACAGGCGATCGACTATAAGGCCGAGCGACCAAGTTAGCATCAGTCAAACTATGGCTAGCTCGCCAAGTCGAAGATATCAGACCACCATCAGGTACCTAGCGATCGACTCCCAAGGCGATCGCCCTTTGGCAGCTGGCGATCTACTCTAGTGACCGGCTAAGGGCAATCGACCTACGCCCCGAGCAGAGATGATCGCCCGTCTAAGTCATCGAGGACTGGATCTCAGAAAAGCACCCACGTGCAGATCCATAAAAGGCGCTGACAAGATCTTTTGCTAACAGACAAGATCTTTGACCAAAGCCTGTAACCTACCCCACCTACCGGCATGTGCGCCGAAAGTTGTCAGTAGGGCCGCATGTGACTAACTCAGGACGCGTGTAAGCTCCCCATTGGACCGAGTAGTTGACTGTCAACAACTCCTGCAGACGTTGAGGGGACAGGCCCATGTGCTAAAAGACGATCGCCCGATTATTATATTGCAGTAAAGGCGATCGCCCGGCGTATCCAAGCCCTATAAATAGAGAACCTCCTCCTACTGGAAAAAGGTTCTCAATTCTGAATTCATTTTAACCAACGGTTCGGAATTCACTCAACGGTTCTCAGTTCCGAAATACATTCCACCAAAAGTTCGCATTCTCTCACATTCCGATACATCCACGGAAATACTGAAGAACACACATATCACCAAGCTCCTGGCTATCTCACCGGAATCCATCTCAGGACTTCTCTCTCCAAATCTCTCGTCCAGAAGACGATCGGCGAAGTGCAAGTCTCCACTAGATGCATTCCAAGGGATTCACAAGCCCGAAGCCCAAACATCCGGCTATATACTCGCCGTGAGAGGCGGCCGATCTCTCACCACCGCGACCGTTCATCACCTTTGTTACAAGAACTCACGAGCATCAAATCTGGTTCTTAGGCAATCTACACGCTCACTAGCTAAGATAACAAGAAACTTTACACTCATTGTAATTGTATTCTTACATTAGTACTTGTATCCCCGAATATCGGTATTAATAATATCTCGCGAGAGCATTCAAGCCCGGGACTAACAACCCCGGCAAATCTTGTGTTATTTATCTTTCTCACGGAAGTGCTCTTGCATTTGTTTGCTATCCCATCCATTCCAGCAATATCTATCTCCGGATAATATTTTGGGTAGCAACAATTGGCGCTAGAAGGAGGGTATCTAACCCTCAAACTTTTATTTCTACCGTCCCGAAGAACACTCACTGTTCTCGGGGCATATACTTGAAGTAACACTCACTGCGCTTCAAAGAAAACCTTCAGAATCATGACATCCGCCGGTACATCGAAGCGAGCTGCTCTCCGAACCGCCGGACACCATATCCCGGCTCAATCCGAACCCCAGCCGACGACAGGGGGAAGCCGCGGCAACGCGAGACTCTCGATCCCGCATCCGAGAGATGGCCCCAACCTCTCACTCGATCAATTCCAAACCGAGGAACAGATCGAGGAGGCTATGGCCATCCTGGAGGAGCGACGGAGAGCATGCGCGCCACCCGCGATAACTCCCTCGATCATCCGCCGCATGGGAAAACGGAAATTCAATGGGCTACTGAACGGGCGATCGTCAAAAAGCCCCAAATCGCGAGGAAAGGCACTCGCACGACCGGACGGATCCATATTCTATCGCTTGGTACGCTACCCATCCACGCGACCCGGGCACACTGTTTCCAACCTTGAAAAGACGTAAACAGAATCCGACACCAGGAGTACGGCCTACTCACCTCACAGCCGAACGCATGTCGGCCATCTGACTCCCGCCCCGATCGCCAGGGACTCAGTACTCAATCGCCTCGGCTCCGCTCCGATCGCCGAGCCGCTAAGCCAAAGGCCACGCGATGGCCGCCATGCAACGTCGGCTCGACGAGATGAGAGCACTCTTGGACACTGGGGCAAGCACCATCAAGAACAACGCCGGGACGACCGAGCCACTCGCGGTCCACATCTATATTGCCCCCATAAAACCAACGATAGATCCTCATAAAACACCTATGTATAAGTGGAGATCTGACACGAAACCCACCGAGTAAATTCCGAATTTACATGGTAGGTGTGGGGCATCGATGCAACCAAGTGACGTATCTTCCCTCTGACATTGGGCGTGCTGGCCCATAAGTGTTACGTCTCTCTACCAACGAGATCGGTCACCTCTTTTAAGTAACTGGCGTTTGACTTCACGTCATACTTCGCCGGCAAGGTCGCCAGACCAGAAGGCCCCAACGCATGATAAAAATCAAGCGAGGAAGGACGAATCGACGCAGATTACATCGGCCGGGTAGACGAAATCATCCTCACCGCGAACCCGTCGGTGATGAGCTCGCTCTCTATTCGGTCATGGGGATTCCACGGTCACTCTCCCATGTTCGACATCTCTCCAAGGATATTCCCCAACTTACACGATCTTCCGCGCTAAAGCCGCCAACTTCCTGGCCGTGCAAAGGCTACTCACCCTCCGCAGACGAGGAAACGCCACCTCTTGCCCGGAAGATAGCGATCGCCAAAGCAAAGAAGGCGATCGCCAAGACACCGGAGATCTCAAGGCTTTCGAGGACATGGAAGCCCATCTCCTCCATACGTTCAATGAACTCCGGCACATATTTTCTATGCCATCAAGGGGCACGAAGAGCTCAAAAGCCAAAGGCGATAAGGGACCACGGTCACTGGACAACAATCAATATTGTGCCTACCACAAGAGTCCGGCCACGCACCAACAATTGCCGCGACCTCCTCAAACGGCTCTGAGACTGCTCGAGGAGGGCAAGTTGGACGACTCTTGGTTTAGCGAAGCCCCGCCTATCTCTATAGACGATCGTCCGAGTCGAACGCAAAACAGGCTGGGAAGCTCATACGAGCCGACCCCTGGATCAACCTCGGCGACCGTCTCTATATGCTTCAATCAAGAGAAGGAGACCACGGAAGTCATCCCGATCTCCCTCCTTATTTAAGAAACCGGAGGACTCGATCGCCATCTGCAGTTCACCGTCTAACACGATGGACTAAGGCACGAGATAGCCTCCCCCGCACAACGTACACTGTCGAAGGTCGGCATCTACATGACGATCCAAGGTGGAAGAGTGCAGCCATGGTCCTGGTGGTCGATAATTCCGACTGCTTAGGCCATGCAAGGTCCCTTTAGGCCAAGATCGCCCGCCCTTCGTTTAAATACGAGGCCGGCGTAGTCTGAGGGCCCTCCAAAACAAATCAGTGGACACGATCGCTCGCCCTCAAAGGTTCATCATCTGACATGGTGAACCCGGACAATGCGACGTGCCACAACCCCGTCTCAACATACACCGTCGAGGTCGGCCATCTCCATGGCTGGCCGAGGTGGAAGCAGAGCTAACAAGCCGCGGGCGTGGAGTCAATTCATCCGACGCTGCCCCGCGCAAGGACTCCTCTAGACCAAGACCGCACGCCTTTCGTTTAAATACGAGGCGAGGCGCAGCCTAACGGAGGACCCTCATAATAAAGTGAGTCACGAGACACTCAATGTCTTCGCGCATCAAGACATGATCAAGGAGTCGGCCCATTGAACTCCGCGATCGTGCACGGTTCCTCAAGATGGACGACCGTCCCCGAGGATTCGACAAAGTTAAAGACCGCTCACTCAAGGAATTATTTTGATCCCCTTACTCCCACTAAGTGAATAAAAACAAGGGGCAAGAAGAGTGCGGACTACCTACACGACGATCGTCGCTATTCAACCACATACGGAGATCGTCATTTTTTCAGATGTAGTGCAGCGATCGAACTTGTTGTAAAAAGTTGTCTTATGAGTTTATCAATTCATTTGGAACTACCCTCTCAACGATCTCTCCTCAAGCATTTGTACATAGTCAAAAAAAGACTAAAAAATAACCATTCATTCAAGTGATAAGTCGAAATCCAAATGCTCATTTTATTACTTGAAAAATAGAGTACACGGTCGCGAAGGCCTAAGTACTACAAAAAGAAAGCTACAAACTACAAAGAAAGTAAGCTAAAAGCGTAAAAAGGAAGCGCCTCGGGCCCCTGCGGCCTTCGCCATCGGCATTCGGCGCGGTCCCCTCATCTTAGGAGCATCGGGATGAGCAAGGCTGCAGAGACGGATACCACTCAAATCCACGCCGATGTCCGCGGAGTCCAAGATCGGCAAGGAGAAAGCCGAATGGAGAGGATGCTCCAATGCATATGACTTGAACTTCTCAGCTAGAGGACCGACCTCCAAGCCTCCCTTCTTAGCCGCTCGGATCGAGTCGGCGAACGCCAAGTAATAGGCGAACTCGCTGACATACTCCAAATTTTGGAAGGGATCGGCCTTGGTCGCCTCAACCTCTCCTCTCAGCTCGGCCATCGCCTGTTGCGATCCCTGGAGCTCGGCCTCCCTCGCAGCAACCTTCTCTTTCGCCTCTGCCAGCTCGCTGGTCAGCCGAGCGATCGTCACCTTCTGGCGATCGGCCTCCTCCTCAGCAACATTCCTCGCCTAGACGGCACTCTGCATCTGGTCCCGAAATCGGTCGACCGCCATTCGGAATTTCTCAGTCTCCTTCTTCTCCAACTCAAGCTCATGGCTCGCCCGTTTGGCCGCCTCCAAGGAGTCCTTCTCCATCGCCACGATCTTGTCAGCAAACTCGGCGTTCTCTTTCCGAGCCGCCTCGAGATCCTCCTGAAGGCGAATAGTGGAGGGCCTCCCCTCAAACTCCTGAGCAGCCTGGAAGGCCATGGTCGCCGTCTGAAGAGAAAGGGCGACAACAGCATGTATCGAACTCGACGATCGCTGCCGAGCGATCGCATCCAGATCAGTTGTCCACGCCTTCGGCAGGGCGGAAGCAGCCTTGCTAACATAGGGAGGAATATCACAGGAATGGCGAGGAGATCGGCTCGCCAGGAAATCCACGACCATCGGTGGAGAGGAAGGATCTGCGCGACGGATCCTGCATCAAAACAGCTAAGTTAGTACAACTCCTACGCAGATGCAATTGTCAAACACAGAAATGCTATCTACCTCTCAGCCTTCTCGGGATCCCGACCAAAAAACGGCTTCCCTCGAGGAATCTCTGCATCCGCGATCGCCGTCTCCCGCAGAAAAGCCGCAGAGGGCGGCTCGCGCTCCGGAGCAACGATGGTGATCGGAGGCGCGGCGATCGTCACTTCATCGCCCGGGGCAGGAAACGAAGTTGCTTCCGGCCTCGGCCTCTTGCGGTTCGCCCGAAGCCCCTCCTCCGGAATTTCCTCCTCAGCCACGACCTGCTCTACGCGAGGCTCCGGCTCCGCACGAGGCTCCGCCTCCGGAACTATAGGCAATGCGACGGGTGGAACCCGAGTCGACCTCTTCGCGCGAAGACGGCCTAGGACTCCTGGGTTCGACATAGCGATCTCCTCCGGAGGCTCCAAAAAGCGAGGGAAACGAACCTCTGCAGTTAAAGACGATCGACTACCGGTCAGACACTGTCCTTAAAATAAGGCGATCGCCTAGTAAGTGAAGATCGCAGGACCACATACCTGGCACCGCGAGATGTCTCGGGAAGCGGAATAGTCGAGCCGACAACCAGCGACTCTCCTTGTTGATCCGAGTGGCGTCTAGGTCGTCGTCCGACAAGCTCTTAATTCGCTCCCAAACAACGAGGAAGTCGAAAGGCAGCTCCTCGATCGCCGGAATATGAAAGCCTGCAAAACAGAAATCAAATTAGATCACCCAAACGCATCCAAGCGAAGGGAGAGTCTAAACCCTTACCGGGATTCCTCTCCCGAAATTCAGTGGGATCTCCGGTTCGCCTGTGGGATTGTCGCTCGCCGAAGCTCTCCACTTGCCGGCGACCCAGAACCACTTCGTCGATCGCCCGTATCTTATTCGAACTCCATGAATCACCCGCCAGATCGGCCTTGAATATGGTAACCGCCGACCAACCCTCTATGAGCCGTCGGTTTAAACAAATGGTTCATCTCCAACGGCGACGGAGGCAGTGACAGCGGTGACCGCCGAAAAGGGTGAGGGTGCAAATGATTTGGAGCCGGGCGTTCGGCGTCGGTGAAGTGGCGCCACATTCCAAGCGGCGGCCAGATGGGAGACCGCAAGGACAGAGGAAGCGCAACCCGGCCTCCATAACGGCCTCACTCACTGCGACCATACCCATCGGAGGCTGGTCGGCTCGTTCATTCTCCGCGGGCGCGAACATGTCCACATACGAAGGAACATGGAATCTTGTCCTCCAGACGGCGGATCTCTCACGGACGCCGAGCTCGTATTTGGCCGGCGACCACAACGATGGCCGCGGCACGATACTGCGACCGCTTGGGGAGCACATATGGATAAGCGACCGAGTATCCCCGGAAATCGAATCGCGGAGTAGGACCAGCCAATCTCTCCATTATTTCAGCAAAGGCCCTATAGGCCCGTCCAAAATCGCTATGTTGCTCCCAGTAAGCCACGATCGCGGATCTCTCTCGATCTGCGATCGTCTCTCCTCAGCAGCCGACTCCCTAGCAACATCGGCCTCGTTGAACAAAGCCTCAACTTCAGCCGGGTCGATTCCGGCTCGAATTGCTTCAGCCGCCGTCTCCAGGTGGAAGACGGAAGAAGTTTCTCCCCGGGCAGCCGATGTCCCGGCGGCAGAACTGGTTCCCGCTCCAAACGATGATGAGGTTCCGGCCATTTTCAGAGTTAGAAAGGAAGAGAAGGATTTTTGTTACCCTAAAGTGAAATCGATCGACGATCGACTCTTAGATCTTCAGAAAATTCGGCAGCAGGTCCTTCTTTCTCCAAAAAAGCACGCGTGAGTGAGACTGCAGCCCCGCGCCCCCTTTTATAAGAGAAGGCAGGGACCCGTTTACAATAAGAGAAAACCTCAGGGGTCGAATCTCAAACGGCGCACCAGTTGACCCCCTCGAAACCCGCGTATGCGTCTTCTCGAGGACGCGTCAACCGAGGAGTCATTAAGGACCGTTGGCGTCCTCCAATAGAAGCCCGACACGTGCGAGGAGACTTTTCAACACCCATTGTTTTTCCCGCGCAGTTCAGCGGCCAACCAGGTCGTCCAAATCCAGAGTATATCAGCTCAAAGACGATCGCCAGTTCCATTAAACACGAAGTCGCTCGTCAATAGTTCGATCGCTAAGAGAGCCACTCACCCCACGTTTCCAACGTATGAGCGAGCCGGGGCAATTGTTGTGTCACGATTTATTCATCCCGACAGCGATCGACTATAAGGCCGAGCGACCAAGTCAAGATCACCAAACTATGGCTAGCTCGCCAAGTCGAAGATATCGAGACCACCATCGGTACCTAGCGATCGACTCCCAAGGCGATCGCCCTTTGGCGGTAGCGATCTACTCTAGTGACCGGCTAAGGGCAATCGACCTACGCCCGAGCAGAGATGATCGCCGTCTAAGTCATCGAGGACCGGATCTCGAAAAGCACCCACGTGCGAGATCCATAAAAGGCGCCGACAAGATCTTTGCTAATGAGACAAGATCTTTGACCAAAGCCACATCACCTACCCCACCTACCGGCATGTGCGCCGAAAGTTGTCAATAGGGCCGCATGTGACTAACTCAGGACGCGTGTAAGCTCCCCATTGGACCGAGTAGTTGACTGCCAACAACTCCTGCAGACGTTGAGGGGACAGGCCCATGTGCTAAAAGACGATCGCCCGATTATTATATTGCAGTAAAGGCGATCGCCCGGCGTATCCAAGCCCTATAAATAGAGAACCTCCTCCTACTGGAAAAAGGTTCTCAATTCTGAATTCATTTTAACCAACGGTTCGGAATTCACTCAACGGTTCTCAGTTCCGAAATACATTCCACCAAAAGTTCGCATTCTCTCACATTCCGATACATCCACGGAAATACTGAAGAACACACATATCACCAAGCTCCCGGCTATCTCACCGGAATCCATCTCAGGACTTCTCTCTCCAAATCTCTCGTCCAGAAGACGATCGGCAGAAGCAGCAAGTCTCCACTAGACAAATTCCAAGGGATTCACAAGCCCAGAAGCCCAAACATCCAGCTATATACTCGCCGTGAGAGGCGGTCGATCTCTCACCACCGCGACTGTTCATCACCTTTGTTACAAGAACTCACAGAGCATCAAATCTGGTTCTTCCGGCAATCTACACGCTCACTAGCTAAGATAACAAGAAACTTTACACTCATTGTAATTGTATTCTTACATTAGTACTTGTATCCCCGAATATCGGTATTAATAATATCTCGCGAGAGCATTCAAGCCCGGGACTAACAACCCCGGCAAATCTTGTGTTATTTATCTTTCTCACGGAAGTGCTCTTGCATTTGTTTGCTATCCCATCCATTCCAGCAATATCTATCTCCGGATAATATTTTGGGTAGCAACACCTATGTGGGAACGTTGATTTATGTTAACCCCTGCGTGGGTATGAGTTACGAGAAAGAGTAATGTATGGTTGATGTGTATGTTGTAGCAAAAGACCAAATCGGTCTAATGGTCTGTTAATTACCCATGTCGGTAAGTATTGTATTGTGGTGTTTATGTATTTAGCCTGGTAGATCCTCATGGAGAGGGTCTACGGTGCTGTAATATTCCCGAGTGGTTTGGGGGTGTTACACATACATACTTTAACATAGTGAATGCATTAATAATGCGGTAAAATGATCATCAACATAACGCCGGAATATGATAAGATTGCATGAAAGATCAAATGAGGTAACATGATTACCTGATGAAATTCCTGAAATGATTACCTTGAACAAGTTAAGAAGGTTGAAAATTCGATCCACAAGACCAACAACTGAACAATGAAATGGACTGGATAATTAATGAATTGACTGAGCAATGAGATTGAGTGAGTGACGAATGAACTAACTAAGCAATGAGATTGACTGAGTGATGAATGAATTAACTGAGCAATGAGATTAATTGAGTGATGAATGAATTAATTGAGTAATGAGATTGAATGAGTGATGAATGAATTACTTGATCAGTGGGATTGATTGAGTGATGAATGAATTAACTGAATAATGAGATTGACTGAGTGATGAATGAATTAACTGAGCAATGAGATTGATTGAGTGATGAATGAATTAACTGAGCAATGAGATTGACTGAGTGATGAATGAATTAACTGAGCAATGAGATTGACTGAGTGATGAATGAATTAACTGAGAAATGAGATTGAGTGGGTGATGAATGAATTAATTGAGTAATGAGATTGACTGAGTGATGAATGAATTAATATGATCGACAAGATAAAAATGATGATTGAGGATTATTAACTGATGAATGAGTTGATCGTTGTCGCTTGCATGGTCAAACATGCTCCAACACAATTAGTCATGAATCAATCGTAACAATAATATCACATATATGTTCCAACAAAGCATGTATAATTAATGACATAATGATCGTATGAACATAATGAGAATCGAGTCCTTACACAGGTCATACGAAGCTTCGAGTTCTTACGATACTAGTCTTCACTGATGACGACTCGATGAATGAATGACTCGTGCAGCCGTACTAACTTAACGACTCACAAACCCCGACTGTCCAGATTGTCATAATCTGACAGCCCCACTACTATCGCGACGGTAGAGCCACATAATTCACATATCAGGGTATCTCACAACACAAAGCTCTGATACCATCTTCTGTAACACCCCCAAATCCCATTGGGTTATTACAGTGCCATGGACCCCACACCCGGAGAACCACCAGGTGAACATGACTAAAATACATTAAAATTAACCAACAAGGGAGATCACAGTCCCTACTATGATATCCGACATAATATTATGATAAGGAATTTCAATGACAACCATGGGCCTACATGGCCAAAAATAAAAACACAACAACATCCACGAGCATCTGCTCGGGTAATACATAATGACAATGACTAACAAACTGGAGAACACTCCAACTGACTGACCAACATGAACAACTCGGACTAGTATCATTCGAATGCCTCGTTGCCATCATCATGCCCCTGTGTCTCAATTCTCTCCTCACAAGCACCTAAAATATGAAAACATGTTCCGCCCCCACGGGGTCAGTCATCCAGATAATGAACATTAAATACATGTATAACATGATATGCATCCAAAGGTAGAATGAAACGGTACAATGATAATAATAATACGAGATGCTCACAAACCAAGGTAAGAACCGAGTATTCGTGAAACACTATGCCCACGGCATATGAATAATACCTGCTCAACAGGTTAGAACATAAGTGCTCAACGGCGAATCATAACTTATAAAGCACGACAATGAATTACATAAACATGAACCACACCAGAACTGAATTAATTATGAATCACAATGCCCGAAGGCTCCAATGAAATTACCAAGACATCACAAAGGTCTGAAAGCCACTCAGCTGAAGCTGTCAAGTATCACAATCACCTGAAGCCAAAACAGCCCGAAGCTGTATCGATTAGGGCCGAAGCCATGGCACGAAGCCGCATCACAATTAGGGCCGAAGCCACGGCACGAAGCCGTATCACAATGAGGGCCGAAGCCACGGCACGAAGCCATATCACAATGAAACCATCCAATGGTCGTTGACCTACTGAGTCGTAGGTGTTGGGGGAAACAACCGCGAAGGTTCAGGCCCCACCAAACTTACCCCATAATGAAACCATCCAATGGCCGTTGACCTACTAAGTTGTAGGTGCTGGGGGAAACAACCGCGAAGGTTCAGGCCCCACCAAACTTACCCCATAATGAAACCATCCAATGGTCATTGACCTACTGAGTTGTAGGTGTTGGGGGAAACAACCGCGAAGGTTCAGGGCCCACCAAACTTACCCCATAATGAGCACAAGCCGAGACTAGACTCCAAAACACAATTAAGCACAGACGGCAACGATTCAAAGATTACCGAAATCACAAGCATGATAGTGTGCTGCCTTGAGTCGGCCTATACGAAGACAGTAATTCACGGATGGGCACCGTCCTCAACAGTCCCAATTCAATACCCCGATGGCCTTATAATGGCCAATCGATAACAATGATGTAGCAGATGATTCAGTAAATGATTGAGTACTTCAATTGCCATAGGACGGCCAATCGATAACAATGATATAATGAATGATTGAACACTTCGATTTGTGTGAGAACGGCCAACCGATAACAATGTATGATGCATGATTGAACACTTCGATTTGCCTGAGAGCGGCCAACCGATAACAATGATATAATGAATGAGTGAATACCTCGATTGCCTTAGAACGTCCAATCGATAACAATGATACGAAGGATGCCTCGACACCTTTAATCGGTTACCGACGACGAAGATGGGAAATGAATACGCCAATTCCCTTAATCGGCTAATACAGTTTTAATGACAAAACACCAAAATGAATAACAATGATTACAATAATGTCTTAATTCGAAATCCATATCAACGACAACAATCGATACATAGATACTGCGAACCGGCCATCGACAATAACATTAATTAACATTTGGCACCACTACCGAAGAGTATCGTATCGAACGATCCCTTAATATCAATGAACTCATGAAGAGACTAAGTCTCGGAATGATACAACATATTAACACACATATATGATAACATTAATCTCATTGACTAGTACAAGTATAAAACTTGCCTCAATCCGATGGTGAGAAAGTCCTTCCACGATCAACGTCCTTGAAGAATATCGGCCGCTCGGACAACCTTGAACAATACAAATACCAACAATTCTCTCAATATATGAATCAAGCATGATCACAACCAACTCAAAAGTCTAAACAACACTACCCGAAACTCATTGGGGCATTTAAACAAACACGTTGTAAAAAATCTCCAATTGTTTACAACCAAAACTCAATTATATCAAAAACCAACCTCCAATGGATGATTCAATCCAACAAAACCTCATGAATACTATCAATAATCCAATAGGAATACTTAAATTGGGATTTCAACAACATCTAATCGAAACCCCCTAAAACTTCCAAAGTCAACACCAAGGTGTTCTTGAAAAATTCTTCAATGATTCACAAATTCCGAAAATTACATCAATGAATCCATAAGAATACAAGTATCCAAGATAGATAATCCATATGTAACATATTCCAACATAAAAGCAAGCTAACTCAAAGAGATAGGGAATAAAACCTTCAAATCCTGAAATTCAAGCTTCAATGAAAAAAATTACCTTGATTTGGAGTGATGAAACTGATTAAATAATGATTAATCCAACTTAGGAGCTTGAAGATGATGATAGATAAATGCAGATCGAAAAGATCTCTCCAAATCATCCAAAATCACCCAAAACCGACGGAAGGAGGAGGAGAAAATGAAAAATGACAATTCTGGATCGAACTGTCCCATTTATAGTAATCCAGCTTAGCGCACGCTATGTCCTGATGTTTAGCGTGCGCTAGTGGTTTACTGGGCAGTCCAATTAGTTCTGACTGCCTCATTAGTGTGCGCTACGAACTTGGTAGCGTGCGCTAACACCTTACCGATAGCGTGCGTTAATCCCAAATGTTAGCGTGCGCTAACTGATGTCTAATACTCAGAAACTGAAGTCCAGGACCTACTGTCCTCTGCCTTGCTCGCGTTAGCGTGCGTTACTAATATGACTTAGCGTGCGTTAGCAGCACAATTAGCGTACGCTACTTATCACTCGTAGCGTGCGCTACGAATTTCTCAAATCAGCCTAGTACCTTCTGGACTGTCTGCCTCACTTGCGCTAGCGTGCGCTAATACTGAACCATAGCGTGCTCTACCTGTATCCCATTAGCGCACGCTAACAAGAATACGTAGCATGCTCTACCTCTCAAACTGAATACCAAAATATGATAATGATGATGACAATAATCTCGGCTCAATCTCAAACAGTGATGAATGATGAATAACAACTGATATGCGATTCCAAAGTACGCCGAAAGGTGAACACAGTTGAATAAATATAACTGATGAATGCTTATTATTGAGTGAAAAAAAATTTGAGTGACAATTAATGAATGATAATAGTGAATCCAAAGCCAGGCCTTACAGAGTTGTATTGTGATATATTCGGATACATTGGATATGGTTTGAATACCATTTGTATTGTCCTTCATTTCATTGTATTTGGACCTTATCGGTCAAGTTTTATGATTCCGCGTATGATTAGCCTTGTGGGTCCCACGGCGGGGCTCACGGCGCTGTAATACACCCTAATTTACTTGGGGGTGTTATAGGTCCACCCCCTGTTTGTGCAGAAAATGCGATTTTCTGCACTTTTTGTGGTTTTTGACGGGTATATAAGGGAAAATCTTATACACAACTTGGGGAAAGCCGCAAAATTGGATCAAAAACTCGATTTTCATCTATTCTTAGTGTTTTAAACATCTAGAGATACATTTTGTGAGTGATTTTCATTCTTTGTATGAGGATTTTGTGAGTTTTTGAAGGAAGAAAATCAAACTTTCCTCGGGCTTCGATTTCGTTTTCGCAAGGGAAGATTTCTATCATGTTTTATTCTATGATTTTTGCTATTATTTTTTAAATGATTATGAGTAGCTAATATTATCATATGGGTTCTTAGATTGAACCATACACATGTTCTTGGTTGTTAGTTTTGATTGATTTTCCGGGTATGAGTTTGGGATTGTTCCTCTTTATTTGTTCTTCGTAATCTTTCGTCGTTCTTGATGATATTTGTCCACGAATATGATTTAGACACAAGAGAACTTATGATCATCAAACCTTTTTCATAGTTGTTGTTATTGTCAAAATCGAGGGTTTTTGTCAGTGTTCGCCATCAAACGACCCGATAAGAGCGATTGTGAATGTTCTAAAACTTTTTCCGAGATCTTTTAGTGAATTACCCCATCATAGGTATTTAGCTAGTCGATTGTTAGTAGGGATTCATCCCCATCAAAGGAGTTTCTCTTGTTTTCGTAAAGAACAATCACGATTTTTAGAATTTGCCGCCATCAAATGGGTTTTCTTTTAATTGTGAGCAATCGGTTATCCCAAATCTTATATTCTTTGAGTATCGAAACTAATAATTTATAATGTGTGTGTCGGTGATTCTAAACTCCCATATCATTCTCATAACTATAATCTCTAGATAATCCAACCTTAAATTCGGTGTTTTTAACGCTTAGCTATTAATTTAATTTTCCGCACTTATGTTACGATCTTACATCTCAATTGAATCATTCACCGTGTTTTCATTTACTTTACTTTTGTTAATTTGACTATTTGCCGAACATATTCGAACTTCAAACTGTTTCCATTCCTTGTGAGATCGACCTCGGAGTTACTTGTCACTACATACAAAAGAGGTTCGTACACTTGCGAGTTTTAATTTGTTCATCATGAATGCAGCATTTTCTGCATTTTTTCTCTTTTTAAAACCCTAATCGACGAGAGAGCAAGAGAGGTGCGACTTGGAGGCAATTTGGTGCAATCTTTCATCGTCTATCAGCATTTTTGAGTTGATAACGAAGATTAAACAACATCTAATCCATCTTTTGCTTCCAAATCAAGGTAAATCTCATAGTCTTGTTTTGGGAATTTTGGGGTCTTTTCTTAGATTTGTCCATTTAATCCATTTGAAAAGTTAGAATCCTCGAGATTATGTACTCTCTATGATAATATCCTAGAATTGTTATAAATCGTAGGTTTGGTTTCGGGAATTCCTTGTGAATTTAGTATTGATTGTTTATTTTCATATTACTTATGAATTATTTAGGGCCAAAAGTGCGTTCTTAGACCAACCGAGCTTGAATATCATTTCCCTTTGACTCAAATATGTCACAAAGGCAAGTATATGTTTATGGTTGTATGTTCTTGACCTTGAACTTGAAGTATATACGTTGTGTGTGAGTATATGTACACTTCGGGATGGACTTCTTTGAGGGTTCCATTGTCTTTGGTGCAGACCACGAACATCATTTGGGTTAACCACTCCAGGACAGTCATACGAAGCCTCTGAGGGGTTGTTGCTTCTGGTGCGATCCATGGTTAATCATGCATATGTTTGAAATGTGATGCGATATGAGATTTAGATATTCTGAAATGCTAGTCTTGTATTTGAATAAATGATTATATTCTTATTTTAATTTTCAAGATATATTGTTTTGTAATCGATAAACTTGCACTAGCGATTCGCTAACCCCATTCGGGGGAAATTCATTTCCTGTATTTCAAGTACTGGGATCCAGATGAGCAAATACTGGGTCATATGAAGATGATGGGCAAGAGTGATGCTTTGATATTCTTGTGTCCTTATTGTTGATGTCTTTCATTTTTGATGTCGTACTTTGATAGTTTTTAGTACCCGAGTACTACAAGTTGTTTTGTTGATGCCATGTTATTTCCTTTCGTGGGTTGGTTCCCCTTTGAGTCTTGTTTACTGATTTTCAGTATTGTCATGGATGTTATTTTCTATTTTCTCCTCGTTGGTCATGTTTAGACTTTGCCAGTTGAATTTTATGGATATGCACGTGTATAGATTTGTGGGTCCAGCAGTAGGGGCTCAAAGCGCTGTAATATGCCCTGAATACCTTAGGGTGTTGATTGTCCGTATGATTTATGTTATCTTAGTGATCATAAATTGGAGGTGATATAATTTTCGGTTATAAGGACTTAAGGGAAGAATCATCTTAGGAAATATTCTTTCGTATAAGATGGAATTGTTAGTTCACCTCAAGATGAAGTCCGAATGTGTATAATAATAGTAGAATCTAATGCACCAACCGGAGATCACCAAACTTTGCATGAGAATTGTAATCAAGATGGATTATGGTGTTGTGATGATTATACGTATACTTGTATCTCGAAGTTCTTATTATCCGTGAGATCATTCATAAGTTTATGAACATAACATGTATTCGGATAACAAACATTAATCACTGAGGAATTCGCTTACTTCATCACCATTTGTACAATCTGCTGCCTTTCAGTGAACTGCCATGCATGCTTAGCGTGCGCTAAGCTATGTGAATTAACGTGCGCTATCGAGTATGTTTAGCGTACGCCACGTTTGGAACTTAGTGTGCGTTAAGTCATCAGGCGAGTCAGTCGGCTGATTAGTGAGGCACTGACCGTGCATGGTTAGCGTACGCTAGGCTGTGTGTAATTCATGCGCTAACGAGTAGCATTAACGTACGCTACATAGGATGCGTAGCGTGCGTCAAGTGATCCAGACAGATTGCATTTTAAGGACTTCCTACCATAATTTTGGATTGTTAGACATTCGTATGGCATGCGATGAATTTTATATTATTTCTTTTGTTAAGGTTCGAGCTTAGCAACGTGATTGATCGAAGGGGACGACCTTAGAGTATTTTGATATTTGTGGTAGTTTTATTCTTGTCAACGAACCGAGGCAAGTACTCTAATTAGAATTGTTTATATTATGACAGTTATGATGTGATTGTATTGTGTAAATGTGTTGTGATTATATGTCCACCATGCGTTGATCCGACGGGAATCATCATGGGAATCTATAATTTGTGTCTGTTTGGATCATTGGACGGTAGTTCCACCATGTGTTGGTCAAGCGGGATCATCATGGGAATCTATAGTTTGTGTCTTGTTGGATCATTGGAATACCATCAGTATGTTGAAACTGTTATGATATGATATGTGTTGTTGATATTTCTCGTTGGAGAAACTAGTTATGATATAATTGTTGATTATATCACTGTTATATGATTATTGTACTTGTACTAGCATCGTTGTGCTAACCCCTTTGGGGGTGAACATTTGTTTATGTTCAGGATCCAGGAGAGCGGGGAAACAACCCTTTGGGTGCATGACGACGAGGGTGCAGTGATGTTCGGGACGGGTATATTATGCATTTATGCATTGGTTATTTCAATAAGTACTCGAGTATGTCGTCAGTTTATGATGTTTGGATTTTGCTGATGTATTAATAACCCTTCATTGGATATTTGTATTCTCGGTATTGAACCAGACTGTTGTATTTTATTTCAGTGATTTCATAAGTTGGTATCTGTTATTGTCATTTCATTTCTTCAGCCTTGTAAATTCTTATGTAAAGGATTTACGGCGCTATAATATTACTGAATATATCGGGGGTGTTACATAATATGGTTTCAGAGCTAAGATTATCGATATCTTGGCCATTGGGTTAAAATAGGGTTCATATACGTCTTTTGAGGTAACCGGCCGTGAATAACATCACTGTACTGCCTACGTCTTCATGCGAACGGTGGTTGTAAGTTCCTAAACTATATCTCGTTCTTTACATGTTGTATTTCTTTATACTTGAACATTAGAATGATATTGTTTCCTGTATATTGAGTATTTATGCTTACAGTATGTTGAGAGGCGGACATGGACGTGGTCGCGGTCGTTGACGCGGACGAAGGAATGCTGAAAGGGAAGCGTCGCCTTCTAATCAGGCCAGTCATAGTTCAGGCGATCCGCAACGATCTATCAATAATGAACCGGAACCTGCTGTACCAGAAATCCTTCGTCAAGTGGTGAACCAAATGACTCAGTTTGCTGAGGTCGTGGACCGAATACAGGTGGCGGTGGGATTTCAGCAGGGAGATGGACAGCAAAGGATCCCAGAAATGGGAAATCAAGGTGACTGATGGTTGCAAGAGGTAGCGAAGATGCAACCACCCAAATTTGATGGCTTTTCCGAGACTCCCACTTGGGATCATTGGTTGAAGGAATTAGAGAAAAAATTTGCTGGAATTAATTGCCCAGACGACAGGAGAGCTCCTATTGCCCAGTACTTTCTGATAGGGGAAGCATCCGAGTGGTGGGAAGCTATCCGACCTGCATATCATGATGCTGATTGGACAGAATTTAAAATGATGATGGAAGCTCAGTACTGCCCTCTTCCTGTGAGGGAAGCCAAAGTTCGGGAGTTTTTCTCCGCTCAGCCATCAGATGAACCCGTATCCCAGACAATTAAGACATTTAACCAGCAGCTAGCATTTGTTCGACATCTGGTCAGAACAGATGCAGAGATGATGATTCATTTTGATATGAGGATGGAACCAGAAATCCAGAGGTACATGTCCGGTTTTGAATGTACCACTCTCCGTCAATACCAGGATAAGGCGTTGGCGTACGAAATCAAGGAAGCAGCAATGGAAAAATTTACGGAGTCCAAGAAACAGAAAGTCTCTGGTACTTTTACAGAGCACAAGAGCAGTGGGCCCCGCAAGGCCCAGTCTTCTTTTCATTCTTTCAAGAAACCTCCGCACCCATCTAAGAGCGGAAAGAATTTTGGAACAATGTTGGCCACGATGGATACAACTAGGAGGTGCTTTAACTGTGGTCGCCCAGGTCACCTTTGGCGTGATTGTTTGCGCACTCTAGTTACATGTTTTGATTGCGGACAGGAAGGGCGCCGTGCGACGTTTTGCAAGGATGTCACCAAGTTCAATGGAACCTGTACATCGCAGCCAGTTCAGAAGGAAGCTAGTATCCAACAGACGCAGCAAAGTGTTCAGATGCCTCAGAATTTTGGCCGCGGACGAGGCAGAGGACAATGGGACCGAAAAGGGACATCGAGTGTCGGATCTGTTCCCCCACGTATGTATGAGATGAGGAGGATAGATGATCAGGATGCTGCTGTCGCATCAGGTACTATTCAGATCCTTTCCCAGCCAGTTAGCATTTTATTTGATACGGGAGCTGCGTATTCATTTATATCCTCATCTTGTGTAAATCGTTTGAATATTTCTGGTTTTCATTACTGTGAACCTTATGTTATTGGTTTACCGAGTGGAGAGAGGATTTTTGGTAACTTAGAGACTAGAGATTTCCCTGTATCATTTGGGGGCAGAGAGTGGCTCTCAAATCTGATTGTGATAGAAATGCAAGGAGACGACCTGATACTCGGAAACGATTGGCTTAATCGATATGGAGCTATTGTAAAGTACCGAAGGAGGAATATTTCGCTGATCGCTGACGATGTCTCCGAAGTACTGTTTGAATGATGGAAACCAGTAAGCTCAGGAAAGTTGATCAAAGCGATGAAAGCTGTAAAATTGTTGAAACAGGGCTGTACCGGATACTGGTGCTATGCAATGAATAAAGAAGATGAAATTGTGGAACTTTCATCCATTCCTGTTGTTAACGAATTTCCAGATGTATTTCCTGACGAGTTACCTGGACTACCTCCACGACGGGATGTATAATTCACCATTGAGCTGGAACCCGGAGCTACACCAATTTCTAAAGCGTCGTATCGTATGGCACCTACTAAGATGTATGAACTGAAAAAGCAGCTGGAGGAGTTACTGGACAAAGGCTATATCCAGCCAAGCGTTTCGCCCTGGGGAGCGCCAGTTCTTTTTGTCCGGAAGAAGTATGGATCGCTTCGACTGTGTATCGACTATCGATAGCTGAACAAGATGACGATTAAGAACAAATATCCATTCCCACGGATTGATGATTTATTTAACCAGTTGCAAGGAGCAACAGTATTTTCTAAAATCGATCTGAGATCAGGATACCATCAGTTGAGGATTAAGTAATCTAATGTTCCGAAGTCAGCATTCAGAACTCGTTACGGACACTATGAGTTTTTAGTGATGCCGTTTGGTCTCACTAATGCACCTGCTATATTCATGCAATTGATGAACCGAGTTTTCATCGAATATTAGGATAAATTTGTGGTCGTGTTCATTGATGACATTCTGGTATATTCTAAGAGCCCGGAAGAGCATGCGCAACATTTGCGGATTGTATTAGAACTTTTGAGAAGCGAGCAATTGTACGCCAAACTTTCTAAGTGTGAATTCTGGCTAAAGGAAGTAATGTTCCTCGGCCATGTGGTATCAGCTAAAGGAGTCCGAGTAGATCCTCAGAAGATCAAAGCAATTATGGATTGGAAGCCTCCTAAGAACGTGAAAGAAGTCCGAAGCTTCTTAGGACTTGCTGGATATTATCCTCGATTCGTGGAAGGGTTTTCTAAAATCTCCCACCCACTTACTCGAATCCTGCAGAAAACTCAAAAGTTTGAGTGGAACGAGTCGTGTCAGACTAGTTTTGATTAATTGAAGAGGAGATTGACGACAACACCAATTTTATCACTTCCACAGGGGACTGGAGGATTCATAGTTTACAGTGATGCTTCGAACCAAGGACTGGGATGCATATTGATGCAGAATGATAAGGTGATCGCTTATGCTTCACGACAGCTGAAACCTTATGAAGTGAGTTACCCAACACATGATTTAGAGCTAGCAGCATTAGTTTTTGCTTTGAAGATCTGGAGACATTACCTGTACGGGACTCACTGTCAGATCTTTACTGATCACAAGAGTCTCAAATACATCTTCATTCAGAAAGAGCTGAACATGCGGCAAAGAAGATGGTTAGAGCTGATTAAGGACTATGACTTGGAGATTTTGTATCATCCAGGCAAAGCGAATGTGGTGGCAGATGCACTTAGCCGCAAGCCTGTTTCTATTCAGATGATGGAGACTCTGACCTCCCAACTTAGCCTTCAACGAGAGATGATTAGAGAAGGAATTGAAGTGTGGTTACAAAGAGTCCAAGGACAACTGTGCCTGATGGAATTAACTTCGTCATTAACCGAAGAAATCAAATCTAGACAGGAAGATGATCCTCTGATGATTCGGTTACGTGATGAAGTGATCAAGGGAAAGGACCCCGGATTCCTAATTCATGATGATGGAGTTTTGAGATTTCAGAACCGACTCTGCGTTCCTGATAATGATGTTCTGAAACAGACGATTATGAAGGAAGCTCACAGATCACCCTATTCTATCCACTCGGGCACCAATAAGATGTATAAGAACTTGAAACAGAATTTATGGTGGGGCAACATGAAGAAAGATGTAGCGGACTATGTTTCGAAATGCTTGACTTGTCAGCAGGTTAAGATCGAGCATCAACGACCTGCCGGAATGTTGAAGCCGCTCCCGATTCCTGAATGGAAGTGGGAGGACATATCGATGGACTTTATCACTGGCATGCCAAGAAGCAAGACAGGAATGAACATGATTTGGGTGATAGTTGATCGTCTAACCAAATCAGCTCATTTCCTAGGCATTAAGGACACCTGGGGACCAGAGAGGTTGGCGCGATTATTTATTTCAGAGATACTTCGACTGCATAGTACACCGAAGACCATTATTTCTGATCGAGACGGCCATTTTGTGTCTCACTTTTGGAAAGCAGTTCATAAGGCCTTGGGGACCGAATTGAACTTCAGCACAGCTTTTCACCCGCAGACTGATGGACAATCTGAGAGGACTATTCAAACGGTGGAAGATATGCTGAGGGCTTGTGCCTTAGATTGGTCAACTGATTGGGAAATTCATCTACCGTTGATTGAATTTAGTTACAACAATAGTTGGCATGCTTCCATTGAGATGGCACCATTTGAGGCATTATACGGGAGAAGAAGCAGATCACCCCTATGCTGGGACAATTCATCAAACTTGATCGGAACAGAACCAGAGTTGATCGTACCGACTCGAGAGAATATAACCTTAATTCGTGAAAGACTGTTGACTGCCCAGAGTCGACAGAAATCTTATGCAGACGTACGTCATCGCCCTTTGGAGTTCAGTACGGGATACCACGTACTTTTAAACGTTTCTCCTACTCGGGGAATCTTTCGTTTCGAATGGAAAGAAAAGCTGAGTCCAAGATATATCGGACCATTTGAGATCCTTGAGAGAGTTGGAGAGTTGGCATACAGATTGGCATTACCGCCGTCATTGTGCCATGTTCATAACGTGTTCCACGTATCCCAGTTACGGAGGTATATAACAGATCCTAGTCATGTCATTGATTTCGGCGAGATCGAAGTCGCTCATGATGGGACGTTTGAAGAAAGACCGGTCAAGATACTCGAGAGTCGAGTTAAGCAGTTGAGGAACAAACCAATCGTCTTGGTCAAAGTTCAATGGTCACGCCACGGAGTGGAAGAAGCAACATGGGAAACGAAAGATGGCATGAAGTCCAGATATCCCGAGTTATTTTCGTCTTGAGTTTCGGGACGAAACTCCTTTTTAGTAGGGGAGTATGTAATATCCGGATTTATTACTGTGTATTTCATCTGTATTCGAACCCTGTATTATTCGGATTTGTGGTCTTGATAATTGGAGTATGATATTTCTTGCATTGGTATCTTTGTACATAAGTATAAAAACATGCAAAATTTCTCATGCAAACTCGTGATAGCGCACGTTAAGAATGTAGCTTAACGCGCGCTATCGGCTACTACTAGCGCACGCTACGTATGTAGGAGTTGCGTGCGCTAGGCACTCAATTATTGAGCTGGGCGGCTAGCACATGCGCTAGCCGGGACATGGGTCCGGATAAGATTCCCGCGGACGAACCTGGATAATTTTGGAGTCAACTCTTATTAGCGCGCGCTAAGGATGCATGGTAGCGTGCGCTAATCTGCTTTGTACAGAAAGTTTATATATGGGCCAGCACTCCATTTTATTCTCATTTCTTTCGTTAATCTTTCATTCTTGAGAGACTAGAGAGCATATCATCTTCCTCAGATACACTTATATCACATCTACTTGATCATTGGACATTGGATACTTCTTATGATTGATCATTGAGGAGAAGTAACACCTTGGAGTGGCATATAACCAACCGGAATCAGATTCTACGTTTGGGGTTCAGTGATTTTGTCATATTAAGGTATTTTCAATCTATCTCTAGCCTTAGATTTGGATTCTAAAGAATTAGATGATCATGCTAACGAAGTATTGAATTTCATTAGTGAATTATTCAACAAACATCATGTTTAGAAGATTGGAATGTCTATGCTTATGATATTATCGTTGGAACCTCGTAGTTGGAATCCTAGTACTTCAAATGATAAGAGAAACATTCTGAAGTTGATTGTCCGTATGATTTATGTTATCTTAGTGATCATAAATTGGAGGTGATGTCATTTTTGGTTATAAGGACTTAAGAGAAGAATCATCTTAGGAAATATTCTTTCGTATAAGTTGGAATTGTTAGTTCACCTCAAGATGAAGTCCGAATGTGTATAATGATAGTAGAATCTAATGCACCAACCGGAGATCACCAAACTTCGCATGAGAATTGTAATAAAGATGGATTATGGTGTTGTGATGATTATACGTATACTTGTATCTCGAAGTTGTTATTATCCGTGAGATCATCCATAAGTTTATGAACATAACATGTATTCGGATAACAAACATTAATCACTGAGGAATTTGCTTACTTCATCACTATTTGTACAATCTGGTGCCCTTCAGTGAACTGCCATGCACGCTTAGCGTGTGCTAAGCTACGTGAATTAACGTGCGCTATCGAGTATGTTTAGCGTACGCCACGTTTGGAACTTAGCGTGTGTTAAGTCATCAGGCGAGTCAGTCGGCTGATCAGTGAGGCACTGACCGTGCATGGTTAGCGTACGCTAGGCTATGTGTAATTGCGTGCGCTAACGAGTAGCATTAACGTACGCTACATAGGATGCGTAGCGTGCGTTAAGCGATCCAGACAAATTGCATTTTAAGGACTTCCTACCGTGATTTTGGATTGTTAGACATTCGTACGGCATGAGATGAATTCTATATTATTTCTTTTGTTAAGGTTCGAGCTTAGCAACGTGATTGATCGAAGGGGACGACCTTCGAGTATTTTGTTATTAGTGGAAGTTTTATTCTTGTCAACGAACCGAGGCAAGTACTCTAATTAGAATTGTTTATATTATGATAGTTATGATGTGATTGTATTGTGTAAATGTGTTGTGATTATATGTCCACCATGCGTTGATCCGACGGGAATCATCATGCGAATCTATAGCTGTGTGCGCTGGATCGTTGGACAGGTAGTTCCACCATGTTTTGGTCCGACGGATCATCATGGGAATCTATAGCTGTGTGCGCTGGATCGTTGGAATACCATAAGTATGTTGAAACTGTTATGATATGATATGTGTTGATATTTCTCTTTGGAGAAACTAGTTATGATATAATTGTTGAATATATCACTGTTATATGATTATTGTAATTGTACTAGCATCACTGTGCTAACCCCTTCCGGGGTAAACATTTGTTTATGTTCAAAATCCAGGAGAGCGGGGAAACAACCACTGGAGCTGCATGACGACGAGGGTGCAGAGTGATGTTCCGGCCGGGTTTATTGTCTGTTGTTTGTTGGTTATTTCAATAAGTACTCGAGTACGTCGTCAGTTTATGATGTTTGGATTTTGGTGATGTATTAATAACCCTTCATTGGATATTTGTATTCTCGGTATTGAACTAGACTGTTGTATTTTATTTCAGTGATTTCATAAGTTGGTATCTGTTATTGTCATTTCATTTCTTCTGCCTTGTAAATTCTTATGTAAAGGATTTACGGCGCTGTAATATTCCTGAATATATCGGGGGTGTTACACCTTTTGGGGGGAAACCTTGCATTTTGGAATTACAAAATAAAACTGTGTTTTAACTTCAAAATCATTAGTAGATTTATTTTGAATCTTGATTCATTCTATCTACTGTATAAAGCTGGTTGTTGTGTATTAATGGCATCTTGATCTCCTTTTATCTTTTTATATTTTTTTGTTTTATTTTTATTTATGTGTGTATTATTATTATTTTTTTTGGAGTGTGATTAATAAAAAGTCTTGCTCGGGACAAGCAAGAATTCAAATTTGGGGGTGTGATAAGTGTCAGTTTTATACACTTATCCATGGTTTGTATCGATATATTTCACCCATAATTGAGCTATTATACTCGTTTTTGCTTAAAATTAATTAGCTTTTAATAATTTTATTGTTTATCAGATGAAGATGTAAATTTAGTCTTAATCGGATTGAATTACTGATTTACTCAAGAAATAACATGTGTATAAAATATTCTCCTTGTTGAATTTTTTATGTATTCATGTTGTAGGGCTTTCCAAGACGAGTTCGGCAGTCTTTCCGGATTCAAAATTATAGTTAAATATCAAAAGTTATCAGCCGAAGAAGATTTGGGGCAAAAACGCAAAGTCTAAGAAATTCTGGGCTGAAAAACATAACTCACAAAGCAACCAGTGTACAAAAAGCCGAAGCAATGTTACGGTCGTAACATCTGAAAGTTACGGCCGTATGACCTCAATGTTACGGCCGTAACATCTGCAAGTTACGGCCGTAACTCTTGACAGATTATTGATCATTGTCTAATTTTTTATACTTTTGGTCTATCATTCAGGAGATGGCTGGTATTGATCCGATCTATTGTAATAATGCTGGAGTTTTGGAGGTATTAGATGACTTTAGGTGTATAAATAGACCCCTTAGATCCATCATTATTCATCATTCATCTTATATTTTGTCACTTTGTAATACTTTTTCTTTTTGTGTGAAGAACACACTTGTGTTCTTGAGTGATTTGTGTAAGTGTGGTTTAGCTTATGTTGTTGAGGGAGTTTATTGCTTCTTTCTCCTTTATCTACTAAGGAAGTTTGGATCAATTCTTTCCCCTTTTCAACTATTAATGACCACTCAAGCTTGTAATATGTCGAATAAACCCTTAATGGGCTAAGTTACTTAAGTTGGGATTATAAACAGGTTAGTCATGTTATTTAAGTTTGTATAAAGATCTATCATGAATTACTTATTATTGTGTGTGATTTTCATTGTTTTACCAATCTTTATTTATTTGGCCAATAAATGACGATATTTATGGTCTTCATATGTTTCAAAAGAAAATATGTTTGATTAGATCAAATGATCTTCACTCTAAGTTTTTCTAGGGGATAGAAATATACCTCTAGACCTTAGATGATTCTTTGAGTTATTTTCAGAAAACCTAATGCTATGTATTGAAGCCAATCAACATAGAAATATAGTGGATTGATTCAATATATAAGGGGCGTTTTGACATTCGAAAGAGGAACCGTCTTTTTAAGGAAAATCGAATCTACACAACATAATAAGTAAATTCATCTTATTATCTCCTATACATCTTCTATAACTAATGATGAGCTAAGTTTGTAATCCCAATTATTTTATTTTATCTTTTATTAATCTATTATTAGTGCAATCTTTCATTTCCTTGAATATTAGAACTATTATTGCAATTTCTTTGTAATTGTCAAACCAAACTCTTAAATTGTGTGTTTCAATATTATAAATCTCTATAATAAATAGTTAAATAGTGTATAATTCAATATATAACCTAACTTCCTTGTGGGATCGATAAACCGGACTCAAAAAGTCCACTTACTACTTGATACGATATCGTGCACTTGCGATAGTTACACTAAAGACGTGTCAAGTTTTTGGCGACCTTGGCGGTGAAGTACGCTGTGAAGCTGTTCGCCAGTTGATTAAAGGAGCCGATGGATCGAGGCAGAAATGAGGTGTACCACCTGTGGGCGAGGTCGTCCAGCGTCAGAGGAAACATATGGCACCTGGTCGCGTCTGATGCCCCACACCCGGTCATGTAGATGTTGAACTTGCTCAGGTGTGTTTCGGGGTCTGATCTCCCCTCATACAAAGGTGTTTGCGGATGAGCGATCATATGCTGCACGGGGGCGAGCTCGATGTGGACTGCGAGCGGCTCGCTCGGCCCGGAGATCATGCTCTTGGCGCCTGCCCCAGATTCCAAGAGCGCCTTCATGTCGTCGAGCTGGTGTTGCATCGCGGCCATCGCTGCAGCTTGGTCGCTCGTGGATCGGCTTTGGGAGCGGGAGCCGAGGCGATCGTGTACCGATCTCCTGACTCCGCTGTCGCCGACCTCGGCTCTTTGGCGAGGAGGATCCAGATGGCTGGTCGGCCTTCTGGGAGTCGGGTAGGCTGAGCTCCTGGTGACGGACTCGCGTTCCGTCGTCTCGTGGCTGGGGCCGGACTGCCCCGATCGCCATGACGGGTCGCTGCTTAGGCGATCAAAAACAGAGGTGCCCCGGCGGGAGAGCGCCTCTTGCGAATGGGAGCCTCCTGGCGATCGCTCGGTCAGTAACGCCTTGAACTTCCGTTTGGTCTTGCGGCGGATGGCCGAGGGGGTGATAGCGGGAGGCGCGTCGAGAGCACTCCGTCGCTCCTATAGGATGGCCATGGCCTCCTCGATCTGTTCCGCGGTTTGGAACTAATCGAGCGGGAGACTTGGGCCGTCCCTCAGGGGCGGGATCAAGCGTCTTGGACCGCGGCGGCTACCCTCCGCCATCGGCTGTGGCTCGGACTGAGACGGAACGAGGCATTTGGCGGATCGGCCAGCGGCATTCTTCGACGAGGAGGCAGAAGTCATGATTCTGAAAGCTCTCTCTGAATAACAGTGAGTGTTTCTTCAGGTATATGTCCCAGAGAACAGTGAGTGTTCTTCGAGACGGTAGGAATAAAAATGAGGGATAGATGCCCTTCCTCTAGCGCCAATTGTTGTTGCCCGAAATATTATCCGAAGATAGATATTGCTGGAATGGACGGACAATAGCAAATTGCAAGAGCACTTCCGTGGGGGTGTGAATAACACAAGATTTGCCGGGTTTGTTAGGCCCGTGCTTGAATGCTCTCGCGAGATGTTATTAATACGAATATTCGTGGATATAAGTATTAATGTGAGAATCTAAATACAATGATTGTAAAAGATCCTATTTATCTAACTCTTGAGCGAAGCCTTGGTGTTCTTGCTCTCTGTCGATCGTCTTCCGTGTAGGAGATGCTGAGAGAGAAGAAGGAACCAAGAGATAGCTGTTGCCAAGAGTTGAGAAAGCCAAGTTGTGTTGTGCTTGTTGGGAAGCAGCGAGAATCAGAGTTCAGAGAGGAAAAATTCCGATGATGTTCGAGAGTTTTTCAAGTGCAGATAGCCTTCTATTTATAGGGGCTGATATGCCTTGTTTCCTGGCGGGCGATCGTCTCTCGTCCAATATAATAATGGGGCGATCGTCTTTAAGTCACATGGGCTGTTTACCTAAAGTCCAAGGCCGCTGCTGGCAGCCAGCTGTGCGGTCCAATGAGGAACCAGCACGCGTCCGGAGTTGATGTCACGGGCGGTTCCACGGACACCTTTCGGAGGGTCTGTCGGCTGGTGGAAAGATGCTGACAGGTTGTGGTCAATGATCCGTGAAATGCGGATCTTGTCCCGGAACTGCACGTGAGTTGAGCTGTCAAAGCATCGGCCCTTACCGACTGGATGATCTACGGCTTCGCGTGGCATGAGGCGGTCGACATCGGTCGGTCACTAGGGGGTCGATCGGAAAGTACCGATAGATGATCGTCTTAGATGTCGGTCGCTCGGCACCGGGACTTGTCCTGGGACCTTCGGTGGTCAGCTAGTCGGCCACCAGGAGCCGATCGCCAAGTACCGAGAGACGATCGTCTTAGATGTCGATCGCTCGGCACCGGGGCTCGTCTTGGGACCTTCAGTCGGCAGTTCTGCTTTGGCAGCGGGGCTCTGGCTAGGTCGCCCGGTCTCTGAGGCGATCGCCGGTCGAGGAGTATAATTCTCGACACAACAATTGTCCCCCAGCTTCCTCCGATGTTGAAGACATGGGGCGCGGTAGTTCTTGCTGGCGATCGTGTAGGATGGAGACGGGCGATCTGGTCGATTGGCTAGCTATCTTTCGGTCTTGTACATGTAAAAAACAACATTGGCCGATCCCTCGTAGAAACTTGATTGTTTCGTTGCTGAGGAATCATGCACAGTCGCGGAGTTCGATGGACCGACTCCATGACCGTGTCTTGTGCGTGAACGACATTGACTGTCTCGTGACTCATTTTATTGTGAGGGTCCTCTGTTAGGCCGCACCTTGCCTCGTATTTAAACGAAGGGCGTGCGGTCTTGGTCTAGAGGAGTCCTTGCACGGGGCATCGTTTGATTAATCAACTCCACTTCCACAGCTTGTTAGCTCTACTTCCACCTCGGCCCGCCATGAAGATGGCGAACCTCGATGGTGTACGTTGAGACGGGGGTAGTGACGCGTCGCGTTGTCCGGGTTCACCATGTTAGATGATGAACCTTTGAGGGCGGGTGATCGTGTCCACTGATTAGTTTTGGAGGGCCTTCAGACTACGCCGGCCTCGTATTTAAACGATGGGCAGGCGATCTTGGCCCAAAGGGACCTTGCATGTCCGAAGCAGCCGGTTCCATCGACTACTAGGGCCATTGCTGTAAATTGTGCGGTGGAGGCGACCTCGTGCTGTAGTCCACCATGTTAGATGATGAACTGTAGATGGCGAACGAGTCCTCCAGTTTTGGTGATGTTGCTTGATAATGGCGATCGGGCTGGAAAACTAGAGATCGTCGTTCGGGCACCGATCGCGCCACTCATAGGCTAAGAAGAAACCTTTGCCTGGCCAGAAAGTCTGCGGCTTTAGTGCGGAAGATCGCGTAGGTCGAGGGTTGGTCCTTCGTAAGATGCCTGAACATAGGCGAAAGACCATGGAATCCTCCTAGGACCGAGTATAGGGCGATCTCATCGCTTACGGGCTCGCCGTTGAGGATGCAAATCGAGATCATCGAGCTCTCGTGTATCTAATACAGCTAGCTCCAATGCTTTGGCCAAATACTTATGATCTCATCTGCCAATAACCGCATAGGACATATAACCTGTTCACTAACACGAGAAAGAATTCTATCTTGGTATTCAGTAGGACCTTCTACTTGCCCGTTAAGATGCACGTCGAGGTTGAGCCCCGCCTTCCGGTTTACACGGTCGAACTACTCCAATGAAA
Source organism: Orobanche coerulescens (assembly GCA_033398695.1). NCBI lineage: Eukaryota > Viridiplantae > Streptophyta > Magnoliopsida > Lamiales > Orobanchaceae > Orobanche > Orobanche coerulescens. The sequence goes on along the minus strand of CM065811.1, from coordinate 121,901,410 downwards.
ATCTTGACGTCACAAGCACATCCGTACTAAATCCTCAAGTCAAAGGTTCACGAATACCTATCACAACCTTTCGATTCCGTCATTGACTGTCCCGGAGTGAAATCCGTGTGACCAATCGAGGGTGAGTCGGTTCGAGTATACTAATCTAATTAGCATACCTATAACGTGTGCTCCCACTAACCATTAGTGTTCGACAGGCACTCTCCATGTCAAAGAACACGTCATACAAGTCTTCACATAAACTTAACGCCCAGTCAAGTTTCATCGACTTGCGAACGATTAAGTATTTGAGCTATAAACCTTTCCAGTGCCGACCCCCTTATCCAATAAGGAGTGGAACGTTTTGCTCTCAAATACACGGACTAGTTTCTATATGTTTATTTACGAGTTAGGAATGCCAGTAACTACCAGTAAATAAAGAAACATTCATTTGCCTTATATAAATGGTTTACATAATTACAAGTACAATGCCCTCACTCAACAACCTCTAAGTGGCATTCGAGGGCATACTCCTAACATGCGCTTCAAAGAAATCTTTCAGAAATCATGTCTTCCGCCTCCGCGTCGAAGAAAGCCGCTGGCCAGCCGGCCAGACGCCTTGTTCCGTCTCAGTCCGAGCCACAGCCGATGGCGGAAGGTAGCCGCCGCAGTCCGAGGTGCTTGATCCCGCCCCTGGGCGGTGGCCCAAGCCTCTCGCTCGATCAGTTCCGAACCGTGGAACAGATCGACGAGGCCATGGCTGTCCTACAGGAGCGACGGAGTGCTCTCGATGCGCCTCCCGCTATCACCCCCTCGGCCATCCGCCGAAAGACCAAGCGGAAGCTCAAGGCGTTACTGGCCGAGCGATCGCCAGGAGGATCTCATCCGCAAGGAGAGGCGCTCGCCAGCCGGGGCACCTCTGTTTTCGATCGCCTGGGCAGTGACTCGTCTTGGCGACCAGGGCAGTCTGGCCCCAACTACGAGACGATGGAGTTTGAGTCCGTCACTAGGAGCTCGGCCTACCCGACTCCCAGAAGGCAGCCCAGCCGTCTGGATCCCCATCGCCAAATAGCCGAGGTCGGCAGCAGCAGAGTCAGGAGATCGGTACACGATCGCCTCTGCTCCCCCTCCCAAAGCCGATCCGCAAGCGACCGAGCCACGACGATGGCCGCGATGCAACGCCAGCTCGACGACATGAAGGCGCTCCTGGAATCCGGGGCAGGCACCAAGAAGACAATCGCCGAGCCAAGCGAGCCGCTCACGGTCGACATCGAGCTCGCCCCCGTGCAGCACAAGATCGCTCCTCCGCAAACACCTTTGTACGAGGGGAGATCGGACCCCGAAATGCACCTGAGCAAGTTCAACATCTACATGACCGGGTGTGGGGCATCAGACGCGACCAGGTGCCGAATGTTCCCTATGACGCTGGACGACCTCGCCTACAGGTGGTACACCTCATTGCCACCTCGGTCCATTGGCTCCTTTAACCAGCTGGCGAACGTCTTCACAGAGTACTTCGCCACCAGGGTCGCTCGGCCGGAAGGTCCCCTTCGCATGATGCAAATCAAGCAGGGACAAGAAGAGTCCGACTCGGACTACATCGACCGAGTAGACGAGATCATCCACAATGGCGAGCCCGTAAGCGATGAGATCGCCCTCTACTCGGTCCTAGGAGGATTCCATGGCCTTTCTCCTATGTTCAGGCATCTTACGAAGAGCCAACCCTCGACCTACGCGACCTTTCGGGATAAAGCCGCAGACTTTCTGGCCAGACAAAGGTTTCTCCTCAGCCTATGAGCAGCGCGATCGGCGCCCGAACGACGATCACCGATCTCCCGCCCGATCGCCGATACCAACATACGAATAACGCGATCGGAAGCCGAGCGATGATCGCCAGTCTTCCAGCCCGATCGCCATCATCACGCTACATCACCAAAAACCCGGAGGACTGGTTCGTCATCTACAGTTCAGCATCTAACATGACGGACTAAGGCATGAGATCGCCTCCACCGCACATCATAAAGCCATGGTCCTGGTAGTCGATGGAACTGGTTGCTTCGGCCATGCAAGGTCCCTTTGGGCCAAGATCGCCCGCCCTTCGTTTAAATACGAGGCCGGCGTAGTCTGAGCGCCCTCCAAAATTAATCAGTGGACACGATCTCCCACCCTCAAAGGATCATCATCTAACATGGTGAACCCGGACAATGCGACGTGCCACTACCCCCATCTCAACGTACACCGTCGAGGTTCGCCATCTTCATGGCGGGCCGAGGTGGAAGCAGAGCTAACAAGCCGTGGAGGTGGAGTTGATTCATCCGACGCTGCCCCGCACAAGGACTCCTCTAGACCAAGACCGCACGCCCATCGTTTAAATACGAGGCGAGGCGCAGCCTAACAGAGGACCCTCACAATAAAATGAGTCACGAGACACTCAATGTCTTCGCGCACCAAGACACGGTCATGGAGTCGGTCCATCGAACTCCGTGACTGTGCACGGTTCCTCAGCGACGAAGCAATCAAGTTTCTACGAGGGATCGGCCAATGTTGTTTTTTGCAGGTACAAGACCGAAAGATAGCTAGACAATCGACCAGATAGCCCAAGTCCGAATCCAAAGTCAGCTCAACGGATCGCCCGTCCTCATCTTACACGATCGCCAGCAAGAACCACCTCGCCCCATGTCTTCAACATCGGAGCAAGCTGGGGGGCAATTTTGGTGTCGAGAATTATACTCTCCGACCGGCAATCGCCTCGGAGATTGGGCGACCTAGCCAATGCCGAGCAGCCGAGGCAGAACTGCCGACCAGCGACCAGGCGACCTAGCCTTAGCCCGGGAGCCAAGATATATCTGCCGACCGAAGGTCCCAAGACAAGTCCCGGTGCCGAGCGATCGACATCTAAATACGATTGTCTCTCGGTACTTGACGATCGACTCCTGGCGACCAACTAGCAGACGATCATCTATCGGCACTTGCCGACCGATCCTTGGTGACCAACTGATGCCGACCCTCAGCAACTGGCCGATGCCGACCTCTGGTGACCAGCTAGAGACGACCGCCTCATGCCACTCGAAGCCGATAGTCATCCAATCGGCAAAGGCCGAGCCTCAGGACAGACCCCACGTGTAGTGCCGAGACAAGATCCGCAATTCACGGATCATTGACCACAGCCTGTCAGCATCCGTCTACCAGCCGACAGGCCCGCCGAAAGTTGTCAGTAGGACCGCATGTGACAGTGACTCCGGACGCGTGCTGGCTCCTCATTGGACTGCATAGCTGGCTGCCGACTGTAGCCTTGGACTTTAGGTGGACTGCCCATGTGACCTTAAGGACGATCGCCCCATTATTATATTGGCCGGAAGACGATCGCCCGCTAGGAGACAAGGCTCCTCAACCTCTATAAATACTAGGCAGCCTGCACTTGTCCAACGACCGAAATTCTTCAGCACTGACCGAATTTTTACTCCCTGGAAGGCTTGAGAACTTCAACACCCACGGGTTTTGATACACACTTGGCTTTCTCCTACTCTTGGCAACAGCTATCTCTCGGTTTTTCTTCTCTCGGCCTCTCTCATACCAAAGACGATCGGCAGGGACGAAGAATACCAAGCTTCGCTCAAGAGCTGGATTAACAGAGTCTTTTTACACTCATTGTACTTAGATTCTCACATTAATACTTGTATCTACGAATATTTGTATTAATAACATCTCGCGAGAGCATTCAAGCCCGGGCCTAACAAACCCGAAAATCTTGTGTTAATTCATATTCTCTCGGAAGTGCTCTTGCAAATTTGTTTGTTGTTCGTCCATTCCAGCAGTATTTAATCTTCGGATAAATATTTTGGGCAACAACAATTGGCGCTAGAGGAAGGGGGGCATCTAACCCTCAAATTTTTATTCCTGCCGTCTCGAAGAACACTCACGGTTCTCGGGGCATATACTTTAAGTGACACTCACTGCGCTTCAAAGAAATCGTTCAGAAATCATGTCTTCCGCCTCCGCGTCGAAGAAAGCCGCTGGCCAGCCCGCCAGACGCCTTGTTCCGTCTCAGTCCGAGCCACAGCCGATGGCGGAAGGTAGCCGCCGCAGTCCGAGGTGCTTGATCCCGCCACAGGCGGTGGCCCAACCTCTCGCTCGATCGATTCGAGCGTGGAAGCAGATCGGCGAGGCCATGGGCATCTACAGGAGCGACGGAGTGCTCTCGATGCGCCTCCCGCTATCACCCCCTCGGCCATCCGCCGAAAGACCAAGCGGAAGCTCAAGGCGTTACTGGCCGAGCGATCGCCAGGAGGATCTCATCCGCAAGGAGAGGCGCTCGCCAGCCGGGGCACCTCTGTTTTCGATCGCCTGGGCAGTGACTCGTCTTGGCGACCAGGGCAGTCTAGCCCCAACTACGAGACGATGGAGTTTGAGTCCGTCACTAGGAGCTCGGCCTACCCGACTCCCAGAAGGCAGCCCAGCCGTCTGGATCCCCATCGCCAAATAGCCGAGGTCGGCAGCAGCAGAGTCAGGAGATCGGTACACGATCGCCTCTGCTCCCCCTCCCAAAGCCGATCCGCAAACGACCGAGCCACGACGATGGCCGCGATGCAACGCCAGCTCGACGACATGAAGGCGCTCCTGGAATCCAGGGCAGGCACCAAGAAGACAATCGCCGAGCCAAGCGAGCCGCTCACGGTCGACATCGAGCTCGCCCCCGTGCAGCACAAGATCGCTCCTCCGCAAACACCTTTGTACGAGGGGAGATCGGACCCCGAAATGCACCTGAGCAAGTTCAACATCTACATGACCGGGTGTGGGGCATCAGACGCGACCAGGTGCCGAATGTTCCCTATGACGCTGGACGACCTCGCCTACAGGTGGTACACCTCATTGCCACCTCGGTCCATTGGCTCCTTTAACCAGCTGGCGAACGTCTTCACAGAGTACTTCGCCACCAGGGTCGCTCGGCCGGAAGGTCCCCTTCGCATGATGCAAATCAAGCAGGGACAAGAAGAGTCCGACTCGGACTACATCGACCGAGTAGACGAGATCATCCACAACGGCGAGCCCGTAAGCGATGAGATCGCCCTCTACTCGGTCCTAGGAGGATTCCATGGCCTTTCTCCTATGTTCAGGCATCTTACGAAGAGCCAACCCTCGACCTACGCTACCTTTCGGGATAAAGCCGCAGACTTTCTGGCCAGACAAAGGTTTCTCCTCAGCCTATGAGCAGCGCGATCGGCGCCCGAACGACGATCACCGATCTCCCGCCCGATCGCCGATACCAACCTACGAATAACGCGATCGGCAGCCGAGCGACGATCGCCAGTCTTCCAGCCCGATCGCCATCATCACGCTACATCACCAAAAACCCGGAGGACTGGTTCGTCATCTACAGTTCAGCATCTAACATGACGGACTAAGGCATGAGATCGCCTCCACCGCACATCATAAAGCCATGGTCCTGGTAGTCGATGGAACTGGCTGCTTCGGCCATGCAAGGTCCCTTTGGGCCAAGATCGCCCGCCCTTCGTTTAAATACGAGGCCGGCGTAGTCTGAGCGCCCTCCAAAATTAATCAGTGGACACGATCTCCCACCCTCAAAGGATCATCATCTAACATGGTGAACCCGGACAATGCGACGTGCCACTACCCCCGTCTCAACGTACACCGTCGAGGTTCGCCATCTTCATGGCGGGCCGAGGTGGAAGCAGAGCTAACAAGCCGTGGAGGTGGAGTTGATTCATCCGACGCTGCCCCGCACAAGGACTCCTCTAGACCAAGACCGCACGCCCATCGTTTAAATACGAGGCGAGGCGCAGCCTAACAGAGGACCCTCACAATAAAATGAGTCACGAGACACTCAATGTCTTCGCGCACCAAGACACGGTCATGGAGTCGGTCCATCGAACTCCGTGACTGTGCACGGTTCCTCAGCGACGAAGCAATCAAGTTTCTACGAGGGATCGGCCAATGTTGTTTTTTGCAGGTACAAGACCGAAAGATAGCTAGACAATCGACCAGATAGCCCAAGTCCGAATCCAAAGTCAGCTCAACGGATCGCCCGTCCTCATCTTACACGATCGCCAGCAAGAACCACCTCGCCCCATGTCTTCAACATCGGAGCAAGCTGGGGGGCAATTGTTGTGTCGAGAATTATACTCTCCGACCGGCAATCGCCTCGGAGATTGGGCGACCTAGCCAATGCCGAGCAGCCGAGGCAGAACTGCCGACCAGCGACCAGGCGACCTAGCCTTAGCCCGGGAGCCAAGATATATCTGCCGACCGAAGGTCCCAAGACAAGTCCCGGTGCCGAGCGATCGACATCTAAAGACGATTGTCTCTCGGTACTTGAAGATCGACTCCTGGCGACCAACTAGCAGACGATCATCTATCGGCACTTGCCGACCGATCCTTGGTGACCAACTGATGTCGACCCTCAGCAACTGGCCGATGCCGACCTCTGGTGACCAGCTAGAGACGACCGCCTCATGCCACTCGAAGCCGATAGTCATCCAATCGGCAAAGGCCGAGCCTCGGGGGCCGGACCCACGTGTAGTGCGAGACAAGATCCGCAATTCACGGATCATTGACCTGACACTGTCGGCATCCGTCTACCAGCCAGCCCGCCGAAAGTTGTCAGTAGGACCGCATGTGACAGTGACTCCGGACGCGTGCTGGCTCCTCATTGGACTGCATAGCTGGCTGCCGACTGTAGCCTTGGACTTTAGGTGGACTGCCCATGTGACCTTAAGGACGATCGCCCCATTATTATATTGGCCGGAAGACGATCGCCCGCTAGGAGACAAGGCTCCTCAACCTCTATAAATACTAGGCGGCTGCACTTGTCCAACGACCGAAATTCTTGACCTTGACCGAATTTTTACTCCTGGAAGGCTTGAGAACTTCAACACCCACGGGTTTTGATACACACTTGGCTTTCTCCTACTCTTGGCAACAGCTATCTCTCGGTTTTTCTTCTCTCGGCCTCTCTCATACCAAAGACGATCGGCAGGGACGAAGAATACCAAGCTTCGCTCAAGAGCTGGATTAACAGAGTCTTTTTACACTCATTGTACTTAGATTCTCACATTAATACTTGTATCTACGAATATTTGTATTAATAACATCTCGCGAGAGCATTCAAGCCCGGGCCTAACAAACCCGAAAATCTTGTGTTAATTCATATTCTCTCGGAAGTGCTCTTGCAAATTTGTTTGTTGTTCGTCCATTCCAGCAGTATTTAATCTTCGGATAAATATTTTGGGCAACAACAATTGGCGCTAGAGGAAGGGGGGCATCTAACCCTCAAATTTTTATTCCTGCCATCTCGAAGAACACTCACGGTTCTCGGGGCATATACTTTAAGTGACACTCACTGCGCTTCAAAGAAATCGTTCAGAAATCATGTCTTCCGCCTCCGCGTCGAAGAAAGCCGCTGGCCAGCCCGCCAAACGCCTTGTTCCGTCTCAGTCCGAGCCACAGCCGATGGCGGAAGGTAGCCGCCGCAGTCCGAGGCGCTCGATCCCACCCCTGGGCGGCGGCCCATGCCTCTCGCTCGATCAATTCCGAACCGCGGAACAGATCGACGAGGCCATGGCCGTCCTACAGGAGCGACGGAGTGCTCTCGATGCGCCTCCCGCTATCACCCCCTTGGCCATCCGCCGGAAGACCAAGCGGAAGCTCAAGGCGTTACTGGCCGAGCGATCGCCAGGAGGCTCTCATCCGCAAGGAGAGGCGCTCGCCTGCCGGGGCACCTCTATTTTCGATCGCCTGGGCAGTGACCCGTCTTGGCGACCGGGGCAGTCCGGCCACAGCTACGAGATGACGAAGTTTGAGTCCGTCACCATGAGCTCGGCCTACCTGACTCCCAGAAGGCAGCCCAGATGTCTGGCTCCCCCTCGCCAAATAGCCGAGGTCGGCAGCAGCGGAGTCAGGAGATCGGTACACGATCGCCTCGGCTCCCGCTCCCAAAGCCGATCCGCAAGCGACCAAGCCACGATGATGGCCGCGATGCAACGCCAGCTCGACGACATGAAGGCGCTCCTGGAATCCGGGGCAGGCCCCAAGAAGACGATCGCCGAGCCAATCGAGCCGCTCACGGTCGACATCGAGCTCGTCCCCGTGCAGCACAAGATTGCTCCTCCGCAAACACCTTTGTACGAGGGGAGATCGGACCACGAAATGCACCTGAGCAAGTTCAACATCTACATGACCGGGTGTGGGGCATCAGACGCGACCAGGGGCCGAATGTTCCCTATGACGCTGGACGACCTCGCCTACAGGTGGTACACCTCATTGCCACCTCGGTCCATTGGCTCCTTTAACCAGCTGGCGAACGTCTTCACAGAGTACTTCGCCACCAGGGTCGCTCGGCCGGAAGGTCCCCTTCGCATGATGCAAATCAAGCAGGGAGAAGAAGAGTCCGACCCGGACTACATCGACCGAGTATACGAGATCATCCTCAACGGCGAGCCCGTAAGCGATGAGATCGCCCTCTACTCGGTCCTAGGAGGATTCCATGGCCTTTCGCCTATGTTCAGTCATCTTACGAATAGCCAACCCTCGACCTACGCGACCTTCCGGGCTAAAGCCGCAGATTTCTGACCAGGCAAAGGTTTCTCCTCAGCCTATGAGCAGCACGATCGGCGCCCGAACGACGATCACCGATCTCCCGCCCGATCGCCGATACCAACCTACGAATAACGCGATCGGCGGCGGCGGCGATCGCGATCTTCGGCCGATCGCCATCATCACGCTACATCACCAAAAAACTGGAGGACTCGTTCGCCATCTACAGTTCAGCATCTAACATGACGGACTAAGGGATGAGATCGCCTCCACCGCACATCATAAAGCCATGGTCCTGGTAGTCGATGGAACCGGCTGCTTCGGCCATGCAAGGTCCCTTTGGGCCAAGATCGCCCGCCCTTCATTTAAATACGAGGCCGGCGTAGTTTGAGGGCCCTCCAAAATTAATCAGTGGACACGATCGCCCGCCCTCAAAGGATCATCATCTAACATGGTGAACCCGGACAATGCGACGTGCCACTACCCCCGTCTCAACGTACACCGTCGAGGTTCGCCATCTCCATGGCGGGCCGAGGTGGAAGCAGAGCTAACAAGCCGCGGAGGTGGAGTTGAATCATCCGACGCTGCCCCGCGCAAGGACTCCTCTAGACCAAGACCGCACGCCCTTCGTTTAAATATGAGGCGAGGCGCAGCCTAACATAGGACCCTCACAATAAAATGAGTCACGAGACACTCAATGTCTTCGCGCACCAAGACACGGTCATGGAGTCGGTCCATCGAACTCCGTGACTGTGCACGGTTCCTCAGCGACGAAACAATCAAGTTTCTACGAGGGATCGGCCAATGTTGTTTTTTGCAGGTACAAGACCGAAAGATAGCTAGCCAATCGACCAGATAGCCCAAGTCCGAATCCAAAGTCATCTCAACGGATCGCCCGTCCTCATCTTACACGATCGCCAGCAAGAACCACCTCGCCCCATGTCTTCAACATCGGAGAAAGCCGGGGGGCAATTGTTGTGTCGAGAATTATACTCTCCGACCGGCGATCGCCTCGGAGATCGGGCGACCTAGCCACTACCGAGCAACCGAGGCAGAACTGCCGACCAGCGAGCAGGCGACCTAGCCTTAGCCCGGGAGCCAAGATAGATCTGCCGACCGAAGGTCCGAGGAAAAGTCCCGGTGCCGAGCGATCGACATCTAAAGACGATCGTCTCTCGGTACGTGGCGATCGACTCCTGGCGGCCGACTAGCAGACGATCATCTCTCGGCACTTGCCGACCGATCCTTGGTGACCAACCGATGCCGACCCTCAGCAACTGGCCGATGCCGACCTCTGGTGACCAGCTAGAGACGACCGCCTCATGCCACTCGAAGCCGATAGTCATCCAATCGGCAAAGGCCGAGCCTCAGGACAGACCCCACGTGTAGCGCCGAGACAAGATCCGCAATTCACGGATCATTGACCACAGCCTGTCAGCATCCGTCCACCATCCGACAGGCCCGCCGAAAGTTGTTAGTAGGACCGCATTTGACAGTGACTCCGGATGCGTGCTGGCTCCTCATTGGACCGCACAGCTGGCTGCCGGCTGTAGCCTTGGACTTTAGGTGGACTGCCCATGTGACCTTAAGGACGATCGCCCCATTATTATATTGGCCGGAAGATGATCGCCCGCTAGGAGACAAGGCTCCTCAACCTCTATAAATACTAGGCAGCCTGCACTTGTCCAACGACCGAAATTCTTCAGCACTGACCGAATTTTTACTCCCTGAAAGGCTTGAGAACTTCAACACCCACGGGATTTCATACACACTTGGCTTTCTCCTACTCTTGGCAACAGCTATCTCTCGGTTTTTCTTCTCTTGGCCTCTCTCATACCGAAGACGATCGGCAGGGATGAAGAACACCAAGCTTCGCTCAAGAGCTGGATTAACAGAGTCTTTTTACACTCATTGTACTTAGATTCTCACATTAATACTTGTATCCACGAATATTTGTATTAATAACATCTTGCGAGAGCATTCAAGCCCGGGCCTAACAAACCCGACAAATCTTGTGTTTATTCATATTCTCTCGGAAGTGCTCTTGCAAATTTGTTTGTTGTCCGTCCATTCTAGCAGTATTTAATATTCGGATAAATAGTTTGGGCAACAACAATTGGCGCTAGAGGAAGGGGGGCATCTAACCCTCAAATTTTTATTCCTACCGTCTCGAAGAACACTCACTGTTCTCGGGGCATATACTTGAAGTGACACTCACTGCGCTTCAAAGAAATCTTTCAGAAATCATGTCTTCCACCTCCGCGTCGAAGAAAGCCGCTGGCCAGCCTGCCAGACGCCTTGTTCCGTCTCAGTCCGAGCCACAGCCGATGGCGGAAGGTAGCCGCCGCAGTCCGAGGCGCTCGATCCCGTCCCTGGGCGGCGGCCCAAGCCTCTCGCTCGATCAATTCCGAACCGCGGAACAGATCGACGAGGCCATGACCGTCCTACAGGAGCGACGGAATGCTCTCGACGCGCCTCCCGCTATCACCCCCTCGGCCATCCGCCGGAAGACCAAGCGGAAGCTTAAGGCGTTACTGGCCGAGCGATCGCCAGGAGGCTCTCATCCGCAAGGAGAGGCGCTTGCCAACCGGGGCACCTCTGTTTTTGATCGCCTGGGCAGTGACCCGTCTTGGCGACCGGGGCAGTCCGGCCCCAGCTACGAGATGACGGAGTTTGAGTCCGTCACCATGAGCTCGGCCTATCCTACTCCCAGAAGGCAGCCCAGACGTCTGGCTCCCCCTCTCCACATAGCCGAGGTCGGCAGCAGTGGAGTCAGGAGATCGGTACACGATCGCCTCGGCTCCCGCTCCCAAAGCCGATCCGCAAGCGACCGAGCCACGGCGATGTCCGTGATGCAACGCCAGCTCGATGACATGAAGGCGCTCCTGGAATCCGGGGCAGGCGCCAAGAAGACGATCGCCGAGCCAAGCGAGCCGCTCACGGTCGACATCGAGCTCGCCCCCGTGCAACACAAGATCGCTCCTCCGCAAACACCTTTGTACGAGGGGAGATCGGACCCCGAAATGCACCTGAGCAAGTTCATCATCTACATGACCGGGTGTGGGGCATCATAGGCGACCAGGTGCCGAATGTTCCCTATGACGCTGGACGACCTCGCCTACAGGTGGTACACCTCATTGCCACCTCGGTCCATTGGCTCCTTTAACCAGCTGGCGAACGTCTTCATAGAGTACTTCGCCACCAGGGTCGCTCGGCCGGAAGGTCCCCTTCGCATGATGCAAATCAAGCAGGGAGAAGAAGAGTCCGACTCGGACTACATCGACCGAGTAGACGAGATCATCCTCAATGGCGAGCCCGTAAGCGATGAGATCGCCCTCTACTCGGTCCTAGGAGGATTCCATGGCCTTTCGCCTATGTTCAGTCATCTTACGAAGAGCCAACCCTCGACCTAGGCGACCTTCCGGGCTAAAGCCGCAGACTTTCTGGCCAGGCAAAGGTTTCTCCTCAGCCTATGAGCAGCACGATCGGTGCCCGAACGACGATCACCGATCTCCTGCCCGATTGCCGATACCATCCTACGAATAACGCGATCGGCAGCCGAGCGACGATCGCCAGTCTTCCAGCCCGATCGCCATCATCACGCTACATCACCAAAAACTCGGAGGACTCATTCGCCATCTACAGTTCAGCATCTAACATGACGGACTAAGGCATGAGATCGCCTCCACCGCACATCATAAATCCATGGTCCTGGTAGTCGATGGAACCGGCTGCTTCGGCCATGCAAGGTCCCTTTGGGCCAAGATCGCCCGCCCTTCGTTTAAATACGAGGCTGGCATAGTCTGAGGGCCCTCCAAAATTAATCAGTGGACACGATCGCCCGCCCTCAAAGGATCATCATCTAACATGGTGAACCCGGACAATGCGACGAGCCACTACCCCCATCTCAACGTACACCGTCGAGGTTCACCATCTCCATGGCGGGCCGAGGTGGAAGCAGAGCTAACAAGCCGCGTAGGTGGAGTTGATTCATCCGACGCTGCCCCGCGCAAGTACTCCTCTAGACCAAGACCGCACGCCCTTCGGTTAAATACGAGGCGAGGCGCAGCCTAACAGAGGACCCTCACAATAAAATGAGTCACGAGACACTCAATGTCTTCGCGCACCAAGACACGGTCATGGAGTCGGTCCATCGAACTCCGTGACTGTGCGCGGTTCCTCCGCGACGAAACAATCAAGTTTCTACGAGGGATCGGCCAATGTTGTTTTTTGCAGGTACAAGACCGAAAGATAGCTAGCCAATCGACCAGATAGCCCAAGTCCGAATCCAAAGTCATCTCAACGGATCGCCCGTCCTCATCTTACACGATCGCCAGCAAGAACCACCTCGCCCCATGTCTTCAACATCGGAGAAAGCCGGGGGGCAATTGTTGTGTCGAGAATTATACTCTCCGAACGGCGATCGCCTCGGAGATCGGGCGACCTAGCCACTACCGAGCAGCCGAGGCAGAACTGCCGACCAACGACCAGGCGACCTAGCCTTAGCCCGGGAGCCACGATAGATCTGCCGACCGAAGGTCCCTGGACAAGTCCCGGTGCCGAGCGATCGACATCTAAAGACGATCGTCTCTCGGTAATTGGCGATCGACTCCTGGCGGCCGACTAGCAGACGATCATCTCTCGGCACTTGCCGACCGATACTTGGTGACCAACCGATGCCGACCCTCAGCAATTGGCCGATGCCGACCTCTGGTGACCAGCTAGAGACGACCGCCTCATGCCACTCGAAGCCGATAGTCATCCAATCGGCAAAGGCCGAGCCTCAGGACAGACCCCACGTGCAACGCCGAGACAAGACCCGCAATTCAAGGATCATTGACCACAGCCTGTCAGCATCCGTCCACCAGCCGACAGGCCCGCCGAAAGTTGTCAGTAGGACCGCATGTGACAGTGACTCCGAACGCGTGCTGGCTCCTCATTGGACCGCACAGCTGGCTGCCGGCTGTAGCCTTGGACTTTAGGCGGACTGCCCATGTGACCTTAAGGACGATCGCCCCATTATTATATTGGCCGGAAGACGATCGCCCGCTAGGAGACAAGGCTCCTCAACCTCTATAAATACTAGGCAGCCTGCACTTGTCCAATGACCGAAATTCTTCAGCACTGACCGAATTTTTACTCCCTGAAAGGCTTGAGAACTTCAACACCCACGGGATTTCATACACACTTGGCTTTCTCCTACTCTTGGCAACAGCTATCTCTCGGTTTTTCTTCTCTCGGCCTCTCTCATACCGAAGACGATCGGCAGGGACGAAGAACACCAAGCTTCGCTCAAGAGCTGGATTAACAGAGTCTTTTTACACTCATTGTACTTAGATTCTCACATTAATACTTGTATCCACGAATATTTGTATTAATAACATCTCGCGAGAGCATTCAAGCCCGGGCCTAACAAACCCGGCAAATCTTGTGTTTATTCATATTCTCTCGGAAGTGCTCTTGCAAATTTGTTTGTTGTCCGTCCATTCCAGCAGTATTTAATCTTCGGATAAATATTTTGGGCAACAACAGGTATGAGTATAGAATGATTGTGTCGGCAAAAGATTTGAAAGGAAATGTGAAAGTATAAATGTTGTCTGAAAGGGACAAAATATGATTTCAAGGAAAGGTTTCAAAGTGATTTTTGCTGACACAATATTTTTAAAGTTATTGATGAAAATACTCATACAAAGTTTGATACAGATTTTCAAAGTTCTTTACGAAGCTCAATTTCGAGGACAAAATTTTTTTAAAGGGGGGAGGATTGTAACCCCCCAATACTTATTTAAATGCTATTTATTTTGCTAACGATCATAGATTTTGATTTTTTATTATTTACAGGTTGTCCGATAATTGGACCGATACATTCCTAGCATAAAATGAAGGACTTAAAAAGAAAAGATTTCAAAATAAATTATAAATATCATTTTTAGAATTTATGAAAGTGATTTCGAAAAGTTCCGATGATTTTGATACGATAAAATTTCATTACAAAACACTTATATTGCAAAAATAATATTAAATTATTTTATTATTATTATCGAAAATCCGTTCCGAGCATATCGAAGATTTAACTCCGACGAGTCCGAAAAAGGTCGGAAAATCGAATTTGGACACCGGAAAGGGGTCGAACCGGCCGAGCCAAGTTGACGGACATCTGCCGGTCACCGCCGGACATGCCTACCGACATCTGCCGGTCACGGCCGACATAAGCTTCTCGACCACTATACGGATAAGGCTGTCCAGCTGTCCGGATAAATTCGGTCATGACCGACAGAAGTTTCTCGGCCAGCTATCTGGATAAGGTCGGTCGCGACCGACAGAAGCTTCTCGGCCAGCTGTCCGGATAAGTCTACCAGCTGTCCGGGAAAGGTTGATTTTTAACCGACTTTGAGCCCCTATTTATACATGTTTCCGGATGTGTTTTTGTACATATCATATATCATTTTGAAGATGTGAACCTCTACTTTAAAACGCCCGTAACATATTTACCTTCCAAAAAATTAAATGCCCTAAAAAAGCCGATCAAATAGATAGCTCAAATATTACAGTTTTTCAAAGGTGTTTGATAAAAGTCCTCAAAGAGATTTCAGATTTTACATCAAGAATTTATGGCTGGAAATATGAAAAAGTATTTTCAAGTGCTAGGAGAAGCGTATCCAGGATCCAAAAAGGACAACCGAGCCAAATTCAAAGGAAGATATTTCAAGATTTCAGCAAACGAGGTGAGGTTATATTGTTTTAATATGTTATGGTCATCGTTGTGTCGTGAAACATGACGATCCGCGAGGGGTCGAAAGAATGAAAGAAATCCGAGACGAGTCTCACACAGATAAGAATGATTTATGTGCATTACACAACATGATTTTGACGATTTATAAGGGTTTAATCCCACTGAGTATGCTCGCATACTCACACCTCGTCATTTATGTTTTTCAGGCTAAGGAATCGACGAACGGGAAGAGCAGAAGATGAATACATACTCCCAACACGATAAAGTTCTAAATAATAAAAGATGTTGTCACCATAATTATTATTATTTTTACGAAATACTTGATGTTCTTCAACGAATATAATTTCAACGGACTATGTCCGAATATTTGATTTCCCATGTTTTTGTAAAACTGTACTGATGGTTGAATAAACGAGTTTTATTGAAGATTTACTGACTAAAATGCTTCCGCAAATACTCCGAATTTATATAAAAATTTTAAGGAAAAATTGTGCTATGTAACATGCCTTTTAATTAAGAAAGACAGGGCATTGCAGAATGGTATCGGAGCAAGATCTCTCTCAGTACGGTGAGATTTGGGGATGAACCAAGCGGAAGCTGGTGAACATGTGACACCCGGGGCCGAAGAGGGCGGGGAGTGATCGCCGGTGCAATAAAAAAGGGCACGGACAATGAGCGTCTCCGAGAAAGGGGAGTGATCGCCGGTGTAATAAGAAAAAGGGCACGGACAACGAGCGGCTCCTGACAAGGCTTCTAGGCGGAGGGGGACATGACTGAACCGAATTCTCACCAGAACGAGAGGTATTCCAATACTGTATAGGTATGGGACTATTCAGTTAAGGAGGTTTAAAAAAAAAAGATTTACTTATACAAAACAAGATATTTCAAAACTTCCTTATTTTTAAAAGTATAACGAATAATTACGGCATGATTATATTTTCGGGAGAATATGTGGTTCATCGCTGCTGCCCAACGTCGACTCTGAGGTAATGTTTTCAAGTATTCACTCTTTTATGAAAACTTAAAAATTATGGAATGAGTATAGAATGATTGTGTTGTAATACCCTCGCCTTTACTATTGTATCTTCTGATTCAAGCCAAGTATTTTCGCACCATATCTGTGTTGTTGTACCAAGTATATCGACGAATTATGTTAAGTTGGAATCATGGTCATTCATACTATATTAATTGTTGGGTGATATTGGGAGAATTCCATTTATGTTTGTTATAGAACTTAACGTACGTTAACCAATCTCCTTTACGTACGCTATGTACGTAGCCTTATGTACGTAACATTCATATGTTAACGTACGTAATGCGAGAGATCGATCAACAGCCCGCCTTTCGGCGGGTGGGACCGAGCGGGGGTAGGTGGTCGGGAGTCGATCGCGATAGCCAAGTCAACGGCTATTACGTACGTAATAATTATATATTTACGTACGTAACGATTTGCGTGTTTTAGGTCAGTAAGGTCTGATAAAATCGATTACATATGTAATGTCCATGAGATTATGTACGTAAGGGCTATAACGTACGTTAACTGTTGGGATTCCGAAAATAAAACGAAATACGCAGCGGAAATAAATACGAATCCCAAACAGGATCGATCAAGTAACGTATATACGAAAAAAAAAATACGAAGATAAAGATTCATACCCTTGAAACCTTTGAAATAAATCTTCGTAAAGTGTAGACGATGATCACGATCCCGTCCCGAACACGAAATCCCTTCGTTCCAAGCACCGAAAATTCGAAGCCTCTACTTCACACGCGTCGGAAGTTTCCCGGAAAATTCGACGTAACTTCGTTCTCCAAGAACACGGCTAGGAAGTTACCGTAGGAATTTTCTCTCTATTTATCTCTTATTTTTCCTCAACTCAAAGTGAAAGAAAATAAGATGAAAAAAAAATTCTCCCTCCTCTCAATATCACTCTCGGCCAAGCAGCAAGAAAAGTATGTGTATGTGTGTGTTTTTAGTTGTTATCATGTGTGTTTAATATATATCTCTCAAACATATAATTAATATGTCTAATAATGAGATAAAATGTCAACACATAATAACAAAAATACAACTAACACATACACATGCATGGAAATGATTCCATGTGATGTGGGGAGAGGGAGGGTGGCCCATGGTGGAAGTTTCCTAGAAAACGAGCCGAGTCACTAAGCTCGTGTACCGGACGTTCGTCAAACGACTCCGTTTAATCACCAATGTATTTATATTAATTAATTAATCTAATTAATTAATAATATCAAATACAAATATATTTCTCTAAGAAATATAATTTATGAATTAAATTAATCACCCGGTAACTTAATTTTAATTCATAAGACCGCTATTTTGATTTATCTAATAAATCATAATTAGATATCCAATATCTAATATTTATAGAGAGATAATAAATTCACATTTATCCGTCAACGCTCCTGATGCGCGACTCCGTAGGTCCGTCTCAGCCGACATTGGGAGGAACCAATGAGTGCGGGCACCACTTAGCCAGCCTAGCGGGCCGCACTGTAAACCCCGACTGAGAACGAATGAAGGGATCATTCCAGAACCATTATGTCGTGAATACTATATACGTATAGACCCTTCATCAGATGTCCCGATCAAGTCTTCGGGCCACGGTAAAGTCAAACCCTACTGTTGACTAAACTCTATACATGTGTTAATGCAAATCAAGACCGACTGATTAATAGTGTATCTAATACGACTATATCAGAATGCTTTGGCCAAAGACTTATGATCTTATTTGCCATTAACCGTATAGGACATTCGCCTGCTCACTAACAGGAGATAGAATCCTTTCTTGGCGTACAGTAAAGACTGCTACCTGCCCGTATAATCCGCACTTCGAGGTCGACTCAGCAATTAAGTAAATGAGTATAACTACTCTAATGACAAACTAAACGTCACAGGCACATCTTCTACTGAACCCTCAAGTCAAAGGTCCACGTATACTATCACAACCTTTCGATTCGTCATCGACTCTCCGAGAGTGAATACCGTGTGACTGAATCGAGTATGAGTCGTGTTCGAGTATACTGGCCCCACCAATATACTTATAACTATGCTATCAAGACGTGCACACGTCCTAGCATCAGTTATACAAGTCATATTAAAACTTAATGCCCATTTTAAGTTTATTGACTTGCGAACAATTTACGTAAATAAACTTTAAACACTTCCAGTACATTTTCTCTTATCCCATAACGAGAATGGAATGTTCGATTTATTTACATGGACTTCACTTCAATGTTTACCAAGTCAAGAATGCAATTGAAATACAATAAACAGTGAATGAATCGTATTGCCTTTTTATTAATTATTCCATAATTACAAGTATAATGCCCTTACTCTCTCATCCCCTGAGTGGCATTCGAGGGCATATTACTAACAATATCCCACTTGCACTCAATACCACAAATCATGGTATCCAATACCCATGTTCTTCAGATGTCTTTCTAAGACGGCCTGAGATAATGGCTTAGTCAGCGGGTCAGAGACATTGTCTTCTGAGTCTACTCTTTCCAATGAAACATATCCTTTTTCCACCATCTCTCGAACGATGTGGTACTTTCTCTCTATATGCTTGGTGTTGTGGTGAGCCCTCGGCTCCTTGGCTTGGGCGACAGCTCCATCATTATCACATAATAGTGATATAGGCAACTCCGCGTTAGGCACCACTTGAAGTTCTTGTATAAACTTCTGCATCCAAAATGCTTCTTTGCTAGCCTCTGAGGCGGCTTGATACTCTGCTTGGCAGGTGGAATCTGCAGTAGCGGATTGCTTGGAGCTTCTCCAAGATACTGCTCCTCCTTTGAGAGTATATAAATACCCCGATGTCGACTTATAGTCGTCTTTGTCTACTTGTAAATCTGCATATGTGTATCCTATCACCTTCTGTTCTCCCCCACCATATGTTTTAACTATATCTCTCGTTCTTCTTAAGTACTTAAGAATGTTCTTTACGGCGGTCAATGTTCCCTTCCGGGTTTGCTTGAAATCGACTTACCATACTCACAGCGTAGGCTAAGTCTGGTCTCGTACACAACATAGCGTACATGAGGCTACCCATGCCGAGGCATAGGGTACCTTACTCATCTCTCTCTTGTCTTCCTCACTTTGAGGACACATTTTCGTGGTGAGATGAATTCCATGTCGCATGGGAAGGAACCCTCTTTTAGATTCATCCATCTTGAATCTTCTCTGGATTTTATCGATATAAAGGGCTTGGGAAAGTCCTATCATTCTTCGTGGTCTATCTCTGTAAAGACGGATCCATAGAATATAGGAATCTTCTACCTAGTCTTTCATGTAGAACTTATTAGAAAGCCAAGCTTTCACAAGGTCTTTGAGCATTGCTATGTTATTTCCTATAAGTAGAATATCATCTACATATAGTACTAAGAACGCAATGTTGCTCCCACTGATCTTTTTGTAAACACACGGTTCCTCCTCATTTCGTTCGAAGTCAAAGTCCTTAACTGCTTCGTCAAATCGAAGGTTCCAACTCCGAGAAGCTTGCTTCAGACCATAAATGGCTCGTTGCAGCTTACACACTTTATGAATATTAGCTTTGGACACAAAACCTTTAGGCTGTTCCATATAGATTTCCTCCTCGAGGTATCCATTTAGAAAAGCCGTTTTGACATCCATTTGCCATATTCCATAATCATAATAGGCAGCAATGGCAAGCATCATGCGAATCGACTTTATCATAGCTACGGGCGATAAGGTATCATGATAATCGATTCCTTCTCTTAGGGTATAACCCTTTGCCACAAGCCTGGCCTTATAGGCATCAATCTTGCCATCCCCATCAGTCTTTCTCTTATAGATCCATTTATTTCCAATAGTCCTCATGCCAGTTGGAAGATCTACTAGAGTCCAGACCTGATTGGTATGCATCGAGTCTATCTCAGCTTCCATTGCTTCTTGCCATTTATCAGAGTCTACATCCACTATCGCTTGGTCATAGGTGACAGGGTCGTTTTCACTGCTATCAGGTGTGTCGTGGAGACCCAGTTCCTCGACATGTGTATAGCCATACCTCTCAGGTAAGTGAGATACCCTATCAGAACTTAGTAGTGGAGGTTGTGTTACAATAGGTTCGGTTCTTGATCCCTGATCAGATGTCTCCTTAGGAGTTTCATTATGCTCTTCCAAAGAGATATTTCTACCCGAGCCACCCTCCTGAATGAATTCATCCTCAAGGAAGTGCGCTTGTAATGACACAACGACCCTATGGTCTTCTGGCATGTAGAATAGATAACCCATCGAGTCCTCTGGGTATCCTATGAAACGTCCTTTTATGGACCTCGCTTCCAGTTTGTCCACCTTAGCCTTTTTGACATAGGATGGACATCCCCAAATCCTTATGTGATTAAGGCTTGGTTTCTTACCCTTCCACATCTCATGCGGAGTGATAGGAACAGATTTGGAAGGACATCTATTTAGGATATAGGCAGCGGTTAGTAAGGCATACCCCCACAGGTAAATAGGTGAATCAGTGTAATTTAACATGGAGCGAACCATGTCCAACATAGTCCGATTTCTCCTTTATGAAACACCATTTAACTGTGGGGTTCCTGGAGGTGTGAATTGTGAAACTATTCCGTGTTCCTTAAGGAACTCATCAAACTCAGTGCTCATATATTCGCCACCTTGGTCCGACCGAAGTGTTTTGATATGACATCCAGTTTGTTTTTCAACTAGGGCCTTAAATTCTTTGAATTTAGCAAAGGCTTCAGATTTATGTTTCATTAAGTACACAATCCCATACCTAGTATGATCATCTGTGAACATTATGAAATATTTATATCCGTCTCGGGCTACTTCTAAAGCACCACAAACATCGGTATGCACCAATCCAAGTTTATCGGCAGCCCTTTCAAAAGTCCCTGTGAAGGGGAACTTACTCATTTTGCCTCTAAGGCAAGATTCACAAGTTGGATAGGGTTCTACACCCAATAGACTTAAAAGTCCATCTTTCTCCATTTTCTGAACCTTGGTCTGACCAACATGACCAAGTCTAAGGTGCTATTTAAGAGCTTGATTAGTATATTGCCTACCACGTTTCCTAGTTATAGTGTTCACTGCTGTTTTATTTTGCATGTTCATATGATATAAACCATTCAACAATGTAGCTGTTCCAACCAATTTATTTCGAAAATAAATTTTACAACTGCCATTGCCAATGAAGAAACAAAATCCTTTCCGGTCCAAGACTGGAATGGATACAATGTTTTTATGCCCCTTGGGCAAAACAAGTACTTCATCTAATGTCAAAATAAAACCAGATTCTAAACCCAGAAGGATTGATCCAATATCGGTTGCCTCGACACTTTGTCCGCTTCCAACAATGATCATTATTTCCCCAGCTTCAAGTTTTCTACTTCGTTCCAGATCCTGATTCATAGTACAAATGTGAGAAGTGGCACCTGAATCCGTAATCCATGAAGCGTAATATACGAGCGGAACAATTAGTTTCAAAAACAAAAGTTCCGTACCTGATGCGCCATTAATCTTGGGACAAGTCCTTCGCCAGGGCCCACTCACCGCATTCAAGGCATTTGTCCGTATGTTTTGGACCACCTACCTTTATAACCTTTCGGGCCTTGCCCTTTCCTTATTGAACCCCTATCTAGGGTTTGTCTTGCTCGTAGGTCTTTTTCTTCTTGTTCTTGGACCTCTTAGGCCCGGAAGAAATCACAAGAGCAGCCTCTCTCGGTTTAGTCTTCATGTTAGACTGCGCCGTTACCAGTTTATTCATTAGCCCAGCTAATGTGCATGTAATTTCATTACAGTTGAAATTCATTACAAACTGCGTGAAAGATTCAGGTAGAGATTGAAGGATGAGATCAATTTGAAGGGATAAATCCATATTAAAGTTGAGCACCTCGAGCCTCTCAATCATAGAGATCATCTTGAGGACGTGGTCTCCCACTTTGTCCCCTTCTTTCATCCTAGCATCAACAACCGCTTTGATATTTCATATCTAGCAGTCCTGTGCTCTCCATAAAGTTCGGTCAAGTGTGCGAGAATGCACCAGCGAAGTAATTTTCTCGTGCGCTCTGTGCAGCTCATTATTCCTTGAGCACATCATAAAACCACGGACTAGCACATCATCCTTGACCCATTTTTCATGGACGTCAATGTCTTCCCGATTACCCTAGTCGGATTGGAGTCGGTGGAATGTCCGCCTCCAAGACGTATCCCGAGACTCCATACCGAGTACAATCATCGATTCCGCAACTACCAACAAAGTTAGGGCCAGTTAGGAGATTCTTTTCAAGTAGTATTGCAAGTGGGTTTTTAGCCATTTTAGAGAGACTCAATTTCGTTTTCTGCAAAGATTTAGACAAGATTAAATTAGTGACTTGTTTAATTATGACCGAGTATAGAACTTAAGGGCTTGTATAATTCTTGTCTCGGCTCCCACTAATTTTATCGGAATTATACACTCCCATGTTATAATCCGGAAATCATGGTTAGATCGACTTCTTAGTGGTGATCAAGTTCTTTACAAATTTTAATGCACGCAACCTATCAGGTTTCTTGCCAATTAATTTCTGTAAAGTGGTGTCTAACACCAACCCGTCTAACGGATGATTTGATCTTCTTTTACCCCTAGTCTTCATGCCCTCAACCTATCAGGTTTCTTGGCAATCGAGACTATCTAAGTTGTTGACCATGAACGTCTATCAGTTTGACTATTGAATCTCACCCGGCAACCTATCAGGTTTCTAGGGGCGAAATTTATCACCAACCGAAGGCATCTAATGCACTCAAGAATTTTTCAACCTCTACCAAATGTACTACCCCGATAACTCGGAAGCATAGCACACCAGCTCGGGTATCAATTTTCTACGAGTTTGATGGAGGGTAGGAAACCTCGTAACCTTTTTCAAACTTAGTCTGTTTGTAGTCGGGAGAATTTCTCGATTAATGTTACACTTTGCACATTAATTCAATTATACACGCATTTGTTGGTTTGTCAATCATTCAAAATGAAAAACAGAAAACGGTAACCTAGTTACTACCAACATATAGCTCATGGACCTAATTCCTAAGTACTGGGCCAAGCGAATGACCCAATAAAAAAAACAGTCTTCGATTCTTCGTCTTCTCGGTCGGTTGTCTTCGGTCTTCGTCATACCCAAAATAATAATTACATCATTGAAAAATTGCATCCTATACAAGTTTTTCTAGTAAATATAAATAGGCAAAAACGGCCTTTACAACCCAATCGAATCGAACAAATCAAAAACTAAGTCCACGAGCTATATCACCATCACATAAGGATTCCATACAACATGTAATGGCAATGAAATTAAACAATTAATTTTTAATATAAATTAATCTAATTAATCTATAAATTAATCTATTCAATTTCTACTATATTAATCCAATTAATATAAAGTGGTACTAAAATTAAATAATCAATTAAGATATTAATCCAATCAATATAAAATTAATCTATTCAATTTTAATGGTATTAATCCAATTAATACTAATAATCGTCATTTAAATTCATTCGAAGTAATCCGGCCAAAATAATATTTTCGTTTAATTTATTTCCTTTAACTAAAAAAATATTCCAAATATTAATTTAGTCAAATTAAAATCCAATTTAAATTTTGGGAAATAATTAAAACGAAATATAAACTTAAAACGGAGTCCCGGACAATCCGATTTTGGGCCCGGCCCGCGGCGATTCAAAATCGGGCCAAAAACCGAGGGTGCTGGCCGAGCCACCGCTCGGCGGTGGCGATCATTCTCGGCCGTGGCGAGACATGGCCGATCATGGCCGATCATGCTCGGCGATGCAGGCAGACCAGCAAGATCTTTATCGACACCTGCCGACAGCCCCGTTTCTTCGTTTTTCGGCCCGTTTCAAAAAACGTGATGCTACAACGAATAATTTAAAATCTACAATTATTCCAATCATGATTCTAAATCATAATCATCATCCAAAAGCATTCAAAATGCACAAATAATCGTATATACGGAAACATTGACCTCGCTTCGATACCACTGTTGGGATTCCGAAAATAAAACGAAATACGCAGCGGAAATAAATACGAATCCCAAACAGGATCGATCAAGTAACGTATATACGAAAAAAAATAAATACGAAGATAAAGATTCATACCCTTGAAGCCTTTGAAATAAATCTTCGTAAAGTGTAGACGATGATCACGATCCCGTCCCGAACACGAAATCCCTTCGTTCCAAGAACCGAAAATTCGAAGCCTCTACTTCACACGCGTCGGAAATTTCCCGGAAAATTCGACGTAACTTCGTTCTCCAAGAACACGGCTAGGAAGTTACCGTAGGAATTTTCTCTCTATTTATCTCTTATTTTTCCTCAACTCAAAGTGAAAGAAAATAAGATGAAAAAAAAATTCTCCCTCCTCTCAATATCACTCTCGGCCAAGCAGCAAGAAAAGTATGTGTATGTGTGTGTTTTTAGTTGTTATCATGTGTGTTTAATATATATCTCTCAAACATATAATTAATATGTCTAATAATGAGATAAAATGTCAACACATAATAACAAAAATACAACTAACACATACACATGCATGGAAATGATTCCATGTGATGTGGGGAGAGGGAGGGTGGCCCATGGCGGAAGTTTCCTAGAAAACGAGCCGAGTCACTCGGCTCGTGTACCGGACGTTCGTCAAACGACTCCGTTTAATCACCAATGTATTTATATTAATTAATTAATCTAATTAATTAATAATATCAAATACAAATATATTTCTCTAAGAAATATAATTTATGAATTAAATTAATCACCTGGTACCTTAATTTTAATTCATAAGACCGCTATTTTGATTTATATAATAAATCATAATTAGATATCCAATATCTAATATTTATAGAGAGATAATAAATTCACATTTATCCGTCAACGCTCCCGATGCGCGACTCGTAGGTCCGTCTCGGTAGGCATTGGGAGAAACTAATGAGTGCGGGCGGCACTTAGCCACTTAGCGGGCCGCATCAGTAAACCCGATCGAGAACGAATGAAGGGATCATTCCGTAACCATTATGTCGTGAATACTATATACGTATAGACCCTTCATCGGATGTCCCGGTCAAGTCTTCGTCACGGTAAAGTCAAACCCTACTGTTGACTAAACTCTATACATGTGTTAATGCAAATCAAGACCGACCGATTAATAGTGTATCTAATACGACTATATCGTAATGCTTTGGCCAAAGACTTATGATCTTATTTACCATTAACCGTATAGGACATTCGCCGCTCACTAACAGAGATAGAATCCTTTCTTGGCGTACGGTAAAGATCGCTACCGCCCGTATAGTCCGCACTTTGAGGTCGACTCAGCAATTAAGCAAATGAGTCTAACTACTCTAATGACAAACTAAACGTCACAGGCACATCTTCTACCGAACCCTCAAGTCAAAGGTCCACGTATACTATCACAACCTTTCGATTCGTCATCGACTCTCCGAGAGTGAATACCGTGTGACTGAATCGAGTATGAGTCGTGTTCGAGTATACTGGCCCCACCAATATACTTATAACTATGCTATCAAGACGTGCACACGTCCTAGCATCAGTTATACAAGTCATATTAAAACTTAATGCCCATTTTAAGTTTATTGACTTGCGAACAATTTACGTAAATAAACTTTAAACACTTCCAGTACATTTTCACTTATCCCATAACGAGAATGGAATGTTCGATTTATTTACATGGACTTCACTTCAATGTTTACCAAGTCAAGAATGCAATTGAAATACAATAAACAGTGAATGAATCGTATTGCCTTTTTATTAATTATTCCACAATTACAAGTATAATGCCCTTACTCTCTCATCCCCTGAGTGGCATTCGAGGGCATATTCCTAACATTAACCCCTTTCTTTAACGTACGTAATGCCGAGTTCAGGTTATAAAAATATGACTTGCCATTCATTTACTGCTCGACCCATTCAACCTCCCAATTGAGAAAAACGATTCCCTTCCCTTCCAACTCCGTTTCTAGCCCTTCTAACTTGTGTTGGAGCTTCAGCACTTGGTTTGTGACTTGGAGATTTGGAGATTGAAGTGTGTTCTTTGAAGTGTTGGTGTTGTTCTTCATTTTGAGGTTGGTTTCTCTTAAACTCATACTAACTCTATGCTCATGATGATGTTAGTATATAATCACTTCACATAATGTTAGTTTAAACTAGTGTAAAACATGATAAATTAATTGAATCATGCTCAAACTAAGTGAGGATCAACATTAGGAGTATTATTATTACTTCTTGATGTATTATAACTTCATAATATGGTTGTGTTGATAATGATAGATAAAACCGGATTTATAACATGATAATCGGAAGATGATTATAGTCTCAACACTAGGAACATGTTAGGGATGAAATCCTTAATGATTAGAGGTGAGAGGTACTAATCTTGTCTTGAACATTCAATTGATTCTTGAAGGTAATATGGAACCATAATTTTGGCCTCTAAACCAATACCTTTGTAATAAATTGTTGGAAGAATTATGTTAACCCTTTTGAAGATAATTTTCACAAGATGGATGAAGTTACTTTTAGAATTCCATGTATCCAATGATATAACTAGGCTTTTAAATAAATTCTTCAAAAGTAAAACAATGGATTTTGATAGAAGGAAGTTGTAATCTTCATATGCTCAAGTTAATCGATTTCGTTGATAAATTAAAAGGGTGTTAATCACTACATTAATATGTTGATAATGTTTTTAAGAGGATTGTATTGAATATGGTGATACAAATGCGGTAGATGAGTAGCCGAATTCCATTTCATTAATCCGTGTGTGTTAAGAGACGTAAATTAAGATGGTGTTCTTAGTTCACTAAAAACTTGAATTTATGCTTCATATTGTGATCAGTTTTAATTTAATCGTTGGTAAAATAATGAAGAACGTAATTAAACACAAACTTATATCGTAATCGGAAGTGCCGATGATTTGAAAAGATGTTTTCACAATGTTACATTGGTAATAAACTGGACTTCAAGTATTTGACATTAATGTTAGAATATGTGAATGAACATGATAAACATATGATGATTTATAATTGGAACATTAAAGTGATCAATAGGATAATTGATTTATTCAAGTAAATTTATGAATATTGTTTATGTAATAATACCGTTATCGTACAAATGTGTTGTTGAATGAATTACATTTCATTCAAGGTTGCTTGTTCACGTGAGTATTGTTAGATGGGGATACCGTTCGTTTGATCATTCAAAGAAGGATTATTCATCTACGGAATTGAGGCAAGTTATCTTGCTTGGTTATAATGATGGTTGAATTCTTGTGATTATTATGCGTTTCGTTTGTATGAAATGTTCTGATAATCTATGATTCGTGATATGGTGATGCCCTTGATCGTATTACCATGGTGTTGAGATTATATACCCGAAATTACCGTTCTTGTTATCGTTGGTCCTTTTGAGCTTTGTTGACACTTCGGTGAGTCGTTCGATTCCTTGATTAAAGTGTAATTCGTTGAGTTTCGTTATCATGTTGTATCGTGACATCTCTGGAGTCATATCTGCGTGCTGATTGGTTATGTGTAGGATTTTTAGCCGGGCACTTGATGATCATGCGTGGATGTTTTCCGCATTTAGATTGTGCACACGAGACGTAGTTCGTGAGGCTAATTAGGTACATCGTCCCACGTATATTCTAGATTCCATATACGGGGTGGGCATGTGCATGGACACATTTCCGGATCGGGCATACTGTGACGTCTGTCTCGAGCCATAGTATATGGTCGTTCGTATAATTGGTTATGTTCGACAGTTGGGACTGACTGTTTATACGCCTGTGGGGTATATTCAGTAGTCGATTGTTTTCTTTGAGATCCGTATATATATGAATTGTATAATGTCATGAGAATTATTGTCATGTATAGCTGAACCTGTGGTTTGGGGCGAAATACTTGTATTTCAGGGCGAGGAAAGGGCAAGGCACAGGAGGAGCACAATGGCGACGGAGGGTTTTGAATTATGCTATTTCGGGACCCCCGAGTCTTTTGATGTTCGGTTATGTTTTATTGTGACTTTTCATTTTACTTTGTGTCGGATGAATGTACTATAATCTGTTAGGTATTGCCCATCGTCATATGGTCTGTACCGAATTTGGATCCTGTGTACGTTTGCTCATATTAAAGACATGTATAACTTATACTCCACATCGGGGTTTTGATAAATATTGTGGTACGGTGCCACGTTGTCAGGTTGTAAGTGTATATCGTGATATCACCTGGTGGGTCCCGGTAGGGGTCCACGGCACTGTAATAGCCACCGTTTTTGGGCTGTTACAGAAGATGGTATCAGATAGTGTGTTTTTCTTTTGAGTCATTGTAGAATCGAAATAGCATCAAGAAACCTTCGTGCCACGTGTAACCTGTGCAAGCGCCTGACCCGTCGAATACGGTATGTTCTCATGAGCCATAATTTGATTACTGGCATGATATTGATGACGTATTGGTCTTTTTACTTATCTTGGCATCTTGCTAACGTGTGGTAAAATTCATCTGTTTGAGGAAAACCTAAATTAATTATGTGATTGGAATTGTTTCGACTTGATGTTGATATTGAGTGTGTAGCACCTGCGGTGCCAGTGATTCTTTACGAACTGCTTTGTTGGATATGAAATTCCCTGTTGCCATTAAATTAGCATGAATTATGATTGATAACTTGAATCAGATTTGTGACTTGATTCTTTCGGATGGAAAGGAATCTTAGAGGCCGTGGCGAGGGGACGAGGCCGCGAAGAGGCCGAATCCCGATACCACGAGCCAACAGACGCGAATGTGGAATGAGTTCCACAGCAAATGATTCGCCTTCTAGGGACCAATACACCACACCGGGAGAAAATGCACGTGTCGATCCTTACACCGTGATGCGGTGGCATGATGGCCCGTGATGACCCAAATGGGTCACCGATGGAAGCTATGCAGAGAAATACTACTAGTCAACAAATAGGGCAAAATTCTCCGCCTCCGGTGCCTGGCGGGATCGTGAGTCGGATTATTAGCGACATATCATGACAATGACCTCCGACTTTTGAAGGCTCATCTGAGCCTGCACATTGTACACTGGATAGAGCATTTCGAGAAACTGCTCGAGATGGTGGAGTGCCCAGAGGAAAATCGAGTTGCCGTGGCGACTACTACCTTAGTAAGAGTGCCCATACTTGGTGGCTTTCTGTGAGGCCTGCCGATGGCGCGAGTACATGGGAGGAATTCAAGAATCTTATGCTAGATCATTACTATCCCGCACCCCTCCGTGAAGCCAAACTGTCCGATTATCAACCCCGATCCATCTAAGACGAGGATGTGTTAGCGATTGTTGAAAAATTCCAAGCACTTCTCCCTTTTGCCACGCGCTGTTCGTTCTAAGCCGATAAGATAAAATATTTCCTCAAGAGGCTTAAACCCCGAATGAGGATGCAATTACTCAATCACCACTGCATTTGACCCTACCGGAGTTTATTGAGAAGGCTTTGGAGTATGAACTTACCGCAAAGGAGATTTCCAAGAAGCACCTCGCTTTCCAACAAGAGATCCAGAACTGCACTGTGGAGACAAGAATCGGGATGTTCAAGAAGCCCCAGCCTGTACCAAATCCTTCTGAACGGCCACCTATGGCACCGAAACCGACAGGAATGCACTCTCGGGCATCAGCTCACCTGTCGTGTGTTATAACTGTGGGGACCAGGGGCATATCAGCTCCAAGTGTCCGAAGCCGGCCGTTGCCTGTCACACTTGCGGGAAGAACGGTCATCGTGCTCGCTATTGCAGGGGTGGACTCGGGCGTGCTCTAGTAGCATCTCTTGCTCCAGTACAATCTTCTGTTCAGGAATGTGATCCTCCGTCTGCTTCTTACCAGACTACCGGGGCAAACAAAGGGATGGGCCGTGGAAATCAACCTTGTACACCTTCTTCCGGGGTTGCAAAACCCAGAGTCTACGAGATGAAGAAAGCTGATGATCCCGAAGCCAGCATGAGTGCAGGTACTCTCGAGATCCACTCTCAGCCCATTTGTGTTCTTTTTGATACTGGTGCTTCACACTCCTTTTTGTCTAGTTCTTGTTTGAGTCGTTTGCAATTGAATCATGTTACCGATTATGAACCTTATGTAATTGGTCTACCCGATGGTAGAAGAATTATTGGGAGTCGTGAAGTACAGAACTGTCCGATTCGCATGAACAACCGTGAGTGGTTGTCCGACTTGATTGTGGTTGATTTACCTAAAGATGATGTAATCTTGGGTATCGACTAGATGGATCGCCACAATGCCGTGCTTAGCGTCCGTAAGCGAATGGTGACCGTCACATCTGATGATGGCGTCGAGTGTATTTTTCGGGGTGATAATCCCAATCATTCTGGGAGAGTCATCAGCGCTATGAAGGCTGTGAGATTACTGAACCAGGGATGCATTTGTTATTGGTGTTACATGACCAAGACAACTGACCGAACAGTCGAATTGCTTGACATCCCGGTAGTTCGAAACTATCCAGATGTATTTCCAGAAGAGCTCCCAGGATTACCCCCACAGCGAGAGGTATAATTAACCATTGAGTTGGAGCCACGGACGTCCCCGCTTTCGAAAGCACCATATCGTATGGACTCGACTGAGATGCAGGAGTTGAAAAGACAACTTGAGGAGTTAACTGAGAAAGGATATGTTCGACCCAGTGCATCCCCTTGGGGAGCGGCGGTGTTATTCGTACGGAAGAAAGACGGATCGCTGCGTTTGTGTATTGATTACCGTGAGCTAAACAAAGTAACAATTAAGAACAAATAATCTTTACCTTGCATCGATGATCTATTGGATCAGCTCCAGGGAGCCGCTGTATTTTCCAAGATCGACTTGAGATCCGGGTACCACCAATTGCGGATTCGAGAGTCTGACGTCCCGAAGACAGCTTTTCGCACTCGCTATGGACATTATGAGTTCGTTGTCATGCCATTCGGACTGACTAATGCACCCGCAGTATTCATGGAATTGATAAATCGAGTTTTTATTAATTATCTGGATCGTTTTGTAGTCGTTTTTATTGACGACATCCTGATCTACTCTCGTGATCATGAGGAGCATGAGTGTCACCTCCGCCAGGTTCTCGATGCATTAAGGCGAGAACAACTCTATGGAAAATTTTCTAAGTGTGAATTCTGGATGTCTGAAGTTATTTTTCTGGGACATGTAATATTAGCAGATGGAGTAAGAGTAGACCCACAGAAGACAGAAGCTATCCGAGACTGGCTACCTCCAAAGAACGTGAAGGAAGTTCGTAGTTTTCTAGGTCTAGCAAAGCACATGCATTTATCGTGGAAGGATTCTCCAAAATTGCTCAACCGATGACTAATCTGTTAAGGAAAGGTAAGAAGTACTTGTGGTCGGAAGCATGTCAGCAAAGTTTTGATGAACTCAAAAGTTGGTTAATTTCAGCACCTGTTTTGGTTCTACCTAAAGGAACGGAAGGATTCGTGGTATATAGCGATGCATCAAGACAGGGCCTTGGCTGCGTATTAATGCAGGACGGGAAAGTGATCGCCTATGCATCCAGACAGTTGCGTCCTTACGAGGTCAACTACCCGACTCATGATTTGGAGTTAGCAGCCGTAGTGCTTGCTTTAAAAATCTGGCGCCACTATTTGTAACACCCCTAAGATATTCGAGGTATATTACAGCGCCGTGAATCCCTATATGGGACCCACCAGGCTGAACAACATCATACTCATCGACTCACAGAAATGACAAAATAACACATCGTCATAAAGATGCAAAACAGAATAATTCACCCGGTTCAACCGGTCAAACATAACACCATCATCCAACACAAACATAATAGATAACAATACAATCCGGACGAACAAAAACTCTTAAGTGCTCGAGTACTACTATTAGTTCAAAAACCACAAAAGATGAAAAGATAGAAGACACTAAGACATCACTCATGCACAATCATCACGCACGGCCATCATCCGCGTACTGGTCCAGCGCCCGCTCGTCTCGATAAACCTGACCTGAAATTCATAAAACGAATTTCCCCAAAACGGGTCCCCAGAGGGGTTAGCAATTACGCTAGTACAAGTAACCAAATGAACAGCTTACATCTTACACATATAGTAAATGCATGCAATCAAGAAAACATAGTTCCAAAACACTCATTTCCGGAAATGCCATAATCAAATCACATTTGTAAAATGCACCACAATTAACCATCGATCCACGTCTCTGTGGACCCCTACCGAGACCCCGTCGGATCTAACCCGTAGTGGTTAAAAGCAAGCTCGTCGATCCACGTCTATGTGGACCCCTACCGAGACCCCGTCGGATCTAACCCGTAGTGAGCATACACACACACACCATTTCTCACACAATACTATTATGTCAAGAATGTAAGTTCATAAGGGTACTTGCCTCGATTAATAGACGGTGACACAAACAGAACGGAAGAATCAAGCACGACCGCGAGTAACCGACGAATGAACCTAACGATTCGAATAACACAATCACAACCACTCCTAAACGATTACGGAAATGGAATACACCCGAAAACCCGCCTACGATTCATGTATATTTGTATAAAAATAACAAGGGCGGACCACAACCAAACCCTCCCGATTTCGCAAAACTATGAAAATATACCATGAATCTGTAGGAAAACTAATGATATCAACAAGATGAATCATATTCATCTTGAATCCAACAACAAAACAGAACGAATCGGAAGAAAATCCCAAAACCCCCAAATTATCCAAAAGTAGGGTTCTAAGAGATTTTACCTTGATTTGACGATGAACAATGAATGATTAGTGATAGGTTGATGATATGAAGCTTGAATATACTTCTACAATGGTGTTTGGGCGAAAATCGGGCGAAACCTAGCTCTCCAAGTCGTTCCCGTCGCGAAGAGAAGTGAGAGAGGTGAGAAATGAGAAAAAATACGGGTGATGCCAGTTTATATACTGGCCGGTGTTACGGCCGTAACATCCATAACATACGGCCGTAACATATGAACATTACGGCCGTAACTCTCCTGCCTTACGGACGTAACTGTTCCAGGAATGAAACTGGGCAAATCTGACGAATGACACATACGGCCGTATCAAGAACACCATTACGGCCGTATCAATACTTACGGCCGTAACTCAAACATGATACGCCCGTAACTCAGGACTGGACCAGGAGGCAAGAAACGAAGCATTGTTACGGCCGTATGAAGGAAGCTTACGACCGTAACTCTCGATTATTACGGCCGTAACATATACGGCTTACGGCCGTAACATGGCCTGTGACAGCAGGCCATAGTCTGAAACACTACCCGACGAGGAGATGATCGGAAATAGAAAAAAAATAACAAGGTGTATCCACGACCAACGGATAGACTCACCACGGATTTAAGTCAGAAACCAAAACGTTACGATGAAGCGGATTCCAAATACCCGAAGGCTCAGGAACAACAAGGATAATAAGAGTACCATAAACTTAGGGAAAATTACGAAACAGCCCAAACGTCCAAAAAACGCGATACAACGCCGGATTAACAAACCGAAACTCACAACATGAACAACTCAACTATACGAACTCGTGAAAACAAAGAAATTACAAAAGCGAACGGGTTCTACGAGAAACGGACGTCCATGCCATAATACGTGACATAAAACAGAATAATATTAATACATCTCCGAAACTCGTCAAAATGGAGAAACTCCAAGAATAAAATAGATTCAAAACATCGATAAGGTTACAGGCGAGTCACTAAAAACAAAAATACACCAAAATGGGAATATCGGGAAAAGAAGAAAAAAAGCGGATATTACATTCTACCCCACTAAAAATAAGTTTTGTCCCGAAACTTAAGAAACAAACAACTCGGCGTACTTAGCACGCATGCTATCCTCGGTTTCCCAGGTCGCCTCCTCGACACCATGCCTCGACCACTGCACCTTGACCAAGGGAATGGTTTTATGTCTCAGTCGTTTCTCGCGATGCTCCAAAATCTTTGAAGGACGTTCTTCAAAAGTAACATCCTCGGCGACATCAATCTCCCCATAATCGATGACGTGACTAGCATCCGGGACATATTTCCTCAGCTGGGAAACATGAAAAACGCTATGAACGAGACTCAAGGCCGGAGGTAATGCCAAACGGTATGCTAACCCACCGACTCGCTCGAGAATCTCGAAGGGCCCGATAAATCTCGGACTCAACTTCCCCTTTTTCCCGAAACGGAAAACACCTCTCGTCGGCGACACCTTTAGTAAAACGTGGTCTCCCACCTCGAATTCCAAAGGTCGACGACGGACATAGGCATACGACTTTTGTCGACTCTGGGCAGTCAACATCCGTTCCCGAATTAATTCTATCTTCCGTCTCGTCTCTAAAACGACATCCGGATTGGTCCCGACCAAATCGGACGTCTCATTCCAACAAATCGGTGATCGACATCGCCGCCCATAAAGTGCCTCATACGGTGCCATCTGAATCGATGCGTGCCAACTGTTGTTGTACGTGAATTCGATTAATGGCAAATGTTCCTCCCAATCACTACTCCAATCGAGAGCACAAGCACGCAATATATCCTCGAATGTCTGGATAGTGCGTTCCGACTGTCCATCTGACTGGGGATGAAAAGAGATACTCAAATGCAAACGGGTACCCAACGCCTTATGCACCGCCTGCCAAAAGTGCGATACAAAACGGCCATCACGATCCGAAACGATAGACTTCGGAGTACCGTGAAGCCTCACAATCTGCACGATAAACACCCGAGCCAACTTCTCTGGACCCCAAGTGTCCTTGATGCCCAGAAAATGTGCCGACTTGGTCAGACGATCAACAATCACCCATACCATATTCATGCCCGACCTCGATCTCGGCAAACTCGTAACGAAATCCATCGATATATCTTCCCATTTCCATTCCGGAACGGAAAGTGACTGCAATAACCCAGCCGGTCGCTGATGCTCGATTTTGACCTGCTGACAAGTCAAATATCTTGCTACAAACTGTGCGACCTCCTCCTTCATATCATTCCACCAGAAATTTCTTCTCAGGTCCTTCTACATCTTACTCGAACCAGGATGAACGGAATAAGGTGTAGAATGGGCCTCACGCAAAATACTCTATCTCAACTCCGAGTCGTTTGGTACGCAAAGCCGACTCTGGAATCTCAAGACACCATCCTCGTGAATCACAAACCCAGGAGACTTTCCCTTAAGAACGTTCTCTCGGATTTGAGTAATCATCGGGTCCTCTAACTGCTTCAGCTTAATTTCATCGATCAAATCTGACGAAATCTCTAAAGCACAAAGTTGCCCGACAGCTCCAGGCAACAAAACCTCAATATCTAACTCGATCAAAGCCCGCCGAAGCTCAGACTGAGATGTAAGGATCTCAAGCATTCGCAACGCAACCGGTTTCCGACTCAAGGCGTCAGCCACGACGTTCGCCTTGCCCGGATGGTAAAGGATTTCGAGGTCATAATCCTTAATCAGCTCTAACCACCTCCTCTGCCTCATATTCAACTCTCGCTGGGTAAATATGTATTTCAGACTTTTATGATCGGTAAAAATCTGACATGCAAAGCCGAAAAGATAGTGACACCAAATCTTGAGCGCAAAAACGACTGCCGCTAACTCCAAATCATGAGTAGGGTAGTTCAGCTCATACGGCCTCAACTGTCTCGACGCATAGGCAATGGTCTTGCCGTGCTGCATCAATACGCACCCAAGACCCTGACCCGAAGCATCACTATAAACGGCAAAACCCTCGTTGCCACACAGCAACGCTAAAACCGGGGCTGAAGTCAAACGTTTCTTCAGTCCCTCGAAACTCGACTGCCTCTCGTCATTCTAGACGAACTTCTCGGACTTATGGAGCAACTGTGTAAGTGGCCGAGCCAGCTTCGAGGAACCCTCGACGAACCTACGGTAGTAGCCAGCCAAACCCAAGAAACTACGGATCTCCTTCACATTCTTGGGCGGTGCCTAATCCAATACTGCCTCTATCTTCTGTGGATCCACACGAACCCCCTCGGCTGAAATCACATG
This sequence comes from Orobanche coerulescens, assembly GCA_033398695.1. Lineage (NCBI taxonomy): Eukaryota > Viridiplantae > Streptophyta > Magnoliopsida > Lamiales > Orobanchaceae > Orobanche > Orobanche coerulescens. Next base: position 121,865,051 of record CM065811.1, on the reverse strand, counting down.
ACCTAGAAACATCACTTCCTTCAGCCAGAACTCACATTTCGAGAACTTCGCATAGAGTTGCTCGGTCCTCAAGATGTCTAATACTACTCGCAAATGATGGGCATGCTCTTCTTCGTTCCTCGAATAAATAAGAATATCGTCAATGAAAACGACGACACACTTATCCAAATATTCGATAAAGACTTTGTTTATCAACTGCATGAACACCGTCGGCGCATTAGTTAACCCGAAAGGCATAACTACAAACTCATAATGTCCGTATCTCATCCGAAAAGCTGTTTTCGGCACATCGTACTCCCTCACTCGGAGCTGATAGTACCCCGATTTCAAATCAATCTTCGAGAATACCGCAGCTTCCTGCAACTGGTCGAACAAGTCATCAATTCTCGGCAAAGGATACTTGTTCTTGATGGTTACCTTGTTTAGTTCGCGATAGTCGATACACAAACGTAGTGAACCATCCTTCTTCCGCACAAACAGGACCGGTGCGCCCCAAGGCGAGGCGCTCGGTCGAACATACCCCGACTCAAGAAGCTCACTCAACTGCTTCTTCAACTCGGACATCTCCGAAGGTGCCATACGATACGGCGCCTTTGAAATAGGAGCCGCGCCCGGCTCTAACTCTATAGCAAACTCGACCTCACGATCCGGAGGCAATCACGGTAACTCGTCAGGAAATACATCAGGAAACTCACTAACGATTGGAATCGATGAAAGTTCGACTCCACCACTCTCCGCCTTCAAGGCGTAGCACCAAAAGCCAGTACACCCCTTTCGCAGGAGTCTCATCCCCTTCAAGGCGTTAATAACGAACTTCTGGTTTCCCCTCTTTCGCCCCGCGAAAGAGTGCTCGGTGCCGTCCTCGGCTAACATAGTGATGATTCTCGTGCGGTAGTTCATGATCGCACCATGCCGCTTGAGCCAATCATCCCCAAGAATCAAATCCTCACCCTCGATACCCACAATAATAAGATTAGAGGGCCAAACCCTCTCACAAATAAGCACAGAACAGTCTAGAACCTCCTGATCACCAACGATCCTATCACCGCTAGGAAGCTTAACGATGAAGGGCTCACAAGGCGTCAAACAGTCGAGATTCAAACGGCGCACACACTCTAGAGATATGAACGAATGCGTAGCACCAGAATCGAAAAGCACACTGACAGGATGAGAAAGAATATGAACGGTACCTGTCGCCATGGTAGCCGCTGGGTCATCGGCTCTTCGCATCTCATAGACACGCGGGTGGGCTGAGCCGACACTGGAAGCTCCCCCTTTAGCGGGCTGACCCCGACCTCTCCCTCGACTATCACTTGGCGGAGATTGAGAAGCACACGATCCTTGATTCACACTTGGTTCCCTAGGCGCTCGAATGGAAGCCCGAGCACCAAGGATTCTCTTCCTCTCCGCACAGAAAGCAGCCTTGTGGCCCGGCTGGCCACACTGATTACACATCAGTAAAGGGCTCAAACAAGTACGACTGGCGTGGCCTGTATGACCACAATTGAAACACTTCACATCACGGAAAGGAGCACTAGAAGTTCCACGAGGACCCCCCGCCGAACAAGCTGGACCAACACCGGCGGGGAAGTTAGCAGATTGGGATTTCTGCTGACCCCCACACTTGTGGCCCGAAAAATTCCCGGCGGACTTCTGCTTCTTGCTCTCGTGGGCCGCCTCGCTAGCTGTCGCTGACATACCGTAAGCAAGGGCCCTACTCTGGTAATCCTTCAAAGTAGTACAGACGAGCCCCGACATATAGTCCCGAATCGACAACTTCATCCGTCTGGAAAAATGGAAAATTTTGTCACTCTCCTCGACAACTTGGGTCTTCACATAACCCAACTCCTTGTTAAAATCGGCAATAGCCTGAGATACGGGTATATCCCGTGGTTGAGCATCATAGAAAGCATGTACTCGAGCCTGTCTGACCGGCCACGGGCAATATTCGGTCTCCATCAATTCCTAGAAACTCGGCCCACGAAGCAACATGGTCTTTGGGCCCAACGGCCTCCCACCAATCCGTAGCGTCCCCAGTGAGAAAGTACTGGGCAATGGGGACCTTACGGTCCTCGGGACAGTTGGTAGCAGTGAAGACTTTAGATATATCCTTGATCCACCCCTCCCAGCCGATCGGGTCCGAGGCTCCCGAAAACTGAGGAGGATGCTTCTTGAAGACATCCTGAAGCCAGCGATCCGCTCCGCCCCGATTAGCGTGGGCCGGATCCGGGTTCTGAACTGCCTGAGCTATCGCCGCCATTTGATTCACCATTTGTTGCATAACGGCCGCAATACCAAGGTCGGCGCGCTCTTGAGAAGAAGCATGACTGTGACGGTCGCCGGTACTGCCGGCTCCCAAAGACTGCGACGTGGCCGCCCCACCGGCTGCCCCACGTCCTCGGCCGCGTCCACGACCACGGCCTCTTCCAGCATCCATACTGTTAAATAAGTAGCAAAAGCCATTACGAGGGTGAGTACGAGAAGAGAAACAATCACAATCGAGAATCAACGGTGCGATACAAGGAAACAAGGAATAAAGTTAGGAAAAACTTACGGACACTGGTAGTACCGGAATCATGGCAGCGTGACGATGATGTGCAAAACGGAACACAACAAGACCCAGTAACCCGACAAGCCTAGGTATCCATAAACCTAGAGCTCTGATACCATTTTCTGTAACACCCCCAAGATATTCGAGGTATATTACAGCGCCGTGAATCCCTATATGGGACCCACCAGGCTGAACAACATCATACTCATCGACTCACAGAAACGACAAAATAACACCTCGTCATAAAGACGCAAAACAGAATAATTCACCCGGTTCAACGGGCCAAACATAACACCATCATCCAACACAAACATAATAGACAACAATACAATCCGGACGAACAAAAACTCTTAAGTACTCGAGTACTACTATTAGTTCAAAAACCACAAAAGATGAAAAGATAGAAGACACTAAGACATCACTCGTGCACAATCATCATGCACGGCCATCATCCGTGTACTGGTCCAGCGCCCGCTCGTCTCGATGAACCTGACCTGAAATTCATAAAACGAATTTCCCCAAAACGGGTCCCCAGAGGGGTTAGCAATTACGCTAGTACAAGTAACCAAATGAACAGCTTACATCTTACACATATAGTAAATGCATGCAATCAAGAAAACATAGTTCCAAAACACTCATTTTTGGAAATGCCATAATCAAATAACATTTGTAAAATGCACCACAATTAACCGTCGATCCACGTCTCTGTGGACCCCTACCGAGACCCCGTCGGATCTAACCCGTAGTGGTTAAAAGCAAGCTCGTCGATCCACGTCTCTGTGGACCCCTACCGAGACCCCATCGGATCTAACCCGTAGTGAGCATACACACACACACACACCATTTCTCACACAATACTATTATGTCAAGAATGTAAGTTCATAAGGGTACTTGCCTCGATTAATAGACGGTGACACAAACGGAATGGAAGAATCAAGCACGACCGCGAGGAACCGACGAATGAACCTAACGATTCGAATAACACAATCACAACCACTCCTAAACGATTAAGGAAATGGAATACACCCGAAAACCCGCCTACGATTCATGTATATTTGTATAAAAATAACAACAAGGGCGGACCACAACCAAACCCTCCCGATTTCGCAAAACTATGAAAATATACCATGAATCCATGGGAAAACTAATGATATCAACAAGATGAATCATATTCATCTGGAATCCAACAACAAAACGGAATGAATCGGAAGAAAATCCCAAAACCCCCAAATTATCCAAAAGTAGGGTTCTAAGAGATTTTACTTTGATTTGACGATGAACAATGAATGATTAGTGATAGGTTGATGATATGAAGCTTGAATATACTTCTACAATGGTGTTTGGGTGAAAATCAGGCGAAACCTAGCTCTCCAAGTCGTTCCCGTCGCGAATAGAAGTGAGAGAGGTGAGAAATGAAAAAAAATACGGCTGCTGCCAGTTTATATACTGGCCAGTGTTACGGCCGTAACATCCATAACATACGGCCGTAACATATGAACATTACGGCCGTAACTCTCCTGCCTTACGGCCGTAACTGTTCCAGGAATGAAACTGGGCAAATCTGACGAATGACACATACGGCCGTATGAAGAACACCATTACGGCCGTATCAATACTTACGGCTGTAACTCAAACATGATATGCCCGTAACTCAGGACTGGACCAGGAGGCAAGAAACGAAGCATTGTTATGGCCGTATGAAAGAAGCTTATGGCCGTAACTATCGATCATTACAGCCATAACATATACGGCTTACGGCCGTAACATGGCCTGTGACAGCAGGCCATAGTCTGAAACACTACCCGACGAGGAGATGATCGGAAATAGAAAAAAAATAACAAGGTGTATCCACGATCAACGGATACACTCACCACGGATTTAAGTCAGAAACCAAAACGTTACGATGAAGCGTGATTCCGAATACCCGAAGGCTCAGGAACAACAAGGATAACAAGAGTACCCTAAACTTAGGGAAAATTACGAAACAGCCCAAATGTCCAAAAATCGCGATACAACGCCGGATTAACAAACCGAAACTCACAACATGAACAACTCAACTATACGAACTCGTGAAAACAAAGAAATTACAAAAGCGAATGGGTTCTACGAGAAACGGACGTCCATGCCATAATACATGACATAAAACAGAATAATATTAATACATCTCCGAAGCTCGTCAAAATGGAGAAACTCCAAGAATAAAATAGATTCAAAACATCTATAAGGTTACAGGCGAGTCCCTAAAAACAAAAATACACCAAAATGGGAATATCGGGAAAAGAAAAAAAAAAGCGGATATTACACTATCTGTATGGAGTTACCTGCCGGATTTTTACGCACCACAAGAGCCTGAAGTATATGTTTACCCAAAAGGAGTTAAACACGAGACAAAGGAGGTGGTTAGAGGTAATCAAAGATTATGATATCGAGATCCTTTATCATCCAGGCAAGGCAAACGTGGTTGCCGATGCCTTGAGCCGCAAGACAGTGCAGGAGCAGATACTGGGTCGTTTGACCGCCTAGAAGGAGTTGCAATTAGAGCTCATGAGACCAGAGATTGAGGTCTGGTTACAACGCATTCAGGGACAACTGTGCACGCTTGAGATTTCACCATCCCTTGATGAGATCGTCAGGATGAAACAGATGACGGACCCGTTCTTATCCAGAATTTGAGGAGAAATCGATCAGGGGAAGGCCCCTGGATTTGTGGTTCACGAGGATGGACTGATATGCTTTAAAAACCGAGTATGTGTACCAGCAGACGAAGAGTTGAGGAATACTATTTTGAAGGAGGCTCATGCTACCTCGTATTCCATACACCCGGGATCGAACAAAATGTATAAGGATTTGAAGCCATATTATTGGTGGGGTAACATGAAACGGGAGGTTGATGAATTCGTTTCGAAATGTTTGACCTGTCCGCAGGTCAAGATTGAGCATCAACGACCAGCTGGCATGGTGAAACCGCTTCCGATTCCCGAGTGGAAGTGGGAAGACATATCGATGGATTTTATTACTAGCTTGCCGACGAGCCGTCGAGGCATGAATACGATTTGGGTGATTATGGATCGATTGACTAAATCAGCCCACTTCTTGGAGATCAAGGATACGTGGGGCCCCGAGAGATTGGCCCAGTTATTCATCAAAGAGATTGTGAGACTGCATGGTACCCCTAAGAGTATTGTATCAGATCGTGACGGACGGTTCGTGTCGCACTTCTGGAAGGCGGTTCATCGTGCTATGGGTACACAATTGAACTTCAGTATGGATTTTCATCCTCAGACCGACGGTCAGTCTGAAAGGACTATTCAAACTCTAGAGCATATGTTGAGGGCATGTGCTCTCGATTGGAAGCCCGACTGGGAAGCCCAACTACCGTTGGTAGCATTCATATATAATAACAGCTGGCACGCCTCGATCATGATGGCACCTTATGAGGCATTGTATGGTCGTCGTTGTAGGTCCCCTTTGTATTGGGACGATTTGTCTGAATCTATTGGTACGGAACCTGATATGTTATTGGCAGCCCGCGAGAAGATTTCCCTGATCAAGAGTCGTCTATTAACGGCCCAAAGCCGCCAGAAATCATATGCAGATAATCGTCGACGACCACTCGAGTTTGAGGTTGGTGACCATGTACTAGTCAAAGAATCTCCTACTAGAGGTGTTTTTCGATTCGGGAAGAGAGGCAAGTTGAGCCCAAGGTATATTGGTCCGTTTGATATCCTGGAACGAGTAGGCGACCTAGCCTATCGTTTAGCATTACCACCAGCTTTGAGCCGGATTCACAACGTATTCCATGTATCTCAGTTGAGGAAGTATGTTGCTGACCCAAGTCACGTTATTCAATTCGACGAGGTCGAAATAGCCGATGACCATTCGTATGAAGAACGGCCTATGCAGATACTTGAGAGAAGAATCAAACAGCTGAGGAACAAAGCGATTCCCTTTTTAAAATTTCAGTGGTCGAGACATGGAGTCGAGGAAGCTACATGGGAGACTGAAGATAGCATGCGAGAGAAATACCCCGAGATGTTTACCCCTTAGTTTCGGGGACGAAACTCCTTTTAAGGGGGGAGTATGTAATGCCCTCGCCTTTACTATTGTATCTTCTTATTCAAACCAAGTATTTTCGCACCATATCTGTGTTGTTGTAGCAAGTATATCGACGAATTATGTTAAGTTGGAATCATGGTCATTCATACTATATTATTTTGTGGGTGATATTGGGAGAATTCCATTTATGCTTGTTATAGAACTTAACGTACGTTAACCTATCTCCTTTACGTATGCTATGTACGTAGCCTTACGTACGTAACATTCATATGTTAACGTATGTAATGCGAGAGATCCATCAACAGCCCGCCTTTCGGCGGGTGGGACCGAGCGGGGGTAGGTGGTCGGGGGTCGATCGCGACAGCCAAGTCAACGGCTATTACGTACGTAATAATTATATATTTACGTACGTAACGATTTGCGTGTTTTAGGTCAGTAAGGTCTGATAAAATCGATTACGTACGTAATGTCCATGAGATTACGTACGTAAGGGCTATAACGTACGTTAACCCCTTTCTTTAACGTACGTAATGCCGAGTTCAGGTTATAAAAATATGACTTGCCATTCATTTCCTCCTCGACCCATTCAACCTTGCAATTGAGAACAACGATTCCCTTCCCTGCCAACTCCGTTTCTAGCCCTTCTAACTTGTGTTGGAGCTTCAGCACTTGGTTTGTGACTTGGAGATTTGGAGATTGAAGTGTGTTCTTTGAAGTGTTGGTGTTGTTCTTCATTTTGAGGTTGGTTTCTCTTAAACTCATACTAAATCTATGCTCATGATGATGTTAGTATATAATCACTTCACATAATGTTAGTTTAAACCAGTGTAAAACATGATAAATTAATTGAATCATGCTCAAACTAAGTGAGGATCAACATTAGGAGTATTATTACTTCTTGATGTATTATAACTTCATAATATGGTTGTGTTGATAATGATAGATAAAACCGGATTTATAACATGATAATCAGAAGATGATTATAGTCTCAACACAAGGAACATGTTAGTGATGAAATCCTTCATGATTAGAGGTGAGAGGTACTAATCTTGTCTTGAACATTCAATTGATTCTTGAAGGTAATATGGAACCATAATTTTGGCCTCTAAACCAATACCTTTGTAATAAATTGTTGGAAGAATTATGTTAACCCTTTTGAAGATAATTTTCACAAGATGGGATGAAGTTACTTTTAGAATTCCAAGTATCCAATGATATAACTAGGTTTTTAAATAAATTCTTCAAAAGTAAAATAATGGATTTTGATAGAAGGAAGTTGTAATCTTCATATGCTCAAGTTAATCGATTTCGTTGATAACTTAAAAGGGTGTTAATCACTACATTAATATGTTGATAATGTTCTTAAGAGGATTGTATTAAATATGGTGATACAAATGCGGTAGATGAGTAGCCGAATTCCATTTCATTAATCCGTGTGTGTTAAGAGACTTAAATTAAGATGATGTTCTTAGTTCACTAAAAACTTGAACTTAAGCTTCATATAGTAATCAGTTTTAATGTAATCATTGGTAAAATAATGAAGAACGTAATTAAACAGAAACTTATATCGTAATCGGAAGTGCCGATGACTTGAAAAGATGTTTTCACAATGTTACATTGGTAATAAACTGGACTTCAAGTATTTGACATTAATGTTAGAATATGTCAATGAACATGATAAACATGTGATGATTTATAATTGGAACATTAAAGTGATCAATAGTATAATTGATTTATTCAAGTAAATTTACGAATATTGTTTATGTAATAATACCGTTATCGTACGAATGTGTTGTTGAATGAATTACATTTCATTCAAGGTTGCTTGTTCACGTGAGTATTGTTAGACGAGGATACCGTTTGTTTGATCATTCAAAGAAGGATTATTCATCTACGGAATTGAGGCAAGTTATCTTGCTTGGTTATAATGATGGTTGAATTCTTGTGATTATTATGCATTTCGTGTGTATGAAATGTTCTGATAATCTATGATTCGTGATATGGTGATGCCCTTTATCGTATTACCATGGTGTTGAGATGATATACCCGAAATTACCGTTCTTGTTATCATTGTTCCTTTTGAGCTTTGTTGACACTTCGGTGAGTCGTTCGATTCCTTGATTAAGGTGTAATTCATTGAGTTTCGTTGTCATGTTGTATCGTGACATCTCTGGAGTCATATCTGCGTGCCGATTGGTTATGTGTAGGATTTTTAGCCGGTCACTTGATGATCATGCGTGGATGTTTTCCGCATTTAGATCGTGCACACGATGTAATATCCGTATTTTTCTTTCCCTTGTATTTTCATTTCCGATGTATTTTTCGATTATAGTAACCCTCGTGTATCTTTTAGTGTATTTTTCCTGTCATCTATCGATCTGATTCTCGTTATTGTTGTGCGGAACCGCCGTTTCGGGGTTGTCGTGGGTCCATCTCGTGTTATTGTTTCCCCGATATTGATTCATATTACTTCCATTTTCTTCCCGGATCTTTTTTCATCATTTTTGGACCCCGAGGGGGTGTAGGCCGCGGCACAAGGAGTGTGCGCCGCGGTACACACATTTTTCCAGTTTTTGGTCAAGCGGACTGTACTGTGTGCCGCGGCACACCCGTCCGGGGCCACGGCACACTGCCGAGTCAGTGCCGCGGCACACCCGTCCGGGCCGCGGCACACTCGTGTGGCATCTTCGACCAAAACCCGACTGTACTGGGTGCCGCGGCACACGCTGGCCGGGCCGCGGCACACTGCCGAATCCTGGGAGCAGTTTTTGGGCTTGTGACGCGGCACACCATGCGGTCAATTGTATAATCTCGTTCTTATTAGGCGAGATTGTCCATTTCCCTCATTTCTTCACCTGCGCACGAGAGAGATAGGATTAAGGGGGAGAACTTCTCAATCATTCATCAATTGGGGGTTGATTTTCATCATTCTCCTTCGGTTGTGAGGCCCGGATAATCAATCTAACACGTGTTCTACGGATCATAGTACTTGAATCTTCAAAGGTAATATCTCTTAGAACCCTATTTTCGAATAATTTGGGGGTTTTGGGATTTTCTTCCGATTCGTTATGTTTTGTTGGTGGATTCATTATGAATACGGTTAATATTGTTAGTAAATTTAGCTTTCCTACGGATTCATAGATATTTTGTGGTTTTTACGGAATCAAGAGGGTTTGGTTGTGGTCCGCCCTCGTTGTTATTTTTGGTACGAATATACATGAATCGTAGGCGGGATTTCGGGTGTATTCCATTTCCGTATTCGTCTAGAGTTGGTTGTGATTGTGTTATTCAAATCGTTAGGTTCATTTCCGCTGGTTCCTCGCGGTCGTGTTCGATCCTTCCTTTCCGTTCGTATCACCATCTATTAACCGAGGCAAGTACCCTTATGAACTTACGATCTTGACATAGTAGTTTTGTATGAGAAATTGTGTGTGTGTGTGTATACTCACTACGGGTTAGATCTGACGGGATCTCGGTAGGGCTCCACGAAGCTGTGGAACCGCGAGTTGCTTTTAACCTCTACGGGTTAGATCCGACGGGGTCTCGGTAGGGATCCACGAAGCTGTGGGTCCGCGGTTAATTGTGGTGCATTTTACAAATGTGGTTTGATTATTGGCATTTCAGGAAATGAGTGTTTTGGAACTATGTTTTCTTGATTGCATGCATTACTATATGTGTAAGATGTAAGTCGTTCATTTGGTTACTTGTACTAGCGTAATTGCTAACCCCTCTGGGGACCCGTTTTGGGGAAATTCGTTTTATGGATTTCAGGTCAGGCTCATCGAGACGAGCGGGTGCTGGACCAGTATGCGGATGATGGTCGTGCGTGATGATTGTGCACGAGTGGTGTATTATTGCTTTCTATCTTTTTACCTTTTGTGGTCTTTAAACTAATAGAAGTACTCGGGTACTTAAGAGTTTTTACTCGTCGGGATTGTATTGTTGTTTATTATGTTTGTGACAGATTATGGTGTTATGTTTGACCGGTTGAACCGGGTGGATTATTTTGTTGGGCGCCTTTATGACGAGGTATTTTTCCGTTGTTTCAGTGAGTCTATGAGTATGATGCTTGTTCAGCCTGGTGGGTCCCATATAGGGATTCACGGCGCTGTAATATACCTCGGATATCCTGGGGGTGTTACAGAAAATGGTATCGGAGCGCTAGGTTTATGGATACCTAGGCTTGTCGGTTTATTGGGTCTTGTTGTATTTTGTTTTGCACATCATCATCATGCTTCCATGATTCAGGTACTACAAGTGCCCGTAAGTTTTCTTTCCTCTGTTCCTTATACTCTTGTATCGTACCTTTGATTCTCGATTTGTGATTTTTCTTTTCTTGTACTTACCATCGTATGGCTTTTGCTACTTATTTAACTCCACTATGGATGCTGGAAGAGGTCGTGGTCATGGTCACGGTCGTGGTCGTGGACGCGGCCGGGGACGTGGGGCAGCCGGTGGGGCGGCCATGTCGCAGTCTTTAGGAGCCGGCAGTACCGGCGACCGTCACAGTCATGCTTCTTCTCAGGAGCGCGCCGACCTTGGTATTGCGGTTGTTATGCAACAAATGGTGAATCAAATGGCGGCAATAGCTCAGGCGGTTCAGAACCCGGATCCGGCCCATGCTAATCGGGGCGGAGCGGATCGTTGGCTTCAGGATGTCATCAAGATGCATCCTCCTCAGTTTTCGGGAGCTTCAGACCCAATCGGCTGGGAGGGGTGGATCAAGGAGATATCTAAGGTCTTCTTTGCCACTAACTGTCCCGAGGACCGTAAAGTCCGTATTGCTCAATACTTTCTCACAGGGGACGCTACGGATTGGTGGGAGGCTGTTGGGCCCAAAGACCATGTGGCTTCGTGGGCCGAATTTCAGGAATTGATGGAGACCGAATATTGCCCGTGGCCGGTCAGACAGGCTCGAGTACATGCTTTCTATGATGCTAAACCACGGGATATCCCCGTATCTCAAGCTATTGCCGATTTTAATAAGGAGTTGGGTTATGTGAAGACCCAAGTTGTCGAGGAGAGCGACAAAATTTTCCATTTTTCCAGACGGATGAAATTTTCTATTCGGGACTATATGTCGGTGCTCGTCTGTACTACCTTGAAGGATTACCAGAGTAGGGCCCTTACTTACGATATGTCTGTGACGGCGAGTGAGGCGGCCCGCGAGAGCAAGAAACAAAAGTCCGCCGGGAATTTTTCGGGCCACAAAGGTGGGGGTCAGCAGAAATTCCAGTCTGCTAACTTTTCCGCTGGTGGTGGCCCAACTCGATCTACTGGGTTTCCCCGTAGGGCTACCAGTGCCCCTTCTCGAGAGGTGAAGTGCTTTAACTGTGGCCAGCAGGGCCACATCAGTCGTATTTGTCCGAACCCTTTGCTGACGTGTAATCAGTGTGGCCAGCCGGGTCACAAGGCTGCTTTCTGTGCTGAGAGGGAGAAAATCCTTGGTGCTCGGGCTTCCATTCCAGCGCCTAGGGAACTAAGTGTGAATCAAGGATCGTTTGCTCCTCAATCTCCGCCGAGTGCTAGTCGGGGGAGAGGTCGGGGTCAGCCCTCTAAGGGGGGAGCTTCCAGTGTCGGCTCAGCCCACCCACGTGTCTATGAGATGCGGAGAGCCGATGACCCAGCGGCTACCATGGCGACAGGTACCGTTCATATTCTTTCTCATCCTGTCAGTGTGCTTTTCGATTCTGGTGCCACGCATTCGTTGATATCTCTGGATTGTATGCGCCGTTTGAGTCTCGACTGTTTGTCGCCTTGTGAGCCCTTCATCGTTAAGCTTCCTAGCGGTGATCGGATCATTGGTGATCAGGAGGTTCAAGACTGTTCTGTGTTTATTTGTGAGAGGGCTTGGCCCTCTAATCTTATTCTTGTGGGTATTGAGGGTGAGGACTTAATTCTCGAGGATGATTGGCTCGAGCGTCATGGTGCAATCATGAACTACCGCACGAGGATCATCACCATGTTAGCCGAAGACGGCACCGAGCACTCTTTCGCCGGGCGAAAGAGGGGGAACCAGAAATTCGTTATTAACGCCTTGAAGGCGATGAGACTCCTGCGAAAGGGGTGTACTGGCTATTGGTGCTACGCCTTGAAGGCGGAGAGTGGTGGAGTCGAGCTTTCTTCGATTCCAATCGTTAATGAGTTTCCTGATGTATTTCCTAACGAGTTACCGGGATTGCCACCGGATCGTTAGGTCGAGTTTGCTATAGGGTTAGAGCCGGGCGCAACTCCTATTTCGAAGGCGCCCTATCGCATGGCACCTTCAGAGATGTCCGAGTTGAAGAAGCAGTTGAGTGAGCTTCTTGAGTCGGGATATGTTCGAACGAGCGCCTCGCCTTGGGGCGCACCGGTCCTGTTTGTGCGGAAGAAGGATGGTTCACTACGTTTGTGTATCGACTATCGCGAACTAAACAAGGTAACCATCAAGAACAAGTATCCTTTGCCGAGAATTGATGACTTGTTCGATCAATTGCAGGGAGCTGCAGTATTCTCGAAGATTGATTTGAAATCGGGGTACTACCAGCTCCGAGTGAGAGAGTCCGATGTGCCGAAAACAGCTTTTCGGACGAGATACGGACATTATGAATTCATAGTTATGCCTTTCGGGTTAACTAATGCGCCGGCGGTGTTCATGCAGTTGATGAACAAAGTCTTTATCGAGTATTTGGATAAGTGTGTCATCGTCTTCATTGACGATATTCTTATTTATTCGAGGAACGAGGAAGAGCATGCCCATCATTTGCGGGTAGTGTTAGATATTTTGAGGACCGAGCAACTCTATGCGAAGTTCTCGAAATGTGAGTTCTGGCTGAAGGAAGTGATGTTTCTAGGTCACCTGATTTTAGCCGAGGGGGTTCGTGTAGATCCGCAGAAGATCGAGGTGGTGTTGGATTGGGCACCGCCCAAGAATGTGAGAGAGCTCCGTAGTTTCTTGGGTTTGGCTGGCTACTATCGTAGGTTCGTCGAGGGTTTCTCGAAACTAGCTCGGCCACTTACGCAGTTGCTCCAGAAATCTGAGAAGTTCGTCTGGAATGTCGAGAGGCAGTCGAGTTTTGAGGAACTGAAGAAGCGTTTGACTTCCGCCCCGGTTTTGGCGTTGCCATGTGGCAACGAGGGTTTTGTCGTTTATAGTGATGCTTCGGTTCAGGGTCTTGGGTGCGTATTGATGCAGCACGGCAAGACCATTGCCTATGCGTCGAGGCAGTTAAGGCCGTATGAGCTGAACTACCCTACTCATGATTTGGAGTTAGCGGCAGTCGTTTTTGCGCTCAAGATTTGGCGTCACTATCTTTTCGGCTCTGCATGTCAGATTTTTACCGATCATAAAAGTCTGAAATACATATTTACTCAGCGGGAGTTAAATATGAGGCAGAGGAGGTGGTTAGAGCTGATTAAGGATTATGACCTCAAAATCCTTTATCATCCGGGCAAGGCGAACGTCGTAGCCGACGCCTTGAGTCGGAAACCGGTGGCGTTGCGAACGCTTGAGATCCTTACATCTCAGTCTGAGCTTCGGCGGGCTTTGATCGAGTTAGATGTTGAGGTTTTGTTGCCTGGAGCTGTCGGGCAACTTTGTGCTTTAGAGATTTCTTCATCTTTAATCGATGAAATTAAGCTGAAGCAGTTAGAGGATCCGATGATTACTCAAATCCGAGAGAACGTTCTTAAGGGAAAGTCTCCTGGGTTTGTGATTCACGAGGATGGTATTTTGAGATTCCAGAGTCGGCTTTGTGTGCCGAACGACTCAGAGTTGAGACAGAGTATTTTGCGGGAGGCCCATGCTACACCTTACTCCATTCATCCTGGTTCGAGTATGATGTACAAGGACTTGAGAAGGAACTTCTGGTGGAATGATATGAAGAAGGAGGTCGCACAGTTTGTAGCGAGATGTTTGACTTGTCAGCAGGTCAAAATCGAGCATCAGCAACCGGTCGGGTTGTTGCAGTCACTTCCTGTTCCGGAATGGAAATGGGAAGATATATCGATGGATTTCATTACGAGTTTTCCGAGATTGAGGTCGGGCATGAATATGGTATGGGTGATTGTTGATCGTCTGACTAAGTCGGCACATTTTCTGGGCATCAAGGACACTTGGGGCCTGGAGAAGTTAGCCCGTGTGTTTATCGTGCAGATTGTGAGGCTTCACGGTACTCCGAAGTCTATCGTTTCGGATCGTGATGGCCGTTTTGTATCGCACTTCTGGCAGGCGGTGCATAAGGCGTTGGGTACCCGTTTGCATTTGAGTACCTCTTTTCATCCCCAGTCAGATGGACAGTCGGAACGCACTATCCAGACGTTCGAGGATTTGTTGCGTGCCTGTGCTCTCGATTGGAGTAGTGACTGGGAGGAACATTTTCCATTGATCGAATTCACGTACAACAACAGTTGGCACGCGTCGATTCGGATGGCACCGTATGAGGCACTTTATGGGCGGCGATGTCGATCACCAATTTGTTGGAATGAGACATCCGATTTGGTCGGGACCGAGCCGGATGTCGTTTTAGAGATGAGACGGAAGATAGAATTAATTCGAGAACGAATGTTGACCGCCCAGAGTCGACAGAAGTCGTATGCCGACGTCCGTCGTCGACCTTTGGAATTCGAGGTGGGAGACCACGTTTTGCTAAAGGTGTCGCTGACAAAGAGAGTTTTTCATTTCGGGAAGAAAGGGAAATTGAGTCCGAGATTTATTGGACCCTTTGAGATTCTCGAGCGAGTCGGTGGGTTGGCATACCGTTTGGCGTTACCTCCGGCCTCGAGTCATGTTCATAGCGTTTTTCATGTTTCCCAGCTGAGGAAATATGTCCCTGATCCTAGTCACGTCATCGATTATGGTGAGATTGAGGTCGCCGAGGATATTACTTTTGAGGAGCGTCCTTTGAAGATTTTGGAGTATCGTGAGAAACGACTGAGGCATAAGACCATCCCTTTGGTCAAACTGCAGTGGTCGAGACACGGTGTCGAGGAGGCAACTTGGGAAACTAAAGATAGCATGCGTGCTAGCTACCCTGAGTTGTTTGTTTCTTAAGTTTCGGGACGAAACTTATTTTTAGAGGGGTATAATGTAATATCCGCATTTTTCTTTCCCTTGTATTTTCATTTCCAGTGTATTTTTCGATTGTAGTAACCCTCGTGTATCTTTCAGTGTATTTTTCCTGTCATCTATCGATCTGATTCTCGTTATTGTTGTGCGGAACCGCCGTTTCGGGGTTGTCGTGGGTCCATCTCGTGTTATTGTTTCCCGGATATTGATTCATATTGCTTCCATTCTCTTCCCGGATCTTTTTTCATCATTTTTGGACCCCGAGGGGGTGTGGGCCGCGGCACAAGGAGTGTGCGCCGCGATACACACATTTTTCCAGTTTTTGGTCGAGCAGACTGTACTGTGTGCCGCGGCACACCCGTCCGGGGCCGCGGCACACTTCCGAGTCAGTGCCGCGGCACACCCGTCCGGGCCGCGGCACACTCGTGTGGCATCTTCCACCAAAACCCGATCAGACGGTGCCGCGGCACACGCCGGCCGGCCGCACACCGCCCGAATCTAGGAAGCGATTTTGGGCTTGTGCCGCGGCACACCATGCGGTCAACTGTATAATCTCGTTCTTATTAGGCGAGATCGGCCATTTCCCTCATTTCTTCACCTGCGCACGAGAGAGAGAGGATTAAGGGGGAAAACTTCTCAATCATTCATCAATTGGGGGTTGATATTCATCATTCTCCTTCGGTTTTGAGGCCCGGATAATCAATCTAACGCGTGTTCTACGGATCATAGTACTTGAATCTTCAAAGGTAATATCTCTTAGAACCCTATTTTCGAATAATTTGGGGGTTTTGGGATTTTCGTCTGATTCGTTCTGTTTTGTTGGTGGATTCATGATGAATACGGTTAATATTGTTAGTATCTTTAGCTTTCCTACGGATTCATGGATATTTTGTGGGTTTTTACGGAATCGAGAGGATTTGGTTGTGGTCCGCCCTCGTTGTTATTTTTGGTACGAATATACATGAATCGTAGGCGGGATTTCAGGTGTATTCCATTTCCGTATTCGTCTAGAGTTGGTTGTGATTGTGTTATTCAAATTGTTAGGTTCATTTCCGCCGGTTCCTCGCGGTCGTGTTCGATCCTTCCTTTCCGTTCGTATCACCATCTATTAACCGAGGCAAGTACCCTTATGAACTTACGATCTTGACATAGTAGTTTTGTATGAGAAATTGTATGTGTGTGTATACTCACTACGGGTTAGATCCGACGGGGTCTCGGTAGGGCTCCACGAAGTTGTGGAACCGCGAGTTGCTTTTAACCACTATGGGTTAGATCCGACGGGGTCTCGGTAGGGATCCACGAAGTTGTGGGTCCGCGGTTAATTGTGGTGCATTTTACAAATGTGGTTTGATTATTGGCATTTCCGGAAATGAGTGTTTTTGGAACTATGTTTTCTTGATTGCATGCATTACTATATGTGTAAGATGTAAGTCGTTCATTTGGTTACTTGTACTAGCGTAATTGCTAACCCCTCTGGGGACCCGTTTTGGGGAAATTCGTTTTATGGATTTCAGGTCAGGCTCATCGAGGCAATGGTCTTGGACCCGATATGCGGATGATGGCCGTGCGTGATGATTGTGCACGAGTGGTGTCTTATTGCTTTCTATCTTTTTACCTTTTGTGGTCTTTAAACTAATAGAAGTACTCGAGTACTTAAGAGTTTTTACTCGTCGGGATTGTATTGTTGTTTATTATGTTTGTGACAGATTATGGTGTTATGTTTGACCGGTTGAACCGGGTGGATTATTTTGTTGGGCGTCTTTATGACGAGGTATTTTTCCGTTGTTTCAGTGAGTCTATGAGTATGATGCTTGTTCAGCCTGGTGGGTCCCATATAGGGATTCACGGCGCTGTAATATACCTCGGATATCCTGGGGGTGTTACACACGAGACGTAGTTCGTGAGGCTAATTAGGTACATCGTCCCACGTATATTCTAGATTCCGTATACGGGGTGGACATGTGCACGGACACATTTCCGGATCGGGCATACTGTGACGTTCGTCTCGAGCCATAGTATATGGTCGTTCGTATAATTGGTTATGTTCGACAGTTGGGTATTGTTTATACGCTGTAGCAGTATATTCGATGATCGATTGTTTTCTTTGAGATCCGTATATATATGAATTGTATAATGTCATGAGAATTATTGTCATGTATAGATGACCCTGTGGTTTGGGGCGAAATACTTGTATTTCTGGGCGAGGAAAGGGCAAGGCACAGGAGGAGCACAATGGCGACGGAGGGTTCTGAATTATGCTATTTTGGGGGCCCCGAGTCTTTTGATGTTCGGTTATGTTTTATTGTGACTTTTCATTTTACTTTGTGTCGGATGAATGTACTATAATTTGTTAGGTATTGCCCATCGTCATATGGTCTGTACCGAATTTGGATCCTGTGTACGTTTGCTCATATTAAAGACATGTATAACTTATACTCCACATCGGGGTTTTGATAAATATTGTGGTACGGTGCCACGTTGTCAGGTTGTAAGTGTATATCGTGATATCGCCTGGTGGGTCCCGGTAGGGGTCCACGGCACTCTAATAGCCACCATTTTTGGGCTGTTACAGTATCGGAAAAAGATTTGAAAGGATATGTGAAAGTATAAATGTTGTCCGAAAGGGACAAAATATGATTTCAAAGAAAGGTTTCAAAGTGATTTTTGGTGACACAATATTTTTAAAGTTATTGATGAAAATACTCATACAAAGTTTGATACAGATTTTCAAAGTTCTTTACGAAGCTCAATTTTGAGGACGAAATTTTTTTAAAGGGGGGAGGATTGTAACGCCCCAATACTTATTTAAATGCTATTTATTTTGCTAACGATCATAGATTTTGATTTTTTATTAGTTACGGGTTGTCCGATACTTGGACCGATACGTTCCTAGCATAAAATGATGGACTTAAAAGGAAAATATTTCAAAATAAATTATAAGGATCATTTTTAGAATTTATGAAAGTGATTTCGAAAAGTTCCGATGATTTTGATACGATAAAATTTCATTACAAACACTTATATTGCAAAAATAATATTAAATTATTTTATTATAATTATCGAAAATCCGTTCTGAGCATATCGAAGATTTAACTCCGACGAGTCCGGAAAAGGTCGGAAAATCGAATTTGGACACCGGGAAGGGGTTGAACCGGCCGAGCCAAGTTGACGGACATTTGCCGGTCACCGCCGGACATGCCTACCGACATATGCCGGTCACGGCCGACAGAAGCTTCTCGACCACTATCCGGAGAAGGCTGTCCAGCTGTCCGGATAAGGTCGGTCATGACCGACAGAAGCATCTTGGCCAGCTGTCCGCATAAGGTCGGTCGCGACCGACAGAAGCTTCTCGGCCAGCTGTCCGGATAAGTCTTCCAGCTGTCCGGGAAAGGTTGATTTTTAACCGACTTTGAGCCCCTATTTATACATGTTCCCGGACGTGTTTTTGTACATATCATATATCATTTTGAAGATGTGAACCTCTACTTTAAAACGCCCATAACATATTTACCTTCCAAAAAATTAAATGACCTCAAAGAGCCCGATCAAGTAGATAGCTCAAATATTACAGTTTTTCAAAGGTGTTTGATAAAAGTCCTCAAAGAGATTTCAGATTTTACATCAAGAATTTATGGCCGGAAATATGAAAAAGTATTTTCAAGTGCTAGGATAAGCGTATCCGGGATCCAAAAAGGACAACCGAGCCAAATTCAAAGGAAGATATTTCAAGATTTCAGCAAACGAGGTGAGGTTATACTGTTTTAATATGTTACGGTCATCGTTGTGTCGTGTAACATGACGATCCGCGAGGGGTCGAAAGAATGAAAGAAATCCGAGACGAGTCTCACACAGATAAGAATGTTTTATGTGCTACAACATGATTTTGACGATTTATAAGGGTTTAATCCCACTGAGTATGCTCGCATACTCACACCTCATCATTTATGTTTTTGAAGCTAAGGAATCGACGAACGGGACAAGCAAAAGATGAATACATACTCCCAACACGATGAAGTTCTAAATAATAAAAGATGTTGTCACCGTAATTATTATTATTTTTACGAAATACTTGATGTTCTTCAACGAATATAATTTCAACGGACTATGTCCGTGTAATACCCGAGATTTCTGATATGTATTTGGAACTTGTGATATTGTAATTGTTGCACTTTGATCTGAGTATTATTCTCCGTATTTCATAATCCGGTGTAGTTGAGCGTATGATTTCATGAATGCGATTTATAAATTGTGTTTCTGCGCTTGTAGCGCACGCTATCATCTAAGTGTAGCGTACGCTAACTTGGATCCATAGCGCACGCTACGAAGGAACCTTAGCGCATGCTATACGTGGTCAATATGATTGAGACGTGTGGTAGGTGAGATCAGGCCGGGGATTTTGGTCGGATTGTGTCGGGATGAACCTGGACGGCTTTCGGGAAAAAGCCAAGTCAACGCGTTAGCGCACGCTACTCACATGAGGGTAGCGCACGCTAAAGGCTGAGTACAGTGAAATCAGTAACATTTCAAATAGCCGTTAGCGCACACTATGAATATGGACTAGCGCGCGCTAATAACCATTTTCTATATATAGGACATCATTCTATTTCATATTTTCAGATTTTTCACTCCCCCATTCGAATTCCTGAACTTAGAAAGACACTCTCTTTATCCTAAACACTTCTTGCCGGCATCCTAGCTCGTGTTGAAGATTGTAGATCATTGGAGGATTGGTGTTCAAACCTTCGGCGTTGGATTGCTTCGAATTTCCTCCTTGTTCTTCACTACTTTGAGGTAGGTGATTCTTCACCAATATTAGTAGTATTCTGAAGGAGGTTAGATCATGTTTATCTAGTCAGTTAAATTCGTTAATAGTCGAACATCTTGTGTTAGAAGGATATTTTGACGTTTCGGCACTTATTCATCGTATAATCCTTTGAACTTTTTTAGTGTATGGACTCCTAAGCATATTCTTGTATCTTCAAACCGATTATGACCAGTAGGTGGAGATTATCAAGGTGTTATGTTTTACACATTGGAATCATGCGTAGGACGAAGGGAACTTAGGATACTTTCTCGAGATCAAGATGAATTATGGTGTAGTAATGATGATACGTATCCTGGTGTCTCGTAGTCATTTAATCCATAAAGATCTTTCATAAACCATATGAGCATGATATGCACGGAGTTGGCATGTATTAACACTGAGGATTTCATGAGTTTTCATCACCTTTAGCTCAAGTTTTACCCAGTAGTGACTGCCATGCACGATTAGCGCACGCTAAGATGTATATATTAACGTGCGCTATCGGTAATGAGTAACATGCGCTACATTGGATACGTAACGTACGTTACATCATCAGGCAGGGCAGTCGGCTGTTCAGAGAAGACTGTCAGTACACATCTAGCGCACGCCAAACCTGGTCATTTGCGTACGTTAACGGGTAGGCTTAGCGCACGTTACATAGAGTACGTAGCGCGCTCTAAGTAGTTCAGACAGAATTCATTTTTTTAGAGCTTGCGGCCGTAAACCGGATTGTTAGACGTTCGTACGAATTGAGAGGAATTCTTTATTATTTCTTAGGTCCGAGCCTTTCATAGGGGACGATCGAGGGGCGGTGACATACGGACGCGTGTCATTTGTTGGAGTATTTCCATTCTTGCCATTTTCGAGGCAAGTATCATATGTTGAGTTTGATTTATATTGGAACCTTGATCATGCTTATGGTTTTGTTCATGTTGTTAAATATGAGATGTATTTCTGTAATTTCTCGTGGTATTCGTTGTTCATTGTTTGTATTGATGAACATATTGAAATGCATATATGTATGCATAATTGATTGGTTTATGGTATAAATGATCCGAGGGGATCATGAGGATCTATGCTGAGGGCGCTGGATCGAATGTCCACCATGCGTTGGTCCGACGGGATCATCATGGGGATCTATGCTGAGGGCGCTGGATCGCTGGATGGGTTTTCCACCATGCGTTGGTCCGACGGGATCATCATGGGGATCTATACCAAGGGCGCTGGATCGCTGGATTACCCTGTATTGTGTTGATGGAATCGTGAGGATTCACATCGTTGGATTCCGATGACGGAAGTCCGTTTTGCATGTTTTATGATGCACTGATGATTTATGTATTATGATACTTGTACTAGCATTGTTTTGTTAACCCCTTCGGGGGTGGACATTGTTTTGATGTTCAGGTAGCCGAGGAGCGGGAAGCAACCACGATGCAAACGGAGACGATGAAATGGCTCGATGATGTGGTTGATGTTTATTGTTATTGTGATTTGTCTTCTTGGTCCATTTAGTACTCGAGTAAATGCTGTTTTAATAATGTCATTTCGATATGGTTGTATAAGTTAACTCATTGGATCAGTTGAACCAAATCTGTATTTTGAACTTTAGTTGTACGATTGGATTATATTTACATTTCTTTTAAATTAGCCTTGTAAATCCTTACTTAAAGGGTTTACGGCGCTGTAATTATTCCGAATATCTCGGGGTGTTACAGAATATGGTATCGGAGCTAAGATTCATGGATATCTTGGCAGTCGGGTTAGTTGGGTCTGTTCACGTTATTTGATTATTGGTCGTTTGTAACATCACTGCTGAGCCAGCATCGTCGTGTGGACCGTGGTTGTAAGTTTCCTAATCTCAAATACTACCGTTTTATTCAATTCATGTTTTGTGAACATTGATGAACGTACTTTTAGAAAGTTTGCCCT
This sequence comes from Orobanche coerulescens, assembly GCA_033398695.1. Lineage (NCBI taxonomy): Eukaryota > Viridiplantae > Streptophyta > Magnoliopsida > Lamiales > Orobanchaceae > Orobanche > Orobanche coerulescens. Next base: position 121,842,665 of record CM065811.1, on the reverse strand, counting down.
GGATATTGAGTGTTTATGTTTACAGTATGTTGAGAGGAGGTCGTGGACGCGGATGCCGTCATGGACGCGGACGTGGAAATGCGAGACAAGAAGATTCGGTGTCTACCCCAGAAATAACTGCTAGCTGAACGGATTCCCATTCCGGGGGACAACAGGGATCAGCAAATAATAATGCAGATCCTAACGTGCTGGGAGTGCTTGGCAGTGGTTGCTCGAATAAACCCGGTTTGCTCAAGTTGTAGATCGCATGCAGACGGCGATGGGACAGCGGCATAACGTGGATAATCGGGAGATAAATGGCTTATCGAGGTGATCAAATTGCATCTGCGAAATTTGTGATTCTGTGAGACGCTTTCTTGGGATCTTGGTTGAAGGAGTTAGAGAAGATTTTTGCGGGATTAAGCTGTCCCAGCAGCGAGAAAGGTTCCGATCGCCCGATATCTTCGACGGGGAGGCTTTTGGTGGTGGGAGGCTATTCGACACGAAGAGCATAATGTCGGCGGACAGAGTTCAAATTAATGATGGAAGCGCAGATTGTCCCCGCCTGATTAGAGGCCCGAGTCAGGAGTTTTTCTCACCACAATATTGAAGCATACGTGACGGACGTGATTAAGACTTTTAATCACCGGTGACTTATGTGCGTCACTTGGTGAGAAGAGGCGGAGAGGATTTTTAATTTCGACATGCGAATGAAGCGGAAATTCAGCAATATATGTCCGGATTTGATTGTACCACTTTGCGGCGATGTCGGGACAAGCGGCGGCTATGATATGAAAGAGGCGCGGTAGAAATCAACGGAAGCAATGAAGCAGAAAGTGGCTGGAAACTTCACGGAGAATAAGAGTAGTGGGCCTCGCAGGGGCTAGTCCTCTTTTCATTCATCCAGGAGGCCTCCGCATCCTTCTCGAGGAGGAAAGAAGTTCCGGGCAGCACAAACTGTTTTAGACGCAGGGAAGAAATGTTATAACTGTGGCAAAGCGGGGCATGTTCGACGTGACTGTTTCGCGCCTGCTGTGACCTATTTCGAGTGTGGACAGGAAGGGCATCGCGCAACATTTTGTGGGAATGCGACCCAATCTTTTGGTACTCACACTCCTGTACCGGTGCCGAAGGACACTAGTGTAAACCAGACGCAGCAAAGCGGTTTCCCACAGCAGAATGCTGGGAAAAGAGAGGCATCCAGCGCTGGGTCCGTTCCTCCGCGTATTTACGAGATGAAGAAGGATGATCAGAACACAGCTGTTGCATCAGGTACGATTCAGATCCTTTTGCAACCAGTTAGTGTCTTGTTCGATTCGGGAGCTACACATTGTTTTATATCTTTGAACTGTGTTAATCGTTTGAAAATCTCGTGCTTGTATAATTGTGAACCTTATGTTGTGGGATTACCGAGCGGAGAGAAAATTGTGGGAACCCTAGAAGCTAGAGATTTTCCAGTGTCTATAGGAGGGAGAGATTGGCTATCGAATCTTATTGTAGTTGACATCTACGGTGACGATTTAATTCTCGGAGACGATTGGCTCAACCGTTATGGAGCTATTCTGAATTACCGAAAGAGAGTCATTTCTATCATTGCTGATGACGGATCTGAACACTTATTCCGAGGATGGAGACCGGGAAGCTCGGGAAAATTGATCAAAGAAATGAAAGCCGTGAAATTACTGAAGCAGGGATGTCATGGACTTTGGTGCTATGCCATGAGGAAAGAGGAAGGAGTAGAGCTCTCATCTATTCCAGTTGTGAATGAATTCTCCAATGTATTTCCTCACGAACTACCTGGGTTACCTCCGCAGAGAGAGGTGGAATTCACTATCGAACTAGAGCCTGGAGCAGCTCCTATTTCCAGAGCACCATACCGCATGGCGCCAACCGAGATGTATGAACTCAAGAAGCAACTGGAGGAGCTGTTACAAAAGGGTTATATTCAACCTAGCATTTCTCCTTGGGGAGCGCCCGTTCTCTTTGTCCGGAAGAAAGACGGATCCCTCTGACTGTGTATTGATTACAGGGAGCTCAACAAAGTGACAATCAAGAATAAGTATCATATACCTCGGATCGACGACTTGTTTGATCAACTGCAAGGGGCAAGGGTATTCTCGAAGATTGACCTGCGATCAAGATACCATCAGTTGAGAATTAAGGAATCGGATATACCTAAGTCTGCTTTCAGGTCCCGGTACGGGCATTATGAATTTGTAGTGATGCCCTTTGGACTTACAAATGCTCCTGCGGTATTCATGCAATTGATGAATCGGCTATTCTTAGAATATTTGGATAAATTTGTGGTCGTCTTCATTGACGACAATTTGATATATTCGAAGGACACAGAGGAGCATGCCGAACATTTGCGTGTGTTTTTGAGCACCTTGAGGAAGGAACAGCTGTATCCAAAGCTTTCAAAATGCGAGTTCTGACTTAGGGAAGTAACTTTCCTTGGGCATGTGATATCAGCTGACGGAGTTCAGGTGGACCTGAAGAAAGTCGAAGCAATCTTGGAATGGGAAGTTCCTAATAACGTGAAAGAAGTCCGGAGTTTCCTAGGACTTGCTGGATATTATCGCCGCTTTGTAGAGGGATTTTCCAAAATTGCTCGTCCGCTCACCCAGCTGTTACAGAAAACTCAAAAGTTTACGTGGGATGAGAAATGCCAGACTGGTTTTGATGAACTTAAGAAGAGATTGACGACAGCACTTATATTAGCGTTACCAGATGGGACTGATGGATTCATGGTATACTGGCGCTTCAAATCGTGGTGCAGGATGTGTTTTGATGCAAAAGGATAAGGTGATTGCCTATGCTTCTCGGCAATTGAAACCGTACGAGGTTAATTACCCAACTCATGATCTGGAGCTAGCAGTTGTAGTCTTTGCATTGAAAATTTGGAGACATTATTTGTACGGCACTCATTGTCAGATCTTTACAGATCATAAGAGCCTCAAGTATATTTTCAGCCAGAAAGAATTAAACATGAGGCAGAGAAGGTGGCTGGAATTGATCAAGGATTACGACTTGGAGATTCTCTACCATCCGGGTAAAGCAAACGTAGTAGCCGATGCTTTGAGCCGTAAACCTGTTTCTCTTCGAGTGTTGGAAGCACTTACATCCTAAACCGGATTCGGCGAGGCCCGATCCGCGAAGGATTGAAGTATGGGCACCGGGAATCGAGGCAACTATATGTAATGGGCCCGACTTCATCACTAGTCGAGGAGATCAAATCTAAGCGGTTGAGCGATTCTCTGATCCTTCGGTTATGTGACGAAGTAAAGAAAGGAAAAGCCCGAGGATTCGTGATACAAGATGATAGAGTTCGAGATTTGAGTCGACTTTGCGTTCGATGATGATGATTTGAGGCGGGTAATTACGAAAGAAGCTCATAGTGCACCGTATTCTATCCACCCAGGCGTGATAAGATGTACAAGGATCTAAAACTAAACTTGGTGGGGAATATGAAGAAGGGCGTAGCGATGCGTTTGAAGTGTTTGACTTGTCGTGAGTTAAGATTGAACATCGGCGACTGTAGGAATGTTAAAGCCGCTTCCGATCCCTGAGTGGAAGTGGGAGGATATCTCGATGGATTTCATCACCAGTATGCCAAGGACTAGAACGGGAATGAACATGATTTGGGTTATAGTTGATCGACGAACCAAGTCGGCTCATTTCCTAGGAATTAAAGATACATGGGGACCCGAGAGATTGGCGCGAGTATTTATTGCGGAGATAGTCAGATTGCATGGGACACCGAAGACCATTATTTCGGATCGAGATGGTCGCTTTGTGTCGCACTTCTGGAAGGCAGTTCATAGGGCTTTGGGGAATGAGCTCAACTTTAGCACGGCTTATCATCCTCAAATGGACGGTCAGTCCGAAAGGACAATACAAACAGTAGAAGATATGCTTAGAGCTTGTGCTTTGGATTGGTCAACTGATTGGGAAATTCATTTGCCATTGATTGAATTCACCTACAATAATAGTTGACATGCTTCTATTAAGATGGCACCATTTGAAGCTTTATACGGGAGAAGATGTCGATCACCCCTGTGCTGGGATGATTCTTCGGACTTGATCGGGATGGAACCAAAATTTATAGTTCAGACTCAAGAGAAGGCAGCTTTGATTCGGGAGAGACTGTTGACTGCCCAGAGTCGACATAAGTCTTATGCAGATGTATGTCGTCGCCCTCTAGAGTTCGACGTTGGGGACCATGTACTATTGAAGGTGTCTCCTACACGAGGGATTTTTCATTTTGGGAGGAGAGGTAAGCTAAGTCCGAGATATATCGGGCCATTTGAGGTTCTAGAGAGAGTTGGGGATTTAGCATACAGGTTGGCCTTACCGCCATCGCTGAGTTATGTTCACAATGTGTTTCACGTATCCCAATTGCGGAAGTATGTATCGGACCCCAGTCACGTCATTGATTTCGACGAGATCGAGATAGCTAATGACGGCACCTTCGAAGAGAGACCAATCAAGATACTTGAGAGTCGGATAAAGCAATTGAGGAATAAACCAATACACTTGGTTAAAGTACAATGGTCACGACACGGAGTTGAAGAGGCCACTTGGGAAACGGAGGACAGTATGAAGACTAGATATCCGGAGTTGTTTTCCTCTTAAGTTTCGGGACGAAACTTCTTTTTAAGGAGGAAGGATGTAATACCCGAGATTTCTGATATGTATTTGGAACTTGTGATATTGTAATTGTTGCACTTTGATCTGAGTATTATTCTCCGTATTTCATAATCCGGTGTAGTTGAGCGTATGATTTCATGAATGTTATTTATAAATTGTGTTTCTGCGCTTATAGCGCACGCTATCATCTAAGTGTAGCGTACGCTAACTTGGATCCATAGCGCACGCTACGAAGGAACCTTAGCGTACGCTATGCGTGGTCAATATGATTGAGACGTGTGGTTGGTAAGATCAGGTCGGCGATTTTGGTCGGATTATGTCAGGATGAACCTGGACGGCTTTAGGGAAAAAGCCAAGTCAACGCATGAGGGTAGCGCACGCTAAAGGCTGAGTACAGTGAAATCAGTAACGTTTCAAATAGCCGTTAGCGCACGATATGAATATGGACTAGCGCGCGCTAATAACCATTTTCTATATATAGGACAGCATCCTTTTTCATATTTTCAGATTTTTCACTCCCCCATTCGAATTCCTGAACTTAGAAAGACACTCTCTTCATCCTAAACACTTCTTGCCGGCATCCTACCTCGTGTTGAAGATTGTAGATAATTGGAGGATTGGTGTTCAAACCTTCGGCGTTGGATTGCTTTGAATTTCCTCCTTGTTCTTCACTACTTTGAGGTAGGTGATTCTTCACCAATATTAGTAGTATTCTGAAGGACGTTTGATCATGTTTATCTAGTCAGTTAAATTCGTTAATAGTCGAACATCTTGTGTTAGAAGGATATTTTGACGTTTCGGCACTTATTCATCGTATAATCCTTTGAACTTTTTTAGTGTATGGACTCATAAGCATATTCTTGTATCTTCAAACCGATTATGACCAGTAGGTGGAGATTATCAAGTTGTTATGTTTTACACATTGGAATCATGCGTAGGACGAAGGGAACTTAGGATACTTTCTTGAGATCAAGATGAATTATGGTGTAGTAATGATGATACGTATCCTGGTGTCTCGTAGTCATTTAATCCATAAAGATCTTTCAAAAACCGTATGAGCATGATATGCACGGAGTTGGCATGTATTAACACTGAGGATTTCATGAGTTTTCATCACCTTTAGCTCAAGTTTTACCCAGTAGTGACTGCCATGCACGATTAGCGCACGCTAAGATGTATATATTAACGTGCGCTATCGGGAATGAGTAACGTGCGCTACGTTGGATACGTAACGTATGTTACATCATCGAGCGAGCGATCGCCATTCGAAGAAAGCATCGATACATAGCTAGCGCACACTAAACGTGGTCATTTGCATACGTTAACGGGCAGGCTTAGCGCACGTTACGTAGAGTACGTAGCGCGCACTAAGTAGTTCAGACAGAATTTACTTTTTTAGAGCTTGCAGTCGTAAACCGGATTGTTAGACGTTCGTACGAATTGAGAGGAATTCTTTATTATTTGTTAGGTCCGATCCTTTCATAGGGGACGATCGAGTGGCGGTGACATACGGACGCGTGTCATTTGTTGGAGTATTTCCATTCTTGCCATTTTCGAGGCAAGTATCATATGTTGAGTTTGATTTATATTGGAACCTTGATCATGCTTATGGTTTTGTTCATGTTGTTAAATATGAGATGTATTTCTGTAATTTCTCGTGGTATTCGTTGTTAATTGTTCGTATTGATGAACATATTGAATTGCATATACGTATGCATAATTGATTGGTTTATGGTATAAATGATCCGAGGGGATCATGAGGATCTATGCTGAGGGCACTGGATCGAATGTCCACCATGCGTTGGTCCGACGGGATCATCATGGGGATCTATGCTGACGGCGTTGGATCGCTGGACGGGTTTTCCACCATGCGTTGGTCCGACGGGATCATCATGGGGATCTATACCAAGGGCGCTGGATCATTTGGATTACCTGTATTGTGTTGATGGAATCGTGAGGATTCACATCGTTGGATTCGATGACGGAAGTCCGTTTTGCATGTTTTATGATGCCGATGATTTATGTATTATGATACTTGTACTAGCATTGTTTTGCTAACCCCTTCGGGGTGGACATTGTTTTGATGTTCGGGTAGCCGAGGAGCGGGAAGCAACCACGATCTCAAACGGGACGATGAAATGGCTCAGTGATGTGGTTGATGTTTATTGTTATTGTGATTTGTCTTCTTGGTCCATTTAGTACTCGAGTACGTCTGTTTTAATAATGTCATTTCGATATGGTTGTATAAGTTAACTCATTGGATCAGTTGAACCAAATCTGTATTTTGAACTTTAGTTGTACGATTGGATTATATTTACATTTCTTTTAAATTACCCATGTAAATCCTTACTTAAAGGGTTTACGGCGTTGTAATTATTCCGAATATCTCGGGGTGTTACAGTCCGAATATTTGATTTCCCATGTTTTTGTAAAATTGTACTGATGGTTGAATAAACGAGTTTTATTGAAGATTTACTGACTAAAATGCTTCCGCATATACTCCGAATTTATATAAAAATTTTAAGGAAAAATTGTGCTGTGTAACGTGCCTTTTAATTAAGAAAGACAGGGCGTTACAGAATGGTATCGGAGCTAGATCTCTCTCAGTACGGTGAGATTTGGGGATGAACAAAGCGGAAGCTAGTGAACATGTGACACCCGGGGCCGACGAGGGCGGGGAGTGATCGCCGGTGCAATAAAAAAGGGTACGAACAATGAGCGGCTCCGAGAAAGGGGAGTGATCGCCGGAGCAATAAGAAAAAGGGCACGGACAACGAGCGGCTCCTGACAAGGCTTCTAGGCGGAGGGGGACATGACTGAACCGAATTCTCACCAGAACGAGAGGTATTCCAAGACTGTATAGGTATGGGACTATTCAGGTAAGGAGGTTTAAAAAAAAGATTTACTTATACAAAACAAGATATTTCAAAACTTTATTATTTTTAAAAGTATAACGAATAATTACGGCATGATTATATTTTCGGGAGAATATGTGGTTCATCGCTGCTGCCCAACGTCGACTCTGAGGTAATGTTTTCAAGTATTCACTCTTTTATGAAAACTTAAAAATTATGGTATGAGTATAGAATGATTGTGTCGGCAAAAGATTTGTGTTGCTACCCAAAATATTATCCGGAGATAGATATTGCTGGAATGGATGGATAGCAAACAAATGCGAGAACACTTCCGTGAAAAAAGATAAATAACACAAGATTTGCCGGGGTTGTTAGTCCCGGGCTTGAATGCTCTCGCGAGATATTATTAATACTAATATTCGGGGATACAAGTACTAATGTAAGAATACAATTACAATGTGTAAAGATTCTTGTTAACTTAGCTAGTGAGCGTGTAGATTGCCAGAAGAACCAGATGTGATGCTCTGTGAGTTCTTGTAACAAAGTAGATGAACAGTCGCGGCGGTGAGAGATCGACAGTCTCTCACGGCGAGTATTAGCTGTATGCTTGAGCTCCTGGGCTTATGAATCTCCTAGAATCTGTCTTGTGGAGACTTCTTGCCTCTGCCGATCGTCTTCTGGATGAGAGATTCGGAGAGAGAAATCCTAAGATGGATTCCGGTGAGAAAGCTGGGAGCTTGATGGTATGTATGTTCTTCTGTATTTTCGTGAATGAATTCGGAATGTAAGTGAATGAGTTCGGAACCTTTTTCCAGTAGGAGGAGGTTCTCTATTTATAGGACTTGGATATGCCGGGCGATCGCCTTTTCTGTATTATAATAATAGGGTGATAGTCTTTTAGCACATGGGCTTGTTCCCTTAAAGTCCGCGGTTGCTGCTGGCAGCTAGCTGTATGGTCCAATGGGGAGCCTGCACGCGTCCTGAGTCGCTGTCATGGGCGGTCCCACTTTGGAACTTTCGGCGGACCTGTCAGTAGGTGAGGTAGGTGACAGGCTGGGGTCAAAGGTCTTGTCTGTCAGCGCCTTTTGTGGATCTGCACGTGGGTACTGTTCTGAGATCCAGTCTTCGATGACTTTACGGGGCGATCATCTCTGTTCGGGGCGTAGGCCGATTGTCCTTAGCCGGACATTAGAGTCGATCGCCAGATGCCAAAGGGAGAGCGCCTCGGGAGTCGATCGCTAGGTACCTGATGGTGGTCTGGTATCTTCGATTAGGCGAGCTAGACATAGTTTAACTAGTATTGACTCGGTCGCTCGGCCTTACAGTCGATCGCCTGTCGGGATGAATAAATCTTGACACAACAATTGCCCCCCAGCTCGCTCCTATGTTGGAAACGTGGGGTGAGGTGGTTCTGCCGGCGATCGCTGAACTTTTGTCGAGAGACTCTGTGTTTAACTGAACTGGCGATCGTCTTTGAGCTGATAGATTCTGAGTTTGGACGACCTGGTTGGCCGCTAAACTGCACGGGAAATGGCAATGGGCGTGGAAAAGTCTCCGTGCACGTGTCGGGCTTCTGTTGGAGGATATCAATGGTCATTAATGACTCCTCGACTGACGCGTCATTGAAAAGACGCGTACGCGGGTCTCGAGGGAGTCAATGAATGCGACGGCTGCACTTCCGACCCCTGAGATTCTTCTTATTTGCATAGGAGTCCTTTTCGCCTCTTATAAAAGGACGTGAGGACGCAGCGTTAAAACTCTTACGCGCTTCATCACTGGAGAAAGAGGAACTTTGCTGAAGCGATTCGACTGCCGATCGTCGATCAATTTCATCTTTGGGTAAGAAAAAATCCTTTTCTCTTTTCTTTCTTTGAGAATGGCTGGAACATCATCATCACATGGAGTGGGTGCCATTTCCGCCGCCGGGACATCGACTGTCCGGGGAGGACCTTCTTCTGACTTCCACCTGGAGACGGCCGCTGAGGCTATTCGGGCCGGAATTGACCCTGCTGAAATCGAGGCTTTATTTAATGAAGCCGACGTCGCTAAGGAAGTGGATGCTGAAGACAGACGATCGCAGATAGAGAGAGATCTGGCGATTAGGGCCTACTGGGAGCAGCATAGTGCTTTCGGCCGGGCCTATCTGGATTTTGCTAAGATTATGGAGAAGTTGGCCGGTCCGTCTCCGAGATTTGATTTTCGGGGATACTCGGTCGCCTACCCTTATCAGCTTCCCAAACGGTCGCAGTACCGGGCTGTGTAGCGATCTTTGTGGTCACTTGGCAAAATCCGGAGTTCGGCGACCAGGAAAGATCTGGCCGCCTGGAGGACGAGGTTCCATGTTCCTTCAGATGTGGATATATTCGCGCCGGCGGAGAATGAGCGAGCCGATCAGCCTCCGATGGGTATGGTCGCCATGAATGAGGCGATTATGGAGGCCGGGCTGCGCTTCCCTCTATCCTTTGCTGTCTCCCACCTGCTGGCCGCTTGGAACGTGGCGCCACTTCAGCTGACGCCGAACGCTTGGCTCCAAATTATCTGCACTCTCACTCTGTTCGGCGGTCACCGCCTGTACCGCCTCCCATTTTCGTCAGAGATGAACCATTTGTTCAAGATGACGGCTCAGAAAGGGTCGGTCGGAGGTTACCATGTTCAGGGCCGATCTGGTCGGGTAATTCTCGGAGTCCCGAATAAGGTGCGGGGCGATCCGACGAAGTGGTTCTGGGTCGCCGACGCGTGGAGGGCTTCTGCGAGCGACAATCCTTAGGGCGAGCTGGAGATCCCTACTGAGTTTCGGGAGAGGAATCCCGGTAAGGGTTTAGACTCTCCCTTCGTTCGGATGTGTTTTGAACTGATCTAATTTGATTTCGACTTTGCAGGTTTTTACATTCCGGCGGTCGAGGAGCTGCCCTTTGATTTCCGGGTTGTCTGGGAGCGGATACGGAGCTTGTCAGACGGCGATCTTGACGCTAGCCGGATCAATAAGGAGAGTCGTTGGTTTTCGGCTCGGCTATTCCATTTCCCGAGACATCTCTCGGTACCAGGTATGAGTTTCCGCGACCTTCACTTTCTAGGCGATCGCCTTACTTGAGGAAAATATCTAACTGTTGATCGATCGTCTTAACTGTAGAGGTTCGCTTTCCTCGCTTTTTGGAGCACCCGCCGGAGATTGCCATGTCGAATCCTGGAGTTCTGGGCCGTCTCCGCCACAAGAAGTCGTCTCGGGCCCCACCTGTTGCGCTGCCAATTGTTCCGGAGGCGGAGCCTCGCGTGGAGCCGATCGTGGCTGAGGAGGGAGTTCCGGAGGAGGGGCTTCGATCGAATCGCAAAAGGCCGAGGTCGGAAGAAACTTCGGTTTCTGCCCCTGTCAACGAGGTACCGATCACCGCGCCTCCGATCACCGTTCTTTCTCTGGAGAATGAGCCGCCCTCTGTGGCTTTTTTGCGAGAGATGGCGATCGCTGACGCTGAGACTTCTCGAGGGAAACCGTACTTCGGTCGCGACCCCGAGAGGGCTGAGAGGTAGATTGCATTTTTGGGTTGAAACTTACATTTGCGTAGGAGTTGCGTTAACTTTGTTGTATTGATGTAGGATCCGTCGCACAGATCCATCTTGCCCGCCGATGGTGTTGGATTTCTTAGCCAGTCGATCTCCTCGCCAGTCCTGTGACATCCCACAATAAGTCAGCAAGGCCGCTTCTGCTCTACCGAAGGCCTGGACGACCGATCTAGATGCGATCGCTCATCAGCGATCGGGGAGTACGATGCAGTTTGTTCTCGCCCTTTCTATCCAAACGGCGACCATGGCTATCCAGGCTGCGCAGGAGTTTGAGGGGCGACCTTCCACTATTCGCCTGCAGGCAGATCTCGAGGCGGCTCGGAAAGAGAATGCCGAGTTCGCCGATAAGATCGTGGCAATGGAGAAGGACTCTTTGGAGGCACCCAAGCGGGCGAGCCAAGAGCTTGAGCTGGCGAGGAAGGAAACCGAGTTGTCTCGTTTGGCGGTTGACCGATTTCGGGACAAGATGATGAATGTCGTCCGGGCGCAGAAGGTTGCTGAGGAGGAGGCCGCTCGTCAGAAGGTGATGATCGCTCGGTTGACTAGCGAGCTGGCGGAGTCGAGGGAGAAGGTAGCTGCGGGGGAGGCCGAGCTCCAAGGGTCGCAACAGGCGATGGCGGAGCTGAAAAGAGAGGTAGAGGCGACCAAGGCTGATCCCTTTCAAAACTTGGAGTTTGTCAGCAAGTTCGCCTATTATATGGCGTTCGCCGACTCGATCCGAGTAGCTAAGAAGGGAGGTTTGGAGGTCGGGCCTCTTGCTGAGAACTTCAAGGCGTATGCGTTGGAGCATCCTCTCCATCCTGCTTTCTCCTTGCCGATTTTGGATCTCTCGGAGCTTGGCGTGGATCTGAGCTGGTATCCGACTCCGGCGAACATCGTTCATCCTGACGATCCGGAGGACGGGGAGGTCGCTCCGGAAACTGGGGAAGGATCACAGGTCGAGCCGACGGCTGAAGGTGAAGGCCAGGCAGAGGCCTGAGGCTCTTCGCTCTTGCTTGCTTGTTTTAGCTTTTTGTCTTGTAGTTTTGTAGTTTTCTCTTTGTAGCATTTTGGTCTTCGGGCGGCCATGTATTTTGATCCTTCAAGCAATGAAATGAATGTTTGATTTTCTGACTTATCACTTGAATGATTGTTATTTTTGAGTCTTTGTTTGACTTTGTACAAATGTGTGAGGAGAGATCGTTGCGAGGGTAGTTCCAAATGAATTGATAAACTCATAAAGATAACTTTTACAACAAATTCGATCGCTGCACAACATCTGAAAAATGACGACCTCCGTATGTGGTTGAATAGGGAAGATTGTCGTATAGGTAGTCCGCACTCTTCCCCCTTGTTTTTATTCACTTAGTGAAAGTAAGGGGATGAAAATAATTCGTTGAGTGAGCGGTCGTCAACTTTGTCGAATCCTCGAGGACGGTCGTCCGTCTTGAGGAACCATGTACGATCGCGGAGTTCGATGGACCGACTCCCTGATCATGTCTTGTGCGCGAACGACATTGTATGTCTCGTGACTCATTTGATTGTGAGGGTTCTCTATTAGGCTGCGCCTCGCCTCGTATTTAAACGAAGGGCATGCGGTCTTGGTCTAGAGGAGTCCTTGCGCGGGGCAGCGTCGGATGATTCAACTCCACGCCCGCGGCTTGTTAGCTCTGCTTCCACCTCGGGTCGCCATGACGATGGCGACCCTCGACGGTGTACGTTGAGATGGGGGTAGTGACGTGTCGCATTGTCCGGGTTCACCACGTTAAATGATGAACCTTTGAGGGCGGGCAATCGTGTCCACTGATTAATTTTGGAGGGCTCTCAGACTACGCCGGCCTCCTATTTAAACGAAGGGCGGGCGATCTTGTCCCAAAGGGACCTTGCATGGCCTAAGCAGTTGGTTCCATCGACCACGAGGACCATGGCTGCACTCTTCTACCTTGGATCGTCATGTAGATGCCGACCTTCGATGGTGTACGTTGTGCGGGGGAGGCGATCTCGTGCCTTAGTCCATCATGTTAGATGGTGAACTGTAGATGGCGAGCGAGTCCTCCAGTTTCCTAAATAAGGATGGAGATCGGGGACACTTCCGAGGTTCCCTTCTCTTGATTGAAGCATGTAGAGACGATCGCCGAGGTTGTTCTAGGGGTCGGCTCGTATGAGCTTCCCAACCTGTTTGTGATCGACTCGGACGATTGTGTATAGAGATCGATTAGGGATTCGGCTAATCCAATAGGCTGTCCAACTTGCCCTCCTCGAACAATCTCCAGAGCTGTTTGAGGAGGTCGCGACATTGGTTGGTGCTGTGGCCGGGACTCTTATGGTAGGCACAATATTGATTGTTGTCCAGGTGAGCGTGGTCCCTTATCGCCTTTGGCTTGTTTAGCGGTTCGTGCCCCTTGATGGCATAGAAAATATGGGCTGGAGTTCGGTTGAACGTATGGAGGAGATGGGCCTCCATGTCCTCGAAGGCCTTGAGATCTCTGGGTGGCTTGGCGATCGCCTTCCTTGATTTGGCGATCGCCTTCTTTCGGGCAGGAGGTGGCGCTTCTTCGCCTTGGTGGAAGGTGAGTAGCCTTGCCTGGCCAGAAAGTCGGCAGCCTTAGCATGGAAGATCGCGTAGGTTGGGGGAATATCCTTGGTGAGATGTCTAAACATGGGTGAATGACCATAGAATCCCCCCAGGACCGAAAAGAGAGCGAGCTCGTCAGTGACAGGTTCGCCGGTGAGGATGATTTCGTCTACTCGGTCGATGTAATCTGCGTCGGTTTCGTCTTTCCCCTACCTGATTTTCATCACGCGGTGGGGTCCTTCTGGTCTGGCGACCTTGGTGGCGAAGTATGACGTGAAGTCATTCGCCAGTTTCTCAAAGGAGATGATCGATCGTGGTGGTAGTGAGGCGTACCACCTATGGGCCAGCTCGCCCAATGTTAATAGGAAGATCCGGCACTTGGTTGCATCAGATGCCCCACACCCAGTCATGTAGATTCCGAATTTACTCAGGTGGGTTTCGGGGTCCGATCTCCCTTCATACAAAGGTGTTTTGGGAGGAGCGATCGTTGGTTGCAAGGGGGCAAGCTCGATGTGGACCACGAGTGGCTCGGTCGGCCCGGTGATCTTTCTGCTGGCGCATGCCCCAGTGTCCAAGAGTGCTTTCATCTTGTCGAGCTGGCGTTGCATAGCGGCCATCGCCGTGGCCTGGCTGCTTGCGACTCGGCGCTCGGAGCGGGAGCCGAGGTGATCGAGTACTGATCCCCTGGCAATCGGGGCGGGAATCAAACGGCTGACCTGCGTTCGGGTGTGAGTTGGGTAGGCTGAACTCCTGGTGACGGATTCGGATTCCGTCTTCTCGTGGTTGGAAACAGAATGCCCCGGTCGCCAGGATGGGTCACACCCCAAGCGATTGAATACGGATCCGTCCGGTCGTGCGAGAGCCCTTTCTCGCGAATTGGGGCTTTCTCGCGATCGCTCGCCCAGTAGCCCGTTGAATTTCCATTTTCCCATGCGGCGGACGATCAAGGGAGTTATTGCGGGTGACGCGCATGCTCTCCGTCGCTCCTCTAGGATGGCCATAGCCTCCTCGATCTGTTCCTCGGTTTGGAACTGGTCGAGTGAGAGGTTGGGGCCATCTCTCAGGTGCGGGATCGAGAGTCTCGCATTACCGCAGCTTCCCCCGGTCGTCGGCTGGGGTTCGCATTGAGCCGGGATATGGTGTCCGGCGGTTCGGAGAGTGGCTCTCTTCGATGTACCGGCGGATGTCATGATTCTGAAGGTTTTCTTTGAAGCGCAGTGAGTGTCACTTTAAGTATATGCCCCGAGAACAGTGAGTGTTTTCAGGATGGTAGGAATGAAATTTTCAGGGTTAGATCCCCTTCCTCTTGTAACACCCCCAATCCACTCAGGGATATTACACACCGTAGACCCTTTCCTCGAGGATCTACCAGGCTGATAACTAAAATCAAACATCTAAACATCGCCTTTAAGGCTAAAATGACTCAGTAGACCGATTTGGTCTTTCAACAAAAACATATAACTCCATTCCAAACACATACCCACGCAGGGTCAAAATACAATAAACTCCCGTACAACGGGAAAAAAATACTGCAGCGGAAAGGAAAATACAACTAGACCAATACGACATCAACGGATCCTTGTGTGATTAGTATCGTTCATCTTTCATCATTCTTCGTGCCGACCCTGTGTTATGCTCCAAAACCTGAATGCAAAAATAGACATCCACCCCCCGAATACTCGGGGGTTAGCAAAACTCCACTGCTTTGCTAGTGCAAGTACAAGTGCAAAAATACGAGCCATACAATTCACATTCCACGAATAACAATAACCAGGAATCCTAAAAAATCCAAAAGTAACGAAAAGTACTTCCCGAGGCAAGAGTTTGGGTAAAACATTCCAAAACCGAAAGACCACACTTAAAGGGAAACAATTTATGAAACAGTATAAAATGCCTTCGAGAGTTTTAATAGAAAACAATTTAGGATTATCAAATACTTATCGTTCCAAAAATCAACAGGGGTCACAGCCCAAAGGTTTTGTTTTCGCAAATAGAAAACAGACAACAATTCACAGGGTTAAAACCCATGTCACGTGTCCTCGACGGACGTAAAATCAATACCAACTGGTGAAGTTTCACTCGTGAACCCAGGTCGAAGCCATTGGAATTCCCTCCGTGGTCCCGTCGAACCCTCCCGAGGTGAGCAAACAGATTCACAAAACACAGTACTCACATCGCCTAGGACCGGGTCGAAGCCACAAATCCCACTCCGTGATCCCGTCGGACCCACCCGAGCTGGCTAGCGAAATATTCAAGCACCACACGTCGCCTAGGACCGGGACGAAGCCACGAATCCCACTCTGTGATCACGTCGGACCCACCCAAGCTGGCTAGCGAATCAATCATGCACAAATAACATATCACACCAAGAATATCCAAACAATTCACCCAGAGGCATCAAACACTTAGCAAAACACCACGTCAAACCACAATGCACCGAAATGAAACAATATACGTCCACACGCAAATACCAAGTGCATTATCAACACCAAACATATCCATAGGATTCACATAGTCACTTACAACCCATACAATTTACAAAACACACGCGTTTTAAAGTGAGCCCTTAACGAGGCTAGCCGAATCTTTTGAAAACTCGTTTCAAACAATCAAACAAATATATAAAGACAATCACCAATTATCATATTCACAAAACAAAAATTGTATGGACAAGGTACTTGCCTCGAATAAGAACAACGCGGAGAATCGACCGAATTAGGTTGTCACGAACCGACCACGAACACCCGCCGACTCCACCGAACGTTAACCCGTGACAATAAACTACGAACAACAATAACAACAATGAAAACGAGTTCCATAACACGTCCTAAAGTCATTGAATTGAACGGACGAACGACACAAATTCAAGAGTTTCCCCCAAAATGGCCAAGAACACAAAAATACGATCATAATGAGAATCAAGGTCAAAAACGGAAATCCCACCAAACTATCGAAGGGAAACTCATTGGGACATTTAATCGAACACTCAATGTTCGATAACTCCCAAGAACACTCGAATCACTAATCGAGTTGAACAAACTCGAAATATGGATATACAACCCATAGAACACGATTAATAACATCATACTACACCAACCGATGTATCAAAATCGGGCTAGAATCGAAATCAAGAACAAATTCTCCGAAACGTCAACTTGATGGAAAATCGAGAAATATACCTTGATTCGACGAAATACACGGATTGGATGATGATATAATCAACAAGGATCTTCCAAAACATCTTGGAATTGAGTAGGATCGACCAAGAACCCATTTCCCGTCGCACCCGTCGCCAGCCGCCGAAAGAAGGAGAAAATCGAGTAAAAATGAAGTCTGGCCGAGCCCAGGCTATATATAGCCGGCAGGGTTACGGCCGTAACCGGCAGTGCCTTACGGCCGTAACTCGGCCCTTACGTCCGTACTTGGCAGGCCTTATGGCCATAACGGGCATTCGTCAAAAAATCAGTCCAGCAACTGTCGGGCACTTACGGCCGTAACTGGCACACATTACGGCCGTAACCGGCCTTCGTCCGGAAGATGCCCAGCGCCCGTACGGCTGTACCCGATCACACTTACGGCCGTAACTGGCACACATTACGGCCGTAACCGGCACCTTACGGCCGTAACTCGGCCAGGCCAGGCCCTGCTCTGGCCGTGACTCGGCCGTGACCACTCCGATGGCCCGGACGACCCCGAAACCCGAACCTGAGTAAAAATTGGAGATACGGTTACGAACTACTCGCAAAGACGAATCCAAGCGTTAAGAGAACACACAATTCCGACTACCCGAAGTGTCGGAATTCGACAACGGAAGTAATTACTCCAAACTTTGGGAAATTACAAAAATGGCCCAAAACGTCCGAAAATCACGATACGTGATCGAATAACCAAACCGAAGTTCACAACACGTATAACAAAGTTAAACGAACTTACGGGAAACTCGAAAGCAATGATTTCGACCGAGATTCGCAAGAATCGAACTCAAGTGCGGAAAAGTCGCTAAAAAGCACGGAACTCAACAAAACAACACCGAAACGAACTCGGATGACAAAAAGTGCAAAATTAATCATTCTCGAAATGACGAAACCGTCACGAGCTAGTCGTCAAAACGGACTTCCGCCGAAAAAAAGAAAATTACCGAAATTCGAAATTGCGGATATTACATTCTACCCTCCTTAAAAGAAGTTTCGTCCCGAAACTTAAAACAGGTAGGGGGAAGCAATATACCCGCCAGGAAAACTCGACGAGATACACAAAACTGAAAACTCGTGCCCAACGGCAAAACGCTGCAAGAAACGCAAAGAGACATACGACGTGAAAACACGCTCCACGACGACCAACACAATGCCACTGTAGAGACATAATAAAATCAATAAGTGACAAACGCCATCAAATAGATAGTACAATCAGGTCGATTATCCGAACAATCACAAAACACAACGAATGAAGATCAATACGATTGACCAACCCAACGGTTCATCAATCCAAACGCGAGTCAAATGCTGAACAAATACGGAATTCCACCGCCCAAGGGTTGGAAGATCGAAAACGAGACTAATTTCCCGAACTTAAGGGAATTAGGAAGGAGTCTGAACGCTCAACAATCACGAAACGAGATCAACAAAAACCGAACAATCAAACGATCGAACCACAAAGATCGAGACAACAAAAATCGAACGATCATGTTCGAATCACGAAGAACAATAAAATTCAAACAACAACTCCAAGGTTCACATCTCGACTCGAGACAATATATGATCCGGTGAAAACAACAACATATGCATTCACATAAGATCCACATGGAGGGAATAGAAATTGAAAAGTCACAACGACAAACGAGTTATTCCGAAACAATACCACGCTCGTTCGATCAACAAAAGCAAGGGGCAGGACAAGCTCAGAAAATATCAACGAACATAAACGAGTCGACAGAGTCGAAAATACAGAAGTTCAAAATCAGATCCACTTCGAATAAAGGAACTAGTAGAATCAAAAGATGTTACTTCCGAACAAGGTTCACAAGAATCGAACCGAACTCGGAAAAGTTACAGCGATAACCAGATCGACCCAAAACAAGATCACAGCTTGTTCGAACGATGAAACCGAAAGACAGAACATGTTCAGACAGTATCAACGAACACGAGCGAATCGATAGACTTGATAGAGAGAGAATACGGAATTCAAAAATGATACGGGCATTACATTCGACCTCTTATAAAAGAAAGTCGTCCCCGCAACACACAATAACGGAAAAAAGGTAACAACACAAAAATCAACCGACAGAGTAATCTCCCATGGGCCTCTCAGAGCCGATCCTGATATCTGTGCTGAAGCGCGAACTCCGAAAGTCTCGGTAGCCAATTCGCAAAACTGAATTTGGTGTCCCTCGAGTCCACACTCGAAATGTGTTACTGACGAGAAGGACAAATTGCACATACATTCCCCCGGCACATCACGGATGAAATGCCTCGGCTCGGCATACCGAAAATACAAACGCTAGATACAATGTAACATAACACCGCAAAACAACATACTGGAGATGCCAACTCAGCACAACAAGGAATCATAATACATATCATATACAACGATTACCATCGTAAAGTAATTCACACACAAACACTACAATAACGACGGTATCGTTTGGCGACCTCAATGGCCCGAACGATAACCAGCACGTAATACAAACATCATGAAACAATCACCCATGTGTATAAATGCACAAAAAATCCAAGCTTTAACAACTCACACTAGTGCGACAACACGCAAATCACCACGAGGCGATAAACAGTAAACACCAGTTCACACCTCTCACAGAGGGCTACTACAAAAAAAATGTGTGGCAACGCCTCGACGTTCATGCCACCAATTCAATCATAATTCGGAGGGCTAACACCCTAACAACAATACCAACATCATACACACCTTCTCCGACCACAAGCAGGAAATGATGGGTTTTAAAAACGAAAACCACCTTATGAAAACAGTTTGGGAACACCAGTTGATCTTGAGTATCATTTTACAAAAAGTTGAACAAACATCATTTTCGAGACTTTGGAGAACCATTTCACATCGATAAAAAAAATGAGGACACTTTCTCTTAGTGAAAAACTTTCAGAATATTCGACCCTCGGGTCTAAGTAAAAGCGTTTATAAAACACTGAAAATATCTCAAAATATTTTGGTCCTCGAGGTAAAAGAATTTTGAAACATATTGTGGCACCTTGGAAGTGCCACGAGAAAACAATTCATTTTAAATGTACATCTCGAAATTTATTTCTAAGATACTCAAGGTTTTCAAAGATAATTCAATGGGCTAGAATGCCCAAAAATTTCAGGTAATTACACGAAACACTATAGCGCTGTGGGTCCCGCGCCGGAACCCACCAGGCTAAAAACCATTTACAACGTCAAAAATGCCGATGACGGTAATATTTCAAAAACTCACAAAAGCCATTTACAAAATGCTAAATACCGTCATAAGAATTTCGCCAAAACGATCAAGGCCATAATGCCAAAAACTCGGTTAAGGGAATCGGTTTTCGAAATAAAACTCCGTCGGTAAAATACCGAAAGTCATTACAAAAGAACTCAGGCAACGGATAAAAGAAATAAAGTCAAACATGCACAATCCAGCAACACTACTCCTCATATGAACGAAATATGAGGGTCAAATAACCACATATCAAGAAATCAAAATCCATAAGAGGATTCCATCACTCAACAAATAATCATAAAAATAGCTCGTGTCACATGAGGCACAACACAAAGAAGGGAGACTTACATCCACAGGTCGCACGAAGATGATGATCGCCCACGATACTAATCACGACCAACAAACTCAAACGACGCGTCGCGACACGACTTAGTCAGACAAAATCCGACAAGACAAAACTCAACAGACACCACTGACCCGACAGCCTAGGTTTCCACAACCTAAGCTCCGATACCATTTATGTAACACCCCCAATCCACTCAGGGATATTACACGTCGTAGACCCTCTCCTCGAGGATCTACCAGGCTGATAACTAAAATCAAACATCTAAACATCGCCTTTAAGGATAAAATGACTCAGTAGACCGATTTGGTCTTTCAAGAAAATCATACAACTCCATTCCAAACACATACCCACGCAGGGGTCAAAATACAATAAACTCCCGTACAACGGGAAAAAAATACTGCAGCGGAAAAGAAAATACAACTAGACCAATACGACATCAACGGATCCTCGTGTGATTAGTATCGTTCATGTTTCATCATCCTTCGTGCCGACCCTGTGTTATGCTCCAAAACCTGAATGCAAAAATAGACATCCACCCCCCGAATACTCGGGGGTTAGCAAAACTCCACTGCTTTGCTAGTGCAAGTACAAGTGCAAAAATACGAGCCATACAATTCACATTCCACGAATAACAATAACGAGGAATCCTCAAAAATCCAAAAGTAACAAAAAGTACTTTCCGAGGCAAGAATTTGGGTAAAACATTCCAAAACCGAAAGACCACACTTAAAGGGAAACAATTTATGAAACAGTATAAAATGCCTTCGAGAGTTTTAATAGAAAACAATTTAGGATAATCAGATCCTTATCTTTCCAAAAATCAACAGGGGTCACAGCCCAAAGGTTTTGTTTTCGCAAATAGAAAACCGACAACAATTCACAGGGTTAAAACCCACGTCACGTGTCCTCGAAGGACGTAAAATCAATACCAACTGGTGAAGTTTCACTCGTGAACCCAGGTCGAAGCCATTGGAATTCCCTCCGTGGTCCCGTCGAACCCTCCCGAGGTGAGTAAACACATTCACAAAACACAGTACTCACATCGCCTAGGACCGGGTCGAAGCCACAAATCCCACTCTGTGATCCCGTCGGACCCACCCGAGCTGGCTAGCGAAATACTCAAGCACCACACGTCGCCTAGGACCGGGATGAAGCCACGAATCCCACTCCGTGATCCCGTCGGACCCACCCGAGCTGGCTAGCGAATCAATCATGCACAAATAACATATCACACCAAGAATATCCAAACAATTCACCCAGAGGCATCAAACACTTAGCAAAACACCACGTCAAACCACAATGCACCGAAATGAAATAATATACATCCACACGCAAATACCAAGTGCATTATCAACACCAAACATATCCATAGGATTCACATAGTCACTTACAACCCATACAATTTACAAAACACACGCGTTTGAAAGTGAGCCCTTAACGAAGCTAGTCGAAGCTTTTGAAAACTCGTTTCAAACAATCAAACAAACATATAAAGACAATCACCAATTATCATATTCACAAAACAAAAATTGTATGGACAAGGTACTTTCCTCGAATAAGAACAACGCGGAGAATCGACCGAATTAGGTTGGCACGAACCGACCACGAACCCGCCGACTCCACCGAACGTTAACCCGCGACAATAAACTACGAACAACAATAACAACAATGAAAACGAGTTCCATAGCACGTCCTAAAGTCGTTGAATTGAACGGACGAATGACACAAATTCAAGAGTTTCCCCCAAAATGGACAAGAACACAAAAATACGATCATAATGAGAATCAAGGTCAAAAACAACGGAAATCCCACCAAACTATCGAAGGGAAACTCATTGAGACATTTAATCGAACACTCAATGTTCGATAACTCCCAAGAACACTCGAATCACTAATCGAGTTGAACAAACTCGAAATATGGATATACCACCCATAGAACACGATTAATAACATCATACTACACCGACCGATGTATCAAAATCGGGCTAGAATCGAAATCAAGAACAAATTCTCCGAGAAGTCAACTTGAAGGAAAATCGAGAAATATACCTTGATTCGACGAAATAAATGGATTGGATGATGATATAATCAAGAAGGATCTTCCAAAAAATCTTGGAATTGAGTAGGATCGACCAAGAACTCCATTTCCCGTCGCACCCGTCGCCAGCTGCCGAAAGAAGGAGAAAATTGAGTAAAAATGAAGTCTGGCCGAGCCCAGGCTATATATAGCCGGCAGGGTTACGGCCGTAACAGCGGATGCCTTACGGCCGTAATTCGTCAAAAATCGATCCGGCAAGCGCCGGGCACTTACGGCCGTAATCGCACACATTACGGTGCATGAAGCCTTCGTCCGGCAGAAGCCCAGCGCCCGTAAGGCCGTACCCGCTCACACTTACGGCCGTAATCGCACACATTACGGCCATAACCGCACCTTACGGCCGTAACTCGGCGAGCAGGCCTGCTCGTAGTGACTCGGCCGTGGCCACTCCGACGGCCCGAATGACCCCGAAACCCGAACCTGAGTAAAAATCGGAGATACGGTTATGAAGTACTCGCAAAGACGAATCCAAGCATTAAGAGAACACATGATTCTGACCACCCGAAGTGTCGGAATTCTACAACAGAAGCAATTACCCCAAACTTTGGGAAATTACAAAAATGGCCCAAAACGTCCAAAAATTACGATACGTAATCGAATAACCAAACCGAAGTTCACAACACGTATAACAAAGTTAAACAAACTTACGGGAAACTCGAAACAGCAGTTTTGACCGAGATTCACAAGAATCGAACTCAAGTGCGGAAAAGTCGCTAAAAAGCACGGAACTCAACAAAACAACACCGAAACGAACTCGGATGACAAAAAGTGCAGAATTAATCATTCTCGAAATGATGAAACGGTCACGAGGTCGTCGTCAAAATGGACTTCTGCCAAAAAAAAAAATTACCAAAATTCGAAATTGCGTATATTACACCTCTAGCGCCAATTGTTGCTACCCAAAATATTATCCGGAGGTAGATATTGCTGGAATGGATGGATAGAAAACAAATGCGAGATCACTTCCGTGAGAAAGATAAATAGCACAAGATTTTCCGGGGTTGTTAGTCCCGGGCTTGAATGCTCTCGCGAGATATTATTAATACTAATATTCGGGGATACAAGTACTAATGTAAGAATACAATTACAATGAGTGTAAAGATTCTTGTTATCTTAGCTAGTGAGCGTGTAGATTGCCGGAAGAACCAGATGTGATGCTCTGTGAGTTCTTGTAACAAAGGAGATGAACAGTCGCGGCGGTGAGAGATCGACAGTCTCTCACGGCGAGTATTAGCTGGATGCTTGAGCTCCTGGGCTTATGAATCTCCTAGAATCTGTCTTGTGGAGACTTCTTGCCTCTGCCGATCGTCTTATGGATGAGAGATTCGGAGAGAGAAATCCTAAGATGGATTCTGGCGAGAAAGCTGGGAGCTTGATGGTATGTATGTTCTTCTGTATTTCCGTGAATGAAATCGGAATGTAAGTGAATGACTTCGGAACCTTTTTCCAGTAGGAGGAGGTTCTCTATTTATAGGACTTGGATATGACAGGCGGTCGCCTTTTCTGTATTATAATAATCGGGCGATCGTCTTTTAGCACATGGGCTTGTTCCCGTAAAGTCCGCGGCTGCTATTGGGAGCCAGCTGTACGGTCCAATGGGGAGCCTGCACGCGTCCTGAGTCGCTGTCATGGGCAGTCCCACTTTGTAACTTTCGGCGGACCTGTCAGTAGGTGAGGTAGGTGACAGGCTGGGGTCAAAGGTCTTGTCTGTCAGCGCCTTTTGTGGATCTGCACGTGGGTGCTATTCTGAGATCCAGTCTTCGATGACTTTACCGGGCGATCGTCTCTGTTCGGGGCGTAGGCCGATTGTCCTTAGCCAGACATTAGAGTCGATCGCCAGATGCCAAAGGGCGATCGCCTAGGGAGTCGATCGCTAGGTACCTGATGGTGGTCTGGTATCTTCGATTAGGCGAGCTAGACATAGTTTGCCTGGTGTTGACTCGGTCGCTCGGCCTTACAGTCGATCGCCTGTCGGGATGAATAAATCTTGACACAACAATTTGAAAGGATATGTGAAAGTATAAATGTTGTCCGAATGGGACAAGGTTTCAAAGTGATTTTTGCTGACACAATATTTTTAAAATTATTGATGAAAATACTCATACAATGTTTGATACAGATTTTCAAAGTTCTTTACGAAGCTCAATTTCGAGGATGAAATTTTTTTAAAGGGGGGAGGATTGTAACGACCCAATACTTATTTAAATGCTATTTATTTTGCTAACGATCATAGATTTTGATTTTTTATTATTTACAGGTTGTCCGATACTTGGACCGATACATTCCTAGCATAAAATGAAGGACTTAAAAGGAAAATATTTCAAAATAAATTATAAGGACCGGGAAGCTCGGGAAAATTGATCAAAGCAATGAAAGCCGTGAAATTACTGAAGCAGGGATGTCATGGACTTTGGTGCTATGTCATGAGGAAAGAGGAAGGAGTAGAGCTCTCATCTATTCCAGTTGTGAATGAATTCTCCGGTGTATTTCCTGACGAACTACCTGGGTTACCTCCGCAGAGAGAGGTGGAATTCACTATCGAATTAGAGCCTGGAGCCGCTCCTATTTCCAGAGCACGATACCGCATGGCGCCAACCGAGATGTATGAACTCAAGAAGCAACTGGAGGAATTGTTACAGAAGGGTTATATTCAACCTAGCATTTCTCCTTGGGGAGCGCCCGTTCTCTTTGTCCGGAAGAAAGACAGATCCCTCCGACTGTGTATTGATTACAGGGAGCTCAACAAAGTGACAATCAAGAATAAGTTTCCTATACCTCGGATCGACGACTTATTTGATCAACTGCAAGGGGCAAGGGTATTCTCGAAGATTGACTTGCGATCAGGATACCATCAGTTGAGAATTAAGAAATCGGATATACCTAAGTCTGCTTTCAGGTCCCGGTACGGGCATTATGACTTTGTAGTGATGCCCTTTGGACTTACAAATGCTCCTGCGGTATTCATGCAATTGATGAATCGGGTATTCTTAGAATACTTGGATAAATTTGTGGTCGTCTTCATTGACGACATTTTGATATATTCGAAGGACACAGTGGAGCATGCCAAACATTTGCGTGTGGTTTTGAGCACCTTGAGGAAGGAACAGCTGTATGCAAAGCTTTCTAAATGCGAGTTCTAGCTTAGGGAAGTAACTTTCCTTGGGCATGTGATATCAGCTGACGGAGTTCAGATGGACCCAAAGAAAGTCGAAGCAATCTTGGAATGGTAAGTTCCTAATAACGTGAAAGAAGTCCGGAGTTTCCTAGGACTTGCTGGATATTATCACGGCTTTGTAGAGGGATTTTCCAAAATTGCTCGTCCGCTCACTCAGCTGTTACAGAAAACTCAAAAGTTTACGTGGGATGAGAAATGCCAGACTGGTTTTGATGAACTTAAGAAAAGACTGACGACAGCACCTATATTAGCGTTACCAGATGGGACTGGTGGATTCATGGTATACAGCGACGCTTCAAATCAGGGTCTGGGATGTGTGTTGATGCAAAAGGATAAGGTGATTGCCTATGCTTCTCGGCAATTGAAACCGTACAAGGTTAATTACCCGACTCATGATCTGGAGCTAGCAGCTGTAGTCTTTGCATTGAAAATTTGGATACATTATTTGCACGGCACTCATTGTCAGATCTTTACAGATCATAAGAGCCTCAAGTATATTTTCAGCCAGAAAGAATTAAACATGAGGGAGAGAAGGTGGATGGAATTGATCAAGGATTACGACTTGGAGATTCTCTACCATCCGGGTAAAGCAAACGTAGTAGCCGATGCTTTGAGCCGTAAACCTGTTTCTCTTCGAGTGTTGGAAGCACTTACATCCCAAACCAGCATTCAGCGGGAACTGATCCGCGAAGGGATTGAAGTATGGGCACCAGGAATCCAAGGGCAACTATATGTGATGGAACTGACTTCATCACTAGTCGAGGAGATCAAATCTAAGCAGTTGAACGATTCTCTGATCCTTCGGTTATGTGACGAAGTAAAGAAAGGAAAAGCCCCAGGATTCGTGATACAAGATGATGGAGTTATGAGATTTCAGAGTCAACTTTGCGTTCCCGATGATGATGATTTGAGACGGGCAATTCTGAAAGAAGCTCATGGTGCACCTTATTCTATCCACCCGGGCAGCAGTAAGATGTATAAGGATCTAAAACAAAACTTCTGGTGGGGGAATATGAAGAAGGACGTAGCATAATACGTTTCGAAGTGTTTGACTTGTCAGCAGGTTAATATTGAACATCAGCGACCTGCCGGAATGTTAAAGCCGCTTCCGATCCCTGAGTGGAAGTGGGAGGATATCTCGATGGATTTCATCACCAGTATGCCAAGGACTAGAACGGGAATGAACATGATTTGGGTTATAGTTGATCGACTAACCAAGTCAACTCATTTCCTAGGAATTAAAGATACATGGGGACCCGAGAGATTGGCGCGAGTATTTATTGCGGAGATAGTCAGATTGCATGGGACGCCGAAGACCATTATTTCGGATCGAGATGTTCGCTTCGTGTCGCACTTCTGGAAGGCAGTTCACAGGGCTTTGGGGACTGAGCTCAATTTTAGCACGGCTTATCATCCCCAAACGGATGGTCAGTCTGAAAGGACTATACAAACAGTAGAAGACATGCTTAGAGCTTGTGCTTTGGATTGGTCAACTGATTGGGAAATTCATTTGCCATTGATTGAATTCACCTACAATAATAGTTGGCATGCTTCTATTAAGATGGCACCATTTGAAGCTTTGTGCGGGAGAATATGTCCATCACCCCTGTGCTGGGATGATTCTTCGGACTTGATCGGGATGGAACCGGAATTGATAGTTCTGACTCAAGAGAAGATAGCTTTGATTCGAGAGAGACTGTTGACTGCCCAGAGTCGACAGAAGTCTTATGCAGACGTACGTCGTTGCCCTCTAGAGTTCGACGCTAGGGACCATGTACTATTGAAGGTGTCTCCTACACGAGGGATTTTCCGTTTTAGGAGGAGAGGTAAGCTAAGTCCGAGATATATCGGGCCATTTGTGGTCCTAGAGAGAGTTGGGGATTTAGCATACAGGTTGGCCTTACCGCCATCGCTGAGTCACGTTCACAATGTGTTTCACGTATCCCAATTATGGAAGTATGTACCGGACCCCAGTCACGTTATTTATTTCGACGAGATCGAGATAGCTAATGATGGCACCTTCGAAGAGAGACCAATTAAGATACTTTAGAGTCGGATCAAACAATTGAGGAATAAACAAATACACTTGGTTAAAGTACAATGGTCACGACACGGAGTTGAAGAGGCCACTTGGGAAACGGAGGACAGTATGAAGACTAGATATCCGGAGTTGTTTTCATCTTAAGTTTCGGGACGAAACTTCTTTTTAGGGAGGAAGGATGTAATACCCTAGATTTCTGATATGTATTTGGAACTTGTGATATTGTAATTGTTGCACTTTGATCTGAGTATTATTCTCCGTATTTCATAATCTGGTGTAGTTGAGCGTATGATTTCATGAATGTGATTTATAAATTGTGTTTCTGCGCTTGTAGCGCACGCTATCATCTAAGTGTAGCGTACGCTAACTTGGATCCATAACGCACGCTACGAAGGAACCTTAGCGCACGCTATACATAGTCAATATGATTGAGACGTGTGGTAGGTGAGATCAGGCTGGGGATCTTGGTCGGATTGTGTCGGGATGAACCTGGACGGCTTTCGGGAAAAAGCCAAGTCAACGCGTTAGCGCACGCTACACTCATGAGGGTAGCGCACGCTAAAGGCTGAGTACAGTGAAATCAGTAACGTTTCAAATAGCCGTTAGCGCACGCTATGAATATGGACTAGCGCGCGCTAATAACCATTTTCTATATATAGGACATCATCCTTTTTCATATTTTCAGATTTTTCACTCCCCCATTCGAATTCTTGAACTTAGAAAGACACTCTCTTCATCCTAAACACTTCTTGCCGGCATCCAAGCTCATGTTGAAGATTGTAGATCATTGGAAGATTGGTGTTCAAACCTTCGGCGTTGGATTGCTTCGAATTTCCTCCTTGTTCTTCACTACTTTGAGGTAGGTGATTCTTCACCAATATTAGTAGTATTCTAAAGGACGTTTTTGATTATGTTTTGGGATTTACCTGGTCAGTTAGATTCACAAGTAGTCGATCATCATGTGTTAGAAGGATATTTTTGACGTTTCGGCACTTATTCATCGTATAATCCTTTGAACCTTTTTAGTATATGGACTCCTAAGCATATTCATGTATCTTCAAACCGATTATGACCAGTAGGTGGAGATTATCAAGTTGTTATGTTTTACACATTGGAATCATGCGTTTTGTAACGTAGGACGAAGGGAACTTAGCATACTTTCTCGAGATCAAGATGAATTATGGTGTAGTAATGATGATACGTATCCTGGTGTCTCGTAGTCATTTAATCCATAAAGATCTTTCATAAACCGTATGAGCATGATATGCACGGAGTTGGCATGTATTAACACAGAGGATTTCATGAGTTTTCATCACCTTTAGCTCAAGTTTTACCCAGTAGTGACTGCCATGCACGATTAGTGCAAGCTAAGATGTATATATTAACGTGCGCTATCGGGAATGAGTATCGTGCGCTACGTTGGATACGTAACGTACGTTATATCATCAGGCAGGGCAGTCGGCTGTTCATAGAAGACTGTCAGTACACAACTAGCGCATGCTAAACCTGGTCATTTGCGTACGTTAACGGGCAGGATTAGCGCACGTTACGTAGAGTACGTAGCGCGCGCTAAGTAGTTCAGACAGAATTCATTTTTTAAGAGCTTGCGGCCGCAAACCGGATTGTTAGACGTTCGTACGAATTGAGAGCAATTCTTTATTATTTCTTAGGTCCGAGCCTTTCATAGGGGACGATCGAGGGGCGGTGACATACGGACGCGTGTCATTTGTTGGAGTATTTCCATTCTTGCCATTTTCGAGGCAAGTATCATATGTTGAGTTTGATTTATATTGGAACCTTGATCATGCTTATGGTTTTGTTCATGTTGTCAAATATGAGATGTATTTCTGAAATTTCTCGTGGTATTCGTTGTTAATTGTTCGTATTGATGGACATATTGAAATGCATATATGTATGCATAATTGATTGGTTTATGGTATAAATGATCCGAGGGGATCATGAGGATCTATGCTGAGGGCGCTGGATCGAATGTCCACCATGCGTTGGTCCGACGGGATCATCATGGGGATCTATCTTTGAGGCCGGATCGCTGGACGGGTTTTCCACCATGCGTTGGTCACGGGATCATCATGGGGATCTATACCAAGGGTCTTTGGATTCTTTGGATTACCCTGTATTATGTTGATGGAATCGTGAGGATTCACATCGTTGGATTCCGATGACGGAAGTCCGTTTTGCATGTTTTATGATGCACTGATGATTTATGTACTATGATACTTGTACTAGCATTGTTTTGCTAACCCCTTCGGGGGTGGACATTGTTTTGATGTTCGTAGGCGAGGAGCGGGAAGCAACCACGCATGCAAACGGGACGATGAAATGGCTCAGTGATGTGGTTGATGTTTATTGTTATTGTGATTTGTCTTCTTGGTTCATTTAGTACTCGAGTACGTCTGTTTTAATAATGTCATTTCTATATGGTTATATAAGTTAACTCATTGGATCAGTTGAACCAAATCTGTATTTTGAACTTCAGTTGTACGATTGGATTATATTTGCATTTCTTTTAAATTAGCCTTGTAAATCCTTACTTAAAGGGTTTACGGCGCTGTAATTATTCCGAATATCTCGGGGTGTTACATCTTGTACTACCGTTTTACTTAATTCTGTTTTGTGAGTATTGACGGGCTTTATTTTTGAAAATTTTGTCTTGGATATTGAGAAGTTGTGTTTTCAGTATGTTGAGAGGAGGTCGTGGACGCGGACGTGGTCGTGGACGCGGACGTGGAAATATGAGACAGGAGGATTCCGCAACTACCCCAGAATTATCGGCTAGTAGAACCGATTCCCATTCTGGAGGGCAGCAGGGATCGGCGAATGACGACGCAAATCCTAACATGCCGGGAGTGCTTCAACAGGTGGTGGCTCAAATAAACTAGTTCGCTCAGGTAGTTGATCGCATGCAGACAGCGATGGGACAGCAGCACCACGAGGATAACCGGGAAGACAGATGGCTTGCTGAGGTGGTCAAATTGCACCCGCCAAAGTTTGACGGATCTGCTGAGGCACTTACTTGGGATCATTGGCTACAGGAGTTAGAGAAAATATTCGCGGGTATTAATTGTCCCGAGGACCGGAAGGTCCCCATTGCCCAGTATTTTCTAACTGGGGAGGCCTTTGGCTGGTGGGAAGCTATTCGGCCCGAGAATCATAATGCGGAGTGGACGGAATTCAAACTAATGATGGAAGCACAGTATTGCCCTCGTCCAGTTAGAGAGGCAAAAATCCGTGAGTTATTCTCACCACAGAGTTCGGAAGCAACTGTAACAGACATAATCAAAACTTTTAATCATCAGCTGACTTGTGTCCGACACTTGGTCAGAATGGAGGCAGAAAAGATTTTTCATTTCGATATGCGAATGAAGCCGGAGATTCAGCAGTACATGTCCGGATTCGAGTGTACTACGTTGCGACAGTATCAAGACAAAGCGCTGGCCTACGACTTGAAAGAGGCGGCGGTGGAGAAATCAGTGGAGGCAAAGAAGCAGAAAGTGACCGGCAGCTTTTCAGAAAACAAGAGTGGTGGGCCCCGCAAGGGCCAGTCTTCCTTTTATTCGGCTAGGAAACCTCCACATCCTTCTAGAGGTGGAAAGAAGTTCCGGACTACATTAGCAGTTTCGGACGCATCAAAGAAATGCTACAATTGTGGTCGAGCAGGCCATATTCGACGTGATTGCCCCGCATCTTCTGTGACTTGTTACGATTGTGGGCAAGAAGGGCACCGTGCGGCTTTCTGTGGAGTTGCTACTAGATCTTTTGGTACTCGCATTCTAGCGCCAGTTCCAAAGGAGGTAAGTGTGAACCAGACGCTGCAGAGTGGATTTCAGCAGCAAAATATTGGGAAGAGAGAGACATCCAGTGCTGGGTCCGTTCCTCCGCTCCTGTACGAGATGAGGAAATATGACGATCAGAACACTGCTGTTGCATCAGGTACGATTCAGATCCTTTTGCAACCAGTTAGTGTCTTATTCGATTCCGGAGCTACACATTCTTTCATATAATTGAACTGTGTTAATCGTTTAGAAATCTCGTGCTTATTTGATTGTGAACCATATGTTGTGGGTTTGCCGAGTGGAGAGATAATTGTGGGAACCCTAGAGGCTAGAGATTTTCCAATGTCTATAGGAGGGAGAGATTGGCCATCGAATCTTATTGTAGTTGACATCTACGGTGACGATTTAATTCTCGGAGACGATTGGCTCAACCGTTATGGAGCTATTCTGAATTACCGAGAGAGAGTCATTTCTATCATTGCTGATGACGGATCTGAACACTTATTCCGAGGATGGAGACCGGGAAGCTCGGGAAAATTGATCAAAGCAATGAAAGTCGTGAAATTACTAAAGCAGGGATGTCATGGACTTTGGTGCTATGCCATGAGGAAAGAGAAAGGAGTAGAACTCTCGTCTATTTCAGTTGTGAATGAGTTCTCAGATGTATTTCCTGACGAACTACCTGGGTTACCTCCGCAGAGAGAAGTGGAGTTCACTATCGAATTAGAGCCTGGAGCAGCTCCTATTTCCAGAGCACCATACCGCATGGCGCCAACCGAGATGTATGAACTCAAGAAGCAACTGGAGGAGCTGTTACAAAAGGGTTATATTCAACCTAGCGTTTCTCCTTGGGGAGTGCCCGTTCTCTTTGTCCGGAAGAAAGACGGATCCCTCCGACTGTGTATTGATTACAGGGAGCTCAACAAGATGACGATCAAGAATAAGTATCCTATACCTCGGATCGACGACTTGTTTGATCAACTGCAAGGGGCAAGGGTGTTCTCGAAGATTGACTTGCGATCAGGATACCATCAATTGAGAATTAAGGAATCGGATATACCGAAATCTGCTTCGCATCCCAGACGCATTATGAATTTGTAGTGATGCCATTTGGACTTACCAATGCTCCTGCGGTATTTATGCAATTGATGAATCGGGTATTCTTAGAATACTTGGATAAATTCGTGGTCGTCTTCATCGATGACATCTTGAACTATTCGAAAGACACGGAGGAGCATGCCGAGAATTTGCGTGTAGTTTTGAGCACATTGAGGAAGGAGCAGCTGTATGCAAAGCTTTCAAAATGTGAGTTCTGGCTTAAGGAAGTAACCTTCCTTGGGCATGTGATATCAGCGGACGGAGTTCAGGTGGACCCGAAGAAAGTCGAAGCAATCTTGGAATGGGAAGCTCCTAATAACGTGAAAGAAGTCCGGAGTTTCCTAGGACTTGCTGGATATTATATTCGATTTGTAGAGGGATTTTCCAAAATTGCTCGTTCGCTCACTCAGTTGTTACAGAAAACTCAAAAGTTCATGTGGGATGAGAAATGCCAGGCTGGTTTTGATGAACTTAAGAAGAGACTGACGACAGCACCTATATTAGCGTTACCAGATGGAACTGATGGATTCATGGTATACAGCGACGCATTAAATCAGGGTCTGGGATGTGTGTTGATGCAAAAAGATAAGGTGATTGCCTATGCTTCTCGGCAGTTGAAACCGTACGAGGTTAATTACCCGACTCATGATCTGGAGCTAGCAGCTGTAGTCTTTGCATTGAAAATTTGGAGACATTATTTGTACGGCACTCATTGTCAAATCTTTACAGATCATAAGAGCCTCAAGTACATTTTCAGTCAGAAAGAATTAAACATGAGGCAGAGAAGGTGGCTGGAATTGATCAAGGATTACGACTTGGAGATTCTCTATCATCCGGGTAAAGCAAATGTAGTAGCCGATGCATTGAGCCGTAAACCTGTTTCTCTTCGAGTGTTGGAAGCACTTACATCCCAAACCAGCATTCAACGGGAACTGATTCGCGAAGAGATTGAAGTATGGGCACCAGGAATCCAAGGGCAACTATATGTGATGGAACTGACTTCATCACTAGTCGAGGAGATTAAATCTAAGCAGTTGAACGATTCTATGATCCTTCGGTTAGGTGCCGAAGTAAAGAAAGGAAAAGCCCCACGATTCGTGATACAAGATGATGGAGTTCTGAGATTTCAGAGTCGACTTTGCATTCCCGATAATGAGGAATTGAGACGGACAATTCTGAAGGAAGCTCACAGCACGCCCTATTCTATTCACCCGGGCAGCAGTAAAATGTATAAGGATCTTAAACAAAACTTCTGGTGGGGGAATATGAAAAAAGGACGTAGCAGAGTACGTTTCGAAGTGTTTGACTTGTCAGCAGATTAAGATTGAACATCAGCGACCTGCCGAAATGTTAAAGCCGCTTCCGATCCATGAATGGAAGTGGGAGGATATCTCGATGGATTTCATCACCAATACGCCAAGAACCAAGACGGGAATGAACATGATTTGGGTTGTAGTTGATCGACTAACCAAGTCAGCTCATTTCCTAGGAATTAAAGATACTTGGGGACCCAAGAGATTGGCGCGAGTAATTATTGCAGAGATAGTCAGATTGCATGGGACGCCGAAGACCATTATTTCAGATCGAGATGTCGCTTCGTGTCGCACTTCTGGAAAGCAGTTCACAGGGCTTTGGGGACTGAGCTCAACTTTAGCACGGCTTATCATCCCCAAATGGATGGTCAATCCGAAAGGACTATTCAAACAGTAGAAGACATGCTTAGAGCTTGTGCGTTGGATTGGTCAACTGATTGGGAAGTTCACTTACCATTGATTGAATTCACCTATAACAATAGTTGGCATGCTTCTATTAAGATGGCACCATTTGAAGCTTTTTACGGGAGAAGATGCCGATCACCCTTGTGTTGGGATGATTCCTCGGACTTGATCGGGACGGAACCAGAATTGATAGTTCAGACTCAAGAGAAGATAGCTTTGATTCGAGAAAGACTCTTGACTGCCCAGAGTCGACAGAAGTCTTATGCAGACGTACGTCGTCGCCCTCTAGAGTTCGACATTGGGGACCACGTACTATTGAATGTGTCTCCTACACGAGGAATTTTCCGTTGTGGGAGGAAAGGAAAGCTAAGTCCAAGATATATCGGACCATTCGAGATCCTCGAGAGAGTTGGAGATTTAGCATACAGGTTGGCCTTACCGCCATCGCTGAGTCACATTCACAATGTGTTTCACGTATCCCAATTGCGGAAGTATGTACCATATCCCAGTCATATCATTGGGTTTAATGAGATCGAGATAGCTAATGATGGCACCTTCGAAGAGAGACCAATCAAGATACTTGAGAGTCGGATCAAACAATTGAGAAATAAACCAATAACCTTGGTTAAAGTACAATGGTCATGGCACGGAGTTGAAGAGGCCACTTGGGAAATGGAGGACAGTATGAAGACTAGATATCCAGAGTTTTTTTCATCTTAAGTTTCGGGACGAAACTTCTTTTTAGAGGGGAAGGATGTAATACCCGAGATTTCTGCTATGTATTTGGAACTTGTGATATTGTAATTATTTGCATTTTGATCTGAGTATTATTCTCCGTATTTCATAATCTGGTATTGTTGAGCACATGATTTCATGATTGTGATTTAAATTGTGATTCTGCGCATGTAGCGCACGCTATCGATTAAGTGTAGCGTATGCTAACTTGGATACATAGCGCACGCTGTGAAGGAACCTTAGCGCACGCTATACGTGGTCAATATGATTGAGACGTGTTGGTAGGTGAGATCAGGCCGGGGATCTTGGTCGGATTGTGTCAGGATGAACCTGGACGGCTTTCGGGAAAAAGCCAAGTCAACGTATTAGCGCACGCTACTCATATGAGGATAGCGCACGCTAAAGGCTGAGTACAGTGAAATCAGTAACGTTTTAAATAGTCGTTAGCGCACGCTATGAATATGGACTAGCGCGCGCTAATAACCATTTTCTATATATAGGACATCATCCTTTTTCATATTTTCAGACTTTTCACTCTCCCATCCGAATTCTGGAACTTAGAAAGTCACTCTCTTCATCCTAAACACTTCTTGTCGGCATCCTAGCTCGTGTTGAAGATTGTAGATCATTGGGGATTGGTGTTCAAGTCTTCGGCGTTGGATTGCTTCGAGTTTCCTCCTTGTTCTTCACTACTTTGAGGTAGGTGATTCTTCACCAATATTAGTAGTATTCTGAAGGACGTTTTTGATCATGTTTTGGGATTTACCTAGTCAGTTAGATTCATAAGTAGTTGAACATCATGTGTTAGAAGGATATTTTCGATGTTTCGGTACTTATTCATCGTATAAACCATTGAACCTCTTATTGTTTGAACTCCTAGCATATTCTGAAGCTTCAAACCGATTTGTAACCAGTATATGGAGATTTTCTAAATTCTTATGCCTTTTCATAAAGGAATCATACGTTTTAGGACATATAACAGATTGAACTTAGGATATTCCTTGAAGATCAAAGATGAATTATGGTGTTGTGATGATTATACGTAACCTTGTATCTCGTAGTCGTTTAATCCATATAGAACTTTCACAAAACCTTATGAGCATGATATGCATGGGGATGGCATGTATTATCACCATAGAATCTATGAGTTCATCACCATTAGATCAAGTTTTCTGCCAGTAGTAATCTGCCATGCACGGTTAGCGCATGCTAACATACGTAAGTTAACGTGCGCTATCGGGAATAAGTTAACGCACGCTACGTTTGGTACGTAACGTACGTTATGTTATCAGTCGAGTCAGTCGGCTGATCAGAGAGAACTGTCAGTCCATGGATAGCGTACGCTAGACTTAGACGATAGCGTACGCTAACAGGCAGGCTTAGCGCACGTTATGTAGAGTACGTAGCGTACGCTAAGTGGTTCAGGCAGATTGCATATTTAGAGCTTTTGGTCACAGACCGGATTGATAGGCAATCGTTCGACTTGAGATGAATTCTATATCATTTCTTTTGTTAAGGTTCGAGCTTGCTACGATTGATCGAAGGAGGCGGCCTTCGAGTGTGTTGAGATCATTGAAGTGTTTCGTTCTTGCCATCTTCGAGGAAAGTATCGTAATGTGTTAATATTGGTATTTTTGAGCATGCGTGTGGTTTATTCATGTTGATGAACATGAGATTTACTTCGTTGAATTGTCATGATATTCGTTATCTAGTGTTTGTACGTTCATGTTGATGGACATAGCGATTTGGCATATATGTATGCATGAGTTGTGTTTGTGTATGTTGTGCGATCTATGCTGAGGGCGCTAGATCGGATGTCCACCTCGTGTTGGTCCGACGGGATCATCTTGGGATCTAGGCTGAGGGCGCTGGATGATTGGACAGGTTATTTCCACCTCGTGTTGGTCCGACGGGATCATCTTGGGATCTATGCTGAGGGCGCTGGATCATTGGAATACCCTTGCTGTGTTAATGGAATCTTGTGGATTCGCATTATCGGATTCCGGTAGCGGAAGTCCGTGTGGTGTATCTTGTTATGTATTGTTGATGCATATTTGATTCGTTTAAATGATACTTGTACTAGCATCGTTTTGCTAACCCCTTCGGGGGTGGACATTTGTTTTGATGTTCAGGTAGCCAAGGAGCAGGGAAACAGCCACAGTACCGATGTGACGACGAATTAGTTCAGTGATGTTTGTTGTTGTTGGTGATTTGTTTTTCTTGGTTTGATTTTAGTACTCGAGTACGTGTGTCTTATTAATATCATTTCAATATGGTTGTATTAATTACTCGTTGAACCAGTTGGACCGGTTTTGTAAACTTGAATTCCCGTGGTATTGATGTCTTATATTTACATTTCTTTTATTTAGCCTTGTAAATCCTTACTTAAAGGGTTTACGGCGCTGTAATTATTCCGAATATCTTGGGGTGTTACACGCTAGTAGGCGCCTTGAAAATACAATCCATTTAAAAGTACGTCTCGAATTTCATTTTCTAAGATACTCAAGGTTTTCGAAAATCTATTAGGCTAGAATGCCTAAAAACTCACATGTAACAATATTTACTTACATACAATCATAATACACGCATCAACTCGCTCAAAATCAAGACAACACCTGTCTTTTATCGGAAACAACAGTCAAAAGGATGTAAATAATGACAATACTCCTCATATAAACGAAATATGAGAGTCAAATAACCACATATCACGAAATCAAAATCCATAAGAGGATTCCGTCAATTAACTCATAATCATACCTGTAACTCGCATCAGACAAGGCACAAACACAAAAAAGGGAGACTTACATCCACAGGTCGCACGAAGATGATGATCGCCCCACGATACTAATCACGACCAACAAACTCAGATGACGCGTCGCGACACGAATCAGTCAGACAAAATCCGACGAGACAAAACTCAACAGACACCACTAAACCCGACAGCCTAGGTTTTCACAACCTAAGCTCCGATACCATTTATGTAACACCCCCAATCCGCTCAGGGATATTACATGCCGTAGAACCTTTCCTCAAGGATCTACCAGGTTGGTAACAACATAAAACATCTCAACAATGCCTTTAAGGCTAAAATGACTCCGTAGACCGATTTGGTCTATCAATAAATACATACAACTCAAATATATTACATGCCTACGCAGGGATCGAATACAACACAATCCCGTACAACGGGAAAGAATACTGCAGCGGAAATAAAATACAACTAAACCAATGACATCATACGGATCCTCGTGTGATTAGTATCGTTCATCTTTCATCATCCTTCGTGCCAACTGCGTTATGCTCCCAAACCTGAATGCAAAAACAGACATCCACCCCCCGAATACTCGGGGGTTAGCAAAACTCCATTGTTTTGCTAGTGCAAGAACAAAGTGCAAATACGAGACATACCATACAAGTTCCAAGAACAATAATAACCAGGAATCCTCAAAAGTCGAAACGTAACAAAAGTACTTCCCAAGGCAAGAGTTTGGGTAAAACATTCCAAAATCGAAAGGTCACAAATCAAGGGAACAATTTATAAAACGATTTAAAATGCCATCGAGACTTTTAATAGAAAAAACCCATTTAGGATTACCGAATCCTTATCTTTCCAAAATCAACAGGGGTCACAGCCCAAAGGTTTTGTTTACACAAATAGAAAACCGACAACAATTCACAGGGCCAGATCCCAACATCACATGTCCTCGACGGACATAAAAATCAACAAAACATAATCGCGCATGCGCATCGCCTAGGACCGGGACGAAGCCACAAATCCCACTCGAGGCCTCGAAGGACCCTCCCGAGCTGGCTAGCGAAACAAATCACACACATGCATCGCCTAGGATAGGGACGAAGCCACAAATCCCACCTGAGGCCTCGAAGGACCCTCCCGAGCTGGCTAGCTAAACAAATCACAACATCTCACGGTTGGATTTGTTAGGAATACTTGTTAGATTTTGATGATGTCATTAATATAAATTCAAATGTTTATTACTTGGCAAAAATGTAAGGAAGAACCAAATGAGTATCTTCCATAGGCCAAATAAGTGTTAAGTATAAAACGTGGCAAAATGTAAAGAAGAACCAAATGAGTATCTTCTATAAGCCAAAAATAAGTTAGGATGAAAAACCGGCTAAGTACTAAAGATCAGCTGAGTTTATCAGAGGGGTACAGCCGAGTCAAGTCAGAGTAGTTCTGGTCAACAAAAATCATCAGGGATGTTTGACCAGACTGCAGTCAAGATACCTTAGACAAGTCATCTGATCAGACAAGTCCCAAACAGTGAACATTAGAGAGGTCCAGACTGCAGAGAAGTTAACTGCACATCAGCCTAGTTAAGATCAGCCAAGTACTCCAAGTCCACGTCAGTATGCGTTGAAAAGTCAAATATTACGGAAAGTCACATGCAACGTGAAGAGACAAATTGGAGTGATTCCCGCAAAAGATATGAATTAAATAAATTCATCCAAACCCACCTTGAAGACTTTAAACGTATTATATTCACAAGATTCGGCACATCACATGCAGAAGTCTTCACAACGGTCGGAAGATAGATTAAAATATGGGAATCCAGCCTTGCAATGTTCAGAAAAGAATAAACAAAGAAGTCTCCCTCCAACGGACTGATTTGTTACAGATTTGCAACGACTATGAAGAAATGCTCATGGATCAACACCTATATATATATATCCAAAGATTTGAAGTTGAGCAACTACCAGTGCGAACATACTTTCAAGCGATCAAAGCATTCAAGCAATCTAAAAGCAAAAAACCGCATCGTGAAAAGAGCGGTTCTAAAAAGTTCATACTTGAAGAAGCTCTTAGTTGGAGAAGACAAAAACTCGTGTCTTAAATCCTGAGTTCGGGGTACTTCAGTGGTTGAAGTTCGAGACTGTAAAGGCATCCAAGGATCGAGGATCAAGAGGTGCAAGGCAGTCAAGTGTGTTACAACGGCGCGGATTTCCACTGGTTGGAAGCTGTTGTAATTTAGTTGAATCACTGGAATATTTATCACTGGTTGAGAATTATAGTGAATTCATCTCCAACTGGTTTGGAGAAAAGTGGATTAGTAGAGGATTACCCCACCTATGAGACCATTATAATTGCCTGCGTTCTTTACTTTTTTATTGCATCATACTTTAACTACTGCATTCATTGTTAAGTGTTTCATTAGTTGTTCTGTATTCGTCATCAGCTGACTTCCGCACGTATTAAGAACAAACGACTCCAAGTCATTTGTTTGTCTATCAGCTGAAGAAACTTACTCTTTGAGAAAAAGAGTTTAAGAGTTTGAATAAGTTTATTCACCCCCCCTCTAGACTTATTCCTGGACGACTTGTGATCTACAAGTGGTATCAACGAGGTTGGTTCATTTATTTCATGAACCAGATCTATATCTGAGATATATCTTTACTCTCACTTTATAATGGAACACATGCATTCTATACTCCCTGTGTTTTCAGTTGACGAGTATGATCTTTGGAAGATAAGGATGCAGGCACACTTATCTTCAATCCATGATGACATGTGGTGCATCATAGAGGATGGTCCATTCATCTTTGAGAAGGACAACACTGCAGAGGAGATCGCAGCAGGGAAGCCAGAGAAGATCCCAAAGAAGAGGATAGAACTGACTCCCGAAGAAAGAAAACTGGCCAATCTTGATAACTGGGCCAGAGATGTGCTATATCAAACTCTTGAAAAATCCACCATGGTCAAGATCAAGAATTGCAAGAATGCCAAAGAAATCTGGGACACATTAGCCCTAATGTGTGAAGGAACGGAGCTGATCAAGGAAAACAAGTTGTCAATTGCTATTCAAAAATTTGACAACTTCAAAATGAAGAATGGCGAATCCATAGACCAAGTGGACACAAGGTTCACTGAGATTATAAATGAGATCAACTCCCTCGGCAAATCTTATGGCAATAGGGAGATGGCGCTGAAGGTTCTAAGATATCTTAATCCTGAATAGAGCATGAAGGCAGTAGCCATGAGAGAATCCAAGGATCTTAATAAGATAAAGATCCAAGAGCTGTTCTCTGATCTGAAGGATTATGAGTTCGAGCTTCCAAGTTCATCCTCAACTGAGCCTGCAGAGAAGGGAATAGCCTTTGCAGCCGAGTCCCCCGCCAAGAGCCTATCTGATGTAAAGCCTCCAAATCCATTAGATTTTGAGGAAGAAATGGCATTCATAATGCAAAGGTTCAGCAACTTCCGGAAAAACTACTCCAAATACAAGAAAAATTATAAGGAGAATCCCAGAAGGAACTAGAAAGCCGGAAGCTGGAATGTGGAATGCTACAATTGTCACAAGACAGGACACATTTAGATTGACTGTCTTAAGCTTAAGAAGGATGATATCAAGAAGGAGGTGAGCAGAAAAGAAGACAGAAGGAAGGCCCTCATCGGAGAAGAACAGGAGCATGTAGAATCAAGCAGCGGATTCTTTTCTGATGATGATGAAGAGTATGACTGCCTGATGGCCAACCTAGCTGATGAAGAGGTAACATCAAAACCCTCTGGTTCAAATAATAGTTCAGCCATGTCACAAGAAATGGATCTGCACGAATTTGTAAATCAGCTATTTAAAGATTTTGAGACACTTAAATCTGCACACCTAGCTGTATCAGCCGAGAAGACTCAGTTGCAAGATGAGAATAGGCAGCTGAAAAATGTTTTTGAAAAACTCAGCCTAGAACTGAATAAGGTTGAGATAACTGCAGCTGATGTGAAAAACCAGGCTGATGTTAATACAACTGAGATAAATCGACTAACTGTTTTACTTAAAGAAAAATCAGCTGCACTTGCTCATGTCAAAGCCGAATTTACTAAGCTGACTCAGGCAAATAAGACTCAGGCACAGGAAATAACCTCCCTGAAGGCGTCTTCAACCCTGGAAGAATTGTGTACCAATAAGAGGCCACTATATTCCAGATCAGGCCTTGGATATGATCCTCACACTCCCTCTAGTTCTAAAACCACTTTTATCAAGGGAGAAACAATTGTCTCGACTGCTGAGCCTACATATAAACCAATATCTAAAAACAGGCAACACCCAAGTCACAAGTCTAGGCTGCAGCCAGGGTACACAAGGCAGCCACCTAGACAAGTAACTAGGCAATGGCCCAGCGTAAGCGGCTGCATAACATGCCCACTATTATCAACAACTCCCCAAAAACAGATTTCAAAATGGGAGGGGCAGATGGAAACCTCAAGGTTATCCTAATTTCCAAAATGAACAAGTGTGGAGGCCCCAAAGGTTTAATAAATGGTCTCAGCCAAGATTTAGAAATGGCCCACACTATCAATATTTTGAGGAATATCCGGTATACAATCCCAACAGGAGATTCAGACCTCGACCTTACACACCTTATAAGGGTAATAATAATAACAATTTCTATAATCCAAGGAGAAATAAATTCTCCAGGAAACCAACTAACCCTAGAGGACCCACACAGATTTAGGTATCTAAATCTCTGCTTGTTTGATTGCAGAAAAGGTGGAAGGACTAAAACCACATCTCCACAAATTCAAACTTTGGAGGTGAAGAATGGTTTGTAGATTCTGGATGCTCAAGGCACATGACCGGGAACAAGAAAATGCTATCCAAATATACCAAAGAAAGAGGTCCTGATGTAACCTTTGGAGATAGCTCTAGAGGACAAACAAAGGGCTTTGGAGAGCTGCACCGAGGAAATATTGTGATATCCAAAGTTCACTATGTCAAAGGGCTCAAGTACAATCTCCTGAGCATAAGCCAGTTTTGCGATGAGAAGAATCTAGTAGTATTCACCATCTGGAAATGCATGGTGATAGATATCCTATCTGGCGAAGTGAAGCTACAAGGTTTTAGAAGGAGAGATGTCTACATGATAGATTGGAACACAGGAACACCTAACTCCTGTTTTCTATCCAAGACAGTAGCTGAGAACGGATGGCTGTGGCACAAAAGATTATGTCACCTGAACTTCAAATCCATCAACAAGATTAGTTCTCGTGTCGGTCAGAGGACTTCCAGATGAAGCATTCAAGAAGGAAGCTCTTTGTGATGCCTGTCAGAAAGGAAAGCAGACCAGAGCATCATTCAAGCCAGTCCAGCCTACAACCCTCACAACAAGGATCTTAGATCTTATCCACGTGGATCTATTTGG
Source organism: Orobanche coerulescens (assembly GCA_033398695.1). Lineage (NCBI taxonomy): Eukaryota > Viridiplantae > Streptophyta > Magnoliopsida > Lamiales > Orobanchaceae > Orobanche > Orobanche coerulescens. Next base: position 121,799,475 of record CM065811.1, on the reverse strand, counting down.
TCCTATCAAACCAAGGACTCTAAGCGGCCGAAAGCATGCACTTGTTGTAGTAGATGATTACTCAAGGTACACTTGGATCATCTTCCTGTATAAGAAGAGTGAAACCTTAACCAAGCTACCTGAGCTGCTGAGAAGGATCCAGAATGAGAAATCCATATCCATCATCAAGATCAGATCTGATAGAGGAGGAGAGTTTCTCAACAAGGCGATCACTGATTACAGCGATCAAAATGGGATCCAACATGAGCTCTCTGCAGCCAGGACTCCCCAGCAGAATGGCGTTGCTGAAAGAAGAAACAGAACCCTGAAGGAAGCAGCAAGGTCCATGATTGCAGAAGCGGACCTACCCAAGAGGTTCTGGGCTGAAGCTGTCAACACAGCTTGCCATACTCAGAACAGGAGTATGATAGTAGGGAGACATGGCAAAACTCCCTATGAGGTTTGGAATAATAGAAATCCTAGTGTTGCTTACTTTCACGTTTTTGGTTGTAAGTGTTTCATCCACAACAACGGTAAAACACAACTATATACCTTTGATGCTAAAACTGATGACGGTCTCTTTATGGGATACACACAAAGAAGCAAGGCATATAGAGTATTTAACAAAAGAACCTTAGTTGTGGAGGAACCACCCCATGTTGTTTTTGATGAATCTACTGTTGAGTACAGGAAGCAAGTTGAGTTAATTGAGAACAAGCTCAAATCAGCAACCCTTGAAGAAGTCATTGTACATGACACTGGAATGGTGGACTCATCTGTAGACCAGCCTGAAGATCCAATTGTAGCTGCTGAAGACCCAACTGCAGATCAGGCAGGATCACCAAACCTATCTGATCCAGTTGTCGCTGATGGAGACCCAACTGTAGCTGATAAAGACTAATCTGCAGATCAGACCCAACCTGCAGATGACAAGACGGTAGCTGATCCAGCTGCAGACCAAGGAGACCAGAACCCAGCTGATGCAGAAATCCACCAGAGCAATTCAACAGGGGGAACAGACCCAGAAGAAGACGATATCCCTAAGTGGCTCAAAGACCATCCAATCCAAAGAAATCATCTGAAGTCGATCGATGGAGTTAAGACAAGACAGTCAACTCTACCCGCAGGAATGGCTATGTTCTCATGCTTTATGTCACAGATAGAACCTAAAACAATAGAACAAGCTTTGGAAGATTATTCATAGATCAATGCCATGCAAGAAGAACTGGAGCAGATGGAAAGGAACAATGTTTGGGAACTAACAGACAGACCAGATCACAAGAAAGTCATTGGTACCAAATGGGTATACAAAAACAAGAGTGATGAAGACGGAGCTGTTGTTAGGAATAAAGCCAGACTTGTTGCAAAAGGTTATGCACAGTGTGTAGGAATAGATTTTTATGAAACCTATGCACCTGTTTCAAGATTAGAGGCCATCATACTATACCTCGCATATGCTGCATTCAAAGATTTTGAATTCTATCAGATGGATGTAAAGAGTGCTTTTCTAAATGGCATCCTAGAAGAAGAAGTCTATATAGAGCAACCCCCAGGTTTTGTCAAAGGAGACAAAGTTTACAAGCTGTTGAAGGCTCTCTATGGACTTAAGCAAGCACCAAGAGCGTGGTATGAAACACTGTCTGTGTTTCTTGAGAAGAATGGTTTTTGCAAAGGAAAGGTAGACAAGACCCTATTCAGAGTGAAGCACAAAGGCCACATATTAATAGTTCAGATATATGTGGATGACATCATATTCGGTTCAACCAATCCAGAGCTATGTGAGAAATTCTCCAATCTCATGCAAGGAGAATTTGAGATGAGTATGATGGGAAAGCTTAACTTCTTCCTCAGACTACAAGTTAAGCAGATGGAAAATGGAATTTTCATCAACCAAGCTAAGTATACCAAAGATCTAATCAAGAGATTTGGAATGGAATCAGCCAAGCCAGCAAGAATCCCTATGAGCACAAGTACTCACCTAGATGCAGATGAGGGAGGCATATTAGTGGATTCAACCCACTACAGAGGACTCATTGGATCATTGCTTTACCTCACTGCAAGCATGCCAGACATATCCTATGCCGTAGGAGTTTGTGCGTGATTCCAATCTAAGCCTAAGCAGTCACATCTAGATGCAGCAAAGAGAATAATTAAGTACCTTAAGTCTACAGTAAATGTTGGACTATGGTATCCCAAGGATGATAACTTCGAGCTGTCAGGATATTCAGATGCAGATTTCGCAGGATGCAAAATTAATAGGAAAAGCACTAGTGGAACGTGCCAATTCCTAGGAACCAGACTGATATCCTGGTTTAGCAAGAAGCAGGTTTCTAACTCTATCTCCACCACAGTCGTAATACCTAGTCTGCAGTGTTGTTGTGCCCAGATCTTATGGATCAGACAACAGCTGAGGGATTATAATATCATTACCAATGAAGTCCCTATCTGGTGTGACAACAATAGTGCTATTGCAATAACCAACAATCTGGTTTTGCATTCGAGGACCAAGCACATTGATGTTAAGCACCACTTCATCAGAGACCACGTGCTTAACAAGAGAGTTAGAGTTGAAAGAGTCAGCACAGATTACCAGATAGCTGACATCTTTACCAAACCTTTGCCAGAAGAAAGGTTTTTGGAGCTAAGCAGAGATCTTGGTCTACTAGATTGGGAATATAGTACAGAAGCAAGCTGAAGCATATCAGAGAAAGGTTGGACCCAGCTGATTAAAGAAATTAGATCCTAGATGATGCATGCAAGAGGACGAAGGACGGACAAAGGAACCTAGCTGATCAGAATCTCAGGCGAGAAGTCCATGAAGTTAACTCACCTGATGCAGAGCAGTCAACAGTCAACAGTCAAACCAGCTAAGTTTTCTAAACTCAACCGACCTTTGAATATTTAATTATTATCTGCCTTATGAATAATAATATTATATTAATTTTGGTTCACAAGTGGTTCACAAGTGGCATTTTAAATACACGTGGCAATCACTTGATGAATCGACCTCCACGGTGGCCAATTAAAACCAACCGTCAAATTTTAAAATCTAAACCCGGACCACCGTTTCAAATTTGAAATTTAAATAGAATCTCAAAAGGCGTACCACCGTTTCAAAATAAATAATAAATTAATCCAAAACGTCACTTCATCTTCTTTATAAGGATGAAAACCTCTTCACTTTACCTTTTACGCTTACCCTAGATTTACAGAGCAAAAATTCTTGAACTCCAAATACACTAAAAATTCTTTGTTTGCAGAAATGGAATCGTATTTCGAAGGCGTTAACATGAAGGCGGTCAAGGACTAGATTATCTTCTCCCTAGTCGTTGATTTCGAAGGTTTATTGGAAGCAAATCTGGAAAATTACGATGTTCTTGACCTGATCCGATCGATGAAGTTCAATGGGATCTACCCATTCCTCGACATCAGCCCGAAGCACCTTTACAAGGAAGATGTCATCGCCTTCTATCGCGAAGCATATGTGATTTAAGGAGGCATTAGGAGTACTGTTGGAGGAATTCAATGTTAGGAATACTTGTTATATTTTGATGATGTCATTAATATAAATGTTTATTACTTGGTAAAATGTAAGGAAGAACCAAATAAGTATCTTCCATAGGCCAAATATGTTAAGTATAAAACTTGGCAAAATGTAAGGAAGAACCAAATGAGTATCTTCCATAGACCAAATATGTTAAGTATAAAACTTGGCAAAATGTAAGGAAGAACCAAATGAGTATCTTCCATAGGCCAAATATGTTAAGTATAAAACTTGGCAAAATGTAAAGAAGAACCAAATGAGTATCTTCTGTAGGCCAAAAATTAGTTAGGCTGAAAATCGGCTAAGTACTGAGTATAGCTAAGTCCATCAAAGAGGAACAGCCGAGTCCAGTCAGGGTAGCTCTGGTCAACAAATTTATCAGAGAAGTTTGACCAGACTGCAGCCAAGGTACCTCAGGGAAGTTACCTGATCAGATAAGTCAAAAACAGTGAACAACCGAGAGGACCTGTCTGCAGAGATGTTAGCTGCACATCAGCCTACTCGAATGCAGCCAAGTACTCCAAGTCTACGTCAGCATGAGTTAAAAAGTCAAGTATTATGGAAAGCTCACATGCAACGTGAAAAGACAAATTGGAGTGATTCCCGCAAGAGATATGAATTAAATAAATCATCCAGACCCACCTTGAAGACTTTAATCATTTTATATTCAAAAGATTCGGCGCTCACATGCAGAAGTCTTCACAACGGTCGGAAGATAAAATAAAATAATGGGAATCCAGCCTTGCAACGTTCAGAAAGAATAAACAATGAAGTCTCCCTCCAACGGACGGATTTGTTCAAAAGATTTGCAACGGCTACAAGGAAAAAGCTCAGAGATCGTGACCTATATATATCCGGAGATTTGAAATTGAGCAACTACCGGTGAGAACATACATTCAAGCGATCAAAGCAATCAAGCAATATAAAGCAATCAATAGCATCGTGAAAAGAGCAGCTCTAAAAGTTCATACTTAAGGAAGCTCTTAAGTTGGAGAAGACAAAAACTCTTGTCTATAATCCCGAGTACGGGTACTTCACTGGTTGAAGTAAGAGATCAGAAGGCATCCAAGGATCGAGGATCAAGAGGTGCAAGGCAGTCAAGTGTGTACAACGGCACGGATTTCCACTGGTTGGAAGCTGTTGTAGTGTGGTTTGAATCACTGTAATATTTATCACTGGTGGAAAATTATAGTGAATTCATCTCCAACTGGTTTGGAGAAAAGTGGATTAGTAGAGGATTACCCCACCTCTGAGACCACTATAATTGCCTGCGTTATTTACTGTTTTACTGCATCATACTTTAACTGCTGCATTCATTGTTAACTGTTTCATTAAGTTGATTTCTATTCGTCATCAGCTGACTTCCGCATATATCTAAGAACAAACGACTCCTAGTCATTTGTTTAACTATCAGCTGAAGAAACTCACACTTCGTGAAAAAGAGTTCAAGAGTTTCTACAAGTCTATTCACCCCCCCTCTAGACTTGTACCTGGACGACTTGTGACCTACAAGTGGTATCAGAGAGGTTGGTTCATTTATTTTACGAACCAGATCTATATCAGATATATATATATATATATATATATATATATATCTTTACTCTCACTTTATAATGGAACACATGCACTCTAGACTCCCTGTGTTTTCAGTTGACGAATATGATCTGTGGAAGATAAGGATGCAGGCACACTTATCTTCGATTCATGACGACATGTGGTGCATCATTGAAGACGGTCCATTCATCTTTGAGAAGGACAACACAGCAGAGGAGATCGCAGCACGGAGGCCAGAGAAGATTCCTAAGAAGAGGACGGAGCTGACTCCCGAAGAAAGAAAGCTGGCCAATCTTGATAACCGGGTGATAAGTGTCATTTTTGTACACTTATCCATGGTTTGTATCGATAAAATTCACCCATAATTGAGCTAGTCTACTCATTTTTTGCTTTTAATTTATTAGTTTTAATAATTTTATTTTTATTGGATGATGATCGGATTAAATAACTGAATTACTCAAGAAACAACATGTTTAATAAATATTCTCTTTATTGAATTTTGATATATTCATGTTGTAGGGCTTTTCGAGACGAATTCGGCAGTCTTTCCGGATTCAAAATCAGAGTTATATATCAAAAGTTATCATCCGAAGAAGATCTGGGGCAAAAACGCAAAGTCCGAGGGAATTCGGGCTAAAAACGTAACTATCAATGCTTCAAATGAGCAAATTTACGAAGCCACGTTACGGCCGTAACATTCAGGGGTTACGGCCGTAAGTCACCTCAGTTACGGCCGTAACTCCTGAATGTTACGGCCGTAACTCTTGACAGATTGCTATGATTTGTCTAATTTTTTATACTTTTTGTGTATTATTGAGGGGATGGCTGGCATTGATCCGATATAATGTAATAATGCTGTAGTTTTGGAGCTATTAGATGACTTTAGGTGTATAAATAGACCCCTTAGATCCTTCATCATTCACCATTCATCATATAATTTTCCATTTTCTTGTAAACTTTTCTTTTTGTGTGAAGAACACACTTGTGTTCTTGAGTGATCTTTGTAAGTGTGGTGTAGTACATGTTGTTCAGAGAGTTTATTGCTTCTATCTCCTTTATCTACTAAGGGAGTTAGGATCAATTCTTTCTCTTGATTCAACTAAGAATGACCACCAAAGCTTGTAATATGTGTAATAAACCCTTTATGGGCTAAGTTTCTTAAGTTGGGATTATAAACAAGGTTAGTCATGTTATTTATGTTTGTATAAAGATATATTATGAATTACTTATTATTGTGTGTGATTTTCATTGTTTTAACAATCTTTATTTATTTGGCCAATTAATGAAGATATTTATGATCTTCATATGTTTCGAAAGAAAATATGTTTGATTAGATCAAATAATCTTCACTCTAAGTTGTTCTAGGGGATAGAAATATACCCCTAGTCCTTAGATGATTCAATGAGTTATTTTCACAAATCCTAATGCTATGTATTGAAGCCAATCAACATAGAAATATAGTGGATTGATTCAATATGTAAGGGGCGTTTTATAGTTCGAAAGAGAAACCGTCTTTTTAAGGAAAATCGAATCTACACAACATAATAAGTAAATTCATCTTATGATCTCCAATACATCTTTTATAACTAATGACGAACTAAGTTTGTAATCCCAACTATTTCATTTTATCATTAATCAATCTATTAATATTGCAATCTTTTTATTTCCTTATAATATTAGAACTATTATTGCAATTTCTTTGCAATTATTAAACCAAACTTTTTAATTGTGTGTTTCACTCATCTTAAGTATCTATAAAAATAGACTAATAGTGTATAATTCAAATTATAACATAACTTCCTTGTGGGATCGATAAACCGGACTCAAAAAGTCCACTTTACTACTTGATACGATATCGCACTTGCGATAGTTACACAAAAAGCGTGTCAAGTTTTTGGCGCCGTTGTCGGGAAGTATAAGTTATATTTGAACTCTTACATTATAAACTATTTGTGTAGGTACAAATTTCGACGTTGTAACTTAGTACTAAATTGTGTTTGTCCGGTCAAGTGGCGGATAACGGTACCGTGACTATTAAAGTCGGATTTTTCAGCTTCCCACAACAACCGATATTTGTATATATATTTTTTTATTTTATTTTCATTGTCTTTTTATTTTTATCATGGATGAAACATTGTTTAAAATTGAAAAAGATTTCCCTTTCTAAGCAAAAATGCAATTTTAAAAATTTACAAGACAAGGCTTGAAAGGATGAGATTGCTTACGAATAAAAGCATACCTTTTGACATAAGATTCATTATCGAAGCCAAAGTAAGAATAGAAGGTGAATTCACGAAACACCAACTAGATTTTTACTGTGGCTTGGAAAAAGTTCATATGCAAAGAAACGACGAGCAAAGATTCTAGCCGCTTGCTATAAATGTGCTAGATGGAACCGTAATGCAAAATGTCGATCTTTAGGAATTCCATCTACAAACAGAGAAGATAAAATTCACCATTAATGATGGTCTCAATAAGGAGAATTTAGATAATATCGAAATTTCTCTTGACACGCATCCTAGTGGACTTGTGTATTACGGAATTCAATGTTTGTGGAATAAATTCAAACCAGAATATGAACAACGTCTTGGGAATCGACGTTAAAAGACCTGTTTGCCAATTTGTAAGAAAATTGGATGGGAAGCTTCTCCCGACTCATAGAAGGCGTTTAGGCCGTTCGAACGTAAAATCGAGGAAGATGTGAGCCACAATCACAACTACCGTACATACGCGTAAGTATCTTTTATTTTTGTCGTGTGGTGAGATTTTCTGAATAAAAAATGTGATACGCGATAAAAGCTTTCATTATTCTATTGAGTAGTTGAAGCACAATCAAACGCAATCACAAACTTGTTAAACAATTTTTACCTTCTTTTTCTTCTATAAATAAACTTTCTATGGTTTCTTTCATTCATCCCTCAAACTTGCACTTTTCTCTGCTTCTCTCTAAAAATTTTTTTTTCTTTTCAAAAATGGAGTCATCATCTTCAACAAAAATTTTACACACTGCATTTTTGGTGGATCTAGTTCTGAAAAGAGGCATGCTTCACAAGCGGCCCACAACTTGGGTCGTACCTTAGGAGAAAAATGCATTCATGTAGTTTACGGAGGAGGAAGTCTAGGATTAATGGGGCGAGCCGTCGCCTATATGGAAGGAGTAAGAGTGTTGGGAGTAATCCCAAAACCTCTGTGAAAGTAAAATCACCGGGTCAACTATTGGAGATGAGTTTAGATCTGTGAATATGCAAGATCGCATAACTCACATGATAAATAATTCTGGCGCCTTTATCGCCCTTCCCGGTGGTTTTGGCACACTTGAGGAACTTTTTCATGTGGTTACCAGAGCCCAGCTAAATGTTCATCAAAAACCAATAGGAATGCTTAATGTCAATGGTTTCTTTGATGGTTTACTATCTTTCATCGACTACTCTGCTGAAAAGGGATTTATTTCCGAGCGTGCAAAACGAATCATAGTCGTTGCAACAACACCAGAAGAACTAATCGAAAAACTCAATGAATTTGTTCCTCAACCAGATCCAGCTTTAGCTAAAATTGTCTGGGTAGAAGATTTTACCGTGAGAAAACGAAAAGTAGATTCATTCCTCTCCCTTTGATAACCCATGTCGGACCCCTTGTATTTTTACTTTTTGTCGTGTGTAATAATCGTGCTAAATGATGGCAGCTTAAGGAGTTTCTTCTTGATCTCTTGACGCGCATCTATTCACGATTTATGTATTTTTATTTCATTACTATAATGTTTATTTCGTGTTTTGCTTTTATAAAAACTTTGATGGCAGCGTAAGGCGACTCTTCGGACTTTCTTGATGCGCATCTAAAAAATTATGTTATACTTACGAGTATATTTTATTTTCTTTTGTGTGTGCCTCGTATATTTATTCTCTTGCATTCTAAAGGCGTTAGGCTCAGACATCAACTTTCTTAACAGGAGTATTCGCTTTTCGCATTGATTTTTATTTTTTATTTTTATTTTATTTTTAAAGCGAGGACAGTTTTATTTTCAAGTTTGGGGGTGGTTTTTTTTAGTATTTGTGTTTGTTTAATAATTTTGGTGTGTTTTGATTGATTTGGTTATTTGCCTTAATTTTTTTATATATATATTTATATATATATTTATAGTATTTTGATTTTTGAGATTTTTAAATCGCCATAACACCAATAAATTAGCTTTATACGAACTTCTAAAATCGTTTTAACCGTAAAAATTGTATATTCCAAATTTTTTTTTTTGAGCCTTAATCTCTCTTTCCAAGCCTTGTAATTATCATATAAAATCGAGTCATTCGTTACCTTGAGAAAAGAAGAATCAATTGGTTGATGAAAAATAAAAGCGAAATTTACTTAATTTGTGGAGTTTTGATTTTTCATGCTTAACTAAAAATGATTTTCGCAAAAATTCTATTCCTAAAAAAGGAGTCATTGGTGAAAAGAGCTACACGTTAGCAAATAACGGTGTGAAAGCTATCACCTAAAAAATAAATGACGAAAAGGAGAAGTGTTGAGCGAATAAATGCCTAATTTTGGAAGTCTTAAATCTTGCGAAAAATAAAGGACTAACCATTGTTGGTGCGTAGTCGCCGTCTCGAAAAATTGGTGAAAAGAGCTACACGTTAGCAAATAACGGTGTGAAAGCTATCACCTTTTACGAAAAAAATGAGATAGAAATTGTGTTAGTGAAAAGAGCTACACGTTAGCAAATAACGGTGAAAGCTATCACTAAAAGGGATGTAGTTTATGAGCGATTTGGATTAATTAGCAGCTGAATTTCAATACACTCAATTTTGTAAAAATCACAATATTTGATGACGCCAGTGAAATTCTTCTTCATATTGAGTCGAAAAATAAACGAGTGATCGAGAGCAACCATTAAAGGGAGTCGTGTGTATCACGAGTGGGAAAGAAATAATCAACCTTTTGGGGAAAACCTTACATTTTGGAATTACAAAATAAAAACCGTGTTTTAACTTCAAAAATATTAGTAGATTTATTTTGAATCTTGATTCATTTCTATCTACCGTATAAAGTAGTTGTTGTTTATTAATGGCATTTTGATCTCCTTTTCTCTTTTTATATTTTAATTTATGTGTGTATTAATTTTCTTATTTTTTTTATTTTTATTTTTATTTTTGGAGTGTGAATAATAAAGAGTCTTGCTCGGGACTAGCAAGAATTCAAGTTTGGGGGTGTGATAAGTGTCATTTTTGTACACTTATCCATGGTTTGTATCGATAAAATTCACCCATATTTGAGCTAGTCTACTCGTTTTTTGCTTTTAATTTATTAGTTTTAAAAATTTTATTTTTATTGGATGATGATCGGATTAAATAACTGAATTACTCAAGAAACAACATGTTTAATAAATATTCTCTTTATTGAATTTTGATATATTCATGTTGTAGGGCTTTTCGAGACGAATTCGCAGTCTTCCGATTCAAAATCGAGTTATATATCAAAAGTTATCATCCGAAGAAGATCCGGGGCAAAAACGCAAAGTCCGAGGAATTCGGGCTAAAAACGTAACTATCAAAGCTTCAAATGAGCAAATTTACGAAGCCACGTTACGGCCGTAACATTCGGGGTTACGGTAAGTCACCCTCGATTACGGCCGTAACTCTGAATGTTACGGCCGTAACTCTTGACAGATTGCTATGATTTGTCTAATTTTTATACTTTTTGTGTATTATTGAGGGATGGTGGCATTGATCCGATATAATGTAATAATCTTTGTAGTTTTGGAGCTATTAGATGACTTTAGGTGTATAAATGCACCCTTAGATCCTTCATCATTCACCATTCATCATATAATTTTCCATTTTCTTGTAAACTTTTCTTTTTGTGTGAAGAACACACTTGTGTTCTTGAGTGATCTTTGTAAGTGTGGTGTAGTACATGTTGTTCGAGAGTTTATTGCTTCTATCTCCTTTATCTACTAAGGAGTTAGGATCAATTCTTTCTCTTGATTCAACTAAGAATGACCACCAAAGCTTGTAATATGTGTAATAAACCCTTTATGGGCTAAGTTTCTTAAGTTGGGATTATAAACAAGGTTAGTCATGTTATTTATGTTTGTATAAAGATATATTATGAATTACTTATTATTGTGTGTGATTTTCATTGTTTTAACAATCTTTATTTATTTGGCCAATTAATGAAGATATTTATGATCTTCATATGTTTCAAAGAAAATATGTTTGATTAGATCAAATGATCTTCACTCTAAGTTGTTCTAGGGATAGAAATATACCCCTAGTCCTTAGATGATTCATTGAGTTATTTTCACAAATCCTAATGCTATGTATTGAAGCCAATCAACATAGAAATATAGTGGATTGATTCAATATGTAAGGGGCGTTTTATAGTTCGAAAGAGAAACCGTCTTTTTAAGGAAAATCGAATCTACACAACATAATAAGTAAATTCATCTTATGATCTCCAATACATCTTTTATAACTAATGACGAACTAAGTTTGTAATCCCAACTATTTCATTTTATCATTAATCAATCTATTAATATTGCAATCTTTTTATTTCCTTATAATATTAGAACTATTATTGCAATTTCTTTGCAATTATTAAACCAAACTTTTTAATTGTGTGTTTCACTCATCTTAAGTATCTATAAAAATAGACTAATAGTGTATAATTCAAATTATAACATAACTTCCTTGTGGGATCGATAAACCGGACTCAAAAAGTCCACTTTACTACTTGATACGATATCGTGCACTTGCGATAGTTACACAAAATGCGTGTCACCGGGCCAGAGATGTGTTATATCAAACTCTTGACAAATCCACCATGGTCAAGATCAAGAACTGTAAGAATGCCAAAGAAATTTGGGACACATTAGCCCTAATGTGTGAAGGAACGGAGCTGATCAAGGAAAACAAGCTGTCAATTGCTATCCAAAAATTTGACAACTTTAAAATGAAGAATGGTGAATCCATAGATCAAGTGGACACAAGGTTCACTGAGATTATCAATGAGATCAACTCCCTGGGCAAAACCTATGGCAACAGGGAAATGGCATTAAAGGTCCTCAGATCTCTCAACCCCGAATGGAGCATGAAAGCCGTAGCCATGAGAGAGTCCAAGGACCTGAATAAGATAAAGATTCAGGAGCTGTTCTCTGATCTGAAGGCTTATGAGTTCGAGCTTCCAAGTTCATCCTCAACTGAGCCTGCAGAGAAGGGAATCGCATTTGCAGCCGAGTCCCCTGCCAAGAGCCTATCTGATGTGAAACCTCCAAATCCACTAGATTTTGAGGAAGAAATGGCTTTCATAATGCAAAGGTTCAACAATTTTAGAAAGAACTACTCCAAGTACAAGAAAAATTACAAGGAGAATCCAAGAAGGAACCAGAAGGCTGGAAGCTGGAAAGTAGAATGCTATAATTGTCAACAAGATCAGACACATTCAAATGGATTGTCCCGAGCTCAAGAAGGACGAAACCAAGAAGGAGGTGGGCAGAAAAGAAGATAGAAGAAAGGCCCTCATCGGAGAAGACCATGAGCATGTCGAATCAAGCAGCGGATTTTTTTCTGATGAAGACGAAGAGTATGACTGCCTGATGGCAAACCTAGCTGATGAAGAGCTAACTTCTAAACCCACCGGTTCAAATAATAGCTCAGCCATGTCACAAGATATGGATCTACATGAATCGGTAAATCAGTTATTTAAAGATTTTGAAACACTCAAATCTGCACACCAAGTCAGACAAGAGAGAAGACTCAGCTGCAAGATGAGAATAGGCAGCTGAAAAATGATTTCGAAAAACTCAGCCTAGATCTGAATAAGGTTGAGAAAACTACAGCTGACTCTAAAAACCAGGGAAATGTTAATACAGCTGAGATAGATCGACTAACCATTTTACTTAAAGAAAAATCAGCTGCACTTGCTCATGCCAAAACCGAGTTTACTAAGCTGGCTCAGATAAATAAGAATCAGGTGCAGGAAATAACCTCCCTGAAGGCGTCTTCAACTCTGGGAGAATTGTGTACTTACAAAAGGTCACTATACACCAAATTAGGCCTTGGATATGATTCTCACACTCCCTCTAGTTCTGAAACCAAGTTTATCAAGGGAGAAACAATAGTCTCGACTTCTGAGCCTGTATATAAACCGATATTCAAAAACAGGCAACAACCAAGTCAAATGTCTAGCCGCAATGTTACACTGCATACCACCTAGACAGCGACTAGGCAAAGCGATGTGCAAAAGCAAGAAACTGCACAACATGCCCACAATTACCAACAACTCCCCAAAAATAGATTTCATAATGGGAGGGGCAGATGGAAACCTCAAGGTTATCCTAATTACCAAAATGAACAAGTGTGGAGACCACAAAAATTTAATAAATGGTCTCAGCCTAGATTTAGAAATGGCCCACACTATCAAAATTTTGAGGAATATCCGGTATAAAATCCAACCAGGAGATTCAGACCTCGACCACAGACACCTTATAAGGGTTATAATAATAATAACAATTTCTATAATCCAAGGAGAAATCAATTCTCCAGGAAACCAGCTAACCCCAAAGGACCCATGTAACACCCCCAGGATATCCGAGGTATATTACAGCGCCGTGAATCCCTATATGGGACCCACCAGGCTGAACAGCATCATACACAACGACTCACAGAAACGATAAAATAACACCACGTCATAAAGACACAAACCAGAACAATCCACCCGGTTCAACCGGTCAATATAACAACATCGTCCAACCCAACATAATAAGCAACAATACAATCCAAACGAACAAGAACCCCTTAAGTACTCGAGTACAACTATTAGTTCAAAACCACAAAAGACAAAAAGGTAAAAGACTCTAAAACATCACTCGTGCACCATCATCACGCACGGCCATCATCCGTGTACTGGTCCAGCGCCCGCTCGTCTCGATGAACCTGACCTGAAATTCATAAAACGAATTTCCCCAAAACGGGTCCCCAGAGGGGTTAGCAATTACGCTAGTACAAGTAACCAGATGAACAACTTACATCTTACACATATAGTAATGCATGCAATAAAGAAAACCGTTTGAAAGCACTCATTTCCGGAAATGCCAATATCAAATCACATTTGTAAAGTTCACCACAATTAACCGTCGATCCACACCTCCGTGGACCCCTACCGAGACCCCGTCGGATCTAACCCGTAGTGGTTAAAAGCAAAGCTCGTCGATCCACACCTCCGTGGACCCCTACCGAGACCCCGTCGAGTCTAACCCGTAGTGAGCATACACACACATACAATTTCTCATACAAAACTACTATGCCAAGATTGTAAGTTCATAAGGATACTTGCCTCGATTAATTAGACGATGACACGAACGGAACGGAAGAGTTGAACACGACCGCAAGGAACCGGCGGAAATGAACCTAACGATTTGAATAGCACAATCACAACCACTTCTAAACGATTATGGAAATGGAATACTCCCGGAAACCCGCCTACGATTCATGTATATTCGTATACAAACAACAACGAGGGCGGACCACAACCGAACCCTCTCGATTCCGTAAAAATCACGAAATATACCATGAATCCGTAGGGAAACTAAGAATACCAACAAGAATAATCATATTCATCATGAATCCATCAACGAAACGGAAAGAATCGGACAAAACCCCAAAATCCCCAATTATCCAAAAAGGTAGGGTTTCAAAAGATATTACCTTGAGTGATTCAAGTGTTAAGATCCGTAGAACACGCGTTAGATTGATTATCCGAGCCTCACAACCGAAAAGAAATGATGAAAATCGACCCCCGGATGAAGAACTCTCCCCCTCTATATCTTCTCTCTCGCGACGCAGTGAAAAAAATGGGGAAGGAAATGAGCTTCACGCTCAAAACAACACATTTATAGTGTAACGCAGCAGAACCTATCGGCCAGCCTATCGGCCGATAGGCCCAACCGATACCCATACGGAATGCCGGCAGTAGAGTCTATCGACCCCCCTTATCGGCCGAAAGGCTCCTGGAAGTCCGAAGGTGAAGAAATTTACATATCGGCCAGCCTATCGGCCGATAGGCCCAACCGATACCCATACAGAATGTCGGCAGTAGAGTCTATCGACCCCCCCTATCGGCCGAAAGGCTCCTGGAAGTGCTCGGCCAAAAACTGAAACGACCATAACTCTCTCGTCCGGACTCCGATTGACTCACCGTTTGAACCATTGGAAAGCTAACTCGATGTTCTATAATATTGCAAAGATTTATAATTTTTGGAGTCACCAAAAATTAATGGTGATCTAACAAGGTCGAACTCATGTGAGGAAAGTTGAAACAACGAACAATAACGAGAATACAATTCAACAATTGACAGGAAGGACATACTGAAAGATACATGAGGGTCACTATGACCGAGAAATATACCAAAAATGAAAATACAAGGGAAAGAAAAATACCGGATATTACAACCCACACAAATTTGGGTACCTAAATCTCTGCTTGTTTAATTGCAGAAAAGGTGGAAGGACTACAACCACATCTCCACAAGCTCAAATTTTGGAGGTGAAGAATGGTTTGTAGACTCTGGATGCCCGAGGCATATGACCGGAAACAAGAAGATGCTGACCAAATACATCAAAGAAAGAGGTCCCGATGTAACCTTTGGAGATAGCTCTAGAGGACAGACAAAAGGCTTTGGAGAGATGCACCGAGGAAACATTGTGATATCCAAAGTTCATTATGTCAAAGGGCTTAAGTACAACCTCCTGAGCATAAGCCAGTTCTGTGACGAGAAGAATCTAGTAGTCTTCACCATCTTGAAGTGTATGGTGATAGACATCTTATCTGGAGAAATAAATCTACAAGGTTTCAGAAGAAGAGATGTCTACATGATTGATTGGAACACAGGAACACCTAACTCCTGTTTTCTATCCAAGACAGTAGCTGAGAATGGATGGCTATGGCACAAAAGACTATGTCACCTGAACTTCAAAGCCATCAACAAAATTAGTTCTCAGAAGCTGGTTAGAGGACTTCCAAATGAAGCATTCAAGAAGGAAGCACTCTGTGATGCATGTCAGAAGGGAAAGCAGACCAAGGCATCGTTCAAGCCAGTTCAGCCTACAACGCTCACAACAAGGATCCTAGATCTATTCCACATGGATCTATTTGGGCCTATCAAGCCAAGGACATTGAGCGGCCGAAAGTATGCACTTGTAATAGTAGATGATTATTCAAGGTACACTTGGATTATCTTCCTATACAAGAAAAGCGAAACCTTGACCAAGTTACCTGAGCTGCTGAGAAGGATCCAGAATGAGAAATCCCTCTCCATAATCAAGATCAGATCAGATAGAGGAGGAGAGTTTCTCAACAAGGCGATAACGACATAAGAATCGAATGGGATCCAAGATGAGCTCTGCAGCCTGTGACGCCCACAGAATGGTGTTGCTGAAAGAAGGAACCGAACCCTCAAGGAAGCAACAAGGTCCATGATTGCGAAGCGGACCTACCCAAAAGGTTCTGGGCCGAAGTGTCAACACACTGTCACACCCGAGCAGAGTATGATAGTAGGGAGACATGGCAAAACTCCCTATGAGGTTTGGA
Source organism: Orobanche coerulescens (assembly GCA_033398695.1). NCBI lineage: Eukaryota > Viridiplantae > Streptophyta > Magnoliopsida > Lamiales > Orobanchaceae > Orobanche > Orobanche coerulescens. Next base: position 121,782,818 of record CM065811.1, on the reverse strand, counting down.
ATAATAGAACTCCTACTGTTGCTTACTTTCATGTTTTTGGTTGTAAGTGTTTCATCCACAACAACGGTAAAACACAACTAAATGCCTTTGATGCTAAAACTGATGACGGTCTCTTTATGGGATATTCCCAAAGAAGCAAGGCATATAGAGTTTTTAATAAAAGAACCTTAGTTGTGGAGGAAACACCCCATGTTGTTTTTGATGAATCTACCGTTGAGTACAGGAAACAAGTTGAGCTAATTGAGAACAAGCTCAAGTCAGCAACCCTTGAAGAAGTCATTATACATGACACTGGAATGGTGGACTCACCGCACTCACTGATGACCCGATCGCAATGGGCCAAGACCCAATTGCAGATCAGACAGGATCACCAAACCTATCTGATCCAGTTGCTGCTGAAGTAGACCTAGCCGGAGCTGACAAAGACTCATCTGCAGATCAGAACCAACCTGCAGATGACAAGGTGGTAGCTGATCCAGTGGTAGACCAGAACACAGCTTATGCAGATAACCACCAGGGCAATCCAATAGGGGGAACAAACCCAGAAGAGGACGATATCCCCAAAAGGGTCAAGGATCACCCGATTCAGCAAATTATTGGAAAGTTGACGGATGGAGTTAAGACGAGACAGTCAACCCTACCAGCAGGAATGGCGATGTTCTCAGGTTTTATGTCGCAAATTGAACCCAAGACTACAGAACAAGCCTTGGAAGATTATTCATGGATTAATGCCATGCAAGAGGAATTGGAGCAGATGGAAAGAAACAAAGTTTGGGAACTAATGCATGCACTGATCACAAGAATGTTATTGGCAACAATTGGGTGTATATAATCATGTGTGATGAAGACGGAGCTGTTGTTTGGTATAATGCCAGACTTGTAGCAAAAGGTTATGCACAGTGTGAGGGAATAGATTTTGATGAAACCTATGCACCTGTTGCAAGATTAGAGGCCATCAGATTATTCCTCGCATATGCTGCATTTAAGGACTTTGAAGTATATCAGATGGATGTAAAGAGTGCTTTTCTGAATGGAATTCTAGAAGAAGAAGTCTATGTAGAGCAACCCCCAGGTCTTGTCAAAGGAGACAAAGTCTATAAGCTACTGAAGGCTCTGTATGGACTCAAGCAAGCACCAAGAGCGTGGTATGAAACACTGTCTGTGTTTCTTGAGAAGAATGGATTTTGCAAAGGAAAGGTGGACAAGACCCTATTCAGAGTGGAGCACGAAGGCCACATATTAATAGTGTAATACCCGTGTATTTTGTGAGTGTATTTTGGATGTATTTTGTGGTATTGTGGTTATTTGGACCGTATATATTGATGATTGACCTTGGCATATTGATGGCTGATTATTGTTGGGTTCCGTGATTCTCGGATTGTGCTCGTTTTAGCCGGACTTCTTGCGAATTTAAATTTGTAAAATAGCAGTTAGCGCACGCTAAGACTGTATGTCTAGCGCACGCTAACCAGGTTCGAGTAGCGCACGCTACTCTTGTGCAATAGCGTGCGTTAGGCCCGCTGGACAGTAAGCTTTCTGGACTCTGGAATGAGGCGTTAGCGTACGCTATGGACGGACTAACGTACGCTATTTCGATGTACTAGCGCACGTTACTTGTATGATAGCGCGCTGGGATGTCGTGTCGCTGAGGACAGAACGCTTCGGATCGGCAGTAATTGCAGGTAGCGCACGCCACAGTATGAAGTTAGCGTGCGCTAGTAGCAATCGATAGCGCACGCTAACAGATAGTTCAGCCAGACGCCACGTGAGTCCGACGTAAAGTTCTGACCGCTTTTTCTTCAAAGAAAGGCACCGCCTCGCTCGTTAGCGCACGCTAAGCTTGTAGCCGTAGCGTGCGCTAATACCTCCCAGTATATATATGAGGGGTAGGTTATAGAAATGTCATTTTTCACCTCTTCCTCTTCTCTTCGGCGGCTGGGCATACTTAACCATAGGAGAGTGCAGATTTTTGGTCGGATTTCTTCAACCAACGATAATTTTGGGCTCCTAACACCAAGTTATCAACATCTTATCAACTTTCACCATCCAAATCAAGGTAAAACCGTTGGAACCCTAGTTCTTCATATTTTGGGGTTTTTGTCGAGATCTTTGATTCTAATCTATCCTAGCTCCGATTTGTGCTAGATGGTGATGTTGTAATCATAATCCTTCATTTTTCTCCAAGATTCACGGATTTAACCCTAAGTTACCTTTCATAGTTTGGGTTCGAGCTACGATTCTTTCGTAATATTTGAATAAATGTCCCCAAGGGTAGAACTTAGGGTGAATCTTTCCATTTCTGTGGTGTTGTGTTTTGATTCGATATTTCGATGTGTTAGGATCGAATCATTGAAGGAAATTCGGACCGTACATTCATCCGTTCGCCGTATCTTGTGTCGTTCAAATTGAGGCAAGTACTTTGATTGTGTTTACTGTACTTCGTGTGAATATGTAAAAATGGAATTTGTGCCAATTGTTGATCGAGTGTGTGTGAGCCGAGTAAAACCAGTGAGGGTCCCCCGGGTCCTAGAGTCGCGTATCCCTACGGATCACTCGGTTGGGCTATACACCAGGGAGGGCCTGACGAGGTGTCTCTGGGGTGTGTATCTTGCTGAGAGGTACAGGGCCAGTATAGCTCGGGAGGTTGTTTTGTGATGATGACTGGGATGTGGTATTCCGGAATATCTGTGATGGCACTATGATTTTATGCGGTTTTTGTTGATTATTCACTTGTTGTACATATTCTAGAATCATTGTACTTGCACCGGCTTCTTGCTGACCCCTTTTGGGGTGGATATACTTTTGTGTATTCGTGCAGTCCAAAGTGGGAGGACTAGCACAGACGGACACGAGCTTGGTGGGCGATTGATATCGTGCATTATTTTGAGTTGATGGTCATATGGTCATGGTCAAAGTTGTGTTTTGGTTTTGTACTCGCTGGTAATCGTCCGGTGTTGTATGTCATGTCATTATTAATGGTTAATGATGTTGTTGTATTCCCGTGGTGAACGGTCATATTGGTTATGATTCCTCGGGATGATATGTTGTTTGGTATTGTGATGTATGTTATGTTGAAATTGAAGTTGGTTTTGAATGTATGAACATTTATGTTTGTCGTATTTAATGTGTTTTATTTGGGTCTAAGCCCAGTAGGTCCTCTAAAAGGATCTACGGCGCCCGTAATATCTCCGTAAATCATGGGGGTGTTACGGAATATGGTATCGTGAGCCTAGGTTTATGGATACCTAGTCAGCCGGTGTTTGGGTCTATTAAATTGAGTCGCTTGTTATCTACGATATCATTGGCATGCTACCACCTCGTGTCAGCTCGTGTTGGAAGACTCTTCGGATGTTGGTTGTTTCTTTCCTTCGAAATAATTACCTTAATATTGTGCAATCTATTATTGTAATCATTTCCTTGTTGAATCATTCTTACTCTTCAAGATGCCGAGAGGTAGAGCTATCCGTCAACGTGGTCGTGGTAGAGGCCGTGGCGAGTGGTAGTGTCTCGAGTCCGAGAGGTCCGTTTCAGAATCGGCATCTCGCTCTGCGACTAGGTCGGACCCGATTCCTTCGGGAGGTTCGAATGGAGGCTCGGGGGCCGAGGTGCCTAACGTTCTTCAACAAGTTGTAACGCAAGTGCACCAACTGGCCCCAGTGGTGCGGAATATTAATACCGGCGGGACGGTTGAGGATCGATGGCTTCAAGAAGTTATGAAGATGAACCCTCCTGCATTCGATGGTTCCTGATGCGAACAATCGGGATCATTGGTTAGTTGAGTCGAGAAGATCTTTGACGGTATTGGTTGTCCTGAAGCCAAGAGAGTCCCGATTGCTCAATATCGGCGATTGATGACGCTTGACCGGTGGCGAATGTTAAGCCCAAGGACCGTGATGTCACTTGGGAAGAATTTAAAGAATTGATGGAAGCTCGGTATTGTCCAAATGTCTGCCTAGCAAGAGTCGGTGAGTTCTTCGAGCTCAACCCGAAGATGTTCCTATTTCGAGCAATCAAGACATACAACAAGCAAGCTAGTGTATGTCCAAGATCGAGTTAAGGATGAGATAGACAAGATACTTCATTTCGATGCAAGGATGAAATCGGAGGTCCGAAAGTATATGGCGGGCCTTGGGTGTACTACTTTGAGAGAATATCGGATAGAGCACTTGCCTATGAGATGGTGTCAGCCCGGTTCCCTCAGCTGAGCTCAAGAAACCAAAATTTTCTCGGTAGTTTCCGAGGCAGTGGATCGCGTAGGCCTCAATCTTCTATGCAATCTTCACGGTTCCCTCACCTAGTGGAGGAATGCCGAGGGTTTGTTTTAATTGTGGAAATCCGGGACATGTCGGCCCGCCGCACTTCTCGCCCCATTGATTGTTTTAAGTGTGGGAAGGTGGTCATCGCGCGCTTTATTGTGAGTCAAACAAGGTAATAGTTTCTAAACAAGCCCCTACTCCGGCATGCACACGGGTCAGCCAACTCTGAGTGTCGGACGCGGCAGTGGCAGAGGTAAAACCGAGCATAAGGATGCATCTAGCATTGGATCAGCCCCACCCCGATTGTATGAGATGAGGCGGACTGATGACGTAGGGACTGCCACTACGTCAGGTATTGTTTATATTTCGATGTACCCGGTAGATGTATTGTTTGATTCTGGAGCTACTCATTCTTTTATATCATTATCTTGTGTGAATCGTTTGGGCCTAGACGGTCTCTCTACATGTGAACCTTTTATTGTTGGGTTGCCAAGTGGGGAAAGGATCGTTGGGGATCAAGAGATCGCCAATTGTCCTGTAACCATTGGGAGTAAAGATTGGTCATCCGATTTGATTGTGATCGATATGACGGGAGAGGATTTAATCCTCGGTGATGATTGGTTAAATCGGCATGGAGCGATAGTAGATTATCGTCGGAAGATAATTTCGATAGTCGCGCCGGATGGTACCGAACACGTTTTGAAGGGCAAAACCGGTACTTCAGGAAGATTATTCGAGCCATGAAGGCGATGAAATTATTGCGACAAGGTTGTACCATTATTGGTGTTACGCGTTGAAGTCGGAAGTTAGCGAGGTACAATTATCCTCTGCTCCATTGTGAATGAATTTCCGCACGTATTTCCGGATGATTTGCCGGGATTGCCACCACATCGTGAAGTAGAGTTCGTCATCGAACTAGAGCCCAATGCGGCGCCAATATCCAAGGCACCATACAGAATGGCCCCATCGGAAATGCTAGAATTGAAGAAACAATTGGGTGAATTGTTGGATAAAGGTTAAATTCGGCCTAGTGTGTCTCCATGGGGTGCACCGGTATTGTTTGTACGAAAGAAAGATGGGTCCTTACGGCTATGTATTGACTATCGTGAGTTGAATAAACTCACTATTAAGAACAAGTATCCGTTGCCAAGAATTGATGATCTATTTGATCAATTACAAGGGGCTACGGTTTTCTCCAAGATTGATTTGAGGTCAGGATATTACCAACTCCGAATTCGAGAATCGGATATTCCCAGGTCAGCATTTCGGACGAGGTATGGGCATTACGAATTCGTAGTTATGCCATTCGGTTTAACAAATGCTCCGGCGGCCTTCATGCAACTTATGAACAAAACTTTTATCGAATATCTCGATAAATTTGTAGTGGTGTTTATCGACGATATATTAATCTATTCCAAAAGTGAGACGGAGCATGCCGAACACTTGAGAATCACGTTGAGTATTTTGAGGGCTGATAAGCTTTATGCTAAATTTTCTAAGTGCGAGTTCGCTTAAAGAAGTTTCTTTTCGGGACACATCATCTCACCGATGGTATTCGTGTAGACCCTCAAAAGGTTGAAGCAGTCTTAGCTTGGGAGCCTCCACGAAATGTTAAGGAAGTTCGGAGTTTTCTAGGATTAGCGGGCTATTATCGTCGATTTGTTGAAGGATTCTCGAAAATTGCTCGACCGCTCACCCGATTATTGCGTAAGACACGTAAATTTGAGTGGAGTGATGAGTGTCGAAGAGTTTTGATGAATTGAAAAGCGGTTGACTACGTCTCCGATCCTATCCTTACCACAAGGAACTAAGGTTTCGTTATTTATAGTGATGCTTCTAAACAAGGATTAGGATGTGTATTGATGCAAAATGAGAGAGTAGTGGCTTATGCGTCTCGACAATTAAATCCATACGAGATGAATTATCCTACTCATGATCTTGAGTTAGCCGTGGTGTTTGCGTTGAAAATTTGGAGGCATTACTTGTATGGTTCTTCTTGTCGAGTGTATACGGATCATAAGAGCTTGAAGTACATATTTACGCAGAAGGAACTAAATATGCGTCGCCGCGATGGTTGAATCGCTTAAAGATTATGATCTTGACATTCTTTACCATCCGTAAAGCAAACGCCGTTGCCGATGCGTTAAGCCGCAAGTCACCGTGTTGCAAAAGTTGGAACTACTTACCATTCAACCGAAGCTTAGACGAGAGTTGATTGATATGGAAATTGACGCTTGGCCTCACGTAACTCAAGGACGATATGCGTTTCCTTGAGATTACATCCTCCGTAATGGAAGATATTAAGTCCAAGCGCTTAGATGATCTCTCAATTGTGCAACTTCGGAAGACAGTGTTAGAGGGAAAGCTCCTGGATTCTTAATCGATGAAGACGGAGTTCTTCGATTTCGAGGCGTAACTTGTGTACCTAATCGAGATGATCTCAAATGTAATTTTGAATGAAGCACATTCTACTCCGTACTCGATTCATCCGGTATGAGTAAAATGTATAAGGACTTGAAGAAAAACTTTGGTGGCCGAACATGAAGAAAGATGTAACAGTTCGTGATGAAATGCTTGACTTGTCACAGTTAAAGCGGAACATCGAGACCCGCAGAATTGCAACCGCTACCAATTCCTAATGGAAGTGGGAAGATATAGCGATGGATTTTATTGTGGGAATGCCAAAGACGCGAACTGGAGTGAATATGATTTGGGTAATTGTTGATCGGCTAACCAAATCCGCACACTTTCTGGGAATTAGAGATACTTGGGGACCGGAGAGGTTAGCTCGGTTATTCATTGCGGAGATTGTGAGACTCCATGGTACCCCAAAGAGTATAGTGTCTGATCGCGATGGGCGTTTTGTGTCGCATTTCTGGCAAGCAGTACATCGAGCACTCGGTACCAAATTAAATTTCAGCACCGCTTATCATCCCCAGACGGACGGACAGTCAGAGAGGACGATCCAAACGCTAGAAGACATGTTGAGGGCTTGCGCGTTGGATTGGAAAGAAGATTGGGAGACTCATTTACCATTGATTGAATTTGCGTACAATAATAGTTGGCATAGCTCGATTGGGATGGACCCGTTTGAAGCATTATATGGAAGACGTTGTAGATCGCCAATCTGTTGGGACGAGCCGTACGAGTTACTTGGAGTAGAACCGGACTTGGTGGTTCAAACTCGGGAAAAAGTCGCAATTATTCGGCAAAGGTTGTTGACTGCTCAGAGTCGACAAAAGTCATATGCCGACGTTCGTCGTCGACCGTTAGAGTTCGAGGCGGGAGACCATGTGTTGTTGAAAGTATTGCCGACTCGTGGAGTTCTTCGGTTTGGTAAGAAGGGGAAGCTTAGTCCTCGTTATATTGGCCCCTTCGAGATCCTGGACAAGGTAGGCGATGTAGCTTATCGACTAGCATTACCTCCGACACTTAGTCATGTTCATAATGTGTTTCATGTTTCACAACTGCGTAAGTATGTTCCCGATCCCAGCCATGTTATTGATTATCAAGAGATTGAGGTTAGTGATGATGTTACGTATGAAGAACAACCGGTAACCATACTAGAGAGACGAGTGAAACAATTGCGACGGAAAGTGATTCCGTTAGTAAAGGTCCAATGGTCTAAGCATGGAATTGAAGAGGCCACGTGGGAGACCGAGGAGAGTATGCGTGCCCGATACCCCGAACTCTTTGTATCTTAAGTTTCGGGACGAAACTTCTTTTTAGGGGGTAAGGGTGTAATACCCGTGTATTTTGTGAGTGTATTTTGGATGTATTTTGTGGTATTGTGGTTATTTGGACCGTATATATTGATGATTGACCTTGGCAGATTGATGGCTGATTATTGTTGGGTTCCGTGATTCTCGGATTGTGCTCGTTTTAGCCGGACTTCTTGCGAATTTAAATTTGGAAAATAGCAGTTAGCGCACGCTAAGACTGTATGTCTAGCGCACGCTAACCAGGTTCGAGTAGCGCACGCTACTCTTGTGCAATAGCGTGCGTTAGGCCCGCTACCGACAAGAAGCTTCTCGACTCGAATGAGGCGTTAGCGTACGCTATGGACGGACTAACGTCGCTATTTCGATGTACTAGCGCACGTTACTTGTATGATAGCGTGCGCTAGGATGTCGTGCCGGTGAGGACAGAACGCTTCGACCGCAGTAATTTCGTAGCGCACGCCATCAGATGAAGTTAGCGTGCGCTAGTAGCAATCGATAGCGCACGCTAACAGATAGTTCAGCATACGCTACCGAGTCCGACGTAAAGTTCTGATCGCTTTTTCTTCAAAGCAAGGCACCGCCTCGCTGTTAGCGCACGCTAAGCTCGTAGCCGTAGCGTGCGCTAATACCTCCCAGTATATATATGGGGGGTAGGTTCTAGAAATGTCATTTTTCACCTCTTCCTCTTCTCTTCGGCGGCTGGGCATACTTAACCATAGGAGAGTGCAGATTTTTGGTCGGATTTCTTGAACCAACGATAATTTTGGGCTCCTAACACCAAGTTATCAACATCTTATCAACTTTCACCATCCAAATCAAGGTAAAACCGTTGGAACCCTAGTTCTTCATATTTTGGGGTTTTTGTCGAGATCTTTGATTCTAATCTATCCTAGCTCCGATTTGTGCTAGATGGTGATGTTGTAATCATAATCCTTCATTTTTCTCCAAGATTCACGGATTTAACCCTAAGTTACCTTTCATAGTTTGGGTTCGAGCTACGATTTCTTCGTAATATTTGAATAAATGTCCCCAAGGGTAGAACTTAGGGTGAATCTTTCCATTTCCGTGGTGTTGTGTTTTGATTCGATATTTCGATGTGTTAGGATCGAATCGTTGAAGGAAATTCGGACCGTACATTCATCCGTTCGCCGTATCTTGTGTCGTTCAAATTGAGGCAAGTACTTTGATTGTGTTTACTGTACTTCGTGTGAATATGTAAAAATGGAATTTGTGCCAATTGTTGATCGAGTGTGTGTGAGCCGAGTAAAACCATTGAGGGTCCCCTGGTCCTAGAGTCGCGTATCCCTACGGATCACTCGGTTGGGCTATACACCGTGGAAGGCCCGACGAGGTGTCTCCAGGGTGTGTATCTTGCCGAGAGGTACAGGCCGATAGCTCGGGAGGTTGTTTTGTGATGATGACTGTGATGTGGTATTCCGGAATATCCGTGATGGCACTATGATTTTCTCATGGTTTTTGTTGATTATTCACTTGTTGTACATATTCTAGAATCATTGTACTTGCACGGCTTCTTGACCCCTTTGGGGTGGATATACTTTTGTGTATTCGTGCACAGTCCAAAGTGGGAGGACTAGCACAGACGGACACGAGCTTGGTGGGCGATTGATATCGTGCATTATTTTGAGTTGATGGTCATATGGTCATGGTCAAAGTTGTGTTTTGGTTTTGTACTCGCGCGGGTACTGTCCGGTGTTGTATGTCATGTCATTATTAATGGTTAATGATGTTGTTGTATTCCCGTGGTGAACGGTCATATTGGTTATGATTCCTCGGGATGATATGTTGTTTGGTATTGTGATGTATGTTATGTTGAAATTGAAGTTGGTTTTGAATGTATGAACATTTATGTTTGTCTTATTTAATGTGTTTTATTTGGGTCTAAGCCTGGTAGGTCCTCCAAAAAGGATCTACGGCGCTGTAATATCTCCGTAAATCATGGGGGTGTTACAAATAGTCCAGATTTATGTGGATGACATCATATTCGGATCAACCAATCCAGAGCTATGCGAGAAATTCTCCAACCTCATGCAAGGAGAATTTGAGATGAGTATGATGGGAAAGCTTAACTTCTTTCTCGGACCACAAGTTAAGCAGATGGAAAAAGGAATTTTCATCAACCAAGCAAAGTATACCAGAGATCTTATCAAGAGATATGGAATGGAATCAGCCAAGCCCGCAAGAATTCCTATGAGCACAAGTACTCACCTAGATGCAGACGAGGCAGGTATATCAGTGGACTCAACCCACTACAGAGGACTCATTGGATCTCTTCTGTACCTCACTGCAAGCAGGCCAGACATATCATATGCCGTTGGAGTTTGTGCAAGATTCCAGTCTAAGCCGAAGCAATCACACCTAGATGCAGCCAAGAGAATAATTAAGTACCTAAAGTCTACAATTAATGTTGGACTATGGTATCCCAAGGATGATAACTTCGAGCTGTCAGGATACTCAGATGCGGATTTCGCAGGATGCAAAACCAACAGGAAGAGCACTAGTGGAACGTGTCAATTCCTAGGAACCAGACTGATATCCTGGTTTAGCAAGAAGCAGGTTTCTCACTCTATCTCCACTACAGAGTCAGAATACCTAGCTGCAGTAGTCACAGCAGATTCTATGGATCGCATAAATGCTTAAGGGACTATAATATCATTGCAAATGAAGTTCCTATCTGGTGTGACAACAATAGTGCTATTGCAATAACCAACAATCCGGTTTTGCACTCAAGGACGAAGCACATTGATCTTAAGCACCATTTCATTAGAGACCATGTGCTTAACAAAAGGGTTAGAGTTGAAAGAGTCAGCACAGACTACCAGATAGCTGACATCTTCACCAAACCCTTGCCAGAAGAAAGATTCCTGGAGCTAAGCAGAGACCTTGGATTACTAGATTGGGAATCTAGTACGGAAGCAAGTTAAAGCATTTCAGAGGAAGGACGGACCTAGCTGATGCAGGCAAGAAGATGAAGGACGGACAAAGCAACCTACATGATCAGAATACCAGGCGAGAAGTCATCTCACCTGATACAGAGTGGTCAACAGTCAACAAATCAGACCAGCTAAGTTTTCTAAACTGACCTCTGAATATTTAATTATTATCTGCCACATTTATAATATTATTATATTAATTTTGGCTAACGAATGGCATTTAAATAAACATTTTTATAAGCCAAGTGGCAATTTTAATACACGCGTCAATCGCATATTAAATCAACCTCCACGGTGGCTAATCAGAATCAACCGTTGAATTTTAAACTGGGCCACCGATTCAAATTTGAAATTCAAAAGAATATCAAAAGGCGTACCACCGTTCAAATATATAATAAACTAATACAAACATCTTTTCATCTTCTTTATAAGGAAAGAAGACCTTTCACTTTACTCTTTACGCTTACAGAAACCCTAGATTTTTCAGAGCAAAAATATACACTAAAAATCCTTTATTTGCAGAAATGGCATCTTTCGAAGGAGTTAATTTGAAGGCGGTGAAAGACCAGATCATTTTCTCGTTGGTTGTCGACTTTGAAGGCTTATTGGAAGCCAATCTGGAGGACTACGACATGTTTAATCTGATTCGCGCAATGAAGCTTAATGGGATCTACCCATTTCTAGACATCAACCCGCAACACCTGTTCAAAGAGGATGTCGTCGAGTTCTATCGCGAAGCTTATCTGATTCAAGATGGAATTCATAGCACAGTTGGCGGAATACCAGTCAGCATATCTCGAGAGACGATTCGTTCTGTCTTCGGAATGAAGCACCGTGGTTTAGCGGTCGAAGCTCTCAAGCAATCCGCCGCCGAAACCTGGAAAAAGATTAAGGTGGAAAATATCCCGGAAAAACTGAAATTCACAGCCAAGAGGAGTGAACTTAAGAGGATTTACCGTGTTGCGTTGGATATTACCAACAAAATAATAATGGGGATGGCGGGCAGTTATGATCAACTGTCGTCGTCGAAGTTTATGGTGCTGGGAGCACTGATTCAGGAAGAAGAAGTTGATTGGGCAGACTACATCTTCAGGCAACTCGTGCGAGAGGTCAACAAGGTCGAGTGGCTTGATGATGAGAAGAAGTTCAAAACAAAGTTGGCGTTTGGAACGCATCTCAGTTGGTTTTTGGAGAAGACTGGAGTGGCAAAGGGAAACACTGACCCCTTCCACCCCAATAAAAGGCTTGGTCATATGGACCATGAGAAGGTGAAGAAAGTAGGAGGCACTGGGAGAGCAGCTCAGTTGTTGAAGGAGCTGCCGGACTCAAGGACATATCCAAGATACCATTCATTAGGAGAGTCGGACAGACCTTCAGCTGATATCGCAACTACAGTTGAGTCCGACACCGAGTCCGACGACACTCCCATTGCAGTCAGATTCAAGAGACGGGGACCAGCCCCTGAAGGACCCTCTACTCTGCAGTCATCACCAGAACCCTCTCCCAAGAGGCCAAGGAAACTGCAATTTAGTGAGGAAGAGCAGTCTGAACACCTTGCCAGCCCCTCAGTCCGATCACCAATTCATCCGGAAGACCTGCCTGCACCAGACACCCTTGAGACTCGGATTGTACCTGTTCTCACCCCCCCAGTCTACATGTCCGAAGAAGAAGAAGCAAGTCTCATAATTTCTATTCCTGAAGCTGATTATACTTTTAACTTACTAGAAAACAATACTTTCAACCTTTCAATTGAACAACTCCAGCTTGTTAAGCCACAAGCATTAAAACACTCTTTTGTACATATTTTTGAAGAGTGGAAATTTTTCAAGACTCTGACTTTTACAAACCTTCAAACCTACATTGCAACTAGTGGTTGGGAATATCCCCAAGCCACTGAGGAGGTTCTGATTCACTTTTGCAAAGAATCAGACTTAGTATTAATCCTCCAGGATAATTGGTTCATGTCCCATTTTAAAATAAACATGGACCAATTTATCCATTCTATCATGCTTAGCATTTTTGATGGTTCCTTTGGAGAAGAGGAAGAGGAGGAAGTTGAAAAAGAGATTAGAATTGAGGAAGTAGATGGAGAAGGAAATAATGAAGTTATTGATTTGGTGGTTGAAGAAGAAGAAGAAGAGAGAAAATGTAAGAAAATATTCCATTGAAAAACAAATGGAAGAAATTGAGAAGACAGAAGAGTTGGCTGATGAAGAAGAAGAAGAAGGAGAAGAGGTAGAAAAAGATGATGATGATGAAGGAGAAGAAGAGGAAAAGGATGATGATAATAATGATGATAATAATGATGGTGATGATGGAGGAGATGCAGGAGCAGAAAAAGAAAATGAAAAGGAAAAAGATGAGGAAGAAGGAAAAGAAAATTCTGAAGAAAAGGCAGAAGAAGAGAAAGATGAGGATCAGGAGAAAGAAGAAGAGAAACAGGAAGAGAGAGAAGAAGAAAAGGAGCCAGAGCCGGAGCCAGAGCCTATTCACGAAGCTACAGATAGGACTGTGGTACTGCCTGCACACCCTAGACGCAGAGTCAGTCAAGACTCCAGGTCAGGGAACCCGGAGAAAACTCCCTCAGACCTACCAGCTGCAGACAGAAGCCTGCAGTCTAGTGGCTCTTTCGCAGAAGGCTCAGGAGAGCAATCTCCATCAGCTCAGATATCTCCTGCCATGACTGAGCTGATCAGGCAAATAGTCAAAGACATAATTGGAGAGTTGCTAACGTCTCAGGTCACTCCTGACCTTCAATCAATCAATGCCAAGATAGACACTCTTCTGCAGAGAGAGATTCTTCAGCCACCTCCCCCTACCAACAACAGAATGCCATTTGACATGTCTGATTGGATGAGCAAAATGGAGCAGCAATTAACTACCCTTGTTGATGCTGGAAAAAAGGGGGAAGAGAGAGTTCAGGGGGAAGAGAGAGAGATAAGGTCAAAGAAGAAGCAAGATGTCCTTCAAATTGAAGGACCCTCAAGTCTAAAGAGGAAGGAAGCTGCGGATCCAGATGACCAGGCTGACCAGCCTGAAGGAAAGAGAAGGAGGACTAGAGGAGGTTTTGGGCCTACTCTAGAATGGGAAGGGAAGGAGTTGTGGTATGTTGAGGACTTTATTCCATATGAAGCCCTGCCCATGTGGGGAACTGCAAAGAAGAAATTTATCAGAGATTATTACGTCTGGGAATTACTCCATGATGATAATCTCTCCCCACAGCAGATCTTCATCAATTTCATGGAAGAAGCTTACCCGAAACTCTGGACCATTCTGAAGAAGAATGCTAAGGAACTAAACACTTATCCTATGATTCCATCATTCAGAGCAGAGGAAGCGCCAACCCGTCTGGACAATGAGCTAGATGAGCTACAGCTTTAACAAGAAATCAAGCAGTTATGTCTTGAGAATAGATTTACATCACAGCAAGAACAAGACTTTGCAGCTCTTGTTCTGAAGAGGAAATATGGTCTTGCTCCAGTCAAGATAAGAGCAATTGGAGCCAAACCATTCAGGCCTGCCAAACAGCCTATTCGCAGAGGCAGAGGAAGGGGCAGATGACTTTATTTCTTTATCCTTGTAATTTTATTTTCTGTACCTGTAAAAACTTTCTTGTAAACTTCAAAAACAAGTCAGAAAATTTTATAACAGTCTGTTGAATGACAACTTCCAGTTGTCTCAATATTAGACTGATTTCAGTTTGTGTCTCGTACTTAAGTGCAGACTTGGTCATTTGCTTACTTACTTAAAGTTTTGCCATCATCAAAATAGGGGGAATTTGTTAGGAATACTTGTTAGATTTTGATGATGTCATTAATATAAATGTTTATTACTTGGCAAAATGTAAGGAAGAACCAAATGAGTATCTTCCATAGGCCAAATATGTTAAGTATAAAACTTGGCAAAATGTAAGGAAGAACCAAATGAGTATCTTCCATAGGCCAAATATGTTAAGTATAAAACTTGGCAAAATGTAAAGAAGAACCAAATGAGTATCTTCTGTAGGCCAAAAATTAGTTAGGCTGAAAATCGGCTAAGTACTGAGTACAGCTAAGTCCATCAAAGAGGAACAGCCGAGTCCAGTCAGGGTAGCTCTGGTCAACAAATTTATCATAGAAGTTTGACCAGACTGCAGCCAAGGTACCTCAGGGAAGTCACCTGATCAGAAAAGTCACAAATAGTGAACAACCGAGAGGACCTGTCTGCAGAGATGTTAGCTGCACATCAGCCTACTCGAATGCAGCCAAGTACTCCAAGTCCACGCCAGCATAAGTTAAAAAGTCAAGTATTACGGAAAGCTCACATGCAACGTGAAAAGACAAATTGGAGTGATTCCCGCAAGAGATATGAATTAAATAAATCATCCAGACCCACCTTGAAGACTTTAATCATTTTATATTCAAAAGATTCGGCGCTCACATGCAGAAGTCTTCACAATGGTCGGAAGATAAAATAAAATAATGGGAATCTAGCCTTGCAACGTTCAGAAAGAATAAACAATGAAGTCTCCCTCCAACGGACGGATTTGTTCAAAATATTTGCAACGGCTATAAGGAAAAAGCTCAAAGATCGTGACCTATATATATCCGGAGATTTGAAGCTGAGCAACTACCGGTGCGAACATACATTCAAGCGATCAAAGCAATCAAGCAATCTAAAGCAATCAATAGCATCGTGAAAAGAGCAGCTCTAAAAGTTCATACTTAAGGAAGCTCTTAAGTTGGAGAAGACAAAAACTCTTGTCTATAATCCTGAGTACGGGGTACTTCACTGGTTGAAGTAAGAGACTGTAAAGGCATACAAGGATCGAGGATCAAGAGGTGCAAGGCAGTCAAGTGTGTACAACGACACGGATTTCCACTGGTTTGAAGCTGTTGTACTGGTTGAAAATTATAGTGAATTCATCTCCAACTGGTTTGGAGAAAAGTGGATTAGTAGAGGATTACCCCACCTCTGAGACCACTATAATTGCCTGCGTTATTTACTGTTTTACTGCATCATACTTTAACTGCTGCATTCATTATTAAGTGTTTCATTAAGTTGATTTCTATTCGTCATCAGCTGACTTCCGCATATTTCTAAGAACAAACGACTCCTAGTCATTTGTTAAACTATCAGCTGAAGAAACTCACTCTTTGTGAAAAAGAGTTCAAGAGTTTATACAAGTCTATTCACCCCCCTCTAGACTTGTACCTGGACGACTTGTGACCTACATTCAAGTCGAAATTTCGCCGGAGTCGATTCATACAGCCTTTGGTATGAGTCGCCGCGGCATAGCCGTCGAAGCTCTCAAGCAGACAGCGGCTGACGTTTGGCTAAAGATTAAGGCGATTGACCAACCGACGAAGCTAAAACTCACTGCTAAAAGGAGCGAGATTAAGAAGGTCTATCGATATGCGTTGGATATAACCAACAAAATCATCATGGGTATGGCCGGCAGTTACGACCAACTGTCATCGGCAAAATTCACAGTGCTGGGAGCACTGATTCAAGATGAGCAGATTGATTGGGCGGATTACATTTTTAGGCAACTTGTTCGCGAGGTCAACAAAGCCGAATGGCTTGTTGACGAGAAGAGATTTAAATCCAAGCTGGCGTTTAGAACGTAGCTGAGTTGGATGTTGGAAAAGATGGGTGTGGCAAAGGGTACTACTGATCCCTTTCACATCATTAAGAGGCTTGGTCACCTGGACCAAGAGACGTTGAGAAAGTTGGGAGGCACAAGGAGAGTAGCCAGATATTGAAAGAGCTGTCTGACTCAAGGACCTACCCCAGATATGAGTTATCAGACGAGTCTGACCAACCTGCAGACGTCAACCCAGCTGCAGCCGAGTCAGATTCCGAGTCAGACAACACTTCCATAGCTGTCCGATTCAAGAGAAGGGGACCAGCCCCTGGAGAACCATCCATCATGCAGTCATCTCCAGAAACCTCTCCCAAGAGGCCTAGGCGACTGCAGTTTAGTCAGGAGGAGCAGTCAGATCACTATGCTAGTCCTGCAGCCAGGTCACCTACTCACCTGGAAGACTAGCCTGCTCCAGGCAGCCTGGAAACTCAGATCGTGGCTATCCTCACTCCTGCATTCATCACGGAAGAAGAAGACGCAGGTTTAATCATATCAATCCCTGAAGCAAATTACACATTTAACCTGCTGGACAATAATGTTTTCAACCTGTCCATAGAACAATTACAACTTGTTAAACCACAAGCCTTAAAACACTCTTTTGTTAATATTTTTGAAGAGTGGAAGTTTTTAAAATCTCTATCATTTACGAACCTTCAAACTTATATTGCAACCAGTGGTTGGGAATATCCCCAAGCCACAGAGGATGTACTGATTCATTTTTGTAAAGAATCAGACATAGTTTTAATCCTCCAGGAGAATTGGTTCATGTCTCATTTGAAAACCAACATGGACCAATTCATCACTTCTATTATGTACAGTATTTTTGATGGTTCATTTGGAGAAGAAGATGAGGAGGTAGAAGAAAAAGAAATTAGAATTGAAGAAGTAAATGGAGAAGAAAATGAGGAAGTCATTGTCATAGTTGACGAAGAAGAGGAGCAGGAAGAGAAAAGAGAAGAAAAAAACATTTTAGTTGAAAAACAATCTGAGGAAGTTGAGAAAATAGAAGAGTTAATTGATGAAGAAGAAGAAGAAGGGGAAGAGGTAGAACAAGATGATGGAGAGAAGGATGATGATGAAGGAGAGAAAGATGATGAGAATGAAGGAGAAGATAAAAAAGATAGGAAAAAGGATGATGATGATGATGATGATGAGGAGGAGGAGGAGGATAAGGATGAAGGAGGAGATCAAGGAGCTGAGAAAGAAAAGGAAAAAGATGAAGAAGAAAAAGGAGAAGAGGAGAAGGCAAAAGAGCCAGAGAAAGAGCCGGAAGTGGAGGCTGCAGACAGGGATGGGGCGCCTGCCTGGTATACCAGCCTGGACAACGAGTTGGCTGAGGACTCCAGATCAGGGACCCCGGAAAATACCCCATATGGAGTACCAGCTACAGATAGGAGCCTGTAGACTAGTGGTTCATTTGCCGAAGGCTTAGGCGAGCACTCTCCACCATCTCAGATCTCACCTGTGATGACTGAGCTGATTCGACAAATAGTGAAGGATACCATTGGAGAGCTGCGTGCATCTCAGGTCACTCCTGACCTCCAATCCATCAATGCCAAGATTGACACTTTGCTGCAGAGGGAAGTACCTCAGCCTCCTCCCCCTACGAACAACAGAATGCCATTTGGCATGTCTGACTGGATGTGCAGAATAGAGCAGCAGTTGACTACGTTAGTTGATGCTGGCAAAAAGGGGGAAGATAGAATACAGGGGGAAGGCAGCAGTCAAGGATAAATAAGGGAGGAGCTTAGAACGAAGAAGAGGTAGTATGTCCAGATGATCACAGCTGGGACATCCTCAGCTAAAAGGAAGGGAGGAGCAGAACCAGGAGAACAGGCTGATCAGCCTGCAGGCAAGAAAAAGAGGACTAGAGGAGGATTTGAGCCTACTCTAGAGTGGGAAGGCAATGAGTTGTGGTATGTTGAAGAATTTATACCATACGAAGCTATACCCATGTGGGGATCTGCAAAAAAGAAATTCATCAGAGACTACTACATCTGGGAAATACTCCAGGATGATAATCTCTCACCACATCAGATCTTCATCAACTTCATGGAAGAAGCTCATCCACAACTCTGGGCTATTCTGAAGAAACATGCTGAGTTATACAATGCTTATCCCATGATCCCTCAGTTCAGAGCCAAAGAACCTCCCACCTTGGAAAAAGGTAGTGCTTTAAATGAACTTGCTCTCCAGAGGAAAATCAAGAAGCTATGTCTTGAGAACAAGTTTTCATCACAAGAAGAGCAAGACTTTGCAGCTCTTGTTGTAAAGAGGAAGTATGGTCTTGCACCTGTCAAGACAAGACCAATCGGAGCTAAACCCTTCAGACCTGCCAAACAGCCTATTCGAAGAGGCAGAGGCAGAGGCAGATAACTTTATTTTATTTTGTACTTGTAATGATTTTATTTATTTCTGTACTTGTAATTTTCTTGTAAAATTCAAACATAATCAAGTCAGAAAAGTTTATAACAGTCTTTTGAATGACAATTTCCAGTTGTCTAAAAAATTAGACTGATTTTAAGTTTGTGTCTTGCACTTAAGTGCAGACTTGTTCATTTGAATATTTCCTTAAGTTTTGCCATCATCAAAATAGGGGGAATTTGTTAGGAATACTTGTTAGATTTTGATGATGTCATTAATATAAATTCAAATGTTTATTACTTGGCAAAAATGTAAGGAAGAACCAAATGAGTATCTTTCATAGGCCAAATAAGTGTTAAGTATAAAACTTGGCAAAATGTAAAGAAGAACCAAATGAGTATCTTCTATAAGCCAAAAATAAGTTAGGCTGAAAAACCGACTAAGTAGTAAAGATCAGCTGAGTTTATCAGAGAGGTACAGCCGAGTCAAGTCAGAGTAGTTCTGGTCAACAAAAATCATCAGCGATGTTTGACCAGACTGCAGTCAAGATACCTCAGACAAGTCATCTGATCAGACAAGTCCTAAACAGTGAACATCAGAGAGGTCCAGACTGCAGAGAAGTTAACTGCACATCAGCCTAGTCAAGATCATCCAAGTACTCCAAGTCCACGTCAGCATGCGTTGAAAAGTCAAATATTACGGAAAGTCATGTTGGGATTCGGTGCCTAAAACGAAGGCCCAGCGGAAGCGGTAAAACGAAAATTAATTCGATCTGAATCCCTATGAGGATCGATCGAGCTACGTATATACGAATATATAAACGAAAAGCAAGAGTCGTAAGAAACTAACCCTCGAAGTCCGTTGATTAAATGGTAACCTTCTCTTGAGCTATTCCCCAAGCTCTTGAACGATCCAACGCCGAAAGCACCGCGTCTCTACTTGCCACGCGCCGGAGAAACGAACGGAATGACAACACCTTGCTATCCTCCGAGGATACGGCTAGAGCTAGGTGATGAAGCTATATATGTAAAGATTACTACACTCTAAGTGTTTTAATCTTACTCTCTCTTTATGTCTTGATATTTTTCTCTAAGAAAAACAAGAACAAGGTTGAAGAAGAAGATGACTAAAGAGAAAACAATTTTCTCTCTCTCTCTCAAACTCAATGATACGTAAATGCCAAGAAGTGTTGTAAGGATGAGAGATCAAAGTCTTCTATATATTCTTATTCAACCCACATGAAAACAAATACATATATCATGATTTGATTCCCCATATAATGTATATGATACTTGTCCCCTCAATCACATGAGATTCCAAAACCATGATGGGGACAAGTCAATACACACACATGGTAATAAGTGGGGGTTGGCCCATGCTAGAAAACGGTCGAGTTCGGTTCGTTTCGGACTCCCGTGAGTCCAAACAGATAAACTCCTATTCCGTTCCGATGTATTTATGTCGTTTAATTAATCCAATTAATTAAACATATCAAATACAAAATAACATAATTAATTTCTCCAAGAAATAATTATATTCACGAATTAAATTAATCACCTAGTAATTTATTTAATTCATTAGGCCGTAAATCAATTTATCCAATAAATCGATTTAAACATCCAATGTTCCAAAATTAGATATCCAATATCTAATATTCATAATGAGAGAATTAGCTCGATTCATTCCGTTGTCAATCCTAATGCGCGACTCGGTAGGTCCGTCTCAGTCAGCAATGGGAGGAACCAAAGAGTAGTAGCACCACCTAGCCACTGGTGGCCTACACTGCACTCGACCGAGAACGAATGATTGGGATCATTCAAGAACCATTCTCCGTGAATACCAAGATACGTATAAACCCTTCTTTCAAATGTCCCGATCAAGTTATAGGGTCACGGTCACCAAACCATATCTCATACTTGACGCTATGCATGCGTTAATGCAAATTGAGATCATCGAAATGCCGTGTATCTAATACAACTAGCTCCAATGCTTTGGCCAAAGACTTATGATCTCATCTCGCCAATAACCGCATAGGACATATAACCCGCTCACTAACGGGAGAAAGAATTCTATCTTGGTATTCGAGGACTGCTACTTGCTGTCAAGATGCACGTCGAGGTTGACCCCGCCTTCCGTTTACGGTGGTCGAACTACTCTAATGAAAATCTTGACGTCACAAGCACATCCCTACTAAATCCTCAAGTCGAAGGTTCACGAATACCTATCACAACCTTTCAATTCCGTCATTGATCGTCCTGAGTGAAATCCATGTGACGAATCGAGGGTGAGTCGGTTCGAGTATACTAATCCAATTAGCATACCTATAACGTGTGCTCCCACTAACCATTAGTATTCGAGAGGCACTCTCCATGTCAAAGAACACGTCATACAAGTCTTCACATAAACTTAACGCCTACCAAGTTTCATCGACTTGCGAACGATTAAGTATTTGAGCTATAACCTTTCCAAAGGCCGACCCCTTATCCAATAAGGAGTGGAACGTTTTGCTCTCAAATACATGGACTAGTTTCTATATGTTTATTTACGAGTTAGGAATGCCAAGAACTACCAAGAAATAAAGAAACATTCATTTGCCTTATATAAATGGTTTACATAATTACAAGTACAATGCCCTCACTCAACAACCTCCGAGTGGCATTCGAGGGCATACTCCTAACAATCTCCCACTTGCACTCAATGCCACACACTATGGTATCTAATACCCATGTTCTCCGATGACGCTCCAAGCTAGTCCGAGATAGTGGCTTGGTCTGGATCGGCGACGTTGTCGGCCGAGTCTACTCTATGCAAAGACAATGTACCCCTTGCGAACAAATTCTCTTACGAGATGATACTTCCTCTCAATATGTTTGGTGCTTTGTTGTGAAACCTCGGCTCCTTGGCACGTGTTACTGACTCCGTCGTTGTCGCAGACAAATGAACAGCAATTTCAAGACATGGTATCATTTGAAGTTCTCCTAGAAACTTCTTAATCCGTAACCCTTCCTTGGAAGCCTCCGAGGCCGCTTGATACTCACCGACAGTGGAATCGGCGGTCGCGCTTTGCTTGGCACTACGCCAAGATATGCTCCTCCATTAAGAGTAAATATGTAGCCGAGTGGACATCGAGTCGTCCTTCGCCCTTGGAAGTCCGAATCGGTGAATCCCACCACATCCAAATCTCCACCGCCATACATAAGAACCATATCTCTCGTTCTTCTCAAGTACTTGAGAACGTTCTTTACAAAGATCCAATGTTCCCTACCCGGGTTTGCACGAAACTTACTCACCACGCTTACGGATGCGCAATGTCAGGTCTTGTACACAACATAGCATACATAAGGCTACCCACGGCCGAAGCATATGGTATATTACTCATTTCCTTGCGTTGTTCCTCACTTTGAGGACACATCTTCAAGGTGAGTTTTATTCCATGTTGCATCGGCAGGAACCCTCTTTTAGAATCATCCATCTTAAATCGCTTTAAGATCTTATCTATATAAAGGGCTTGGGAAAGGCCTATTGTTCTCTTCGCTCTATCCCGGTAGAGTCGAATACCAAGAATATAGGTTGCTTCTCCCAAGTCTTTCATGGAGAAATTACTCGAAAGCCAAGCTTTCACAGAACTAAGCATTCCCACATCACTTCCTATTAGTAGAATGTCATCTACATATAGTACTAAGAATGCGATCTTGCTCCCACTAACTTTCTTATATACACAAGGTTCCTCTTCATTTTTCACGAAGTCAAACTCTTTGACCGCCTCGTCAAAACAAAGGTTCCAACTACGCGACGCTTGCTTCAGTCCATAAATGGAACGCTGAAGCTTGCACACTTTCTGAATATCGACTTCAGACACAAAGCCTTTAGGCTGCTCCATATAGATTTCCTCCTCGAGGAATCCATTAAGGAAAGCCGTCTTTACGTCCATTTGCCATATCTCATAATCGTGGTAGGCAGCTATAGCAAGCATCATGCGAATAGACTTGATCATGGCTACGGGCGAGAAGGTATCGTGGTAATCGATCCCTTCCTTCTGGGTATAACCCTTTGCCACAAGTCTGGCCTTATAGGTGTCAACCTTGCCATCACCATCAGTTTTTCTCTTGTAGATCCACTTATTCCCAATGGGCACTATGCCCTTGGGGCGGTCTACTAGAGTCCAGACCTGATTTACATGCATCGAGTCTATCTCAGCTTCCATAGCTTCATGCCATTTCGCGGAGTCTACATCCACCATCGCTTGGTCATAGGTCGTCGGGTCGGTCTCTTGGCTATCACTTGGAACCTCATGGAGACCTAGCTCCTCCAAGTGCACAAGCCCATACCTATCAGGTAAATGAGACACCCTACTAGACCAACGAGGTGGTTGTACTTGTGTTTCAGAAAGTTCGGTTCCAGTTTCTTGCACAGGTGTCTCTCGAGGTGTTTCATTGTATTCTTCTAAAGAAATACTTCTACCTGCTCCGCCTTCCTGAATGAACTCATCTTCCAGGAAGTGTGCTTGTAAAGCAACAACGATCCTTCGATCTTCGGGCATGTAGAATAGATATCCCATCGTCCCAGACGGGAATCCAATGAAACGTCCCTTCGCAGACCTAGCTTCCAACTTTTCCACCTTAGTCTTCTTGACATAAGCGGGACATCCCCAAATCCTAATATGATTAAGACTTGGTTTCCTTTCTTCCCACATCTCATGTGGAGTTTTAGGAACGGATTTAGAAGGACATCTGTTCAAGATATACGCGGCAGTCAGAAGTGCATACCCCCACAGGTAAATCGGCAAGTCAGTATAGCCCAGCATGGAACGGACCATGTTCAACAGGGTCCGATTCCTTCTTTCTGACACACCATTTAACTGAGGAGTACCTGGAGGTGTTAGTTGTGAAACTATTCCATGTTCCTTAAGAAACTCATCAAACTCCGTACTCATATACTCGCCACCTCGGTCCGACCGAAGTGCTTTGATATGATTACCAGTTTGTTTCTCGACTAGGGCCTTGAATTGCTGGAATTTCTCAAAGGCCTCGGATTGATGTTTCATTAAATATACATAACCATACCTAGTATGATCATCTGTAAACGTAATGAAATATTGATATCCGTCACGTGCTGCTTCCAAAGCACCACATACGTCCGTATGGATTAATCCCAGTTTATCAACGGCTCTTTCAAAAGTCCCTGTGAAGGGGGACTTAGTCATTTTGCCTTTAAGGCAAGATTCACAAGTAGGAAAGGGATCCGATCCCAATGGACCCATAAGTCCATCTTTTTCCATCTTGTAAACCTTGGTCTGACCAACATGACCAAGTCTAAGATGCCATTTCAAAACTTGACTGGTTTCATCCCTACCACGTTTTCTAGTCATAGTATTCACAACTACTTTGTTGCTGAGATTTAGATGATACAATCCATTCAACAATGTAGCAAGATCTACTAGTTTATTTCTAAAATAAAATTTGGGAACCATCACCAATGAAAATGAAAAGCCTTTTCGGTCCATGACCGAATGGATACAATGTTTTTGTGCCCCTTGGGCAAAACAAGTACATCTTCTAAAGTCAAAACAAAGCCGGATTCTAAACCCAAAAGAAGTGATCCTATGTCGGTTGCCTCGACACTATGCCCGCTACCGACCGTGATCATGACTTCTACGACTCCAAGCTTCCTACTTTGTTCCAGATCTTGATTCACGGTACAAATATGAGAACTAGCACGAATCCAAGATCCAGAAGTAGAAAATACAAGAGCGAGAACAATTTGTTTCCAAAACTAAAAGTTCTCAGACCAAGTGCCATGAAGAATCGGACAGTCTCTAGCCCAAAGGGCCCACCACCGCACTTGAGACAAGCATCCTTCTTCTTCTTGTTCTTTGGAACCATCGGGCCTTGCCCTTTCCCTTAAGGTCCTTAGCTTGTGTTCCAGTCCGCTTCTTGGTCTTTTTCTTCTTATTCTTAGACTTCCAAGTCCGTAAGAAATCACAAGTGCACTCCTTCATCCGTGGGGTCTTCATCCGAGACCGAGCGGTCACCGCTTGTTCATTAGCCCGGCTAAATTACATGCAATCTCATTGCTTGAAGTTCATAACAAATTGTGAGAAGGAATCGGGAGAGACCGTAGGATAAGGTCGGTTTGGAGAGAAGTATCCATTTTAAAATCAAGAGCCTCCAATCTCTCGATCATGGATATCATTTTGAGGACGTGTTCCCCAACTTTCTCACCTTCCTTCATCCTTGCACCGAACAGTTGCTTGGATATCTCATATCTAGCGATTCACTGTGCTCACCATAAAGCTCGGTTAAGTGAGATAGAATCGCCAGCGAAGTCATTTTCTCATGAGCTCTCTGAAGCTCATTAGACATGGAAGCCATCATATAAGCACGGACTTTCACGTCATCCTTAACCCACTTTTCGTGGTTTTCAATCTCTTCCTGATTGGCTCGGGTCCGCACAGGAGGCGCCGGAATGTCCGTCTCCAAGACGTATCCCAATGCCTCTATACTTAGGACAATCATCAGATTATGGAGCCAATCCACAAAGTTAGGTCCCATTAAGGTGTTCTTTTCGAGTAGAATTGCGAGTGGATTCATTGTCATATTGAGTTATGTCTGCATTAAGTATAACAGATTAATTAGTGACTTGTTATATTATGTTACGAGTATAGAATTAAGGTCTTTTCTATTCTTGTTACCCGGCTCCCACTATTTTTATCGGAATAACACACTCCCATGTGAAATCCGAAGTATCGTCGCTCTAGTTCATAGTGGTGATCGAGTTCTTTATAAATCTTAATAGAGGGCAACCAATGTGTTTCTAGTCTATTAATTTTCATAAAGTGGTGTCCAACACCAACCCATCTAATGGATGATTCGATCTTCTTTTTCCCCTTGTTCACTCCCCTCAACCTATACGGTTTCTATGGTTCGTGAACAAGTTAAGTTTATACCATCGACGCAAATCAGTTTCACAATTGAATCTTATCCGGCAACCTATCAGGTTTCTAGGGATAAAATTTGCTCCAACCGAAAGGCATCCAATGCGCTCCCGGTAATTTATCCGTCCTCCCCGAACGACTACCCCGATAACTCGGAAGCATAGCACATCCGGTTTGGATTTCAATTTCCCGAAAACTCGATGGAGGGAAGGAAAACCTTGAAACCTTATAAACTTAATAATTTATTGTGGGAGAATTTTCGCGATTTACGTTGCACTTTGCACATTAATCATATTAGCGGGTTTGTGGCATTCATACAATATGAAACAACCATTCACAACCTAGTTGCTACCAACATGTGGTTCATGGACCGTTCCTAGAAAACAAAAACTTCGTAATCTAATTACAAGTCTTCGTCTTGAATCTTCGTCTTCTCGAAATGGATCTTCCTCCGGTCTTCGTCATTACATATAAATTTTACATTGAAAATTGCATCCTAGATACAAACATTTCTAGTAAAATAAATAGGCTCAAAACGGCCTTTACAACCCAATCGAATAAAAAGAACGATTCAAATCTAAGTCCACGAACCACATCCCCATTCAAAAATCATTCATCCAATAAATACTATATAAATGGAAAGCGTAGAGATACATTGATCCAATCAACAATTCGAACCGATCCAATCGATTCACACAATCGGTAATATGATAACGTTCAAATTAATTCGGTCGACAATAAATATTCCAATTAATCACATTTCGCTTATAAAATGAAATACCATAATTCATTTTAATCATATTAAATCCAATTTAACATGCGGGAGATTAATTTTCAAGAATACACGAAAAATCGAGCCGGGCGAAATTGGCTGCCATGGCCGAAGTCATCGCCGGCAAAGATGCCTTGCAGACATGCTGGCATGGCGATCACGATCGGCACTGGCCGGGCACGGCCCGTGTCTCCGACACGGTCGGGTCTCGCTGGCAAAGCTTTGGGATCGCCGACACGGCCCGTGTCACGGACACGGCCGAGTCACCCTAGCAAAGAACTCGCCCTTTGTCCGAAAAATCGTCCGACGACGATTCGAGCTCGATTTTCGACCGGATATCCAATATCAATATTTTTTAACATTCATATCTTCAATATAAATCATATTTCCAAGAAATTAAGATTTATATTTAGACATAAACTTACGAAAAATATAACTACAACGAACGTAAAAATATATATACCACGATTATGACTAAAATGATTCCAAATCATTCATCATCTAATCAAGCATTCCAAACGCTAATATCGTATATACGATCGCAAGACCTACGCTCCGATACCACTGTTGGGATTCGGTGCCTAAAACGAAGGCCCAGCGGAAGCGGTAAAACGAAAATTAATTCGATCCGAATCCCTACGAGGATCGATCGAGCTACGTATATACGAATATATAAACGAAAAGAAAGAGTCATAAGAAACTAACCCTCGAAGTCCGTTGATTAAATGGTAACCTTCTCTTGAGCTATTCCCCAAGCTCTTGAACGATCCAACGCCGAAAGCACCGCGTCTCTACTTGCCACGCGCCGGAGAAACGAACGGAATGACAACACCTTGCTATCCTCCGAGGATACGGCTATAGCTAGGTGATGAAGCTATATATGTAAAGATTACTACACTCTAAGTGTTTTAATCTTACTCTCTCTTTATGTCTTGATATTTTTCTCTAAGAAAAACAAGAACAAGGTTGAAGAAGAAGATGACTAAAGAGAAAACAATTTTCTCTCTCTCTCTCAAACTCAATGATACGTAAATGCCAAGAAGTGTTGTAAGGATGAGAGATCAAAGTCTTCTATATATTCTTATTCAACCCACATGAAAACAAATACATATATCATGATTTGATTCCCCATATAATGTATATGATACTTGTCCCCTCAATCACATGAGATTCCAAAACCATGATGGGGACAAGTCAATACAAACACATGGTAATAAGTGGGGGGTTGGCCCATGCTAGAAAACGGTCGAGTTCGGTTCGTTTCGGACTCCCGTGAGTCCAAACAGATAAACTCCTATTCCGTTCCGATGTATTTATGTCGTTTAATTAATCCAATTAATTAAACATATCAAATACAAAATAACATAATTAATTTCTCCAAGAAATAATTATATTCATGAATTAAATTAATCACCTAGTAATTTATTTAATTCATTAGGCCGTAAATCAATTTATCCAATAAATCGATTTAAACATCCAATGTTCCAAAATTAGATATCCAATATCTAATATTCATAATGAGAGAATTAGCTCGATTCATTCCGTTGTCAATCCTAATGCGCGACTCGATCGTCCGTCTCGGCCAAGAATGGGAGGAACCAAAGAGTAGTAGCACCACCTAGCCACCTGGTGGCCTACACTGCACCCGATCGAGAACGAATGATTGGGATCATTCAAGAACCATTCTGTCGTGAATACCGATAATGTATAAACCCTTCTTTCAAATGTCCCGATCAAGTTATAGGGTCACGGTCACCAAACCATATCTCAGACTTGACGCTATGCATGCGTTAATGCAAATCGAGATCATCGAGTCAGCCGTGTATCGAATACAACTAGCTCCAATGCTTTGGCCAAAGACTTATGATCTCATCTCGCCAATAACCGCATAGGACATATAACCCGCTCACTAACGGGAGAAAGAATTCTATCTTGGTATTCGCAGGACTGCTACTTGCCTGTCAAGATGCACGTCGAGGTTGACCCCGCCTTCCGGTTTACGTGGTCGAACTACTCTAATGAAAATCTTGACGTCACAAGCACATCCCTACTAAATCCTCAAGTCGAAGGTTCACGAATACCTATCACAACCTTTCGATTCCGTCATTGATCGTCCCAGAGTGAAATCCATGTGACGAATCGAGGGTGAGTCGGTTCGAGTATACTAATCCAATTAGCATACCTATAACGTGTGCTCCCACTAACCATTAGTATTCGATGTGCACTCTCCATGTCAAAGAACACGTCATACAAGTCTTCACATAAACTTAACGCCTACCAAGTTTCATCGACTTGCGAACGATTAAGTATTTGAGCTATAACCTTTCCAGTGCCGACCCCCTTATCCAATAAGGAGTGGAACGTTTTGCTCTCAAATACATGGACTAGTTTCTATATGTTTATTTACGAGTTAGGAATGCCAGTAACTACCAGTAAATAAAGAAACATTCATTTGCCTTATATAAATGGTTTACATAATTACAAGTACAATGCCCTCACTCAACAACCTCTGAGTGGCATTCGAGGGCATACTCCTAACAAGTCACATGCAACGTGAAGAGACAAATTGGAGTGATTTCCGCAAAAGATATGAATTAAATAAATTCATCCAGACCCACCTTGAAGACTTTAAACGTATTATATTCAAAAGATTCGGTGCATCACATGCAGAAGTCTTCACAACGGTCGGAAAATAGATTAAAATATGGGAATCAAGCCTTGCAACGTTCAGAAAAGAATAAACAAAGAAGTCTCCCTCCAACGGACTGATTTGTTACAGATTTGCAACGGCTATGAAGAAATGCTCATGGATCAACACCTATATATATCCAAAGATTTGAAGTTGAGCAACTACCGGTGCGAACATACTTTCAAGCGATCACAGCATTCAAGCAATCTAAAAGCGAAAAACAACATCGTGAAAAGAGCGGTTCTAAAAAGTTCATACTTGAAGAAGCTCTTAGTTGGAGAAGACAAAAACTCGTGTCTTAAATCCTGATTTCGGGGTACTTCACTGGTTGAAGTTCGAGACTGTAAAGGCATCCAAGGATCGAGGATCAAGAGGTGCAAGGCAGTCAAGTGTGTTACAACGGCGCGGATTTCCACTGGTTGGAAGCTGTTGTAATTTAGTTGAATCACTGTAATATTTATCACTGGTTGAGAATTATAGTGAATTCATCTCCAACTGGTTTGTAGAAAAGTGGATTAGTAGAGGATTACCCCACCTCTGAGAACACTATAATTGCCTGTGTTCTTTACTGTTTTATTGCATCATACTTTAACTGCTGCATTCATTGTTAAGTGTTTCATTAGTTGTTCTGTATTCGTCATCAGCTGACTTCCGCACGTATTAAGAACAAACGACTCCAAGTCATTTGTTTATCTATCAGCTGAAGAAACTTACTCTTTGAGAAAAAAGAGTTTAAGAGTTTCAATAAGTCTATTCACCCCCCCCCCTCTAGACTTATTCCTGGACGACTTGTGACCTACAGGATCAATCACTTGTTGCATCATAGCCACATGATCGCATGCCATGTGCCACCGTAGATTATCTTTGGCGCTCACGGTTGGATCAATCACTTGTTGCATCCTGGCCACATGATCACATGCCATGTGCCACCGTAGTTTTTCTTAGGCTCTCACGGTTGGATCAATCGCTTGTTGCATCCTGGCCACATAATCACATGCCATGTGCCACCGTAGGTCCCGCCCACATTCACACAATCACACACATAGCACAATGCAACAAAGATATCCAAACAAATCACTCAGAGGCATCAAACACTTAGCAAAACACCACGTCAACCCACAACGCACCGAAATAAAGCCATATACGTACACAAGCATTACTAAGCATAACATCAACACCAAACATATCCAAAAAATTCAAGTATTCACTTACAACCCACACAATTCACACAAAACACACGCGTTTTGAAAGTGAACCTTTAAAAAGGCTAACCGAGTCTTTGAAAGTGAAATCAAACGATCAAATAAACACAAGGAGATGATCACTAATTATCATATCCATAAAACAAGAATAGTATGGACAAGGTACATGCCTCGATACCACGAGCAATGGAAAAATGAATGGATACGGCCGGGTAGCCCTCAAATTCCCGAACACTATCTAGAACGCGGTAGCACCGAAATTACGACGGAATAACACCACACGAATCATCAAACACCAACGAGATTCAACTCGGAAATCCTTGAGCACCTATAATCCTCCGGAAGGAATAATAAAACATGATTACAACGAGAATCGAGGCCAAAAACAACGGAAATCCCAACAACTATCGAAGGGAAACTCATTGGGACATTTAATCGAACACTCAATGTTCGATAACTACCAAGAACACTCGAATCACTACCTGAGTTGAACAAACTCGAAACATGGAGATACAACCCATAGAACACGACTAATAACATCATAATACATTGATGTATCAAAATCGGATTAGAATCGAAATCAAGAACAATTCCCCAAAAAGTCAACTTGAAGGATAATCAAGAAATATACCTTGATTCGACGAAACACACGGATTAGATGTTGATATAATCAACAAGGATCTTCCAAAATACTTTGGAAATGAGTAGAATCGACCAAGAACACCTCCTACCGGTCACTCCCGTCTGCAGCCGCACAAAAACGAGGAAAAAATGAAAAAAAAAACGATGTCTGGCCGAGCCAGGCCTATATATGGCCGGCAGGGTTACGGCCGTAACCGGCAGTGCCTTACGGCCGTAACTCGGCCCTTACGGCCGTACTCGGCAGGCCTTACGGCCGTAACCGGCATTCGTCAAAAAAATCTGCCCAGCACCTGTCGGACACTTACGGCCGTAACTGGCACACATTACGGCCGTAACCGGCCTTCGTCCGGAAGATGCCCAGCGCCCGTACGGCCGTACCCGATCACGCCTTACGGCCGTAACTGGCATTCGTCAGGCCATGTCTGGCGAGCACCTACGGCCGTAACCGGCACCTTACGGCCGTAACTCGGCCAGGCCAGGCCCTGCTCCGGCCGTGGCCACTCCGACGGCCCGACGACCCCGAAACCCGAACCTGAATATAAATTAAAGGTACGATTACGACGTACTCGCAAAGACGAATCTAAGAGCTAAGAGAACACATGATTCCGACCACCCAAAGTGTCGAAATTCGACAACGGAAGTAATTACCCCAAACTTTGGGAAATTACGAAAATGACCCAAAACGTCCGAAATACACGATACACAATCGAAACACCAAACCAAATCTCGCAACAAGTCTAACAAAGTTAAACGGACTTACGGGAAACTCGAAACAGGAGTTTCGAATGAGATTCGCAAGAATCGAACTCAAGTGCGGAAAAGTCGCTAAAAAGCACGGAACTCAACAAAACGACATCGAAACGAACTCGGATGTCAAAAAGTGTAGAATTAATCATTCTCAGAATGACGAAACGGTCAAGGGAGAGTCGTCAAAACGGACTTCCCTCGAAAAAAAAGAAATGACCGGAAATCGAAATTACGGGTATTACAACCAGGGCTTGGGAAAAATTCATATGCCAAGAAACGATGAGAAAAGATAATAGCCGTTTGCTATAAATGTGCTAGATGGAACTGTAATTTAAAATGTCGATCTTTAGGAATTCCATCTACAAACAGAGAAGATAAAATTCAGTTCATTAAGGATGGTCTGAATAAAGAGAATTTAGATAATATCGAAATTTCTCTTGACACGCATCCTAGTGGACTCGTACATTACGGAATTCGATGTTTGTGGAATAAATTCAAACTAGAATATGAACAACGTCCTGGGAATCTGACGTTAAAAGACCTTGTTTGCCAATTTGTAAGAAAATTAGATGGGAAGCTTCTCCCCGACTCATAGAAGGCATTTAGGCCGTTTCTGAACGTAAAATTAGAGGAAGATGTGAGCCACAATCACAACTACTATACATACACGTGAGTATATTTTACATTTGTCGTATGGTGAGATTTTCTGAATAAAAAAAAGGGTGATATGCAATAAATGCATTCATTATTCTATTGAGTAGTTGAAGCGCAATCAACGCAATCACAAACTTGTTAAACAATTTTACCTCATTTTTTTTCTTTTATAAATAAACATTGTGCTTGTTTCTTTTATTCATCCCTCAAACTTGTACTTTTCTCTTTTTCTCTCAAATAAATTTCTTTTAAAAATGGAGTCATCATCTTCCACAAAAAAGTTTAGCACAGTCTGCATTTTTGGTGGAGCTAGTTATGGAAAAGAGGCATGCTTTACTGAAGCAGCCCAAAACTTTGGTCGTACCTTAGGAGAAAAATGCATTCATATAGTTTACGGAGGAGGAAGTCTAGGATTAATGGGACGAGCTGCTGCTTCTGCCTATATGGAAGGAGTAAGAGTGTTGGGAATAATTCCAAAACCTCTGGCTGAAAGTAAAATCACTGGGGCAACTATTGGAGATGAGTTTAGAGCTGTAAATATGCAAGATCACATAACTCACATGATAAATAATTCTGGCGCCTTTATCACTCTTCCCGGTGGTTTGGGCACTCTTTAGGAACTTTTTCATGTGGTTACCAGAGCCCAGCTAAATGTTCATTAAAAACCAATAGGTCTGCTTAATGCCAATGGTTTCTTTGATGGTTTACTATCTTTCATCAACTACTCTGCTGAAAAAAGGTTTTATTTCCGAGCGTGCTAAACGAATTATAGTTGTTGCAACAACACCATAAGAACTAATCAAAAAACTCATTGAATTTGTTACTCAACCAGATCCAGCTCTAGCTAAAATTGTCTGGATGGAAGATTTTACCGTGAGAAAACAAAAAGTTGATTCATTCCTCTCCCTTTGATAACCCATGTCAGACCTCTTGTATTTTTACTTTCTGTCATGTGTAATAATGATGCTAAATGATGGCAGCTTAAGGAGTTTCTTCTTGATCTCTTGACGTGCATGTATTCGCGATTTATGTATTGTTATTTTATTACTGTAATTTTTATTGTTTGTTTTTTATATAAAAGAATTGATGGCAGCGTAAGGAGATTCTTCGGACTTTCTTGAAGCGCATCTTAAAAATTGTGTTATACTTCCGAGTATATTTTATTTTTTTTGTTATTTGCCTCGTATATTTATTCTCAGTAGTAGAAACAGCCCCTTCCTTGACCCTTTTTTTATGACCAACAATCGAAGATGACTCGCAAATAGCTTAGTCACATAATCAGAGTCATAACGCGTAAAATTTCCATTAGCGATGACGCGAGTTTACATGTGTCAAAAAGTGGCAGTCATAATCTTTTAAAATTTATTGATATCGATGACCAGCATTTTTGTTCGTCGTAAAATGGAGTCATAAATGAAAAACACGGAGTACCCCTGTGTATGCGGGTCATCTCCAAAACGTCGCGTTATAATTTTTTCAATCAAAACGACGTCGTTTTGATTTGTCGTTTTCATTCCCCCTATATTCCCTCCTACTCCACTTATCAATTCATTCCCTCCTATTCCCGCTCAACACAAGAAACACAGTCAAACACACACACTTAACCCAAATCTCACAAATCTCTCACAAACATCAGTCGATTCATCACTCAAATCACTCAAATCTCTCAAACACACACACTTAGTCGATTCACCCCCAAATCTCACACACATCAGTTGATTTTGCCCCAAATCTCTCAAGCCCTAATTTGGTCTATTTTGCCTAATTTGATCGTTTTGTGTAAGTTGCAGTCGCGTAATCAAAAAGGTATGTTCATAAAACGTAATCAAAACTCTCATGGATAAATCTTGGATTCTGTCCGATAGATTATCAATCGCGTACGAGGAAGGTGTGAATGCATTTTTAGAGTTTGCACAATGTAATAATCCGAATTCGGATGCCATTCCATGTCCTTGTGTAAAATGTATAAATTTGTGTCACACTTCAGTTTCCAACATGCGCTATCACCTGTTTAAACACGGGTTCGATGAGAAGTATAAGGTTTAGTCCTTCCACGGAGAGAGTTTATCTAAGTCTGAACCTAATGAGTCTAATCAGCCTAGACCTCCTCAGTTCGACTACGCGAAGGAGATGCTACATGATGCCTGCACATATGCAGAGAATGAACC
Organism: Orobanche coerulescens; assembly: GCA_033398695.1. NCBI lineage: Eukaryota > Viridiplantae > Streptophyta > Magnoliopsida > Lamiales > Orobanchaceae > Orobanche > Orobanche coerulescens. The sequence goes on along the minus strand of CM065811.1, from coordinate 121,748,091 downwards.
TAGTTCATTGAAGTCACTTCTTGAACAATGCGACAAGCCACTTTATGAAGGGTCTAACCATAATGCACTAAGTGGGTTGCTGAAATTCCAACATTTGAAGGGTCAACTTGGCTGGTCTGATACAAGCTTTGATGCTTTATTGGGCGAGCTAAATGATGTTTTGCCTCCAAATAATGCAATCCCTAAGTCGCTATACGAAGCCAAGAAGTTGCTAAAAGGCCTAACTATAGAATACATAAAGTATCATGCTTGTGCTAATGACTGTGTCTTATTCTGGAAAGAACATGAGGATGCTACTCAATGTCCAACATGTGGCACTTCTCGGTGGAAGGAGAATACCAAGAACGTGCCGAGAAAAGTTGTTTGGTATTTTCCGCCAATTCCTAGATTTAGGAGAATGTTCGCGTCACCAGAAACCGCACGGGACCTGACTTCGCACACGCAAGGTCGGGTTAGTGATGGAAAGCTGAGACATCCTTCTGATTCCCCATCTTGGAAACTTGTTGATGACAAGTGGAAAGACTTTGGAAACGAAGATAGGAATCTGAGGTTAACCTTGTCCGCGGACGGTATAAATCCTCATAAGTCATTAAGTGCAAAGTATAGTTGTTGGCCGGTTACCCTAGCAACATACAATCTGCCTTGTAATTTGTGTATGTCAAGAAAGTTCTTGATGTTGACTCTATTGATATCAGGTCCAAAGCAACCTGGTAACAATATCGATGTCTACTTGGCACCACTAATTGCAGATCTGAAAGAGTTGTGGGAACCGGGAGTTAAGACATACGATGCTTATCGGAAACAGTTCTTCAATTTTAAAGCAGTCTTACTTTGGACTATAAATGACTTTCCCGCATATGGTGACCTGTCGGGGTGTGTTACCAAAGGTTATAAAGCGTGTCCAGTATGTTCCGAGGAGACCTACTCACAATGGCTGACAAATTCCAAAAAAGTATGCTTCCTCAGGCATAGAAGATTCCTCCCAGTAACACATCCGTTTCGCAAAAGAAAAAAGGATTTCAATAATCAACAAGAGAGCGGTCTGATTAGAAGACCGAAATCGGGTGAAGAAGTGTACGAGTATCTTGAGGGGTTTGAGACTAAATGGGGTAAGAAGATTAAGGCAAAGAAGGATATTTACACGTGGAAGAAGAAAATATCAAAGAAGAATAAGAAAATGCCACGTTTGCGAGATCGAAAAGATAAAAGAAAGCGCCGATGCGAGATCAAAACTTTTTCATAAAAATCTATCTTTTTGAACTAGAAATCTTGGAAGCATTTGCTTGTTCGTCACCAGTTAGATGTGATGCATATAGAAAAAAATGTATGCGAGAGTATTTATGGGACGTTACTGAATTTGCAAGGCAAGACGAAGGACGGTTTAAAGGCACGAAAAGATCTTAAAGAGTTGGGGATTAAGCCTGAGTTAATAAGTCAACCGAAAGGGTCTGGACATTATCTTCCACCAGCTATCTACTCATTAAACAGCTCGGAGAAACTTATGTTTTATGACACGCTGTCTAACATAAAAGTGCCCGAAGGTTATTCCTCCAATTTTAAGAATCTGGTGTCCAACGATTCGAAGTTGAATGGATTGAAGTCCAACGATTGTCACGTACTAATGCAACAGATTCTTCCTTTTGCAATCAAAGGGGTGTTAGACGTGAAAGTTAGGAAAACTATTATATCGTTGTGTCACTTCTTCAACGAAATGTAGTAAAGTTGTTGATGTTAGTAAGCTAGGCAATTGCAAAATGACATCGTATTAACTTTGTGCTTATTAGAGAAGTATTTTCCGCCTTCGTTTTTCGATGTCATGATTCATTTGATGGTGCATTTAGTCGAGAGGTTAGGTTATGTGGCCCATCCACTTTAGGTGGATGTATCCGTTTGAGAGGTACATGAAAACACTAAAGGGTTATGTACGAAACCATTATCGACCCGAGGTTGCATGGCGAGAATGTTATGTGGCGGAGGAAGCATTAGAGTTACATTAGGTTACTTAGAAAACATGAAGTCTATTGGAAATCGTAATGATCGAGTCGACGAAAGAATTCGCACCGTAAACCTTTATCGGCTACCATCCGTGTTGTGGATTCTAAGTTACTTGATCGGGCTCATCTCTATGTAATACGAAACACCGCCGACGTTGAACCGTACATAAATCAGCATATGTTAGAACTTAAGGATCTTAACCCGCGTCGAAATAATACATGGCTGGACCCAACATAGTCGGACGTTTAGTGGTAGTTTAAGAAGTTGGTTGAAAAGGGTTTGGCTAACGGGGAAAATATTTGTGAAACTGTTCGTTGGTTAGCAAAAGGCCCTAATTTTGCCGTTAGTGAATATACCGGTTATGCCATAAATGAATATAAATTCCATACAAAATCTCGCGATGAATCTAAAACCACTCAAGGTAGTGGAGTATCTATAGTTGCAAATACTATGCAGTTGCTAGTGCAAAGACTCCAATCCGGTGTACGGCGTCATTACCTACTTGATCGCATATTGGAAATATGGGATCTTGATTATCGTACATTTACGGTTCCTCTTTTCATGTGTGAATGGGTAGATAGTCGTGGAGTAAGAAAAGATGATTTAGGGTTCACAGTAGTTAACTTTGATAGGCTTGGTCAACGGTCTGAACCCTTCATATTAGCTAGTCAAGCAAGACAAGTTTTTTCGTTAGGACCAACAAGATAGGAACACTAGTTGTTGGCTTCACACCACATAGGATGCATAAATATGGAGATTTAAGTGAAAATGATGATGTGGGTGAATTTGATGTTACACAAGATATGAACCTGTCTTTAGTAGACCTAGACGATGATTTTAAGTGTATGCGCCCGGATGACGAGGGCATATTCGTCTTAGATCATTAGTTTTTGGTATGTTTATTTATTATTTAAGCTTGTTTAGTTACTATTTAACTGTTTATTTATTATTTGTTAACTGTTTATTTTGTTAATTTTAAACAGGTTGCTTTTTAGTAATAAGATGGCCTCGGGTTACAGTTACGATTCGGACGGCGAAGATGTTTCGAACCGGTTACAGTTCCGAGTCGGATCGAATTCGGTTCCAAGCAAAGAGGCCCAACAATAAAAGCAAAGGCGAAGAACAAAACAATAATTACTTATAATAAAGAGGTGTGCCGGTTGGATGGGGCGAAGAAGCATCAACTTTTGAGGGAGTGGTTGCAAGATCTATGGTTCTCATAACCTATGATTCTTGGTTAGTTGTAGATGCTGAAACAAAGGAAGCTTGTTGGCAATATATTTTGGTAAGTATTGAAATATTTTATTCTAATTATGTTTTAGTTTTAGTAATTTATTCTAACTGTGTTTTGTTACGTTTCAGACACATTTTGTAGTTAGCCTAAAGAGTCGGAAGCAAGTTCTCCAGTCAATCGGGTAAAGTGAAAAAACTTCAAGCATTATCTCTACAAGAAGTACATTAAGCCACTAAAGGATGATGAGTCCCGGGAGGCCAAGGAGCGATTAAATACTCGTCTGCATGTTATCCGTCCTTGAAAAAAAAGTGAAGTCATTCGTATCACAAAGAACTAAGAAAGCTTTTGAGGTATTTGTATTTGTTTAAGTTTGTTAAATAGTTATAATTTGTATTTGATTAAGTTTCTAACTATTTGTATTTGTAAAACAGAAAGGAGTGCAAAGGCGTCGGCTATCCGGCACGTAATAAGTACAACCATCGTTTGAGCCGAAAGGGATATCTTTGGACTCATTTACGAGATGGTATATGTAATTTAATTTAATTTAATTTAATTATATTCTTATGTTAATTGACTTTTATTTTGTTGACAACTTAGATGACAGAAACCGGCCTAGAGGAAGAAGAAATTGATCGGGTAGAATGTTGGAAAAAATCAAGAGAAAAGAAGAAAGGAGGTTTTGATCCAGCTGTCCAACAAGTTATCGATAAAATTGTAAGTTTCATATAGTCTCTTCTTTATTTTGGTATGTTATAAGTTTTTAAAAGTTTGACTTGTTGCTTGTTTGTTGTTAACTATTTTGGTATGTTTGACTTGTAATCTGGTTTGTGTATTCAGGAGGAGCTAAAGAAGGACAAAGATTTCATAGAAGATCCAATGGGAGCACAAGATTTGTTAACAGAAGCTCTGGGTACCGAAGAACAACGTGGGCGTGTTCGTGGGATGGGTCGTTATATAACACCGCATCAGTACTTTCTAATACCCAAAAATGTCAAGCAGTACCTGAGACAACATGATAAGAAGATGAACCAACGGCTCAGAGATGTTGAAGATGAGTTAGCAAGAATGAAAAGATGTGGAAGTAATGCTTCTGAGGGTGCAAGTAATTACCATTTCTGGAGCGATCAAGACGAAGAACCAAATGAACCAAGTGAACCAAATGTAAGTCATTTATATATTCTGTTTGGATTTATAACTTAAACACTCAGGTTTACTAACATATAAATCTTGTGTAGGATAAATTATGCTATCTTGCGGTCGACGATCCTTCAAATATAGTCGCCAAAGGAACCATAGTGAATCCGTTTGTTGAAGGTATATATTTATATATATTTAAACTTTATACATATTCTTACTTATTTAATATTTATTTGTTCATATATTGGATGGGAACCTTGAAGTTACCGTTGATACATCTGTTCAAGGAGAAGCTAAGGTACCGAATCCAATTCCCGATGAGTTTGTTGAGACTGTTAAAGATGCCCTCGGGTACATACTAAGTTGGCCGACTCACCTAGTCATTCCATGTTCTGGTTTGGTATGTTTCTTATTATAAAACAGTTGACTTTTTTATGTTTATGTTAGTTAATTAGTGTTAGTTATAGTTTGACTTGGTTATATTTGTGTAGAACAAGATAGCAGTGGCCAAAAAGATGGAGAAAAAGGATGCTGCCCAAGAAAAGGAGAAACGCAGAATCGAAGAAGCAAACAAGCGAAAAAAAGATGAAGAAGAAGCCAAAAGAAAAGAAGAAGAAGGAAAGAAGAATGGAGAGTTGGGAATTGTGATCCACCTGAAAAAAGAAAAGAAGAAGCGCCAACGAGAAGCCAACAACGAAGAACCGACAATTGACAAAAAACGACCCGAGGTAAACTGATCGATCTTTGTATTTAACATTTATTATTTTTTTCAAGTTTTTCTATTTTTATTAACAAAATGACCAAAATGTCCTCCTACTCAGGTTGACCAATTGCAGACAACATATGTGGATGATGGAAAAAAGTTACACTTGGTTGCAGGTATTTTTTCTAGTTTTTCTATTTTTCAAGTGTTTCAAGTTTTTGTAGTTGATATGTTGATACAGATACATGTTAGATAGATGTAAGTTGATACAGATACATGTTAGATAATAACCAGCTTGATATGTTGTAGTTGAAGTGACGGATAAAGGCCAAAGTCCGGAAACTCTCGCCTCTGTTGCAAAAACTAAGAAAAAGGCCGGAAATCCGTTGAGAAAAATGACGACGATGTAACACCCCCAAACCAATCGGGAATATTACAGCGCCGCAGACCATCTCCGCGAGGATCTACCAGGCTAAATACAAAACAATGCGTCACTTCACATGCCGACATGGCTACGTAAAGGACCGTTAGACCGATTAGGTCTTATATCACAACACACACAACAGTACATACATGATACTTGCCCAGAACACATACCCACGCAGGGGCTAGAATACAATAACACTTCCATAAATCGGGGTAACAACACATCGGAGGGATAACCAACATGACTCTACCATATACTCTACAATTGGTCTTCACGTGATTAGTATCTTCGTCTCCCATCATCCTTCGTATCGATCCTGTGATTCGCTCCCGGCTACCGCAAGTACACGGGCCTTGTCTGAGACATCCACCCCGAATACTCGGGGGTTAGCAAAACTCCACTGTTTTGCTAGTGCAAGTATAAAACCAAAAGTACAAGCCATACATAACTTGCTTCAAGAATATAAAATCTTGAATATATTTCCCGAGATAATTCACTTAATCAAAACAGTTTGATTTATAAAAGGTAGGAAAAGAACCATGTGTCTCATACAAAATATTTTACGGTCTCGGGAGTTTGAAAACATTTGGAAATAATGAATTCTCAAGTCTTTCGAAAACACTTGGGGACACGGCCCAAAATCATCTTTCCAAAATGCGATTCCAATGATAAAACGCGGTTTCACAACCCAATTCACAACACACGGGGTCCAAGACCCAAATCATAAGCCACAGGGTCCACAACCCGAATCACATAACACATGTTCCTAAGGATTATTCGCGTCCCGTGCTAACAAGCCACGAACCTCAGATGCTCCCGTAGAAAATACCCGAGTGAATAACCCAATAGGAAACCATACCAAATCACATGTCCTCGTGACAACAGTCACGGAACCATTCCATACCACAACCATAAGTTATCCCGGCATCGGGCTAACAAGCCACGAACCTCGGAGTCCCCGCAAGACATACCCGATGATAACCCCACAAGTTATCTCGGCATCGGGCTAGCAAGCCCCGAACCTCGGAGTCCCCTCAAGACATACCCGTATTGGATAACCCTACGGTCACGCCCGACCCATACTAGCAAGTATGGATCCCGAAGATTCAACAATCCTACCCGGAGGCACATCACTTTCTGAAATCACATCACAAGGAGTAGAACATCAAGCCAAGCAACACTTAAACATCACAGCCTCCTTTCAAAGGAGTAACAACTAATATCCCACGTAATACATTCTTAACGAACAAGTACCCATAATATTACGTAATCCCCGCCAAAGGATTACGGTCTAGTAGACTCATTCAAAATGATCATATCATCTTTTCAACATACAAATCCAACACACATATTCCGAGAACACATATATTCACGAAGTACATAATTTATCGTTGGAAGACAACATTTATCGGGAACATACCAATCCCTTTTTACGTTCATTAAACATGGAGTTTCGTATATAATCATTTATCAATAATTACGCCTACGAAACATGAAACGTATGGACAAGATACTTGCCTCGATATCACGAGCAACGAAACGACGAACGGGCGCGATCGGGCAACCTTCGAACCTCCAAAAACGATCAAGACTTCGACAGCCCACGAATACTACGAAAATAGCATCACCACAATTCAATAACACTAATCGAAATCCGAAACGATCCTAAAAACGACAAGGATCTAATTATTCTCAAAGAAATCAAGAATCGTTGATCCGGGCGATAAAAGTCGATGAACGGTTAACAAAATCTGAAGATTACGGTCAAGACAAACAAGAACAAATAACCGATCGGATGAGATCGGTCAAGAATCACAAATCCAAGCAAAAACCCCAAATTTAAGAAAATAGGGTTCTAACAAGAGATTACCTTGATTTGGACCAAGAAGACGATTAGATGTTGTTAAACATCTACAAATCCACTCAAAGATGAAGCTAGAAGAAAAGGATCGGTCCTACTCGCCTCTGGATCTCACTCCCGTCGGAAGAGATGAAGAAAAGTGGGAAAATGACGACTTAATCTTCTTTGTCGGTATTTATCTTTGGGCCGGTATTAGCGTGCGCTAATCATCCTTCATTAGCGTTCGCTAGCAGGGTCAACGCTCGAGAGAAACGCGTATAACCTGGTTAGCGTCGCTAGCCCAAAAGCCGTAGCGTGCGCTAACGGGTCACAAAACCATCCGGTAGCCTGCAGGCGATCGCATCTACCGAGTAGCGTGCGCTAGAAAGAAGAGGAGCGTGCGCTAAGCGACCGATAGCGTGCGCTAGCTATCGGCCTTAGCGTGCGCTAACAAAGCTCGATCCCGATCCGGTAATTCTTGGATCGCCTCCTCTGGCCCGATTTAGCGTCGCTACACATTCGGTAGCGTGCGCTAAACACTGCAGATAGCGGGCGCTATGCTTCAAGCATTAGCGTGCGCTACACCACAAAATCTCAAAAACTCACAAAGTGATCCGAAATGCCTCCAAAAACATGTCCCAACAAGTCACAACCAAACATGGCACGAAATTCCTACGATGAGGACCATGACAATCCGATAAAACCCAGAAAACCCAACAAATCCGGAATAAAGATCTCGGGTATTACATTCTACCCCTCTTAAAAGAAGTTTCGTCCTCGAAACTTGAAACATGGAACGAACGACGCAAAACAAACTCAGATAACACACGATATCCGTTGCCGAAATAACAAAACACGATGAACGAAAATCAATACGGTTGAACAATTCACCAGTACATCAGTCAAAACGCGAGCTATTCGCTGAACCAATACGAAATTCCACAGCCCAAGGGTTGAAAGATCGAACACAAAACTAATTTCCTGAACTTAGGGAAATTACGAAGGAGTCCTAACGCTCAACAATTACGAAACGAGATCAACAAGAACTGAACCATCAAACGATTGAGTTACAACGATCGAGACAACAACAGTCGATCAATCATGTTCGAATCACGACGAACAATAATACTCAAACAACAACCCCAAAGTTCACATCTCGACTTGAGACAATATACGATCCGGTGAAGACAACAAGATGTGTATTCACATAAGATCCACAGAAAGGGAATAGCAATTGGAAAGTCATAGCGACAAACGGTTTATTCTGAAACAATACTACAACTCGTTTGATCAACCAAAAGCACAAGACAGGACAAGTTCAGAAAATATCAACGAACATAAACGATTCGGCCAGTCGAAAGTACGAGTTTAAAGTCCGATTCACTTGAATAAAAGTTAATCTCTAATATCAAAACAACAAAACGAGTGAAATAACATAACAAACGTCTGATAGGATAAGCCACTCAGGGTTTCTCGGAGTCGATCCAGATGTCGGTGCTCAAGTCCGTGCCCCGGAAGGCTCGGAAACCATCTCGCAAAACTGAACTCGGTGCCCCTCGAGTCCACACCTGTAACACGTTACTGGCGGAGAAGGACAATGTGCACGAACATGTCCCGCCACATTACAGTTAAAACATCTCCTGGCTTTACCAGGAGTCAAAACAGAAGACTTGGAATTCTCAGTTCCACGCATCGAGCGATGGAGCTTCACAGCGGAAAGACTACTACGTTGCAAATTGGAAACACCGACTCCTGCATCCCACGCGATCATCGGACTTCTTCTGCTTCTTCGACTCGGAGACATGCTCCGATGATAACGAAGCTAGTTCACGGGCTAGTGCTCGATCTTGATAGTCCCTCAACGAAGTGCAATTGAATCCCGACATATACACGCGAATATCCGGCTTCATCCGTCTGTCAAAGTGAAGGATTCTCTCTTCCTCGGTTCTCACCCGGTCTCGCACATAACTGAGTTGTTTGCTATAATCGATGATAGCTTGCGACACCGATATATCTTGCGGTTCTGCCAAGTAGAATTCGCGAATCCTCTGCTCTCTAATCGGTTTGGACGAACTCGGCTTCCATAAATGCTTGGAACTCCGCCCGTGACATCACGATCACGAGGTTTAACGACTTCCCACCAATTAGCGGCATCTTTGTCGAGAAGGTGCGAGCGATAGGTACCTTCCGCTCTTCGTGACATCCGGACCTCGAAAATCTTTCCCATGGAAAATCCAACCATCCCGCCTCAACGCATCCGCGAGACCGCGAATCGAGGGGGATTCATATGAACTACCTCGCGAAGCCATTGATTTACACCAACGTTCTGACTCGCGTCAATGCTGCGTTGAACCACCTGGGTCAACTGAGTCATCTGAGTCGCTACTTGTTGCAATATAGTAGCAACACCCAAACTAAAATCATTCCCAGTGGCATTCTCTCGATTCCGCATCTGATCCCCGTGGCCATCAACACCACGGTTACGACCACGACCTCTGCCCCTCGGCATACTAACAAACAACAACCTATGGTAACGAAAGATCATGACACATAGCAAGATATTCACATCTCTGTCTTTAATCCAACATCATTAAATTATATACATATTACCATTTAATTCCAACTAGAGCACAATATACAAACTATTATACCAACAATCTTCATTTATAATGCCGTTGTTATGCGATTTATAAATGCAATGAAATTGAAATCATCCATTATATCAAAATCACTTTCTGTACGGTTTCCACGCCGGAACTCACCAAGTTAAAAACCATTTTCGGAAACGTTCCAAAATGCCAAAAAGGCCGATGACGGTAATACTTTCCAAATACTCCCCAAAAATCATTTTCCAAACACCAAATACCGTCACCAAATACCGTTTGAAATTACAAGGCGTAGACGCGAAAACTCAATAGTTTCAAAATATATGTCAAATCACCCAACAAAAGAGTTAGGAAAAAGGGTCAACGAAATAATTCAAATTTTACAAACCCAGAAGGTCATTTTGAAACACACACTATTTGGTAAAAGTACCCAAAAAGTCACTTTGGACTTTACACACGCAGCGGATAAGAACATAGTTCAAGTTACACATAACCACACACAACAATTGTTATTCATGAACATATACCAAATAATGCCGAAAGTCGAAGGTTACAAATAAACAACAACATAATCCAAACGCCAACAATTTACATCCTCACTACATATCGTTTAACCGGAAAAGTTGAAGGCGAAAGTCACGTCTCAAGTAAACTATTGGTAGACCTCGTTTAAGCATTTAAAATATTTTGAAAATTTTCAATGCAAGATGAAAATATAATATGTATAGTTTGAATTCTCAAAATCTTTGGTCTCGAGGTCCTCATACGAAAATCAAATCATTTTTCCTTCTCGAAGGATATTTTTAAATAGAATTTACGTGACTTTCCCAAAACATTTGAAATTGATATACCACATTGATAAACTTTTATTGAGTAACCACTCCAAAACATCACTCCTGTAAAAACGATTTTACACAAAGATGTAAATATATATATACATACATACCGGTACTACTCTTTATTCCAACACAATACGAGAATCAAACAAGTATGGAGTAAGTATTCATGAGGCACAATTAAACTCCACATAATAACATAGAATCACGTAAACTCGTATAATACGAGACACAACAATTTAGGTATACTTACATCCACAGATCGCACGAAGATGATGGTTGCACCTCGATACTAATCACGACCGACAACTCGGACGACGCGTCGCGACACCACTCAGTCAGACCAAATCTGACAAGACAAGACCCGACAACACTCAACTCAACCCGACAGCCTAGGTTTCCTCAACCTAAGCTCCGATACCATATTCTGTAACACCCCAAACCAATCGGGAATATTACAGCGCCGCAGACCCTCTCCGCGAGGATCTACCAGGCTAAATACAAAACAATGCGTCACTTCACATGCCGACATGGCTACGTAAAGGACCGTTAGACCGATTAGGTCTTATATCACAACACACACAACATTACATACATGATACTTGCCCGAACACATACCCACGCAGGGGCTAGAATACAATAACACTTCCATAAATCGGGGTAACAACACATCGGAGGGATAACCAACATGACTCTACCATATACTCTACAATTGGTCTTCACGTGATTAGTATCTTCGTCTCCCATCATCCTTCGTATCGATCCTGTGATTCGCTCCCGCCTACACTGCAAGTACACGGGCCTTATCTGAGACATCCACCCCGAATACTGGGGTTAGCAAACTCCACCGTTTTGCTAGTGCAAGTATAAAACCAAAAGTACAAGCCATACATAACTTGCTTCAAGAATATAAAATCTTGAATATATTTCCGAGATAATTCACTTAATCAAAACAGTTTGATTTATAAAAGGTAGGAAAAGAACCATGTGTCTCATACAAAATATTTTACGGTCTCGGGAGTTTGAAAACATTTGGAAATAATGAATTCTCAAGTCTTTCGAAAACACTTGGGGACACGGCCCAAAATCATCTTTCCAAAATGCGATTCCAATGATAAAACGCGGTTTCACAACCCAATTCACAACACACGGGGTCCAAGACCCAAATCATAAGCCACAGGGTCCACAACCCGAATCACATAACACATGTTCCTAAGGATTATTCGCGTCCCGTGCTAACAAGCCACGAACCTCAGATGCTCCGGTAGAACATACCCGAGTGAATAACCCAATAGGAAACCATACCAAATCACATGTCCTCGTGACAACAGTCACGGAACCATTCCATACCACAACCATAAGTTATCCCGGCATCGGGCTAACAAGCCACGAACCTCGGAGTCCCCGCAAGACATACCCGATGATAACCCCACAAGTTATCTCGACATCGGGCTAGCAAGCCCCGAACCTCGGAGTCCCCGCAAGACATACCCGGATTGGATAACCCTACGGTCACACCCGACCCATACTAGCAAGTATGGATCCCGGAGATTCAACAATCCTACCCGGAGGCACATCACTTTCAGAAATCACATCACAAGGAGTAGAACATCAAGCCAAGCAACACTTAAACATCACAGCCTCCTTTCAAAGGAGTAACAACTAATATCCCACGTAATACATTCTTAACGAACAAGTACCCATAATATTACGTAATCCCCGCCAAAGGATTACGGTCTAGTAGACTCATTCAAAATGATCATATCATCTTTTCAACATACAAATCCAACACACATATTCCGAGAACACATATATTCACGAAGTACATAATTTATCGTTGGAAGACAACATTTATCGGGAACATACCAATCCCTTTTTACGTTCATTAAACATGGAGTTTCGTATATAATCATTTATCAATAATTACGCGTACGAAACATGAAACGTATGGACAAGATACTTGCCTCGATATCACGAGCAACAAAGCAGCGAGCAGGCGCGATCGGGCAACCTTGAACCTCAAAAACGATCAAGACTTGACGGCCCACGAATACTACGAAAATAGCATCACCACAATTCAATAACACTAATCGAAATCCGAACGATCCTAAAAATGACAAGGATCTAAGTATTCTCAAAGAAATCAAGAATCGTTGATCCGGCGATAAAAGTCGATGAACGGTTAACAAAATCAAGATTACGGTCAAGACAAACAAGAACAAATAACCGATCGGATGAGATCGGTCAAGAATCACAAATCCAAGCAAAAACCCCAAATTTAAGAAAATAGGGTTCTAACAAGAGATTACCTTGATTTGGACCAAGAAGACGATTAGATGTTGTTAAGCATCTACAAATCCACTCAAAGATGAAGCTAGAAGAAAAGGATCGGTCCTACTCGCCTCTGGATCTCACTCCCGTCGGAAGAGATGAAGAAAAGTGGGAAAATGACGACTTAATCTTTGTTGTCCGGTATTTATCTTTGGGCCGATTAGCGTGCGCTAATCATCCTTCATTAGCGTGCGCTAACGGTCAACGCTCGGAGAAACCGCGTATAACTCGGTTAGCGTGCGCTAGCCCAAAGCCGTAGCGTGCGCTAACGGGTCACAAAACCGATCCGGTAGCCTGCAGGCGATCGCATCTACCGAGTAGCGTGCGCTAGAAAGAAGAGGGAGCGTGCGCTAAGCGATCGATAGCGTGCGCTAGCTATCGGCCTTAGCGTGCGCTAACAAAGCTCGATCCCGATCCGGTAGTTCTTGGGCGCCTCTGGCTTGCCGATTTAGCGTGCGCTACACATTTGGTAGCGTGCGCTAAACCTGCCAGATAGCGTGCGCTATGCTTCAAGCATTAGCGTGCGCTACACCACAAAATCTCAAAAACTCACAAAGTGATCCGAAATGCCTCCAAAAACATGTCCCAACAAGTCACAACCAAACATGGCACGAAATTCCTACGATGAGGACCATGACAATCCGATAAAACCCAGAAAACCCAACAAATCCGGAATAAAGATCTCGGGTATTACAGACGAGAGGGCAGAAGAGAGTACGGAAGAGAATTAACGAAAGGCTTGGGTTGAAAATGACTGCAATGATGGTTGATGGACAAGTTGCGAAGGTCGATTCCATTAAAGTGCAGTGCGAGGATGATTTGTTTGGGTACGACAGTTTCACGTAAGTTAGTTAACTTATAATTTAGTTATTTTAGCTAGTTAATTTAATTACTTAGTTAATTTAGTTAACTTTATTTTAACAGGTACTTAAACTGGAATGACTTTGACAAGCTTTTTGCGATGGATGAATTAAGCGGTGCTGTCGTTGCATCTTATACCATGTAAGTTAGTTAATTTAGTTAGTTAATTTAGTTAACTTATTATTTAGTAGTTAATTTAGTTAATTAACTCTATTTTATGAGTTCTTGTATGAGCAAATCAAGAATGGGTCACAACAAGATCATGGAGTTTGTTTCATGACCCCATTGCAACCATGAGTTACGAACGTAGCGAGGGCCCGAATATCGAGGATGCAAGTCGAGTCATTGCAAAGCGATTATCTTCAAGGAAGCAAAATGACATTGTCATCTTGCCATACAATCCGGGTTAGATTTTCGACAATCTTCAAATTAATTAGTAAATATTAACTGTTTTTAACAGAATTTGATTTTTGTTTTTTGTAGAAGACATTGGGTGTTGGGCATCCTTAATATGAAGACAAGCACATGCTATTATCTCGATTCCCTCACGACAAGCGATGTCAATTCTCAGTTTAGGCAAATAGTGGATGCGTAAGTAATACAAATTCTCAGTTTAACCATTATCTCTATGATGTAATACTTAACTGGGTTAATTCGGTGTAGGGCAATTGCAATGTATGATGTACAAGTTGGAAGCGATGAAGAGAACCAAACTTATCTAAGGTTAATTCTAAGGTTAGTTAAGCGATCTAAGGTTATTATATATATTTACGTGATTATGCAGGTCGGTAGTAATTAGTCTTGTGTTGTTTTAAGATATATAAAGTTAAGTTGTAGTAAAGTTAGTAATTAATTGTAACAATTAAGCGTATGCATTGTGTAGTGTCCACGTCGGCCGGATTCACGAATGTGGGTACTTCATGCTGAAGTTTATGAAGGAGGTTGTTAAGCATGGAGTTCGGGTTCTCGAAAATGACAATGTAAGTTAATTACTTAAAGTAGCTATAAAGTTTACTTTTTTATTAGTTTATTTGAAGTAGGTATGATTATGAGTATGAATGAAGTAGGATAAAGTAGTGGAATGGTTTGTCTTAAGCTTTATGGTGTTTAGAGTCTGGTTTGATTTTGTTGATTTGTGTTGTTTTATGGTGTTTAGAGTCTGGTTTGAATCTCAGTTTTGTGACTGTGAATTGGCAGCTGGTTTTAGAGTTTAGATGCCGTTTCTCGGTTGTCCCTGTTATTGGCTAGTTAACTTGTCTAATTATGCTTGTTTTACTGTTTCGTAACTTGTAAGTGAAGGTTGTTTTACTGCTTGGTAATTGAATCTCAGTTTGTGTAGGTTATTGCCTAGTTAATTGATCATCTTGTTTTACTTGTAAGTGTAGGTTATTTGTTTTGTTAATATGAATTGGCAGCTGGTTTTAGTTGTAAGTGTAGGTTATTGCCGGCTCTCGGTTGTCCCTGTTATTGCCTAGTTTTGTATTTGTGAATTGAAGTTTTTGACCGTGAATTGTGGTCATTGGTGATAATGAGCGATCTAGATTGTCTTGTAGTTGGTCTTAGTTGTCTTATTTAAACTGTGAATTGTGAATTGTGGTGTTGGTCTTAGTTGTCTTATTTAAAGCGTGAATTGAAGTTGTGACTGTGAATTGAAGTTGTCACTTGTGAATTGTGGTGAATTGTGGTTTGTGGTAGTCTTAGTTGTCTAGCTTAGTTAGTCCGCGGATCCTATTTAAACTGTTTTAACTTGTTGTTTTATTTGACTAGATTGGAGGTGAAAGCAACGACTACACTGATGCGGATTTCGATGACATTCGAGAAGAATGGTGTACTTATGTGTCGAATTTTATTTATAGGGAGTAAAACTGTTTGTAGGAATAGGTACAGTTGGTAGAAATGGGTACAATTGGTAGTAATCGTAAACTAGATAATATTGATCCGATTTTGACATGATCGTGTTTAGTCGAGTCATGTAATGAATTGGTAACGCATGGTTTTGCGATATATATGAAATGCGTTAATTTTGTACAATCGATCAGCAGGTTTTGTAATGAATTGGGTACAATTGGTATATAATTGCAGGTTTAGCAGGGGGTCATAAAAGCCAGAAAAAAAAAATAAAAAATTTTGAAGTTATGACACGCAAAAACTGAAATCAGAAAAAGGGGTCATAACTTTTATGACACGCATATATAGTTGTCAGAAAAGGGCGTCATAAAGTGGGTGTCATAAGTGCGTGCCATTGTACAATGACGAACAAATGCGAGTCATAATGAGTTATGACTGGTCCTTCTATGACCAGCATTTGCGCGTCATAAAGGCCCTTTATGACGCCAAATGCGCGTCAAGAAAGACTCTTTTTCTACTAGTGATCTCTTGCAGATTCTGAAAGGCGTTAGCGCAAGCATCAACTTTCATAACAGGGAGTATTCTTTTTTTCTGCTTGCTTTTTATTTTATTTTAATTTTTTATTTTCTTAAACTGAGGTCAGTTTCTTTTTCAAATTTGGGGGCGATGTGTTTTGATTATTGTGGTGCGCTTTGATTATTTTTGTTATTTGGCTTTGTTTTTTTAGTGTATATTTATATATATTTATTTTGTTTATTTTGATTTGTGAGATTTCTAGATCTGGCCATAACAACAATAAGTTAGCTATATACAAGCTTCTAAAATCGTTTTAACCGGTAAAAAAATTGTATATTCCAAAATGTTTTTGAGCCTTAATCTCTCTTTCCAAGCCTTGTAGTTATCATATAAAATTGATTCATTTGTTACCTTGAGAAAAGAAGAATCAGTCGGTTGCTGAATAATAGAACTGAAATTTACTTAATTTGTGGAGTTTTTGATTTTTCATGCTTAACTAATAAATGATTTTCTGCAAAAATTCTATTCCCTAAAAAAAAGTCATTGGTGAAAGGAGTCTAGTTGAAAATAAGGGAGAGGTGTTGAGCGAATAAATGCCTAATTTTAAGTCCTAAAATTTTGCGAAAAATAAAGGACTAACGATTGTTGGTGCGTAGCTGCCGTCTCACAAAAAAATGGAAAATTTGTTGGTCAAAAGAGCTACACGTTAGCAAATAACGGTGTGAAAGCTATCACCTAAAAAAAAGAGGCTGTTGGTGAAAAGAGCTACACGTTAGCAAATACCGATGTAAAAGCTATCACCTAAAAAATGGAAATTGTGTTGGTGAAAAGAGCTAAACGTTAGCAAATACTGGTGTGAAAGCTATCATCTAAAAAAAATGGAAATTGTGTTGGTGATAAGAGCTACACGTTAGCAAATAACGGTGTGAAAGCTATCACTAAAGGGGATGTAGTTTATGAGCATATTTGAATTAATTAACGGCTGGATTTCAATACATTCAATTTCGTGAATAATCACAATTTTTGATGACGCCAATGAAATTCTTCTTCATATTGAGTCGAAAAATAAACGAGTGATCGAGAGCAACCATTAAAGGGAGTCGTGTGTATCACGAGTGGGAAAGAAATAATCAACCTTTTGGAGGGAACCTTGCATTTTGGAATTACAAAATAAAATCGTGTTTTAACTTCAAAATTATTAGTAGATTTATTTTGAATCTTGATTCATTCTATCTACTGTATAAAGCTGGTTGTTTTGTATTAATGTAATATCCGGAATTTCTATTACTATTATTTAATGTTATTTTATCCGAGTTATGTTGTACAGCGTGGAATCTGTACGGTATGGATAAAATAAACGAAGGACTGAGATGTCTGTAACACCCCAAAAAGGCGACTATTACAGTGCCGTGGACCCATACTGGGACCCACCAGGCGATATCCAACAACAGATTTAAATAAGTATTACTTGTGATACCGAACCACAATAAATAGTCATTACTCCGATTACGAGTTTATTAAAAATATGGCCAACGGCCTTATGATACACAGGATCCGAAAATATAAGTATAAACCATATGGAGATGGAATATACATCAAAATACCAATACAACCAGATAGTAATTTAAATGAAACGGAAATAAGGTAACATTACACGGTTTAACATAACCGGACAACAAATGATTTGGGCCCCCCGAACTAGTATCCTTCGAACCCTTCGCCGTCAACATGCTCTTCCCGTGCCTTGCCTTTGCCTCGACCTAAAATACAATACAAGTATTTCGCCCAAAACACAGGGTCAGGTACACATGATCATTAATTCTTCCAACATTATACAATTCATATATATAGATCTCAAGGAAAACATCTCGACTATTAATCATACCCCTCGGGCGTATGAAATAATCAATCACAAACCGTCGAACACATCCAATCATACATGGACTATGAACTATTAACAATATGGCTCAAGAGGGACATCACAGTACGCCCGATCTGGAAATGTGTCCGTGTACATGTCCACCCCATATACGGAATCCAGAATATACGTGTGACAATGTACCTAATTAGCCTCACGAACTACGTCTCATGTTCACAGTCCAATACGGAAATATCCATGCATGACTATATATGTGCCTGGCTAAAAATCCTACCCAATAACCAATCGGAATGCAGATATGATTCCGGATATGTCACGATACAACATGACAACGAATTGAATAAATACATATCCGATTAAGGATAAAAAAAAACTCACCAAAGTGATAATAAGGACCATGAAGACCAACGATTCAAAACGACGGACTTGGGAATACAACCCCATGATGAGAACGGAATAACGTTAAAATATCAAATCACGACAAACATTTCATAAACATTTCATACACATGAAATGTATAAACATCACCAGAATCTAATCATCATTATAACGAAGCAAGATAACTTGCCTCAATACGGAGACGAGAATAATCCTCTTCTTGTCGAAACAAACGAACGGTCCTCGAACAATATCGTTTACTCGTACAATCAACCTTAAACGAAATACATTTTACTTAATAATATATTCGTATAATTATCAATATAGGATTAGTAGGAAGACACCTATAATCCCTTAGAATAGTTTCGCTATCTCAAAATATCGAAGTCTCATGCCAAGAATTCTTTTTACCTCATTACAACCATAAAATCGATTCACAATACTTTGCCGAATGTTCACATGATTCTTCATAAATAAGGATTCTATCAAGAACATGTTAAATCACCATTTATGATGTTAAGATCATATTATGTGGATTAAACTTTTCAAAACATTAAAATGTTGAAAGGACAAAATCTGCACAATTATGTACATCCACCTCTCATCTAAGTTCAATATTAAGCTTACAACAAGGTCATTAGTTATGAGATTACACCATATTCATGAAGGTTATCAAAATCTTTCCTTACAAAGCTAGAAGATCCATTAACATCATTTATGAAATCACCTAGCTTAGGTTTTAGAATTACCACACTAATCTCCTAACATTCAACCATGTGTTCCTATCAATCTTCATAGATTTGTGAATCTGAAATATAATGATGATAAAGTTCCGAAGGTTTCTGAAGTAAAGAAACATTTTACTATCTTCAAACATTGGCAAGTTCTTCTCAAGGTAAATGAATATCAAGCATGGTGTTTAAACAATTTATGATATCGATTTTATTGTTTAAATCTAACTATGATGAGGTTAATTGATTCAAAGATGTTCTACTGAGCTAAATTCATCCAGCAAGATGAGCATGATAGTTACTGTTAGGAGTATGCCCTCAAATGCCACTCAGAGGATGTTGAGTGAGGGCATTGCACTTGTTATTATGTAAATCATCAATATAAGGCAATGGATGTTTCTTTATTTACTGGTAGTTACTCGCATTCCTAACTCGTAAATATACATGTAGAAACTAGTCCGTGTATTTGAGAGCAAAACATTCCACTCCTTATTGGATAAGGGGGTCGGCACTGGAAAGGTTTATAGCTCAAATACTTAATCGTTCGCAAGTCGATGAAAATTGACTGGGCGTTAAGTTTATGTGAATACTTGTATGACGTGTTCTTTGACAAGGAGAGTGCCTGTCGAACACTAATGGTTAGTGGGAGCACACGTTATAGGTATGCTAATTAGATTAGTGTACTCGAACCGACTCACCCTCGATTCGTCACACGGATTTCACTCCGGGACAGTCAATGATGGAATCGAAAGGTTGTGATAGGTATTCGTGAACCTTCGACTTGAGGATTTAGTAGGATGTGCTTGTGACGTCAAGATTTTCATTAGAGTAGTTCGACCCTATAAACCAGAAGGCGGGGGTCATCCTCGACGTGCATCTTGATGGGCAAGTAGCAGGTCCTACTGAATACCAAGATAGAATTCTTTCTCCTGTTAGTGAACGGGTTATATGTCGTATGCGGTTATTGGCAGATGAGATCATAAGTCTTTGGCCAAAGCATTGGAGCTAGCTGTATTAGATACACAAGAGCTCGATGATCTCGATTTGCATTAACGCATGCATAGAGTCAGGTACAGATGGGGTTTGACTGACCGTAACCCTATAACTTGATCGGGACATTTGAAAGAAGGGTTTATACGTTTAATGGTATTCACGACAGAATGGTTCTTGAATGATCCCAATCATTCGTTCCCAGTCGGGGTACATTGTAGGCCACCAGGCTGGCTAGGTGGTGCTACTACTCTTTGGTTCCTCCCATTGCTGACTGAGACGGACCTACCGAGTCGCGCATTAGGATTGACGACGGAATGAATCAAGCTAATTCTCTCATTATAAATATTAGATATTGGATATCTAATTTATTGGACATTGGATGTCTAATTGATTTTGGGACATTGGATGTCTAAATTAATTTATTGGATAAATTAATTTACGGCCTAATGAATTAAATAATGTAACACCAACCACTCGGGAATATTACAGCGCCGCAGACCCTCTCCGCGAGGATCTACAAGGCTAAATACAAGACAATGCATCACTTCACATGCCGACATGGCTACGTAAAGGACCATTAGACCGATTTGGTCTTTTACCACAACACAATATGAAACATTACGTACAACATTCTTTCCCAAAACTCATTCCCACGCAGGGGCTGAAATAAAATAACACTCCCATAAATCAGGGTAACAACACATCGGAGGGATAACCAACACGACTCTACCAAATACTCTACAATTGGTCTTCACGTGATTAGTATCTTCGTCTCCCATCATCCTTCATATCGATCCTGTGATTCGCTCCCACTACACCAAGTACAGGCCTTGTCTGAGACATTCACCCCCGAATACTTGGGGGTTAGCAAAACTCCACTGTTTTGCTAGTGCAAGTATAAAACAGAAGTACAAGCCATACACAACGTGCTTCAAGAATATAAAAATCTTGAATATATTTCCCGAGATTATTCACTTAATCAAAACAGTTTGATTTATAAAAGGTAGGAATAGAACCATGTATCTCATACAAAATATTTTACGATCTCGGGAGTTTGAAAACATTTGGAATTAAGGAATTCTCAAGTCTTTCGAAAACACTTGGGGACACGGCCCAAAATCATCTTTCCGAAATACGATTCCAATAATAAAACGTGGATTCACAATCCAATTCATAAAACACGGGGTCTAAGACCCAAATCATAAGCCACAAGGTCCACGACCCATATCACATAACACATGTTCCTAAGGATTATTCGCATCCCGTGCTAACAAGCCACGAACCTCAGATGATCCCGTAGAACATACCCGAGTGAATAACCCAATAGGAAACCATACCAAATCACATATCCTCGTGACAACCGTCACAGAACCATTCCAAACCACAACCATAAGTTATCCCGGCATCGGGCTAACAAGCCACGAACCTCGGAGTCCCCGCAAGACATACCCGATGATAACCACACAAGTTATCTCGGCATCGGGCTAGCAAGCCCCGAACCTCAGAGTCCCCGCAAGACATACCCGGATTGGATAACCCTACAGTCATGCTCGACCCATACTAGCAAGCATGGATCCCAGAGATTCAATAATCCTACCCGGAGGCACATCACTTTCAACGATCACATAACAATGGGCATAACATCAAGCCAAGCAACACTTAAACATCACAACCTCCTTTCAAAGGAGTAACAACTAATATCACACCCAATATATCTTTACCGAACAAGTACACATAACACAACGTAATCCCCGGCAAAGGATTACGGTCTAATAAACTCGCTTAACGGTCTAATAAACTCACTTAAGGTGATCATAGCATCTTTCAACATACAAAACCAACACACATATTCCGAGAACACATATATTCACGTAATACACGAATTACCATTGAAAGACAACATTTTTCGAGAACATACCGATCCCTTTTTACGTTCATTAAACATTGGGTTTCGCATATAATCATTTATCATTAATTACGCCTACGAAACATGAAACGTATGGACAAGATACTTGCCTAGATATTACGAGCGACGAAACGACGAACGGGCACGATCGGGCAACCTTCGAACTTCCAAAAACGATCAAGACTTCGACAGCCCTCGAATACTACGAAAATAGCATCACCACGAATCAATAACACTAATCGAAATCCGAAACGATCCTAAAAACGACATGGATCTAAGTGTTCTCAAAGAAATCAAGAATCGTTGATCCGGGCTATAAAAATCGATGAACGGTTAACAAAAATCTGAAGATTACGGTCAAGACAAACAAGAACAAATAACCGATCGGATGAGATCGGTTAAGAATCAAAAATCCAAGCAAAAACCCCAAATTTAAGAAAATAGGGTTCTAAAAAGAGATTACCTTGATTTGGACCAAGAAGACGATTAGATGTTGTTAAACATCTACAAATCCACTCAAAGATGAAGCTAGAAGAAAAAGATCGGTCCTACTCGCCTCTGGATCTCATTCCCGTCGGAAGGGATGAAGAAAAGTGGGAAAATGATGACTTAATCTTTCTTTGTCCGGTATTTATCTTTGAGCTTATTAGCGCGCGCTAAACACCCTACATTAGCGTGCGCTAACGGGGTCAACGCTCCAGAGAAACCGCCTATAACAAAGTTAGCGTGCGCTAGCTAAAAGCCATAGCGTGCGCTAACGGGTCACAAAACCAGTCCAGTAGCCCCTGGACAGAACTGCACCTACCCGGTAGCGTGCGCTAGGAAGAAGAAATGGCGTGCGCTAAGCAGTCGATAGCGTGCGCTAGCTATCGGCCTTAGCGTGCGTTAACAAAGCTCCAGTCCCAGTCCAGTAGCTACTGGACTACCTCTGGACTGCCAGTTAGCGTGCGCTACACATTCAGTAGCGTGTGCTAAACACCACGCAGTATCGTGCGCTATGCCTCAAGCATTAGCATGCACTACACCACAAAAACTCAAAAACTCACAAAGTGATCCGAAATGCCTCCAAACACATGTCCCAACAAGACACAACCAAACATGGCACGAAATTCCTACGATGAGGACAATGAAAATCCGATAAAACCCAAAAAACCTAACGAATCTGGAATAAAGATCTCGGGTATTACATTCTACTCCTCTTAAAGAAGTTTCATCCTCGAAACTTGAAACATAAAACGAACGACACAAGACAAACTCAGATAACACACGATATCCGTTGCCGAAATAACAAAACACAACGAACGGAAATCAATACGGTTGAACAATTCAACAGTACATCAACCAAAACACGAGCTATACGCTGAACCAATACGAAATTCCACAGCCCAAGGGTTGAAAGATCGAACACAAAACTAATTTCCTGAACCTAAGGAAATTACGATGCAGTCCTAACGCTCAACAATCACGAAACGAGATCAACAAAAACCGAACAATCAAACGATTGAATTACAACGATCAAGGTACAAAAGTCAATCAGTCATGTTCGAATCATGACGAACAATAATACTCAAAACAACCCCAAAGTTCGCATCTCGACTCAAAACAATATACGATCTGGTGAAGACAATAAGATGTGCATTCACATGGGATCCACAGGAAATGAAATAGCAATTGGAAGGTCACAACGACAAACGGGTTATTCTAAAACAATACCACAACTCGATCGATCAACAAAAGCACAAGACAGGACAAGTTCAGAAAATGTCAACGAACATAAATGAGTCGACATAGTCGAAAGTACAGAGTTCAAAATCCGATCCACTTCAAATAAAATAAGTTAATCTCCGGAATTCAAAACAGCAGAGCAAGGGAAATAACTCAACATACAACTGAGACCACGCCCCTCAGGAATTACTCGGAGTCGATCCTGTTATTAATGCTCAAGTCCGTGCCTCGGAAGGCTCGGTAACCATCTCGCAAAACTGAACCCGGTGTCCCTCGAGTCCGCACTTGTAACACGTTACTGGCGGAGAAGGACAATATATGCAAACATGTCCCGCCACATTACAGTTAAAACATCTACTGGCTTTACCAGGAGTCAGAGCAGACGACTTGGAACTCTCCGTTCCACGCATCGAGCGATGGAGCTTCATAGCGGAAAGGCTACGACATTCAAAACTAGAAACACCAACTCCTGCACCGTCCACACGGTCATCAGACTTCCTCTGCTTCTTCGACTCGGGCACACGCTCCGACGATAATGAAGCTAGTTCACGGGCTAATGCTCGATCTTGATAGTCTCTAAATGAAGTGCAATTGAATCCCAACATATACATATGAATATCCGGCTTCATCCGCCTGTCAAAGTGAAGGATCCTCTCTTCCTCGGTTCTCACCCGATCTCGCACATAACTGAGTTGTTTGCTATAATCGATGATAGCCTGCGACACCGATATATCTTGCGGTTCTGCCAAGTAGAATTCGCGAATCCTCTGCTCTCTGATCGGCTTCGGACAGAACTCAGCTTCCATAAATTCCTGGAACTCTGCCCACGTGACATCACGATCACGAGGTTTAACAGCTTCCCACCAATTAGCGGCATCTTTGTCGAGAAGGTACTGAGCGATAGGTACCTTCTGCTCTTCAGGACATCCGACAGCCTCGAAAATCTTTCCCAACTGGAAAATCCAACCATCCCAGCCCAACGCATCCGCAGCACCGGCGAATCAAGGGGGATTCATACGAACTACCTAGCGAAGCCATTGATTTACACCGACGTTCTGACTCGCGTCAATGCTACGTTGAACCACCTGGGTCAACTGAGTCATCTGAGTCGCTACTTGTTGCAATATAGTAGCAACACTCAATCTAAAATCATTCTCAACGACATTCTCTCGATTCCGCATCTGATCCCCGTGGCCATCAGCACCACGGTTACGACCACGACCTCTGACCCTCAGCATACTAACAAACAACAACCTATGGCAACGAAGGATCATAACACATAGCAAGATATTCACATCTCTATCTTTAATCCAACATCATTAAATCATATACATATTACCATTTAATTCCAGCTAGAGCACAATATACAAACTATTATACCAAAAATCTTCATATATAATGTCGTTGTTATGCGATTTATAAATGCAATGAAATTGAAATCATCCATTATATCAAAATCATTTTCTGTACGGTTTCCACGCCGGAACTCACCATGTTGAAAACCATTTTCAAAAACGTTCCAAAATGCCAAAAAGACCGATGATGGTAATACTTTCCAAATACTCCCCAAAAGTCATTTTCCAAATACCAAATACCATCATCAAATACCATTTGAAATTACAAGGTGTAGACGCGGAAACTCAATAGTTTCAAAATATATGTTAAGTCACCCGACAAAAGAGTTAGGAAAAAGGGTCAACGAAATAATTCAAATTTACAAACCCGAAAGGTCATTTTGAAACACACACTATTTGGTAAAAATACCCAAAAAGTCATTTTGAAATTTACACACGCAACAGACAAGAACACAGTTCAAATTGCACATAACCACACAATAATTGTTATTCATGAACGACACACATAGAGTACGGTCTCAACCGGTCACCCTAACAATTGCAAAAGTTAGACTTACGACCAGAATGTAATTTCTGAGTTTCTGCTCAGACCGATTAGTGTATAATTTAACAGAGACTTAGCGTGCGCTAGCCATGCCACGTTAGCGCGTGCTAGCTATTCTCATCCAGCAACACATTCATGAACATATACCAAATAATGCCAAAAGTCGAAGGTTACAAATAAACAACAACATACGAATCCGAACGCCAACAATTTACATTCTCACTACATACCGTTTAACCGAAAAGTTGAAGGCGAAAGTCACGTCTCAAGTAAACTATTGGTAGACCTCGTTTAAGCATTTAAAAATCAAATATAGAAAATTTTCAATGCAAGATGAAAATATAATATGTGTAGTTTGAATTCTCAAAATCTTTGGTCTCGAGGTTATCATACGAAAATCAAATCATTTTTCCTCCTCGAAGGATGTTTTTTTTTTAAATAGAATTTACGGGACTTCCCCAAAACATTTGAAGTTTAAAATACCACATTGATAAACTTTTATTGAGTAACCAGTCCAAAACATCATCCCGGTAAAAACGATTTCACACAAAGATGTATACATATATACATGCATGCCGGTACTACTCTTTATTCCATCACAATACGAGAATCAAACAAGTATGGAGTAAGTATTCACGAGGCACAATTAAACTCCACATAATAACACAGAATCACATAAACTCGTATAACACGAGACACAACAAAATAGGGAGACTTACATCCACAGATCGCACGAAGATGATGGTTGCACCCCGATACTAATCACGACCGACAACTCAGACGACGCGTCGCGACACCACTCAGTCAGACCAAATCTGACAAGACAAGACCCGACAACACACAACTCAACCCGACAGCCTAGGTTTCCTCAACCTAAGCTCCGATACCATATTCTGTAACACCCCCAAACCACTCGGGAATATTACAGCGCCGCAGACCCTCTCCGCGAGGATCTACCAGGCTAAATACAAGACAATGCATCACTTCACATGCCGACATGGCTACGTAAAGGACCATTAGACCGATTTGGTCTTTTACCACAACACAATACGAAACATTACGTACAAGATTCTTTCCCAAAACTCATTCCCACGCAGGGGCTGAAATACAATAACACTCCCATAAATCGGGGTAACAACACATCGGAGGGATAACCAACACGACTCTACCAAATACTCTACAATTGTTCTTCACGTGATTAGTATCTTCGTCTCCCATCATCCTTTGTATCGATCCTGTGATTCGCTCCCCAGCTACCTGCAAGTACCTGGACGCAATACAGACATCCACCCCCCGAATACTCGGGGGTTAGCAAAACTCCATTGTTTTGCTAGTGCAAGTATAAAACAGAAGTACAAGCCATACACAACGTGCTTCAAGAATATAAAAATCTTGAATATATTTCCCGAGATAATTCACTTAATTAAAACAGTTTGATTTATAAAAGGTAGGAATAGAACCATGTATCTCATACAAAGTATTTTACGATCTCGGGAGTTTGAAAACATTTGGAATTAAGGAATTCTCAAGTCTTTCGAAAACACTTGGGGACACGGCCCAAAATCATCTTTCTGAAATACGATTCCAATAATAAAACGTGGATTCACAATCCAATTCATAACACACGGGGTCTAAGACCCAAATCATAAGCCACAAGGTCCATGACCCATATCACATAACACATATTCCTAAGGATTATTCGCATCCTGTGCTAACAAGCCACGAACCTCAGATGCTCCCGTAGAACATACCCGAGTGAATAACCCAATAGGAAACCATACCAAATCACATATCCTCGTGACAACCGTCACAGAACCATTCCAAACCACAACCATAAGTTATCCCGGCATCGGGCTAACAAGCCACGAACCTCGGAGTCCCCGCAAGACATACCCGATGATAACCACACAAGTTATCTCGGCATCGGGCTAGCAAGCCCCGAACCTCGGAGTCCCCACAAGACATACTCGGATTGGATAACCCTACGGTCACGCCCGACCCATACTAGCAAGCATGGATCCCGGAGATTCAACAATCCTACCCGGAGGCACATCACTTTCAACGATCACATAACAATGGGCATAACATCAAGCCAAGCAACACTTAAACATCACAACCTCCTTTCAAAGGAGTAACAACTAATATCACACCCACTATATCTTTACCGAACAAGTACACATAACACTACGTAATCCCCGGCAAAGGATTACAGTCTAATAAACTCGCTCAAGGTGATCATAGCATCTTTCAACATACAAAACCAACACACATATTCCGAGAACACCTATATTCGCGTAATACACGAATTACCGTTGAAAGACAACATTTATCGAGAACATACCGATCGCTTTTTACGTTCATTAAACATTGGGTTTCGCATATAATCATTTATCATTAATTACGCCTACGAAACATGAAACATATGGACAAGATACTTGTCTCGATATCACGAGCAACGAAACGACGAACGGGCACGATCTGGCAACCTTCGAACTTCCAAAAACAATCAAGACTTCGACAGCCCTCGAATACTACGAAAATAGCATCACCACGAATCAATAACACTAATCAAAATCCGAAACGATCCTAAAAACGAGAAGGATCTAAGTGTTCTCAAAGAAATCAAGAATCGTTGATCCGAGCTATAAAAATCGATGAACGGTTAACAAAAATCTGAAGATTACGGTCAAAACAATCAAGAACAAATAACCGATCGGATGAGATCGGTTAAGAATCACAAATCCAAGCAAGAATCCCAAATTTAAGAAAATAGGGTTCTAAAAAGAGATTACCTTGATTTGGACCAAGAAGACGATTAGATGTTGTTAAACATCTACAAATCGGCTCAAAGATGAAGCTAGAAGAAAAAGATCGGTCCTACTCGCCTCTGGATCTCACTCCCGTCGGAAGGGATGAAGAAAAGTGGGAAAATGACGATTTAATGGGTCACAAAACCAGTCCAGTAGCCCCTGGATAGAACTGCACCTACCCGGTAGCGTGCGCTAGGAAGAAGAAATGGCGTGCGCTAAGCAGTCGATAGCGTGTGCTAGCTATCGGCCTTAGCGTGCGCTAACAAAGCTCCAGTCCCAGTCCAGTAGCTACTGAACTGCCTCTGGACTGCCAGTTAGCGTTCGCTACACATTCAGTAGCGTGCGCTAAACACCACGCAGTAGCGTGCGCTATGCCTCAAGCATTAGCGTGCGCTAAACCACAAAAACTCAAAAACTCACAAAGTGATCCGAAATGCCTCCAAACACATGTCCCAACAAGACACAACCAAACATGGCACGAAATTCCTACGATGAGGACAATGACAATCCGATAAAACCCAGAAAACCGAACGAATCTGGAATAAAGATCTCGGGTATTACAAATAAATTACTGGGTGATTAATTTAATTCATAAATATAATTACTTCTTGGAGAAATTAATTATGTTATTATGTATTTAATGTGATTAATTGATTGGATTAATTAATCGACACAAATACATCGGAACGGAATAGGAGTTTATCTGTTTGGACTCATGGGAGTCCGAAACGAATCGAACTCATTCGATTCCTTCTAGATGGCCACCACATCACCTACTCCCTTACTTAGTCTTGGTCTAAACTTTCAAGGGTGGTGGACTTGTGACCAATCAAGGGGACAAATATCACCCCTTGGTGATATTGTCTAAAAGTAGGATATCTTGGGGAGTTGAATAAGAATATAATGAAGACTCACTTCACTTACTACAACAAGCTTCCAACCATGAGTAGTGAGAAAGAGAGAGAGAAAAATCATTTTCTCAAGTCTTCATCATCTTCTTCACTTTTGTTCTTGAGTTTTCTTGGAGAAAATTCAAGATATATTGAGAGAGATATATTATGCACTTTGTAATATCCGCATTTTTCCTTCCTCTTAATATTCTTATTTTGGTGTATTTTCGCTTTTGGCAACTCGCTTGTAACCGTATCGACATTTTGAGGATATTTAATATTGGACTTTTTGTCGTTCGAGCTTGTTTCGGACTCGTTTTACTCGATTCGGTGTTTTATGTCGTTTTCATCGCTATTTCGTGTATTCTCGTAAATCGTCGTTCGGAACCGCCGTTTGGGGGTTGCTAAGGATCCATACCATGTTATTACGCGTGTTGTGAGCTTTGTTTGATGTTTTGGTCATGTATCGTACATTTCGGATATTTTGGGCCGTTTTGTAATTTCCCAAAGTTTTGAGATAACTACGTTTGTTGATTGTTTTTCCGAACCTTCAGGTAGTCGAGAATAGGTTTTCCTTCAACACTTAAGTTCGTCGCCTCGAATCGTTTACGTTCGTACCATCGTGTGTCATTCACCGTTGCATTTCAATTTTTGTCTCAGTTCCTTCTTTGTGAGTGGTTGGCCTGTACTCTCCCAGGAAGAAGCATTACGTACGTAATGCAGGTTGCCATTACGTACGTAACGGTTGTGTGTAAAGTAGTACAGGGAATTCTGCGATTTTCGTTACATACATAAGCTTAGGATAGCTTACGTACGTTAACAAGCTAACGTACGTTAGCTACTTGTGGCTAACGTACGTAACGAGGCCTGGGTTTATAAACCCACGAGTTGACCGATTTCGGTCATTTTTCATCCCTCTCCTTCCCATCCGACTCCTAGGCAATCTCCTTGGCATTTCCGGAGATTTGAAGCTTTGTAACTCCAAGCCATCATATTCTTCGAGTTTTTGGAGTATATTATCAACCTCTAATCGTGTTTTTCGTCATTATTCAAGGTAAACTCTAAAATCTTGTTTTGGGTAAATTAAAGGGGGTTTTTCACATTTCATCCGATTCGTTCCGTATGATAGATTAATGCATGATGAATATGATTAATCTTATTGGTATTATTGGTTTTCCTACGGATTCATGGTATATTTCGTAGTTGTTGCGTATCGAGAGGGTTTGGTTGTGGTCCGCCCTCGTCGTTGTTGTTAAACGGATATACATGAATCGTAGGCGGGTTTTCTGGTGTATTCCAATTCCGTATTCATTTAGGATTGGTTGTGATTTTGTTCTTCGTATCGTTAGGTTCGTGATTATCGGCTCCTAACGGTCATCGGCTCCTAACGGTCATTGGAAACCTTTATGCTTAACGTGAAATGGTAATGTATATTGTGTGTGCTTTACTCACCTCGGGAGGGTCCGACGGGGCCTCGAGGGAATCTATGGCTTCGTCCTGGAATCATGAGTTTGATTCGCTAGCCAGCTCGGGAGGGTCCTTAGAAACCTCGAGTGGGATTCGTGGCTTCGTCCCGGTCCTAGGTGACGTGTGGTGCTTGATTTGTTTTATGAATGTGGCCAGCTCGGGAGGGTCCTTAGAGGCCTCGAGTGGGATTCGTGGCTTCATCCCGGTCCTAGGCAAATTAATTGTGACTGTTTGTTTTCGGAAAAGACATGTCTGGTTTTGGTTTTTGAAATCATATTGGTGCATGTACTATGAAATGTGTAAGCGATTGGTTTGCCTTGATTACTTGTACTAGCGTAATTGCTTACCCCTCTGGGGACCCGTTGTGGGGAAATTCTTGTTATGGATTTCAGGCTATGATCATCCGGACGAGCAAGCGCTGGGACAGTACGAGGATGTTGGCCAGGGTCGTTGACATGTGCATTTGGGTCTACTTATTTCTTTCGTCCATTTCGATATGGTTGTTTCCTATATTTTTAAACTGATAGACTGTACTCGCGAGTACTTAGGCTTTTCATTTCAAACTCCGTTTTGTATTATTTTAAATTGCTACATTATCGGTTGTTGCTTATTTCGCCGGTTGCTCCGAGTGTATTTTCATGTGTTGTATTATTTGAATGTGTATCCTCGCTAGCCGAGATGGTTAGTCGAGTGGTGTTTGCTTGTTGTAGCCTGGTGGGTCCCATGTAGGGGTCCACGGCGCTGTAATATACTCCGAACGTCTCGGGGTGTTACAGAAAATGGTATCAGAGCTCTAGGTTTATGGATACCTAGGCTTGTTGGTTATTTGGGTCTAGTCGTGTTTTGTTTTGCACATTGTCACACCGCTGCCAGCATCTCGGTACTTCCAGTGCTCATTAGTTTTCTTATTCGGTCCTTTGTTTCCTTGCATTGTATTTCCGCTTTTCGAATAGTAGTTGCTTTTTCCTCCCTTACTCATCATCAATATACTTCCGTTATCTCTTAACACCGTTATGGATGCCGGAGGAAACCGTGGTCGTGGTCGTGGTCGTGGAAGCGGCCGAGGACGTGTGGCAGCCGGTGGGGCGGCCACATCGCATTCTTTGGGATCCGGCAGTACCGATGACCGTCACAGTCATGCTTCCTCCCAGGAGCGCGCCGACCTTGGCATTGCGGCCGTTATGCAGTAAATGGTAAACCAAATGGCGGCTATAGCTTAGGTGGTTCACAACCCTGATAAGGCCCATGATAATCGGGGCGGAGCGGATCGCTGGCTTCAGGATGTCATCAAGATGCATTCTCCTCAGTTTTCGGGAGCTTCGGACCCGATCGGATGGGAGGGGTGGATCAAGGAGATATCTAAAGTCTTCATCGCCACCAACTGTCCCGAGGACCGTAATGTCCCTATTGCCCAGTACTTCCTCACGGGAGACGCTACGGATTGGTGGGAGGCCGTTGGGCCCAAAGACCATGTGGCTTGGTGGGCCAAATTTCAGTAATTGATGGAGACCGAATATTGCCCGTGGCCGGTCAGACAGGCTCGAGTGCATGCTTTCTATGATGCTCAACCACGGGATATCCCCGTATCTCAAGCTATTGCTGATTTTAAAAAAGAGTTGGGCTATGTAAAGACCCAAGTTGTCGAGGAAAGCGACAAAATTTTCCATTTCTCCAGGAGGATGAAACTGTCCATTCGGGACTACATGTCTGGACTAGTCTATACTACTTTGAAGGATTATCAGAGTCGAGCTCTTGCCTATGATATGTCGGTGATGGCCAGTGCGGCGGTCCGAGAGAGTAAGAAGCAGAAATCCGCTGGGAATTTCTCGGGTTTCAAGGGTGGAAGTCAGCAGAAATCTCAACCTGCAAATATTTCTACGGGTGGTTCGGCTCATTTCTCTGGGAGTTTTCGAGGTGCCGCCGGAACTTTCTTCTGGGACCCCAGATGCTTTAACTGTGGCAAGCCAGGCCATGTGAACCGGGATTGTCCTCGTCCGCCTTTGACTTGTCATACTTGTGGTCAGTCGGGCCACAAGGCTTCTTTTTATGAACAACTGAGACAGTTTCGCGGCGCCCGTTCTTCTCACCCAGCATCTATGGAGCCGAGTGTGAACCAGGGCTCATTTGCTCTGCCGCCCCCACCGAGTGCCGGCCGAGGTAGGGGTCGGGGTCAGCCCGCTAGGGGAGGAGCTTCCAGCATCGGCTCTGCCCAGCCGCGTATCTATGAGATGAGGAGGGCCGATGACCCAGCAACTACTGTGGTGACAGGTACCGTTCACATCCTTTCCCATCCTGTCGGTGTGCTTTTTGATTCGGGTGCTACGCATTCATTCATTTCTCTAGAATGTGTACGCCGTTTGAGTCTCGACTGTTTGTCACCTTGCGAGCCTTTCATCGTTAAACTTCCTAGCAGTGATACAATTGTTGGTGATCGAGAGGTCCGGGACTGTTCTGTATTTATTTGTGAGAGGGCTTGGCTCTCTAATCTTATTGTCGTGGGTATTGAGGGTGAGGATTTGATTCTCGGGGATGATTGGCTCGAGCGGCATGGCGCAATCATGAACTACCACACGAGGATCATCACTTTGTTAGCCGAGGATGGCACCGAGCACTCTTTCGCGGGGCGAAAGAGGGGAAACCAGAAATTCGTTATTAACGCCTTGAAGGCGATGTGTCTCCTGCGAAAGGGGTGTACTGGTTATTGGTGTTATGCCTTGAAGACGGAGGATGGTGGAGTCGAGCTTTCGTCGATTCCAGTCGTTAGTGAGTTTCCTGATGTATTTCCTGACGAGTTACCGGGATTGCCACCGGACCGTGAGGTCGAGTTTGCTATAGAGTTAGAGCCGAGCGCGACTCTGATTTCGAAGGCGCCGTATCGTATGGCACCTTCAGAGATGTCAGAGTTGAAGAGGCAGTTGAGTGAGCTTCTTGAGTCGGGGTAAGTTCGGCCGAGCGCCTCGCCTTGGGGCGCGCCAGTCGTGTTTGTGCGAAAGAAGGATGGCTCACTGCATTTGTGTATCGACTATCGCGAACTAAACAAGGTGACCATCAATAACAAGTATCCTTTGCCGAGAATTGATGACTTGTTCGATCAGTTGCAGGGAGCCGCGGTATTCTCGAAGATTGATTTGAGATCGGGGTACTATCAGCTCCGGGTGAGGGAGTCCGATGTGCCGAAAACAGCTTTTCGGACGAGATACAGACACTATGAGTTTGTAGTTATGCCTTTCGGGTTAACTAATGCACCGGCAGTGTTCATGCAATTGATGAACAAAGTCTTTATCGAGTATTTGGATAAGTGTGTCGTCATCTTCATTGACGATATTCTTATTTATTCGAGGAGCGAGGAAGAGCATGCCCATCATTTGCGGGTGGTGTTAGACATTTTGAGGACCGAGCAACTCTATGCAAAGTTCTCGAAATGTGTGTTCTGGCTGAAGGAAGTGATGTTCTTGGGTCACGTGATTTCAGCCGAGGGGGTTCGTGTGGATCCGCAGAAAATTGAAGCAGTGTTGGATTGGGCACCGCCCAAGAATGTGAAAGAGATCCGTAGTTTCTTGGGTTTGGCTGGCTACTATCGTAGGTTCGTCGAGGGTTTCTCAAAACTAGCTCGGCCACTTACACAGTTGCTCCAGAAATCCGAGAAGTTCGTCTGGAATGACGAGAGGCAGTCCAGTTTTGAGGAGATGAAGAGGCGTTTGACTTCAGCCCCGATTTTAGCATTGCCGTGTGGCAACGAAGGTTTTGCTGTTTATAGCGATGCTTCGGGTCAGGGTCTTGGGTGCGTATTGATGCAGCACAGCAAGTCCATCGCTTATGCGTCGAGACAGTTGAGGCCATATGAGCTTAACTACCCTACTCACGATTTGGAGTTAGCGGCAGTTGTCTTTGCGCTCAAGATTTGGCGTCACCATATTTTCGGCTCTGCATGTCAGATTTTTACCGATCATAAAAGTCTGAAATACATATTTACTCAGCGGGAGTTGAATATGAGGCAGAGGAGGTGGTTAGAGCTGATTAAGGATTATGACCTCGAAATCCTTTATCATCCGGGCAAGGCAAACGTCGTGGCCGACGCCTTGAGTCGGAAACCAGTTGCATTGCGAACGCTTGAGGTCCTTACATCTCAGTATGAGCTTCGGCGGTCTTTGATCGAGTTAGATGTTGAGGTTTTGATGCCTGGAGCTGTCGGGCAACTTTGTGCTTTAGAGATTTCGTCTTCTTTGGTTGATGAAATTAAGGTGAAGCAGTTAGAGGATCCGATGATTACTCAAATCCGAGAGAATGTTCTTAAAGGAAAGTCTCCTGGGTTTGTGATTCATGAGGATGGTGTTTTGAGATTCCAGAGTCAGCTTTGTGTGCCGAACGACTTAGAGTTGAGACAGAGTATTCTGCGTGAGGCCCATGCTACGCCTTACTCCATTCATCCTGGTTCGAGTAAGATGTAAAAAGATCTGAGGAGGAATTTCTGGTGGAATGATATGAAGGAGGAGGTCGCGCAGTTTGTAGCGAGATGATTGACTTGCCAGCAGGTCAAAATCGAGCATCAGCGACCAGCCGGATTATTGCAGTCACTTCCCGTTCCGGAATAGAAATGGGAAGACATATCGATGGACTTCATTACGAGTTTGCCGAGATCGAGATCGGGCATGAATATGGTTTGGGTGATTGTTGATCGTCTGACCAAGTCGGCACATTTTCTGGGCATCAAGGATACTTGGGGCCCGGAGAAGTTGGATCGTGTGTTTATTGCGCAGATTGTGAGGCTTCATGGTACTCCGAAGTCTATTGTTTCGGATCTTGATGGCCGCTTTGTATCGCATTTCTGGCAGGCAGTGCATAAGGCGTTGGGTACTCGTTTGCGTTTGAGTACCTCTTTTCATCCCCAATCAGATGGACAGTCAGAACGCACTATCCAGACATTCGAGGATATGTTGCGTGCTTGTGCTCTCGACTGGATTAGCAACTGGGAGGAGCATTTGCCATTGATCGAATTCACGTACAACAATAGTTGGCACGCGTCGATTCGGATGGCACCGTATGAGGCGCTTTATGGGCGGCATTGTCGATCGCCGATTTGTTGTAACGAAGCATCCGATTTGATCGGGACCGAACCGGATATTGTTTTAGAGACGAGGCGCAAGGTAGATTTGATTCGAGAACGGATGTTGACCGCTCAGAGTCGACAGAAGTCGTATGCCGACGTCCGTCGTCGACCTTTGGAATTCGAGGTGGGGAACCACGTTTTGCTAAAGGTGTCGCCGACGAAGGGAGTTTTCCGCTTCGGGAAGAAGGGAAAGTTGAGTCCGAGATTTATTGGACCCTTTGAGATTCTCGAGCGAGTCGGTGAGTTGGCATACCGCTTGGCGCTGCCTCCGGCCTTGAGTCACGTTCATAGCGTTTTCCATGTTTCGCAGCTGAGGAAATATGTTCCGGATCCTAGTCATATCATCGACTTTAGCGAGATCGATATTGCCGAGGACATTACCTTCGAGGAGCGTCCCTTGAAGATTTTAGAGCACCGTGAGAAGCGATTGAGGCATAAGACCATTCCTTTGGTCAAAGTGCAATGGTCGAGACATGGCGTCGAGGAGGCAACTTGGGAAACCGAGGATAGCGTGCGTGCTAAGTACCCCGAGTTGTTTATTTCTTATGTTTCGGGACGAAACTTGTTTTTAGAGGGGTAGAATGTAATATCCGCATTTTTCCTTCCTGTTAATCTTCTTATTTTGGGGTATTTTCGCTTTTGGTAACTCGCTTGTAACCGTATCGACATTTTGAGGATATTTAATATTGGACTTTTTGTCGTTCGAGCTTGTTTCGGACTCGTTTTACTCGATTCGGTGTTTTATGTCGTTTTCGTCACTATTTCGTGTATTCTCGTAAATCGTCGTTCGGAACCGCCGTTTCGGGGTTGCCGAGGATCCATCCCATGTTATTACGCGTGTTGTGAGCTTTGTTTGATGTTTCGGTCATGTATCGTACATTTCAGATATTTTGGGCCGTTTTGTAATTTCCCAAAGTTTTGAGATAACTACGTTTGTTGATTGTTTTTCCGAACCTTCGGGTAGTCGAGAATAGGTTTTCCTTCAACACTTAAGTTCGTCGCCTCGAATCCTTTACGTTCGTACCATCGTGTGTCATTCACCGTTGCATTTCAATTTTTGTCTCGGTTCCTTCTTTGTCAGTGGTTGGCCTGTACTCTCCGAGGAAGAAGCATTACGTACGTAATGCAGGTTGCCATTACGTACGTAACGGTTGTGTGTAAAGTAGTACAGGGAATTATGCGATTTTCGTTACGTACGTAAGCTTAGGATAGCTTACATACGTTAACAAGCTAACGTACGTTAGCTACCTGTGGCTAACGTACGTAACGAGGCCTGGGTTTATAAACCCAGGAGTTGACCGATTTCGGTCATTTTTCATCCCTCTCCTTCCCATCCGACTCCTAAGCGATCTTCTTGGCATTTCTGGCGATTTGAAGCTTTGTAACTCCGAGCTATCATCTTCTTCGAGTTTTTAGAGTATATTATCAACCTCTAATCGTGTTCTTCGTCATTATTCAAGGTAAACTCCTAAAATCTTGTTTTGGGTAAATTAAAGGGGGTTTTTCACGTTTCGTCCGATTCGTTCCGTATGATAGATTAATGCATGATGAATATGATTAATCTTATTGGTATTATTGGTTTTCCTACGGATTCATGGTATATTTCATAGTTGTTGCGTATCGAGAGGGTTTGGTTGTGGTCCGCCCTCGTCGTTGTTGTTAAACGGATATACATGAATCGTAGGCGGGTTTTCGGGTGTATTCCAATTCCGTATTCATTTAGGATTGGTTGTGATTGTGTTCTTCGTATCGTTAGGTTCGTGATTATCGGCTCCTCACGGTCATCGGTGTTTTTCTTTCCATTCGTTGCGTCATCTATTATTCAAGGCAAGTAATTCTTGGAAACCTTTATGCTTAACGTGAAATGGTAATGTATATTGTGTGTGCTTTACTCACCTCGGGAGGGTCCGACGGGGCCTCTAGGGAATCTATGGCTTTATCCTGGATTCATGAGTTTGATTCGCTAGCCATCTCGGGAGGGTCCTTAGAGGCCTCGAGTGGGATTCGTGGCTTCGTCCCGGTCCTAGGTGACGTGTGGTGCTTGATTTGTTTTATGAATGTGGCCAGCTCGGGAGGGTCCTTAGAGGCCTCGAGTGGGATTCGTGGCTTCGTCCCGGTCCTAGGCAAATTAATTGTGGCTGTTTGTTTCCGGAAAAGACATGCCTGGTTTTGGTTTTTGAAATGATATTGGTGCATGTACTATGAAATGTGTAAGCGATTGGTTTGCCTTAATTACTTGTACTAGCGTAATTGCTAACCCCTCTGGGGACCCGTTGTGGGGAAATTCTTGTTATGGATTTCAGGCTATGATCATCCGGACGAGCGAGCGCTGGGATAGTACGAGGATGTTGGCTAGGGTCGTTGACATGTGCATTTGGGTCTACTTATTTCTTTCGTCCATTTCGATATGGTTGTTTCCTATATTTATAAACTGATAGACTGTACTCGCGAGTACTTAGGCTTTTCATTTCAAACTCTGTTTTGTATTATTTTAAATTGCTACATTGTCGGTTGTTGCTTATTTCGCCGGTTGCTCCGGGTGTATTTTCATGTGTTGTATTATTTGAATGTGTATCCTCGCTAACCGAGATGGTTAGTCGAGTGGTGTTAGCTTGTTGTAGCCTGGTGGGTCCCATATAGGGGTCCACGGCGCTGTAATATACTCCGAACATCTCGGGGTGTTACACACTTAGAGTGTAATAATAATAGCTTCATCACTTGATTCTAGCCGTAACCTTAGAGGTTAATCGAGTGTTGTTGTTCCGATCGTTTTTCCGGTGCGTGGCAAGTAGAGACGCGGTGCTTTCGGCGTTGGATCGTTTAAGAGCTTGGAGCGGATTGGACTCGTAGAGATCAAACTAAAGCTTGGGGAATAGCTCAAGAGAAGGTTACCATTTTGATAGGACGCTCCCTGAAAACCCGGTTTAAAATATGGACCAATAAAAGTCCGACCTAGGTTCTTAGATAAGGGGATGCCAACCTCAAGGTCCTTTAGAAGGTCGTCGACCTCGGAGGCCCCGCTTAGCTGTGACATCTGTTAGAAGGGCGCCGACCTCGGAGGCCCCGCTGACCTATGATATAAAAGGTTGCCGACCTCAAAGGTCTCTCGACCTACGGATTTGAATAGGAATGACCCGACCTAAGTAATCTTTTATAATATGAGCCGACCTAAAACCTCCGAGCTCAGGAAGGTCGAACTCTCAGGAAAGAAGATTCTGACTCACCTGACAGAATCCCTGAGATCCAGGGATTGAGAGCCCATACCTTGCAATCCCGGAAATCCAGGGATGGAAAATCGCAGCATGAATCCCTGGATATCCGGGATTTTCTCTGGAAATCAGGGAAAATCTTAGACAATAAGGCACCCGCCTCCTGTAAAAAGGAGAGGGGGGGTTTCTCAAAAGAGGACACATTCTGAGAATATAGCATATTTTAGAGAGAGAAAGAAAGACAATACTTCATACATTTTGGGTTTTCATAGCGAAACTCCTAAGATTAACCCGGTTCTTGGTGACCGATCAGATCGGTGGAGAATTGGATGTGGTGGGATTCACTGATTCGGACTTCCAAGGACTGAAGGACGACTCGATGTCCACTTCTGGCTACATATTTACTCTTAATGGAGGAGCAGTATCTTGGCGTAGTGCCAAGCAAAGCGCGATCACGATTCCACTGTCAGCCGAGTATCAAGCGGCCTCGGAGGCTTCCAAGGAAGGGTTACGGATTAAGAAGTTTCGGGAGAACTTCAAGTGATACCATGTGCCGAGCCGTCTGTCTACTGCATCGCAACAACGACGAGTCAGTAGCGCAGGCCAAGGAGCTGAGGTTTCACAATAGCACCAAATATATTGATAGGAAGTATCATCTCGTAAGAGAATTTGTTCGCAAGGGATACATTGTGTTGCACAGAGTAGAATAGGCCGACAACGTCGCCGATCCACTGACCAAGCCACTTTCTCAGACTAGCTTGGAGCGTCATCTGAGGAACATGGGTATTAGATACCATAGTGTGTGGCATTGAGTGCAAGTGGGAGATTGTTAGGAGTATGCCCTCGAATGCCACTCAGAGGATGTTGAGTGATGGCATTGTACTTGTTATTATGTAAATCATCAATATAAGGCAATGGATGTTTCTTTATTTACTGGTAGTTACTGGCATTCCTAACTCGTAAATATACATGTAGAAACTAGTCCGTGTATTTGAGAGCAAAACGTTCCACTCCTTATTGGATAAGGGGGTCGGCACTGGAAAGGTTTATAGCTCAAATACTTAATCGTTCGCAAGTCGATGAAACTTGACTGGGCGTTAAGTTTATGTGAAGACTTGTATGACGTGTTCTTTTACAAGGAGAGTGCCTGTCGAACACTAATGGTTAGTGGGAGCACACGTTATAGGTATGCTAATTAGATTAGTATACTCGAACCGACTCACCCTCGATTCGTCACACGGATTTCACTCCGGGACAGTCAATGATGGAATCGAAAAGTTGTGATAGGTATTCGTGAACCTTCGACTTGAGGATTTAGTAGGGATGTGCTTGTGACGTCAAGATTTTCATTAGAGTAGTTCGACCCTATAAACCGGAAGGCGGTGTAATACCCGGTTGTAATTCAGTCATTATCATTCAGTATTTATCATTCAGTAATTGTCACTCAGTATTTTTCACTCATTAATGATCATTTGTCACTCATATTCAATCATTGTGTTCATCGTTCAGAGTAATTGTATCGTGTATCAATCATCATTCATCATCAATCTAGTTGGAGAATCGTGTGGTGTTTACCATCATTGTCATTTCATAGTGTGCTGTGTGTGAGGAGTAGCGCATGCTATGTACTCTCTTTAGCGTGCGCTAATTGAGTACGGGTAGCGCACGCTACCTCTCAACACTAGCGCACGCTAGTATGTTTCAAGCAGGCAGTCCAGAAGGCACTGGAATGCAGTTGGGTTGTAAGTAGCGCACGCTACGAATGGTAAGTAGCGCGCGCTAGTAGGCCGGAGTAGCGCATGCTATGCAGTCGTTATAGCGCGCGCTAAGGTCGGATCAGGTTGAGTCCAGTGGCTACTGGACTGCATTGGATTAATTAATAGCGCACGCTATAAGTGGTTTTTAACGTACGCAATTGATATTGTAGCGCACGTTAAATATTGATTGTAAAGCACGCTACCGCGATCAGATCAGAGGACAGAAGGTTCTGGACTCCAGTACAGGGCATCAGATAATTCGTTAACGCACGCTAACATTTTGGGGTTAGCGCACGCTAAGTGTTCAGCGGTAGAGCACGCTACAAGAAGGTACGTAGCGCACGCTACCATTGTCGGACAGTGAGTATTGGACTTACCAAAACACCCGTTAGCGCACGCTAAGAACTGGGGCTAGCGCGCGCTAAACTGGAATCTCTATAAATTGGATAGTGCAGCCCAGATTTCGTCATTTGTCATTTCTTCTCATTCTCTCATCGGTTTCGGGCGATTTGGAGCGATTTGGAGAGTATTCTTTGAGGTGTAATCATCAATCATCATCTTCAAGTCTTTGATTTGGATTAATCATCACTTCATCATCTCCAAAACATCAAATCAAAGGTATTAATCTCTTGGATCTAGAATTTCGGATTTTTGGGGTTTTCCTTCCGATTTCTTCATGTAAGCTTGGATTGTTGTTGGAATATGTTAGATATAGATTATCTACCTTGGATAAATATATTCCTACGGATTTAATGGCTATTTTGGGGACTTATTTCAAGAACCCTTGGGGTTGACTTCGGTTAATTTGGGGACTTCCGATTGATGTTGTTGTAATCTTGAATTGTGGATTCCTATTGGATTATTGATGCCATTGATATTGTTTTGCTAGTTTGAATCAATTATTTGATAGTTGGTTTCGATAATTTGGGTTTGGTTGTAACCAATGGGAAGGATTTTGCTACGTATTCGTTTGAATGCCCCGATGAGTTTAATTATCGTTGTATCGACGTTTGAGTTGGTTATAATCGTGTTTAATGCGTGTATTGATCAAATTATTGCTAATTGTGTTACTTAAGGTTGTTCGAGCGACCTACATTTCATTTAGGACGTTGTTCGTGGACGGACATTCTTCATTAGTGTTGAGTAAGTTAATTCTTACTCAGTTAAAAGGATATTCATTCCTTTCGTTGTTGTTCATTCATAATCATAATTCATTCATAAGGTACTAACCGTTTTAAAACTTGTAATTGTCACTTAATTACTTCATTCACGAGGAACGACGGTTCCAATCATTTCATTGAGCTGTCATTCATTTCACCATCATTTTATCTTGGTGGGTCATTATTCATTTTCGATGTCACTTTTGTTATATCGTGGCATTTTGGGTCATACTGGCGTGCCGATTGGTATCTGTAGGATTTTCATGTCGGGCACATTTAAGTCGTGTGTTGGTTGTTGGCCTCACATTGGATGGTGCACACGAGTCAATTGCTTCGTGAGACTGATTAGGTACAAGACCACACGTGTATTCGATCGATACTCGTTGGTGGCTTGTGCACGGACACATTTCCATCCCGAATGTAGTGTGGCGCCATTCCTTTGAGCCGTACTGTTAGTTGATTCATATAGCATGTTTGATTGCATATGTTTCGACAGGATTGTGTGTATTCAACTCTTGAGGATTGTTGTTCTGTTTAACTGACCCCGTTGGGGGATTTTGTTTTCAGGTCATGGCAAGGCAAAAGCACGGGAATAGAACGTTGTCGGAGAGGAGTCCTAGTGATACTAGTAGGGGGCCCCAGTCCGTTTCAGTTATTCATGTCTTTTCATCTTTATTTCCGCTGCAGATTTCCGTTTGGATATTCATT
The DNA here is from genome assembly GCA_033398695.1 of Orobanche coerulescens. Taxonomy (NCBI): domain Eukaryota; kingdom Viridiplantae; phylum Streptophyta; class Magnoliopsida; order Lamiales; family Orobanchaceae; genus Orobanche; species Orobanche coerulescens. The sequence goes on along the minus strand of CM065811.1, from coordinate 121,705,138 downwards.
TTCGTTTAATGTTGTATATTTTATCTTCACATAAAATATACATCTATTCAGTATTCTTCCTGGGTGTATTATACTTAGACTCCTCATCGGAGTACTTGGTAATATGATGTGGTTCGGTACTACATTTACGTTGTATTTCATTCATTTTCACTCGCCTGGTGGGTGCCAGTCGGGGGTCCACGACACTGTAATATCCGCCTAGTTTGGGGTGTTACAGAGTTGGTATCGGAGCGTGGTTTTGAATACTACCTTCCGAGTCATGTCTCATTTGAAATCATCGTCATCAGACTAGTATCATTGGACTTTTGCGTCACGCTTGACCTGTGCAAATGCCGAACCCATCAGACCGAAAGAACTGTAAGACTTCTAACGCCATGGTATAATTTCTGGCAATGAGAATCATTTATTCATAAGTCATCAGTTAACAATCCTCAAATATCATTTTCATTTTAATCATGTTGATCATGTCAACTCATTAATCACTCAATTCATTTCATCACTCGGTTATTAATCTTGAGGATCATATCATTAATCTTGTTAACTTGTTCAAGATAATCATTTCAAGAATATCATCAGATAATCATATCACCTCAGTTAATCATTCATGTAATCAATGTGTTAGAGCATGTATGCTCATTTTCATCATTTCATGACGTAAATTATGATGCGGTACTCATACGAGATCTATGATTATCATGCGACCTTCCTACTTCAGTATGGAGAGAGCTATCAGGGGATGCACGGGGAGAGGCCGCGGTGCAGGCCGAAACTCGGGGAATAATCGCTCACTGTCAGGAAACCGTAACCAAGACTCCGCTCGATCGGAAGATGTTCGGGTTGATCCACTCACTTTTATGCAGGTCATGATGACCCATATGCAATTGCTTAATCATCATTGCGCCACTCTGGCCGATTTAATTGAGAGAACTCTCCCTTATGAGCCTGCTACTAAGGAATTGCTGAGCAACAACCTTCATCTGTCAGTAAGAAATCAACAACGCGTAATCATCCCGAAGGCGGACAGTCAACCTTCAAGAAGTCTCGTGTGGGCCCTAACGTTTCTGAGCGGCCTCCTACGGCGCATAATCGTGCGGGATCTCAGTCCCGAGTGGCCAGTTCGGCCATCACCTGTTTCAACTGTGGAGCGCCGGGTCATTACAGCACTAAGTGTTTGAAACCGTCTATCACGTGCCATAATTGTGGGATTTTTGGGCATAAGGCCCGTTTTTGCCGAAGGGACCCCAAGCTGACTCCGGCAGCGTTTTAGGCCCCGAAGTAATCAGTGATTCAGAATCAGATTGCTCTATCAGCGTCGTTTAAGACGAAGGAAGCGAATAAAGGCGGAGCTCATATTTATCAGACGGGAGCGTCCGGTTCAGGGGCCGACAAGTCCCGGATTCACGAGATGAAGAGGACTGACGATCTGGAGGCCCGAACGATCTCAGGTATACTCCTAATTTTATCTAAACCTGTGTGTACCCTTTTTGATACTGGTGCACCGCATTCATTCATTTCCGAATCATGTTTGATTAGACTTCACCTAGACAGTCCTAATAATTGTGGGCCTTATATCATTGGTCTACCTGACGGTAGAAGAATTTCCGGAAATCATGAGGTTAAGAACTGACCGAATTAAGCTTAATGACCATGAGTGGTTGGTGGATCTAATCGTGGTGGATTTACCTAAGGACGATGTAATATTGGGTATTAGTGGGATGTATTATCATGATACATTCTCAATGTTCGTAAGTGTATGGTCACTATCATTTCCGTCGTTGGAGTCGAATGTGTTTTCCAGGGAGGTAATCGCAGTTGTTCCGGGAGAGTCATCAACTTGATGAAAGTAGTGAAATTACTCAATCGAGTTGTTCAATCATTCATTGTATCATTGTCATCGAATGGCCGTTCTAAGGCAATCGAGGTGTTCAATCATTCATGATATCATTGTCATCGATTGGTCGTTCTAAGGCAATCGGGTTGTTCAATCATTCATTGTATCATTGTCGTCGATTGGCCATTCTAAGGCAATCGAGTCGTTCAATCATTCATAGTATCATTGTTAGCGATTGGCGGTGTTTTCCCAGACGAGCTACCTAGTTTACCTCCACATAGAGGTGTGGAATTCATGATTGAGTTAGAGCCCGGTATGTCCCCGATATCGAAGGCACCGTACCGGATGACCTCGACCGAGATGCAGGAATTAAAGAACCAACTCGAGGAGTTGTTCGAGAAAGGTTATATTCGACCGAGTGCGTCCCCATGGGGAGCACCAGTGTTATTTGTCAAGTAGAAGGATGGTTCGTTCCACTTGTGTATTGATTACCGGGAATTGAACCGGGTGACGATCAAGAATAAATATCCTCTACCCCGTATCGATGATATTTTGGATCAACTTCAGGGAGCTTCAGTATTTTCCAAGATCGACTTAAGATCTGGATATCATCAGTTGCGAATTCGAGAGTCGGATATCTCAAGGACGGCGTTCCGAACACGCTATGGTCATTATGAGTTTGTGGTTATGCCGTTTGGGTTGACTAATGCACCTGCGGTATTCATGGAGTTAATGAATTGGGTTTTCATCGACTATCTGGATCAGTTCGTGGTTGTCTTCATTGATGACATTTTGATTTATTCTCGTGATCGGGAGGAACATGAGTTTCACCTTCATCAAGTGCTCGACGTGTTGAGATGAGAGCAACCTTTTGGAAAGTTTTTCAAATGTGAGTTCTGGATGTCCGAAGTGACGTTTCTCGGACATGTAATTTCATCAGACGGAGTTCGTGTCGACCCTCAAAAGACGGAGGTTATTCGAGATTGGCTACCTCTGAAGAATATTAAGGAGATCCGAAGCTTTCTCGGATTAGCCGGTTAATATCGGCAATTTGTGGAGGGATTTTCTAAAATCGCTCAACCCATGATGAACCTTTTACGGAAGGACAAGAAATACACGTGGTCCGACGCGTGTCAACAGAGTTTTGAGGAACTCAAGAGCCGGTTAATTTCAACACTTGTCCTTTCTTTACCGCAAGGGACGTAAGGATTTGTGGTCTATAGTGATGCGTCCGGACAGGGTCTCGGATGTGTACTAATGCAGAACGGGAAAGTTATTGCTTATGCCTCACGGCAATTGAGACCTTACGAGATTAATTATCTGACCCACGACCTGGAGTTAGCAGCCGTGGTTTTTGCATTGAAGATTTGGCGTCATTATCTTTATGGCGTTACCTGTCAGATATTCACCGATCATAAGAGTCTAAAGTATATATTTACTCAGAAGGAGTTATATATGCGACAGAGACGGTGGTTGGAACTAATCAAAGATTATGATATCGAGATCCTTTACCACTCGGGCAAGGCGAACGTTGTCGCTGACGCCTTGAGTCGTAAGTCCGTTCAGGAGCAGATGCTTGCTTGATTATCAGTTCAGAAGGAACTTCAGCAGGAATTTCTGAGACCCGAGATTGAGGTCTGGTTACAGCGAGTACAAGGGAAACTTTGTACGTTATAGATTTCATCGCCACTTAAGGAGGCGATCAGGGAGAATCAGGGTTCGGACCCATTTCTGTTACGCATTCGAGAGGATGTGACTCAGGGGAAAGCCCCTGGGTTTGTGGTCCACGAGGATGGACTTTTGCGTTTTAAGAATCGATTGTGCGTACCGGCGAATGACGAGTTGAAAAACTCGATTTTGATAGAAGCTCATGCTACCCCTTACTCCGTTCATCCGGGGTCTAGCAAGAGTTATAAAGACTTGAAACAAAATTACTGGTGGTGTAATATGAAGCGAGAAGTCGCGGAATTTGTTTCGAGATGCTTAACCTGTCAACAAGTCAAGATTGAACATCAGCGACCGGTGGGTATGCTGAAACCGCTCCCTATTCCAGAATGGAAGTGGGAAGATATTTCTATGGACTTCATCACAAGTTTGCCGACGAGTCATCGTGGCATGAATACAATCTGGGTGATTGTGGACCGATTAACTAAATAAGCTCATTTCCTTGAGATTAAGGATACGTGGGGTCCCGAGAGACTTGCCCAGTTGTTTATCAAAGAGATAGTGAGATTACACGGTACTCCTAAAAGTATCGTTTCCGATCGTGACGGACGATTCGCGTCTCATTTTTGGAGATCAGTTCATCGTGCTATGGGAACTCAGCTTAATTTCAGTACAGCTTTTCATCCTCAGTCCGACGGACAATCAGAGAGGACTATTCAGGCATTAGAGGACATGTTGAGGGCATGTGTCCTCGATTGGAAAGATGATTGGGAAGCCCAACTACCGTTGATCGAGTTCACGTACAATAACAGTTGGCATTCTTCGATTAAGATGGCACCTTACGAGGCCTTGTACAGTCGTCGTTGTCGATCTCCTTTTTGTTGGGATGACTTATCAGAATCAATCGACACCGAGGCCGATATACTTATAGCTGCCCATGAGAAGGTAGCTTTGATCAGGAGTCGTTTGTTGACCGTTCAGAGTCGACAGAAATCTTATGCAGATAATCGTCGTCGACCATTAGCGTTCGACACGGGTGACCTTGTTTTGGTCAAGGTGTTCCCGAGTCGTGTTATCTTCCGTTTTGGGAAGAGGGGAAAGTTGAGTCCGAGATTCATTGGACCGTTTGAGATTTTGGATCGAGTAGGCGAGCTAGCTTATAAATTGGCCTTACCTATGGCGTTGAGCCGAATTCATAATGTGTTTCACGTCTCTCAGTTGCGGAAGTATGTTGCCGACCCGAGTCACATACTTCAGTTCGACGAAATCGAGATCGTCGATGATCATTCATACAAGGAGCATCTTATACGAGTTTTAGAGTGGCAAATCAAACAGTTGAGGAACAAGACGATTCCTTTGGTTAAAATTCAGTGGTCTAGACACGGAGTCGAAAAGGCTACTTGGGAAACCGAGGATAGTATGCGGGAGAGTTATCCCGAGTTGTTTGACCCTTAGTTTTGGGGACGAAACTCTTTTAAGGGGGGTGTATGTAATACCCGGTTGTAATTCAGTCATTATCATTCAGTATTTATCATTCAGTAATTGTCACTCAGTATTTTTCACTCATTAATGATCATTTGTCACTCATATTCAATCATTGTATTCATCATTCAGAGTAATTATATCGTGTATCAATCGTCATTCATCATCAATCTAGTTGGAGAATCGTGTGGTGTTTACCATCATTGTCATTTCATAGTGTGCTGTGTGTGAGGAGTAGCACACGCTACATACTCTCTTTAGCATGCGCTAATTGAGTACGGGTAGCGCACGCTACCTCTCAACACTAGCGCACGCTAGTATGTTTCAAGCAGGTAGTCCAGAAGGCACTGGACTGCAGTTGGGTTGTAAGTAGCGCACGCTACGAATGGTAAGTAGCGTGCGCTAGTAGGCCGGAGTATCGCACGCTATGCAGTCGGTATAGCGTGCGCTAAGGTCGGATCAGGTTGAGTCCAGTGGCTACTGGACTGCATTGGATTAATTCATAGCGCACGCTATGAGTGGTTTTTAATGTACGCAATCGATATTGTAGCACACGCTAAATATTTATTGTAGCGCACGCTAACGCGATCAGATCAGAGGACAGAAGGTTCTGGACTACAGTACAGGGAATCAGATAATTTGTTAGCGCACGCTAACATTTTGGGGTTAGCGCACGCTAAGTGTTCAGCGGTAGAGCACGCTACAAGAAGGTACGTAGCGCGCGCTACCATTGTCGGACAGTGAGTACTGGACTTACCAAAACACCTGTTAGCGCACGCTAAGAACTGGGGCTAGCGCGCGCTAAACTGGAATCTCTATAAATTGGACAGTGCAGCCCAGATTTCGTCATTTGTCATTTCTTCTCATTCTCTCATCGGTTCCGGGCGATTTGGAGCGATTTGGAGAGTATTCTTCGAGGTGTAATCATCAATCATCATCTTCAAGTCTTTGAGTTGGATTAATCATTACTTCATCATCTCCAAAACATCAAATCAAAGGTATTAATCTCTTGGATCTAGAATTTCGGATTTTTGGGGTTTTCCTTCCAATTTCTTCGTGTAAGCTTGGATTGTTGTTGGAATATGTTAGATATGGATTATCTACCTTGGATAAATATATTCCTACGGATTTAATGGCTATTTTGGGGATTTATTTCAAGAACCCTTGGGGTTGACTTCAGTTAATTTGGGGACTTCCGATTGATGTTGTTGTAATCTTGAATTGTGGATTCCTATTGGATTATCAATGCCATTGATATTGTTTTGCTGGTTTGAATCAATCTTTTGATAGTTAGTTTTGATAATTTGGGTTTGGTTGTAACCAACGGGAAGGATTTTTGCTACGTATTCATTTGAATGCCCCGATGAGTTTAATTATCCTTGTATCGACGTTTGAGTTGGTTATAATCGTGTTTGATGCGTGTATTGATCGAATTATTGGTAATTGTGTTATTCAAGGTTGTTCGAGCGACCGACATTTCATTTAGGACGTTGTTCGTGGACGGATATTCTTCATCGGTGTTGAGTAAGTTAATTCTTACTCAGTTAAAAGGATATTCATTTCTTTCGTTGTTGTTCATTCATAATCATAATTCATTCATAAGGTACTAACCATTTTAAAACTTGTAATTGTCACTTAATTACTTCATTCACGAGGAATGACGGTTCCAATCATTTCATCGAGCTGTCACTCATTTCACCATCATTTTATCTTGGTGGGTCATTATTCATTTTGATGTCACTTTTGTTATATTGTGGCATTCCGGGTCATACTGGCGTGCCGGTTGGTATGTGTAGGATTTTCATGTCGGGCACATTTAAGTCGTGTGTTGGTTGTTGGCCTCACATTGGACGGTGCACACGAGTCGATTGCTTCGTGAGACTCATTAGGTACAAGACCACACGTGTATTCGATCGATACTCGTTGGTGGCTTGTGCATGGACACATTTCCATCCCGGACGTAGTGTGGCGCCATTCCTTTGAGCCGTACTGTTAGTTGATTCATATAGCATGTTTGATTGCATATGTTTCGACAGGATTGTGTGTATTCAACTCTTGAGGATTGTTGTTCCGTGTAACTGACCCCATTGGGGGATTTTGTTTTCAGGTCATGGCAAGGCAAAAGCATGGGAATAGAACATTGTCGGCGAGGAGTCCCAGTGATACTAGTAGGGGTGCCCAGTCCGTTTCAGTTATTCATGTCTTTTCATCTTTATTTCCGCTGCAGATTTCCGTTTGGATATTCATTTTCGTTTAATGTTGTATATTTTATCTTCACAAAAAATATACATGTATTCAGTATTCTTCCTGGGTGTATTATACTTAGACTCCTCATCGGAGTACATGGTAATATGATGTGGTTCGGTACTACATTTACATTGTATTTCACTCATTTTCACTCGCCGGGTGGGTCCCAATCGGGGGTCCACGGCACTGTAATATCCGCCTAGTTTGGGGTGTTACAGGCGGGGGTCAACCTCGACGTGCATCTTGATGGGCAAGTAGCAGGTCCTACTGAATATCAAGATAGAATTCTTTCTCCTGTTAGTGAACGGGTTATATGTCCTATGCGGTTATTGGCAGATGAGATCATAAGTCTTTGGACAAAGCATTGGAGCTAGCTGTATTAGATACTCGAGAGCTCGATGATCTCGATTTGCATTAACGCATGCATAGAGTCAAGTACAGATGGGGTTTGACTGACCGTGAACCTATAACTTGATCGGGACATTTGAAAGAAGGGTTTATACGTTTACTGGTATTCACGACAGAATGGTTTTTGAATGATCCCAATCATTCGTTCTCAGTCGGGGTACAGTGTAGGCCACCAGGCTGGCTAGGTGGTGCTACTACTCTTTGGTTCCTCCCATTGCTGACTGAGATGGACCTACCGAGTCGCGCATTAGGATTAATGACGGAATGAATCAAGCTAATTCTCTCATTATAAATATTAGATATTGGATATCTAATTTATTGGACATTAGATGTCTAATTGATTTTGGGACATTGGATGTCTAAATTAATTTTTTGGATAAATTAATTTACGGCCTAATGAATTAAATAAATTACTGGGTGATTAATTTAATTCATAAATATAATTATTTCTTGGAGAAATTAATTATGTTATTATGTATTTAATGTGAATAATTGATTGGATTAATTAATCGACACAAATACATCGGAACGGAATAGGAGTTTATTTATTTGGACTCATGGGAGTCCGAAACGAATCGAACTCATTCGATTCCTTCTATATGGCCACCCCATCACCTACTCCCTTACTTAGTCTTGGTCTACACTTTCAAGGGTGGTGGACTTGTGACCAATCAAGGGGACAAATATCACCCCTTGGTGATATTGTCTAAAAGTAGGATATCTTGGGGAGTTGAATAAGAATATAATGAAGACTCACTTCACTTACCACAACAAGCTTCCAACCGTGAGTAGTGAGAAAGAGAGAGAGAAAAATCATTTTCTCAAGTCTTCATCATCTTCTTCACTTTTGCTCTTGAGTTTTCTTGGAGAAAATTCAAGATATATTGAGAGAGATATATTATACACTTAGAGTGTAATAATAATAGCTTCATCACTTGATTCTAGCCGTAACCTTAGAGGTTAATCGAGTGTTGTTTTTTCGATCATTTTTCCGGCGCGTGGCAAGTAGAGACGCTGTGCTTTCGGCGTTGGATCATTTAAGAGCTTGGAGCGGATTGGACTCGTAGAGATCAAACTAAAGTTTGGGGAATAGCTCAAGAGAAGGTTACCATTTAATCAACGGACTTCGAGGGTTAGTTTCTTACGACTCTTGCTTTTCGTTTATATATTCGTATATACGTAGCTCGATCGATCCTCATAGGGATTCGGATCAAATTAATTTTCATTTTACCGCTTCCGCTGGGCCTTCGTTTTGGGCACCGAATTCCAAGAGTTACAACATGGTTAATATCATTATATCATCAAGAATACATCCATTTCAAACCCTCATTTATCATATTCATCAATAAGTGTTCAAATAGCTGGATTAAAACTATGTTTTACTTGATTAGTCTAACTTTAGGTGAAGTATACTTCATTATCAGCATCAACATATGAAAACAATACAGAGAAGAAAGTACACCTACCTCCAGAAATGAAGAACAACCTCAACACTACGAGAAAGTACACTCCAAGCTCAAGAACACCTCCTAATCTTCAAGGAAATGAGCTCCACTCCAAGATTTAAGGCTTAAACATAAGTTGGAGGGGGTTGATATCGATTTGGGAGTGCATAGGGACGATATATGGAGAGAGAATCGGTTTAGAGTTGTGAGGAAATGAAAAACAGGCTGGTCCTATAAATAGACTGTGCAGACTTAGCGCACGCTATCGGGAAGCTTTAGCGTACGCTAACACACTTACGTACGCTAACTGGTTAATATTACGTACGTAAGCGGCTTACAGTGGCTACTATCTTGAATCCGCAGGCCATTAGCGCACGCTAATGAAAAGGGGCTACACACGCTAATAAAAGTTTACTCTGGCCGACACGACAGCTTAGACATCACCCACATACATGCCAACGGATAACAAGTTCACGTGCTGAAGTCAACTGATGCCAGATTCCTTCTTAGCGTACGCAACAGACAAGGCATTACGTACATTAAGGCACAAGATTAACGTACGTTAATCATGCTATGTAGCGTATGCTACATCAACAGAAAAAGTTCAAAAATGCAACTATCTAATTAATATCGAATCATCACGTATGAAATGAAATAACAACGATATGAAGTTCAAATATATAATACCTCAACATAATACTAAATGCAACGAATCATGATAATCAGATTATCCGAATAATACAATGATAGGTAAAAACGAAAAATTACATTCGGATATTACATACTTCCCCCCTTAAAAAGAGTTTCGTCCTCGAAACTAAGGGGTAAATAACTCGGGGTATCTCACTCGCATACTATCCTCGGTCTCCTACGTAGCCTCCTCGACTCCGTGTCGTGACCACTAAACCTTCAGTAGGGGAATCGTCTTGTTCCGCAATTGCTTGATCCTCTTCTCGAGTATCCGCACAGGACGCTCCTCGTACAAGTGATCATCCGCTAATTCAATCACTTCGAACTGAAGTACATGGCTCGGGTCAGCAACATATTTCCTCAACTGGGAGACATGAAACACTTTGTGAATCCGAATCAAATCCGGTGGCAAAGCTAGTCGATAGGCCAGATCACCTACACACTCCAAAACCTCAAACGGCTCAATGTACCTTGGGCTCAGCTTGCCCTTCTTCCCGAAACAAGAAACACCTCGGGTAGGAGACACCTTCATTAACACATGGTCACAAACCTCGAACTCAAGCAGTCGTCGACAGTGGTCAACATAGGACTTCTGTCGAATTTGAGCCGTTAATAACCGACTCCTAATCAAAGTGATCTTCTCACGGGCTGCCAACAACATATCGGGTTCCGTACCCTGAGATTCTGAACATAAAGGGGACCTACAGCGATGGCCATACAATGCCTCATACGGAGCCATCTGAATTGAAGCATGCCAACTATTATTATAAGTGAATTCCACCAAAGGTAGCTGGGCTTCCCAATCTTCCTTCCAATCAAGAGCACATGCTCTCAACATATCCTCTAGAGTCTGGATGGTTCTCTCAGACTGACCATCGGTCTGCGGATGAAAAGCCGTATTGAAATTCAACTGCGTGCCCATCACACGATGAACTGCCTTCCAGAAGTGCGATACGAATCGCCCATCACGATCTGATACAATACTCTTGGGGGTAGCATGTAATCTCACAATTTCCCTAATAAAAAGTTGGGCGAGTCTTTCGGGACCCCACGTGTCCTTAATCTCCAAGAAGTGGGCTGACTTGGTCAGACGGTCCACAATTACCCAAATCATATTCATTCCTCGACGACTCATCGGCAAGCTAGTGATAAAATCCATAGATATATCCTCCCATTTCCACTCGGGAATCGGGAGCGGTTTCAGCATTCCTGCGGGTCGCTGGTGCTCAATCTTAACCTGCTGACAGGTTAAACATCTCGAAACGAATTCGGCAACCTCACGTTTCATATTCCCACACCAATAATTCTGCTTCAAATCCGTATACATCTTGCTAGAACCCGGGTGAATAGAGTACGGGGTAGCATGGGCTTCTCTCATGATAGAGTTCCTCAACTCTTCGTCTGTGGGTACACAAACTTGATTTCTAAAGCGTATCAATCCTTCCTCGTGGATCACGAATCCAGGGGCTTTCCATTGAGTTGCTTCATACTAAACTCGAGATAAGAATGGGTCCGTAACTTGCTTCGATCTGATCATATCATCAAGAGACGAAGAAATCTCAAGGGTGCAAAGTTGTCCCTGAACACGCTGTAACCAAACTTCAATTTCTGGCCTCATAAGGTCTAACTGCAACTCCTTCTGTGTTGTCAAGCGGCTCAGCATCTTCTCCTTCACTGTCTTACGGCTCAAAGTGTCGGAAACCACATTTGCTTTACCCGGATGATAAAGAATCTCGATGTCATAGTCCTTGATTAATTCTAGCCACCTTCTCTGCCTCATGTTCAACTCCTTCTGAGTAAAAATGTACTTTAGGCTCTTGTGGTCTGTAAAGATCTGGCAGGTACCTCCATACAGATAGTGACGCCAGATTTTCAAAGCAAACACGACGGATGCTAACTCCAAGTCATGGGTCGGATAGTTAACTTCATAGGGTCGCAATTGTCTTGATGCATAGGCAATCACTTTCCCTTCCTGCACTAGTACACATCCAAGGCCCTATCTCGATGCGTCACTATACACCACGAATCCTTCCGTCCCTTTTGGTAAGACCAAAACAGGTGCCGAAATCAATCGACTCTTGAGCTCATCAAAACTTTGCTGACATGCTTCTGACCACAAATACTTCTTATCCTTCCGCAGTAAGTTAGTCATCGGTTGCACAATTTTAGAAAATCCTTCTACGAACCGTCGGTAGTAACCTGCTAGGCCGAGGAAACTACAAACTTCCTTCACGTTCTTCGGTGGTAGCCAATCTCGAATGGATTCCATCTTCTGTGGGTCCACTCTCACCCCTTCGGCTGATATCACATGTCCAAGAAAGATAACCTCAGGCATCCAGAATTTACATTTAGAAAACTTTCCATAAAGTTGTTCCTGCCTCAACATATCGAGAACTTGGTGGAGATGACGCTCGTGCTCTTCGTGGTCACGAGAGTAAATCAGAATGTCGTCAATAAAAACGACTACAAAGTGATCTAGATAGTTAATAAAAACTCGATTCATCAACTCCATGAATACCGCCGATGCATTAGTCAATCCAAATGGCATCACCACGAACTTATAATGCCCATAGAGAGTACGAAAGGCTGTCTTTGAAATGTTAGACTCTCGAATCCTCAACTGATGATAACCAGATCTCAAGTTGATCTTAGAAACACGGCAGCTCCCTGAAGTTGATCTAATAAATCATCAATACGAGGCAAAGGATATTTGTTCTTGATGGTTACCATGTTCAGCTCACGGTAATCAATACATAAACGCAGAGATCCATCTTTCTTCCGTACAAATAACACTGGTGCTCCCCAAGGGGACGCACTAGGTCGAATATAGCCCTTTTCAGTCAATTCCTCAAGCTAGTTCTTCAATTCCTGTATCTCAGTCGGAGCCATATGATATGGTGCTTTTAAAAGCGGGGATGTACCTGGATCTAACTCAATAATAAACTCCACGTCACGATGAGGAGGTAAGCCTGGTAACTCATCTGGAAATACGTCTGGGTAGTCTCGGACTACCAGAATGTCGGCCAATTCAACTGGTCGATCAGCTGTTTTGGTCATGTAGCACCAATAACCAATACACCCTTGATTAAGTAGTTTCACTGCTTTCATAGCGCTGATGACTCTCCCGGAACGACCGGGATTATCACCTCGAAAAATACACTCGAAACCATCATCAGAAGTGACGGTTACCATCCGTTTACGGACACTAAGTATGGCATCATGACGATCTATCCAATCGATACCCAAGATTATGTCATCATTAGGTAAATCAACTACAATCAAATTTAACAACCACTCACGATCGTTCATACGAATCGGAAAGTCCTGGACTTCACGATTCCCAATAATTCTTCTACCATCGGGTAGACCAATCACATAGGGCTCGCAATTGATAACATGGTCTAGAGGCAAACAACTTAAACATGAAGTAGATATAAAAGAGTGTGAAGCACCGGTATCAAAAAGAACACACACCGTCTGAGAGTGGATCTCGAGTATACCTACAATCATGCTGGCCTCGAGATCGTCACCTTTCTTCATTTCGTTGATCCTGGGTTTTGCAGCTCCTGCACCATGTGCACCACTTTGATTCCAATAACCCGTTCCCCTGTTTGCCGCGATAGTCTGATAAGAAGCGGACGGAGGCACACGGCCCTGGACAACAGACTGATTTTGAGTATGAGACGCCACTGGTTCATGTCCGGGCCCATTTCTGCAAAAACGAGCACGATGCCCATTCTTCCCGCAAGTATGGCATGCAACGGCCGGCCTTGGGCATTTGGAGCTGACGTGCCCCTGGTCTCTGCAGTTATAGCACACAACAGATGAGCGAAACGCTCGAGAGTGCGATCCGGCTGGTTTCGACGCCATGGGTGGTCGATCAGAAGGGTTTGGCAATGACTGGGGCTTCCTGGATGTCCCCCGGTTACTCTCAGTCTCGTACTGGTTCCTGGACCTTTTGTTGTTGGACTGTGGTTGCTTCTTGGAAATCTCCTTTGCGGTGAGTTCATACTCCAGAGCTTTCTCGATGAACTCTGGTAAGGTAGTACAGTGGTGATTCAACAGCTGCATTCTCATTCGGGGTTTGAGCCTCTTGAGAAATTATTTGAACTTATCAGCCTCTGTTCGGATAATTATCGTGGCGAAAGAAAGGAATGCCTAAAATTTCTCGGCAACAGATAATACATCATCGTCTTCAGACGGGTCGGGGTTCAACAGTTCTGAAAGTTTGGCCTCACGGAGTGGCCCTGGATAGTAACGGTCTAGCATGAGGTTTTTAAATTCCTCCCAAGTATAAACACCATCAGCTGGCCTCACTGAAAGCCACCAGGTATGAGCGCCTTTACTAAGATAGTACGCGGCTACCGAGACGCGGTTCTCTTCCGGGCAGTCCACCATCTCGAAAAGTTTCTCAAAATGCTCGATCCAGTGCATAATGTCAGCAGGCTCAGAGGAGCCTTCAAAGGTCGGAGGTCGCTGGCGAGAGATGTCGCTGATGATCCGACTCACGGGTCTGCCAAGCACAGGAGAAGGATGAGGCCCCTGTTGCTGGCCAGTAGTGGCCCTCTGCATAGCTTCCATTAATTGACCCATCTGGGTCATTTGCGTCATCATGCCCTGCATCACAACATAAGGATCGACACGCGCATCCTCACGCCCAATGTGGTGCGATTGATCCCTAGAAGGTGAACCACTGTCTGCGGAACTATGATCCACATTCGCGCGTCTGTTGGCTCGAGGTATCGGGATTCGGCCCCTTTCGCGGCCTCGTCCCCCTCTGCCACGACCTCTCATATTCCTTTCCATACTGAAAGAGTCAATTATAATGATAATCATAAGTACAGTTCAAGATACTATTCAAAAATTAATGCTAAGTCAATAGCAACAAGGGATCACATATTTAAGCAAACGGTTCATAATTAATTATTGACACCACGAGTGTCGCACAGACTATTACATCGACGTCAATTCGAACAATTTCAATCATATAATCAATCCCGCATTTATCTCGAATTATTAATCAGATAAATCCTGTCGCAAATCCTCAAAATAACAAGATCAACAAAGAGATCCATCCCGATATCAATATCATGCCAGTAATTAAATCATGGCTCATAAAGTACATACCTTATTTGGCTCGTATGATCAGGCGCTTTGCACAAGTCACACGTGACACGAAGGTCTCTTGATACTAGTTCATTTCACAATGACTCATAAAAAGAAAACAACTCTCCGATACCATCTTCTGTAACAACCCAAAAAGGCGACTATTACAGTGCCGTGGACCTATACTGGGACCCACCAGGCGATATCCAAAAACAAATTTAAATAAGTATTACTTGTGATACCGAACCACAATAAATAGTCATTACTCCAATTAGGAGTTTATTAAAAATATAGCCAATGGCTTTATGATACACATGATCCGAAAATATAAATATAAACCATATGGAGATGGAATATACTTCAAAATACCAATACAACCAGATAGTAATTTAAATGAAACAGGAATAAGGTAACATTACACGGTTTAACATAACCGGACAACAAATGATTTGGGCCCCCCGAACTAGTATCCTTCGAACCATTCGCCGTCAGCATGCTCTTCCCGTGCCTTGCCTTTGCCTCGACCTAAAATACAATACAAGTATTTCGCCCAAAACATAAGGTCAGATACACATGATCATTAATTCTTCCGACATTATACAATTCACATATATAGATCTCAAGGAAAACATCTCGACTATTAATTATACCCCTCGGGCGTATGAAATAATCAGTCACAAACCATTGAACACATCCAATCATACATGGACTATAAACGATTAACAATAAGGCTCAAGATGGACATCACAGCACGCCCGATCCGGAAATGTGTCCGTATACATGTCCACCCCGTATACGGAATCCAGAATATACGTGTGACAATGTACCTGTTGGAATATTTATTCCATACATTATTTAATTAGTGTTTTGATGATTAAAGTTGATAAACAACAAAACAACATTGAGGCGAAGCAAAACGACGAAGCAGACGAAGACGCAAAAAGTTGCAATCTAGACTGCATTAGCGCATGCAAGTCATCACACGTTAGCGCACGCTAACGGGAAGTCAACTGCATTCCAGCCAAATTTCGAAGTAAGCTGAAGTGAAGTCAGTTGATGGGATAGCGCACGCTACACGTTATAATTAACGCACGCTATCGATGTCCTGTTACCGTTGGGAAGATATTCAAACACAGAATGATGCATGCAATGAAGTCAGCATTAGCGCACGCTACAAAGTATGAATAGCGCACGCTAAGCAGTTTGAATCTAGTCAATCAGAATGTTGGGAAAAGCAAGTCAAAGTCAGCATATCAAACGGATACTTTCACAATCCATGCAACGAATATATTGTACTAGCGCACGCTACAATGTGTTATTAACGCACGCTAATACAAGATGGTTACGTACGTAAGGCAGAAGGCATACCGTACGCTAATGAAGAAACCAAGCTACTGGACTAAAACTGGGAACAGTCTAACGCACGCTACTAAAGAAGGCTAGCGCACGCTAGCAAGTCAAAACAGCCAGCAACGGCTAGTTTGTGGGAAATGCCTATAAATACCATTCTTATGGTATTGTTTGAGTCCAACAACTTCCAGCAAACGAGTCATACATCTGAGAATCACATACTTACATTGTTGTTGTAATATTGAGCATATATTGTTAGTTTGAGTGTTTATACATTCAACATTATACACGAGAGGTAAAAGAAAAGATACGATTGGATTCGTAGGATCAAGTATCCGGCATTGTTAGAATCACAATCGATATCTAAGTGAGGTTTATCTAGTACCCGTAGAAAGCTAGAGTGGTTGATTCCTTATCCAATAGAAAAGGAAAAACGGTTTTACTCGGACCGATAGAAGACGAGCTTATAACGGTAATCCCTCGACCGATAGAAGAGAGGCGTAGAGGTTTTGATCTTAATCCTAAGAAAAAGATACATCGAGAGAGGACGTAGGCTTCGTTAATAGCCGAACCTCTATAAATCCTTGTGTGATTTATTTTCCGCAATTTATTTACGCTTCCGCACAAAACGGCGCAAATATCCAATTTTTATACCAACAATTGGTATCGGAGTGGTACTCCAATATGCGGCTTAACATCCGAGGAGAAGATCCAAAATGGCGTTTCAAATGGCTCTCGTCGAAGGCCTTGCTCTCAACCGACCAACATTTTTTGATGGCTCAAACTTCCTGACGTGGAAGAAGAAGATGTCTATATTCATCCGAGCATATGACATCGAGCTTTGGAAGGTGATTTGTCTTGGTCCGAAAATTCCGACAAATTCCAATGGTACGTTCAAAACCTTCGAAGAATATGATGATTCCGATTGGAAAAACGACCACTACAATTGTAAGGCAACTCAACTTCTATATTGTGCCTTAAATCCGAAGAACACAACCGGATATCATCGTGTGAAAGTGCCAAAGAGATTTGTAAAATGCTTGAGGTAACACACGAAGGTACGTCTCAAGTCAAAGAGACGAAGATAAACATGCTCCTTCATGATTATGAATTATTCCAAATGAAGGACGACGAATCCATCTCGATTATGCTCGACCGATTTTCGGTCATCACTAATGGATTAGCATGTTTCGAAAAACCACTTTCGAGTAGTGAGAAAGTAAAGAAAATTCTCCGATCACTACCTCGAGAATGGGACGGTGCGGTTACGGCAATAATGGAATCCAAAGATTTAAATACTCTCGATTTTAGTGCTCTCGTTGGTTCTCTTATCAACTACGAGATTGTTCTAAAATCTCGGAATGCCAAACCAAAACCGAAGGAAAAATCGATAGCCTTCAAGGCTAAGGTGCCGAGAAAGAAAGAAGAAATTCCGGTGGACGATAGCGACGAAGAAATGGCATATTATGCAACGAACATTAATAAGTTCCAACACTTATTAAACCGGAGAAAGAAGGACATACAAGCGGGCGAATCCAAAAAGTTCGACAACACTTGTCGACTATGTGGTAAACCAGGCCACTTTGCTAAAAACTGTCGAGTAAAGAAAAAGGAGGTTTTAATCGCAACATGGAGCGACGAAGATCTCGATGAAGATTTTCTTGACCAAAATAATCTCGCGCTCATAGCCCGAAGTTCCTTGGACGATAGCGACATCGAAAGCCAAGTAAGTAACTCCTACGACGAACTCTTTGAAGCATTCGAGTTATTACATACGGACTATCAAAATGCTTTAAATGAAATTAAATCCCTCAAGTCTACATATAAAACTTTGGAAATTGAAAATTCCAAAATACTTGAAAAAGGGAAATTTGTTGAAATCGATCATTCAAAATGCATTGAAAACGAGAATATCATAAAGAATGATCTTGTTAAAATTCAAACCGAGCTCAAGAATTTAACGAAGAAATTTTCTCTTGGAAACGAGAAATTTCAAAATATGCTCTCGGTTCAAAAATATACTTTAAATAAAGAGGGGTTAGGATTCAAACCTCGTTCGAAAAATGAATCCGTCAATTTCAAAATACCCTGTTGCGAAAAATGTTTGAAAATCGGGCATCACATTTCAAATTGCAAAAGCCCAAGACGAACGATAAAAATTAAAAATATTTGGGTTCCTAAAGGAACAAACATTTCAAATATCGTCTACGTTTCAAAAGAAAAACCAACTATAGGTTGGATCCCCAAAAATAAATTTTAACAAGTGATATTTTGCAAAGGGGGAGAAGGAATATTTTTGAGGGAGAAATAATACTTTCAGGGGGAGTATTTTCTTAAGGGTATAACTAAATTCCCTTATTAATGTATAAATTGGTATCATGCATATTTATATTTCATTTGATATACTCTATATTTTTATACTTTTTGATGAAGACAAAAAGGGGGAGAAGGAGATGAACTGAGATAAAAATGAAAAAAATCGTTGCAGTCGAAAAGAAAAGAAAAGCATACAAATAGGGGGAGTTGAAAAATTAACGAAGGAGTTGAAAAGAAATGGAGATGTCGAAAAGAAAAGAGGATTGGAGAAACTAACGAAACGATCAAAGCCGAAAACTTTGATTCGTAGGAATATACATATATTATTCTTTACAGATTTTATCCAATTCAAGAGTTGTTTTGTAATCATCAAAAAGGGGGAGATTGTTGGAATATTTATTCCATACATTATTTAATTAGTGTTTTT
Organism: Orobanche coerulescens; assembly: GCA_033398695.1. Lineage (NCBI taxonomy): Eukaryota > Viridiplantae > Streptophyta > Magnoliopsida > Lamiales > Orobanchaceae > Orobanche > Orobanche coerulescens. Next base: position 121,686,171 of record CM065811.1, on the reverse strand, counting down.
ATGATTAAACTTGATAAACAACAAAACAACATTGAGGCGAAGCAAAACGACGAAGCAGACGAAGACGCAAAAAGATGCAATCTGGACTACATTAGCGCACGCAAGTCATCACACGTTAGCGCACGCTAACGGGAAGTCAACTGCATTCCAGGTAAGTTTCGAAGTAAGCTGAAGTGAAGTCAGCTGATGGGATAGCGCACGCTACACGTTATAATTAACGCACGCTATCGAAGTCCTGTTACCGTTGGGAAGATATTCAAACACAGAATGACGCATGCAATGAAGTCAGCATTAGCGCACGCTACAAAGTATGAATAGCGGACGCTAAGCATTTTGAATCTAGTCAATCAGAACGTTGGGAAAAGCAAGTCAAAGTCAGCATATCAAACAAATACTTTGACAATCCATGCAACGGATATATTGTATTAGCGCACGCTACAATGTGTTATTAACTCACGCTAATACAAGATGGTTACGTATGTAAGGCAGAAGGCATAACGTACGCTAATGAAGAAACGAAGCTACTGGACTAAAACTGGGAACAGTCTAACGCACGCTACTAAAGAAGGCTAGCGCACGCTAGCAAGTCAAAACAGCCAGCAACGGCTAGTTTGTGGGAAATGCCTATAAATACCATTCTTATGGTATTGTTTGAGTCCAACAACTTCCAGCAAACGAGTCATACATCTGAGAATCACATACTTACATTGTTGTTGTAATATTGAGCATATATTGTTAGTTTGAGTGTTTATACATTCAACATTATACACGAGAGGTAAAAGAAAAGATACGATTGGATTCGGTGTTATTAGGATCAAGTATCCGGCATTGTTAGAATCACAATCGATATCTAAGTGAGGTTTATCTAGTACCCGTAGAAAGCTAGAGTGGTTGATTCCTTATCCAATAGAAAAGGAAAAACGGTTTTACTCGGACCGATAGAAGACGAGCTTATAACGGTAATCCCTCGACCGATAGAAGAGAGGCGTAGAGGTTTTGATCTTAATCCTAAGAAAAAGATACATCGAGAGAGGACGTAGGCTTCGTTAATATCCGAACCTCTATAAATCCTTGTGTGATTTATTTTCCGCAATTTATTTACGCTTCCGCACAAAACGGCGCAAATATCCAATTTTTATACCAACAATTGGTATCGGAGTGGTACTCCAATATGCGGCTTAACATCCGAGGAGAAGATCCAAAATGGCGTTTCAAATGGCTCTCGTCGAAGGCCTTGCTCTCAACCGACCAACATTTTTTGATGGCTCAAACTTCCTGACGTGGAAGAAGAAGATGTCTATATTCATCCGAGCATATGACATCGAGCTTTGGAAGGTGATTTGTCTTGGTCCGAAAATTCCGACAAATTCCAATGGTACGTTCAAAACCTTCGAAGAATATGATGATTCCGATTGGAAAAACGACCACTACAATTGTAAGGCAACTCAACTTCTATATTGTGCCTTAAATCCGGAAGAACACAACCGGATATCATCGTGTGAAAGTGCCAAAGAGATTTGTAAAATGCTTGAGGTAACACACGAAGGTACGTCTCAAGTCAAAGAGACGAAGATAAACATGCTCCTTCATGATTATGAATTATTCCAAATGAAGGACGACGAATCCATCTCGATTATGCTCGACTGATTTTCGGTCATCACTAATGGATTAGCATGTTTCGAAAAACCACTTTCGAGTAGTGAGAAAGTAAAGAAAATTCTCCGATCACTACCTCGAGAATGGGACGGTGCGGTTACGGCAATAATGGAATCCAAAGATTTAAATACTCTCGATTTTAGTGCTCTCGTTGGTTCTCTTATCAACTACGAGATTGTTCTAAAATCTCGGAATGCCAAACCAAAACCGAAGGAAAAATCGATAGCCCTCAAGGCTAAGGTGCCGAGAAAGAAAGAAGAAATTCCGGTGGACGATAGCGACGAAGAAATGGCATATTATGCAAAGAACATTAATAAGTTCCAACACTTATTAAACCGGAGAAAGAAGGACATACAAGCGGGCGAATCCAAAAAGTTCGACAACACTTGTCGACTATGTGGTAAACCAGGCCACTTTGCTAAAAACTGTCGAGTAAAGAAAAAGGAGGTTTTAATCACAACATGGAGCGACGAAGATCTCGATGAAGATTTTCTTGACCAAAATAATCTCGCGCTCATAGCCCGAAGTTCCTTGGACGATAGCGACATCGAAAGCCAAGTAAGTAACTCCTACGACGAACTCTTTGAAGCATTCGAGTTATTACATACGGACTATCAAAATGCTTTAAATGAAATTAAATCCCTCAAGTCTACATATAAAACTTTGGAAATTGAAAATTCCAAAATACTTGAAAAAGGGAAATTTGTTGAAATCGATCATTCAAAATGCATTGAAAACGAGAATATCATAAAGAATGATCTTGTTAAAATTCAAACCGAGCTCAAGAATTTAACGAAGAAATTTTCTCTTGGAAACGAGAAATTTGAAAATATGCTCTCGGTTCAAAAATATACTTTAAATAAAGAGGGGTTAGGATTCAAACCTCGTTCGAAAAATGAATCCGTCAATTTCAAAATACCCTGTTGCGAAAAATGTTTGAAAATCGGGCATCACATTTCAAATTGCAAAATCCCAAGACGAACGATAAAAATTAAAAATATTTGGGTTCCTAAAGGAACAAACATTTCAAATATCGTCTACGTTTCAAAAGAAAAACCAACTATAGGTTGGATCCCCAAAAATAAATTTTAACAAGTGATATTTTGCAAAGGGGGAGAAGGAATATTTTTGAGGGAGAAATAATACTTTCAGGGGGAGTATTTTCTTAAGGGTATAACTAAATTCCCTTATTAATGTATAAATTGGTATCATGCATATTTATATTTCATTTGATATACTCTATATTTTTATACTTTTTGATGAAGACAAAAAGGGGGAGAAGGAGATGAACTGAGATAAAAATGAAAAAAATCGTTGCAGTCGAAAAGAAAAGAAAAGCATACAAATAGGGGGAGTTGAAAAATTAACGAAGGAGTTGAAAAGAAATGGAGATGTCGAAAAGAAAAGAGGATTGGAGAAACTAACGAAACGATCAAAGCCGAAAACTTTGATTCGTAGGAATATACATATATTATTCTTTACAGATTTTATCCAATTCAAGAGTTGTTTTGTAATCATCAAAAAGGGGGAGATTGTTGGAATATTTATTCCATACATTATTTAATTAGTGTTTTTATGATTAAACTTGATAAACAACAAAACAACATTGAGGCGAAGCAAAACGACGAAGCAGACGAAGACGCAAAAAGATGCAATCTGGACTGCATTAGCGCACGCAAGTCATCACACGTTAGCGCACGCTAACGGGAAGTCAACTGCATTCCAGGTAAGTTTCGAAGTAAGCTGAAGTGAAGTCAGCTGATGGGATAGCACACGCTACACGTTATAATTAACGCACGCTATCGAAGTCCTGTTACCGTTGGGAAGATATTCAAACACAGAATGACGCATGCAATGAAGTCAGCATTTGCGCACGCAACAAAGTATGAATAGCGGACGCTAAGCATTTTGAATCTAGTCAATCAGAACGTTGGGAAAAGCAAGTCAAAGTCAGCATATCAAACAAATACTTTGACAATCCATGCAACGGATATATTGTATTAGCGCACGCTACAATGTGTTATTAACTCACGCTAATACAAGATGGTTACGTATGTAAGGCAGAAGGCATAACGTACGCTAAAGAAGAAACGAAGCTACTGGACTAAAACTGGGAACAGTCTAACGCAGGCTACTAAAGAAGGCTAGCGCACGCTAGCAAGTCAAAACAGCCACCAACGGCTAGTTTGTGGGAAATGCCTATAAATACCATTCCTATGGTATTGTTTGAGTACAACAACTTCAAGCAAACGAGTCATACATCTGAGAATCACATACTTACATTGTTGTTGTAATATTGAGCATATATTGTTAGTTTGAGTGTTTATACATTTAACATTATACACGAGAGGTAAAAGAAAAGATACGATTGGATTCATTGTTATTAGAACCAAGTATCCGGCATTGTTAGAATCGCAATCGATATCTAAGTGAGGTTTATCTAGTACCCATAGAAAGCTAGAGTGGTTGATTCCTTATCAAATAGGAAAGGAAAAACATTTTACTCGGACCGATAGAAGACGAGCTTGTAACGGTAATCCCTCGACCGATAGAAGAGAGGCGTAGAGGTTTTGATCTTAATCCTAAGAAAAAGATACATCGAGAGAGGACGTAGGCTTCGTTAATAGCCGAACCTCTATAAATCCTTGTGTGATTTATTTTCCGCAATTTATTTACGCTTCCGCACAAAACGGCGCAAATATCCTATTTTTATACCAACAGTACCTAATTAGCCTCACGAACTACATCTCGTGTGCACAGTCCAATACGAAAATATCCATGCATGACTATATATGTGCCTGGCTAAAAATGCTACACAATAACCAATCGGAACACAGATATGATTCGGATATGTCACGATACAACATGACAACGAATTCAATAAGTACATATCCGATTAAGGATCAAGAAAAACTCACCAAAGTGATAATAAGGACCATCAAGATCAACGATTCAAAACGACGGACTTGGGAATACAACCCCATGATGAGAACAGAATAACGTTAAAATGTCAAATCACGACAAACATTTCATAAACATTTCATACACATGAAATGTATAAACATCACAAGAATCTAATCATCATTATAACCAAGCAAGATAACTTGCCTCAATACGGAGACGAGAATAATCCTCTTCTTGTCGAAGCGAACGAATGGTCCTCGAACAATATCGTTTACTCGTACAATCAACCTTAAACGAAATACATTTTACTTAATAACATATTCGTATAATTATCAATATAGGATTAGTAAGACGACAACCTATAATCCCTTAGAATAGTTTCACCATCTCAAAATATCGAAGTCTCATGCCAAGAATTCTTTTTACCTCATTACAACCACAAAATCGATTCACAATACTTTGCCAAATGTTCACATGATTCTTCATAAATAAGGATTCTATCAAGAACATGTTAAATCACCATTTATGATTTTAAGATCATCTTATGTTGATTATACTTTCCAAAACATTAAAATGTTGAAGGGACAAAATCTGCACAATTATGTTCATCCACATCTCATCTAAGTTGAATATTAAGCTTACAACAAGGTCATTAGTTATGAGATTACACCATATTCATGAAGGTTATCAAAATCTTTCTTTACAAAGCTGGAAGATCCATTAACATCATTTATGAAATCACCTAGCTTAGGTTTTAGAATTACCACACTAATCTCCTAACATTCAACAAGGTGTTCCTATCAATCTTCATAGATTTGTAAATCTGAAATATAATGATGATAAAGTTCCTAAGGTTTCTGAAGTAAAGAAACATTTTACTATCTTCAAACATTGGCAAGTTCTTCTCAAGGTAAATGAATATCAAGCATAGTGTTTAAATACTTTATGATATTATGATATCGATTTTATTGTTTAAATCCAACTATGATGAGGTTAATTGATTCAAAGATGTTCTACTGAGCTAAATTCGTCCAGCAAGACGAGCATGATAGTTACAACATGGTTAATATCATTATATCATCAAGAATACATCTATTTCAAACCCTCATTTATCATATTCATCAAGAAGTGTTCAAAAAGTTGGATTAAAACTATGTTTTACTTGATTAATCTAACTTTAGGTGAAGTATACTTCATTATCAGCATCAACATATGAAAACAATACAGAGAAGAAAGTACACCTACCTCCAGAAACGAAGAACAACCTTAACACTACGAGAAAGTACACTCCAAGCTCAAGAGCACCTCCTAATTTTCAAGGAAATGATCTCCACTCCAAGATTTAAGGCTTAAACATAAGTTGGAGGGGGTTGATATCGATTTGGGATTGCAGAGGGACGATATATGGAGAGAGAATCGGTTTAGAGTTCTGAGGAAATGAAAAACAGGCGGGTCCTATAAATAGACTGTGCAGACTTAGCGCACGTTATCGGGAAGCTTTAGCGTACGCTAACACACTTACGTACGCTAACTGGTTAATATTACGTACGTAAGCGGCTTACAGTGGCTACTGTCTTGAATCCGCAGGCCGTTAGCGCACGCTAATGAAAAGGGGCTACGCACGCTAATAAAAGTTTACTCTGGCCGACACGACAGCTCAGACATCACCCACATACATGCCAACGGATAACAAGTTCACGTGCTGAAGTCAACTGATGCCAGATTCCTTCTTAGCGTACGCAACAGACAAGGCATTATGTACGTTAAGGCACAAGATTAACTGTTAGGCGTATTTTTATTCGCTTATTTATCATTATTTTGTATTATTTTGGAGAGTGAAATTGTCTAAATGAGCCTCTAATGCCTTAATTTTGTATGATTGACAGGAAATTGAAGTCCGGAAGCTAAAACGAGGCAAAACGGGCGAAAACGGCAAATCTGGACTGCGAGCGCGGCACAAGGAAGCGAGGCCGCGGCACAGAAGACACCCGGCCAAAGCGAGTAAAGCTGTACTCTGTGCCGCGGCCTGATCCAGTGAGCCGCGGCACGAAGAAATTGAGGCGCCCGAGGCATCAGTGAAGGCTCTGTGCGCGGCACAGTTTAGTGCGCCGCGGCTTTACTTGGCGGTTTTGGTTGTCCGCGCGATTAGGGCCTTTTCGAAGCCGATTTCGACCTACGGATACGGATGCGATTTGGAGGATATGCTGAGCTATAAATAGGGTTTAAGACCAAAATTAATTATCTTTGGATCTTTCATCTTTTGGAGCTTAAGCTTGGAGACGAGAAGAAGAGGAAGCGAGAAGACTTCAAAGGCAGAGGCGGAAGGCAAGAACGGAGGAATCAGCTTCATGCATTTGATTTTTATGCTTTCATTTATTTATTCTGTAATTTCAATTATTAGTATGTCGTGCTAAAGCCCTAATCTAGGGTTTTGATGAAACCTATGTTTTGTGAATTTCTTGAGATTATCGATTAATTACCTTTTTGTTGAGTTTTCCCAATTGTGTTTAATGCTTGCAATTATCTGGACAATAGTTGTATTGATTTAATCATTCACTTCGAATCGGGAGAGGAGATTTGGTGAGGAACTATTGGTGAGGACCGTTTTATTCTGTGAGATAGGAATATACTCATAGGAACTACGTGGCCTTTGGGAGATTTTATGCTTTTCGCCTATTGTGAATTAATTCACCTAGGGATAGAGTGCGTTATTCGCCTTTAGATAAATCTATTGACCTCGGGAGGCGGTAGAATATATTAGCAATCTCCGCCTTGATAAATTGGGAAAATTATTTATTACGGATAATCGAGAGTAAATTCGGATAAACCGAGGTGGATTCAGAATCCTAGACTTATTCATCATTTGATTTCTTTTATTCAAGCTATCGTTTTCTATTGTTTAGTCGCTTAGTAATTCTTTTAGTTATTAATTGCAAAAACCCAAATTCGATTGTTCAAATAAAATTGAAATACACAAAAATCGGTAGTTAGAGATTCAGTCCTCGTGGGAACGATACTCTACTTATCACTTTATTACTTGTAAACGATGACGTGCACTTGAGTGTAAGAAATATCGCAAGAAGTTTTTGGCGCCGTTGCCGGGGACAGAATTTTCTAATATCGATTTAAGTATTTCTAGTCTTAATTTGAACGTTTTATTTTTATTCTTTTGTATTTAATTTCGTTTATTTGTTTTTCCTTTCAGGACCTTTCGTGTAGTGCATGAGAAAACTCGGTAACGAAGGCCTACTACCTTTGGATACCGAGCTCGAGCGCACTCTAAGAAGGAATAAAAAGGAGAAAAGAGAGTTGCAGACGACGGTCAACATGGCCGAGAATATCGAAGTCCAAGGAGGAGATAACCATGTGCGGCAAGTTCAACCGGAACTAGCTCTTCGAGATTATGCCATACCGCAGATCAATGCTAATTTTTCGGGAATTCGGCGTCCCACTATCCAAGCCAATAATTTTGAGATCAAGCCCGCTATTATTCAGATGGTGCAGGCGAGCCAATTCTGTGGACTGCCTAATGACGACCCGAATGCCCATATTGCTTCTTTCCTTGAGATATGCGACAGGTTCAAGACTAATGGTGTCACCGACGATGCCATCCGATTGAAGCTTTTCCCTTGCTCTTTGAGGGATAAAGCGAAATTTTGGTTAAATTCCTTACCGCCGGGGTCGATTACAACATGGGGAGAGTTAGCGCAAGCCTTCCTTGCCAAATTCTTCCCACCTGCTAAGACGGCGAGGTTGAGAAACAAAATAACCACCTTTGGTCAGTACGATATGGAATCACTCCACGAGGCGTGGGCGCGATATAAAGATTTGTTACGAAGATGCCCTCATCACGGCCTCCCTGATTGGCTTCAGATTCAGACGTTCTATACCGGTTTGAGTGCTTCTACACGCACTCTCGTGGATGCGGACTCTGGTGGGGCCTTGATGGGAAAGAGTATGGCCGAGGCACACTCGCTTTTGGAAGCTATGGCCGCAAACGCATACCAATGGGCATCGGAAAGATTGACACCGAAGAGAGTTATGGAAGTTTCAAGTAATGATCCGATTTCCACCTTGTCAGCTCAAGTCGCCGCTTTGACCCAACAGCTCCAAGCATTTTCGCACGCACCTTCCCCCGTTACCATTGAGACATGCAATTGGTGTAACAGATCACACCCGAGCGCGGAGTGTCAAGTTGGAAACCCGTTCGAGCAACATCAGATGGAGCAGGCTCAATTCGTGGGAAATGGAAATCGGCAGAATAACCCGTACTCCAACACTTATAATCCGGGGTGGCGCAATCATCCCAACTTTTCATGGAGAAAGCAGACGAACTCAAACCAGCCCCGTTCGCTCGGGAATCAACGGCGGCCCCTCCCGCTCCCAAAGTGTCTCTCGAGGAAGCACTTGCAAAATTGGCGGCAAATACGAGTCAATTTATGACCCGTCTTGAAGCAACATTGCAAAATCATTACGCTTCCATTCGAACTTGGAGGTCAGTGGGCCAAATTGCTAATGTGTTGACAGCTCGCCCGGAGGGAGCATTGCCGAGTACAACAGAGACAAATCCTAGAGAGAGTCTAAACGCAATCAGCTTGAGAAGCGGGAAAGAGGTGCTGGATCAGCCCGAGCGGTGTGAAGAGAAGAAGGAAATTGAGGAAGAGAAGGAGTTAAATCCAGAGGAGTCTCAAGATTTGAAACCTTCAATAACGTTGCCGGATAACCCGAAGACATGTATGTCCCCCGTCCCGTTTCCGCAGAGATTACAGCAAAGAAAGGCGGACCAACAATTTTCTAAGTTCCTTGACGTATTTAAAAAGCTTCACATTAACATTCCATTCGCCGACACGTTGGAACAGATGCCGAGTTACGTTAAGTTCATGAAAGAGATATTGTCGAAGAAAAGAAAACTAGAGGAGTTCGAAACTGTAGCCTTGACGGAGGAATACAGCGCTATTCTTCAAAAGAAGCTCCCACCTAAATTGAAAGATCCGGGAAGCTTCAACATACCGTGCACCATGGGGAATCTTTCTTTTAATAAGGCACTATGCGATCTTGGTGCTAGTATCAACCTCATGCCTCTGTCGATTTTCAAAAAGCTGGATATTGGGGAAGCCAAGCCAACAACAGTCTCCTTACAATTGGCGGATCGATCCATCAAATACCCAAGGGGAGTGATTGAGGACGTTTTAGTCAAAGTTGATAAGTTCATCTTTCCGGCCAATTTCATCGTACTCGACATGGAGGAAGATGAAGATATTCTAATCATCTTAGGACGACCATTTTTAGCGACGGGCCGAACCCTTATAGACGTGGAAAAAGGGGAGTTAACTCTGAGGGCCCAAGACGAGCAAGTTACTTTTCAAGTATTCAAATCGTTTCCATGTCCCGGAAGTGTTGATAAAAGGTCACAAATTGAAAGTGTAGATGTCGTTGAAAGAGGAAAGCACCGAAAAAATCGTCGGTTGGAAAATTCAGATGTTGTGTTAAATGGTCCAATTTTTAAGAAGGATGTAGAACAAGTAGCATTTCTCGACCATGAGGACAAATCTGCTGCAGTCTTGAGTGCGTTTGTGAAGGAGGAGAGTAAGCCGAAAGCCCAGCGGACAATTAATCATGGAAAAACGGGTGTTTCGGGAAGTTGTTCACGTTGAAACCTTTCCGCAAACAACATTTGATGACCGAACCGAAAGTCGAATCGCTAACGACCAATAGTCATAATTTTAACAAATATATGAACGGTTCGATGAACGGGGCGGAAACCAAATGGAGTTTGCGAAAAGCGAACTAATATATTCAAATAGGTCCGGCTGAAGACTATAAACTTAGCGCTTCTCAGGAGGCAACCCGAGTTCGTAGTTGTAGATTTTTGCGTTCCTTTATTTTTCTTGCATCTTTGATTTTTATTTTTTTCATTTTTGTGCTTCAATTTGCTTCTGCCTCTCGCTTTTAATGTGTTCTTCTCAAAATTCTGTGCAGAAAAGTCCCAGGGAAGAAACTGAAGTCTGAGCCGCGGCATAGGTATTGTGAGCCGCGGCACACATAAATCGTAAGGGGAGGCTAAACCAACTGTACCCTGTGCCGCGGCACGGCATAAATGAGCCGCGGCACACTTGAGCACTGAGCCGCGGCACACGAAATCTGAGCCATGCACACGACAACACGAGAAAATAGGTAAAAGAGATCAGACCACGTGCGCGGCTCACTTTAGGCGTACGCGGCAAACAATACGGAATTCGAAGGGCTGTACCTTATAACTCTCAATCGGCCGAACTCCCAGGTACGTTTTCTTTTTCCCTTCCCTCTCCCTTACCTGCGCGCGAATCGGCCGAAGCATTCTTCAAATTTTTTTCTTGCGATTTCTCCTTGCAATCTTCACAAAACCAAAAGGTATGTTCCAATCTTTAATCTCTACTTGTTTATGGTTTAAATTTGATGTTGTTTATGCTTTGGATGGATTGAACATGTTTATTCTCCTTCAAAATTTCTAGGATGGTTTAGGGAATAACATGGTAGTTTTAATCGAATTTTCATGGTTAGTTTGGAATATGAATGAGTTGAGTGTGTTGTGTTGATGATGATTGAATTGTGTTTCTGTTCTTGGGGGTTGAATCGAGCTATAGCCATGTTTATTCTTCAAGTAAACTCGTGCACACAAGGTGTTTGATAAATTGCAGCAATGGAAAATTGGTAAACTAGGCATTTTCAAAATTATATGCAATGAATCATGTTATCGAATTACATTATCCCCAACCCTTACATCATGTTAAACTTGAGAGCTCGTACTTAACTTCCTTTTTGATGATGCAAGCTCATTTATTCACACTCTGCATGATGTAGTCAAGAAGCGTGCAAGCTCACCGGATGATGCCGACACCAGCTCCTGAGCGGACTGGAGGGGAGTACTTGACCTTTTACTTTTATTGCATATCATATTTCGTCCATTGAGGTCAATGTACGTCCCAAGTTTGGGGGGGGATTTACTTTCAGTTGCTACATTCATTGCTGTACTTTATTTCATTGCTGTACTTTATTTCGTTGCACTTTTCATTACTTTGCGTAAAATTTTATAGCCTTGCTTGTCTTAGTTTTTCTCTATTCGTGAATTTTTCGTGCTTCTATTTGTGTGATACTGATGTTACGATACTGTTTTTCTCTCTGAAGAAACGGTCGAGTTCTAGTCGCGTTGTAGTCAGTAATTTCGGTTTCTGCTTAGTATTCATTTAGGTCCGAAATTTTTTCGTGATTGTAGAGGTCTTGGCAGATAAGAGACGATACATACTTGTTTTAAAATCACCGTCAATATGTTTGGTTACATTTTTCGGTTAGTTAGTCGTCCAGTTATATTAGTCGTGTTGGCACTTAGATTGAGTTTAGAGTCGGTCAGTTTTTCCCAAAAGTCGAGATAATGTTGTTCAATGAGGGGAAGTCAAGTAACCGGGCATTCGCGTGACCCATTGTTTACTCTCGCGTAAAATGACGACCACGATTAGACTAGTGATTTAGATATTTTACATGTGCCAATGATAGGGAGCCTAGTAACCGGGGGTATTCGCGTGACCCGCTGTTTACTCTCGCGTAAAACGGCGACCTTGATTCGGACATGCGGAAATTATATATTCGAGTTGTTTCTCCACTGTAGAAGGGAAATTAGTAACTAGAAGCATCCATGTGCCCCATGAGTGTCTTTTACGTCAAACGGTTTCCCAATACATGAGAATGGAAGTTCCACCCTAGGATTATCCCGATGAAACATCCCGAGATCCTAACCTAGTGGTCAACTCGAATCAAATTCTTGAGCATATATATAAGGGAATCTTGTCGAGGTTTATTTGTTATGAAACTCGTGAAAATTGTGCCCTTAGGCGTGGAACAGGACGAACTAGCTTGTTTATTTTAGCCTTTCATATTGACGGTCGATTTGACTCACGTTTTGTTAATCTTTGGTGGATTTTCTTCATGAATGAGTGATTAGGATCGAACTTGATTACTTTGCGGAATCATTATTCGAAAGTGCGGCTCGCTTTTATGACACTCATATTATTTAGAGAGAATTACAGGATAGTATTGATTAGGTTGAACACTATGAGTTGCACGATGATTCACGACATTCTTTTATTGAATTTAATTCTTTTGCTTGAGGACAAGCAAAGGCTTAAGTTGGGGGTATTTGTTAGGCGTATTTTTATACGCTTATTTATCATTATTTTGTATTATTTTGGAGAGTGAAATTGTCTAAATGAGCCTCTAATGCCTTAATTTTGTATGATTGACGAAATTGAAGCCGGAAGCTAAAAGCGAGGCAAAGCAGGCGCAACGGCAAATCTGGACTCGAGCGCGGCACAAGGAAGCGAGGCCGCGGCACGGGAAGACACCCGGCCAAAGGCGAGTAAAGCTGTACTCTGTGCGCGGCACGATCCAGTGAGCCGCGGCACGTAAGAAATTGAGGATGCCCGAGCATCAGTGAAGGCTGTCTGCCGCGGCACACTTGGCGGTTTTGGTTGTCCGCGAATTAGGGCCGTTTGAAGCGATTTTCGACCTACGGATACGGATGCGATTTGGAGGATATGCTGAGCTATAAATAGGGTTTAAGACCAAAATTAATTATCTTTGGATCTTTCATCTTTTGGAGCTTAAGCTTGGAGACGGCAGAAGAAGAGGGAAGCAGAAGACTTCAAAGGCAGAGGGCGGAAGCTGAAGAACGGAGGAATCCAAGCTTCATCTGCGTTTGATTTTTATGCTTTCATTTATTTATTCTGTAATTTCAATTATTAGTATGTCAGGCTAAAGCCCTAATCTAGGGTTTTGATGAAACCTATGTTTTGACGAATTTCTTAAGATTATCCAATTAATTACCTTTTTGTTGAGTTTTCTCAATTGTGTTTAATGCTTGCAATTATCTGGACAATAGTTGTATTGATTTAATCATTCACATCGAATCGGGAGAGGAGATTTGGTGAGGAACTATTGGTGAGGACCGTTTTATTCTGTGAGATAGGAATATACTCATAGGAACTACGTGGCCTTTGGGAGATTTTATGCTTTTCGCCTATTGACGAATTAATTCACCTAGGGATAGAGTGCGTTATTCGCCTTTAGATAAATCTATTGACCTCGGGAGAGGCGGTAGAATATATTAGCAATCTCCGCCTTCAATAAATTGGGAAAATTATTTATTACGGATAATCGAGAGTAAATTCGGATAAACCGAGGTGGATTCAGAATCCTAGACTTATTCATCATTTGATTTCTTTTATTCAAGCTATCGTTTTCTATTGTTTAGTCGCTTAGTAATTCTTTTAGTTATTAATTGCAAAAACCCAAATTCGATTGTTCAAATAAAATTGGAATACACAAAAATCGGTAGTTAGAGATTCAGTCCTCGTGGGAACGATACTCTACTTATCACTTTATTACTTGTAAACGATGACGTGCACTTGCGTGTAAGAAATATCGCAACATTAACGTATGTTAATCATGTTATGTAGCGTACGCTACATCAACAGAAAAAGTTCAAAAATGCAACTCTCTAATTAACAACGAATCATCACATATGAAATGAAATAACAACGATATGAAGTTCAAATCTATAATACCATAACATAATACTAAATGCAACGATTCATGATAATCAGATTATCCGAATAATACAACGACAGGAAAAAACGAAAAATTACAGTCGGATATTACAATGTCAGTATTAGTATAATTGTCGTATTTGGTCGACAATTGTATTTGAGGATATAATGTCTTGAGTATACATATTCAGTATGCCGTATGTTTGTATTATGTATGTTGAGACGTTGGACAAGAGTAGCTGAAAATGGCTAAGTGTAACATTGCTAGCGCACGCTAATAATTACGAGTAGCGCACGCTATCGTGCAGGTTTAGTGCACGCTACGGACATAACTTAGCGTACGCTAGTGAAGAACAGCTCAGAGGGAATCTACGTGTGGACCAGGCCACTTTCGGCGTATGTTCTGATATGTCAACGGATGTTGTAATGTAGTGTTAGCGCACGCTAATGCATGTTGATTAGCGCACGCTAACTGTATATCGGACAAAAAGAAATTCTATCTTCATCAGCACTTTCGGCGTGTGGACCAGTCTTCGGAGCATACAGACAAACGAGTCAACTGATATTAGCGCACGCTAAACGCAAGGACCTGTGTACGCTAGAGAGTGTAAGTTACGTACGCTAATGCATGGGCATTACGTACGTGAGCACATGTACGAAGCTAGACAGTAGCCTCTGGACTGCGATAGCGCACGCTAACAAAAGTCAGTTAGCGCACGCTAAGGCTGTTGCACACGCTAAATATGAGATGTTAGCGCACGCTAGTAATGTATTCTATATAAGGGGACAAACGGGTGTTATGAAGCATTTCGTCCATTTCTTTCCTTTCACCCAATAGAGAGAACCTTGGGAGGACATTTGGAGTTCCTAAACACTGAGGGATGATCCTCTTTAACAAGATTAAAGACAGAAATCATGGATTAAAGCTTTGTTCTTGAAATCATTGGTGATTCTTGGAAATGGATTCAACCTTGGAAATCAATCCATTCCTTCATAAAGGTAATCACTCTTCATCTTTGGATTTCATTTTGGATTGAATGTTGATGTTCTTGAGTTGATGATTATTACATAAAAAAGTTGACAAGCGTGATTATAAGATGGATTACCGGAGTATGATGATATTAATATGATTCGTGTGGTTTGAATTATGTAGTTCGTTTTCTTGAGATAAGTTGGTGAATCCTTCTTCTCCTTTGCGGATGTTGATATGATTGTTGATGATTAATCTCTGTACTATTAGATTAGGGGAGTGTTGTTGAGGTTCTTGGTGTTCATGATGTTGATATTTGAAAAAGAATATGATATTTGAATATAAGAATTGGATTAAGGGTTGGATGATTACTTATATGTTAAAGGATATCGGATTTCGTTGTTTTGATATCTATGAGCATGATTTAGAATCACTTAGTGTTCTTGATAATCGCCATATGTTGATCGGTATCGGAAAAACATGCATCAGTATAGCATTAGCGCACGCTAAGCTTACTGGCTAGCGCGCGCTAACGAGAGCAACTTAGCGCACGCTACGTTAGGTGATTAACGTGCGCTAAGTAGGCAGACAGTGCAGTATTTTTGTGTTGTGGTTGTGAATTTGTGCTGGTTTGAGTTGGATTGATCAGACTAGTGTTTAATCGAGATATTGATGAGCCCTTGGGTTTGTGAATTGTTTTTATTGATTGTTGATCGTTAGCGAACTTGTTGTTTATCAATTACTGTAATAGGTTGAGAATATTGATCGGTGATTATAACCGTGTGTTGCGGTCGAGCTCGAGAAGGTTCGTAGATTGCTTTGGTCGGGGCTGAGGAGTCTGTAGACGAAGGCAATGAAATTGGTAGCGGCTTCATCATCGTCATATCGGTATTGAGGCAAGTTATTACTTGCTCAGTTTATAATATTTAATGAATGGTTTTCGTTTCATTCATTTATAATTCATATAGCAATGTTTATAATCGTAATCACAGGATATTTGGGATTATAAGTTGTATTCGAGTTTTGGAAATTAAATCATAATGTATATGATTTATATTTCATTATTGGTATACTTGGTATCGAGGATACATCGTGGTATAGACGAATACATGTACTATCTACCATCCGTGATATTTTGGGACCGTCGAGTATTGAGGATATTGGTTCGTGATGGTTAGACATTGAGACTGCTCTCAAAGGACTCGGGGCAAGTAATATAATCATTTTTATCATTTGTGTCGATCATGTCGTGATACATTCGTGTATCATTGTTGTCATGCATTTGTGCATTGTTGTCGTGTATTGTGTACTGTTGTTTTGTGCAGTTGTGCATCGTTGTCATATATCCACCATGTGTTGGTCTGACGGGATCATCATGGGAATCTATAGCTGTGTGCGCTTGATCGCTGGACAGGTAATGTCACCATGCGTTGGTCTGACGGGATCATCATGGGAATCTATAGCTGTGTGCGCTGGATCGTTGGATTACCATGTGTTGTTGTTGTGCATATGATATTATGGGTTTGCCATAAGTATACATTGTCGTTATTGTTGTGATCACATTGATGTTGCCATATGAGTATGCATTTGTAGGTCTTGTGTTAGGACCATGTCCGTATGTTGTGTTGATCTGATCTCGAATTAGACTGACGTGATGGTAATTGTATTTCGTATCTTGAGGTATGTTCCCTATTTTCCTTGATACTTGTCTTTGATGGACAATCGATAATCGTATTGGAATTGTCGACGTTATCCGATGGATTGAATTGGCTAGAGTTGGTATATTTTCCGTATCGAGAGTTATGATAATGTTTTGAGAACCTTGGGTATTGTTGAGATAGCGTACAGATATTTCGGTATTATCTTATTGTGTTGTTAAGGATACGAATCGTGTATTTTTGTAAAGTTACGACAGTAAGATTACATTGGTCGTATTCTTACTTAGTATTTCCATTGATATGTAATTATTGACTTGATGTGATGGTTATCATTGTTGGATATTATGGCTGACCCCGTCGTGGGCTTTCTTTTTAGGTTCTTGGATTATCAAGCTTGTAGCGGTCGTAAAGAGATGAGCTTCCCGGAGGATACTGGCTAGGACTTGTATTTGTGTATTGAGTTTCTGATCAGTTGTTGTATTCCGCTGCTAGAGTATTTTAATTGTTTGTCTTTATCCGCTGCGTGAGTATTTTTAAATGGCCTTTTGGTATCTGGTAACTTAGGTCACTTTGGCAATCGTTTTCTAAATCTGTTCTGTCGGTACGTCTAAGCGATAGCTTAACGTATGTTTTTAAACTGTTGAGTTTTGGCATTTCGGGCTGTAATATCCGAAATTTCTGCTACAGTTGTCTAACAGTATTTTATCTGAGATATGTTGTACAGCGTGGAATCTGTACAGAAAGGATAAAATAAATGAAGGACTGAGATGTCAGTATTGGTATAATTGTTGTATTTGGTCGACAATTATATTTAAGGATATAATGTGTTGAGTATATGTATTCAGTATGCCATATGTTCGTATTCTGTATGTTGAGACATTGGACAAGAGTAGCTGAAAATGGCTAAGTGTAACATTATTAGCGCACGCTAATATACATGCCTAGCGCACGCTATCGTTCTGGTTTAGCGCATGCTAGATGAAAAATATAACGCACGCTAGTACAGACCAGATCAGAAGGAATCTATGTCTGGACCCGGTCACTTTCGGCGCATGTACCGACGAGGTCAACGGATGTTTGTTGTGAACTATTAGTGCACGCTAATGTATATTTGTAGCGCACGCTAATCAGATCGGTCAACAGGGAATCTTGGCATTATTGGTTGCTTTCGGTATGTGGGTCACGAGCATCTTCGTGGTAGGTGTAGACTGTAGCAAGTCAACTGGTATTAGCGCACGCTAAATGTAAGGACTTGCGTACGCTAGACAGTGTAAGTTACGTATGCTAATGCATGGGCATTACGTACGTAAGCACATGTACGAAGCCAGACAGTAGCCTCTGGACCGCGATAGCGCACGCTAACAAAGTCAGTTAGCGAACGCTATGACTGTTGCGCACGCTAAACGTGAGATGTTAGCGCATGTTAATAATATTCAGTATATATATGTGTAGTTGGGCATTATCCTTCATTTCGTCCATTCGTTCCTTGCAACCAAGAGAGAGAGTTTTTAGAGAGAAGTTTGAGGTCCCAAACACTGAGAGATGATGATCTTTAACAAAGATTAAGCTGAGGAACATGGATTAAAGTCTTGTTCTTGAAATTATTGATGACTCTTGGAATGAAGTTGATTGTTCTCCTTCATGGTTCATCTATACAAGGTAATAGTTCTTCACTTTTGGATTTTGTTTGGATTGATTATTGATGTTCTTGAGTTGATGATTATCATATATTCGAGTTGATGAGCATGATAACTAGTTGGATTACCGAACTAAGTTAGTGTTGTTATCAATATATGAGTATTGATATGTTTCGTATGGTTTTGGATGGAATTGAAGAGATATGTTGATGTAATTCCCTTCTTCAATTCGGATTTTTGATGTTTTGTCATTGGTTACTTCGTATGGTAACGATTATGGTTGTGCTATTGTGATTGTTGAAGTTATATGAATTGTATGTCGAAGAACTTGATGAATAAGGATTTTTAGATGTTAGAACACATCGGATTATGTCATTTTATGGATCATGAACGTGAATTCGGATAATTCATGTTCTTGAAGAACTATTGAATTATATATGTCATGATTGTTATGAATAAGAACTGGAAATTGGAAAGGTTACGGATGACTTTGGAATATGATTATTCATCATATTAACCGGTAAATTGTTCTATGAATTTACCAAATATGAACAAGAAGGAATCTTGTTGATTCGTGTTTAAAGATAAAAGTTGGAATCGAATATGTTATGAAATCCTTAATATCAAGATGAGTTGATCATTGATATGATGGAAGTTTTAGATGATGCTTGGAATGCATGCCAATGTACAGCATTAGCGCATGCTAAGCTTATTGGCTAGCGCACGCTAACGGGAGCAACTTAGCGCACGCTACGTTATGCGTTTAACGTGCGCTAAGTAGGCAGACAGTGCAGTATTTTTGTGTTGTGATTATGAATTCGTGATGGTTTGATTTGGTTTGTTCTGACTGCGTTTATTCGAGGTTTTGTTGAACCGCTGAGTTCGATTAGTTAGTTTTGTCGGTTGTTGATTGTTATCGAATATGTGTTATTTGATTACTTTGATAGGTTGAGATTATTGATCGGTGATTATAACCGGATGTTGCGGTCGTGTTCGAGTATGTCCGTTGTGTTGCTTTTGATCGGGGCAGAGGAGCTCGTAGACAAAGGCAATGTGTTCGGTAGCGGCTTCGTGGTATCGGTATCTAGGCAAGTTATTACTTGCTCAGTTATAATATTTAATGAATGGTTTCAGTTTCATTTCGTTTATAATGCATATAGCGATGATTATTATTGTGAACTCTGGGTATTTGGATCGTATATCGTTCTTCCGATTCTGGGAGGTAAATCATAATGTATATGCTTTATCTAGGTTATTGGTATGTTCGGGTATCGAGGTTATGTTGCGATAAAGACGAGGATATGAGTATCTATAGTTCATTGTATGTTTGGACCGCCGAGCATTGAGGATAATTGCCGGTGATGATTTGACATCGAGATTGCTCCTGAAGGACCCGGGATAAGTATCATAGTTTGTTTCGGTTTAGCGTTGATATTGTTGATCATGCATGTTGTCATTCATGTTGCTGAGCATGAAGTCGTCCTAGTTGTTTCATCATAGTGTCGTTTATGTTTTGATTCATATGTTGTTCATGTTGATGAACATTTTGATTTGCATGTGTATGCATAATTGTGTTGTTTGTGTTGTGTTGATCCGATGGGATCATGTGATCTTTGCTGAGGGGGCTGGATCAGATGTCCACCTTGTGTTGGTCCGACGGGATCATCTTGGGATCTATGCTGAGGGCGCTGGATCATTGGACTGGTTTTTCCACCCCGTGTTGGTCCGACGGGGTAATCCTAGGATCTATGCTGAGGGCGCTGGATCATTGGATTACCCAGTGTCGTGTTGATGGAATCATGTGGATTCGCATTGTTGGTTTTATATATGTTGTTGTATGTATATTATTGGTTATCCACCTCGTGTTGATCTTGTAGGATCATCTTGGGATCTATGCTGAGGGCGCTAGAACATGGGATTGCCATTGAGTATACATTGTTATTCTTTTTGAGCATATTGACGTTGTCACATGAGTATGCATTTGTAGGTCTTGTGTTAGGACCGTATTCTTATGTTGCTTAGATCTGATCTCGGATTAGACTGACATGATTGTCATGAGATTGTGTATCTTGAGGTATGTTCTATATTCCTTTGGTAATTATCTTTAGTGGACAATCGATTATTGTGTCGAGATGTGATGATGTCACCCAATGGATTGGGATTGGACAGAGTTAGTAGATTTCGTAACAGTGAGTTATGATAATATTTTGAGAACTTTGGGTATTGTGTGAGAAACAGTATGAGACGTAAATCTCGGTAGAGTGATGACGGTAAGATTACTTTGGTAGTATTATTACTTAATACTTCATTGGTATGTAATTATTGATGTGATGTGATTGACATCATTGTGGGATATTATGGCTGACCCCGTCGTGGGCTTTCTTTTTAGGTTCTTGGATTTTCGAGCTTGTAGCGGTCGTGGAGAGATGAGCTTCCCGGAGGATACTGGCTAGGGCATGTATTTGTGTATTGAGTTTCCTGATCAGTCGTTGTATTCCGCTGCTAGAGTATTTTTAATTGTTTGGCTTTTCCGCTGCGTGAGTATTTTTAAATGACATTTCAGTTCTGATAAATTGAGTTACTTTGGGAATCATTTTCTAAACTATTGAGTTTCGGTCGTTTGGCCTTTCCCTTTTCAAAACGAGATTTCATGACGGTTTTGATAAATGGATTTTATAAAGTCTTCGAATATTTTAAAGATAGTACCGTTGTCGGCCTCTTGGGCATTTGTAAATGTTTGCAAAAATTTCTCTTAGCCTTGTGGGTTCCATATCGGGGCCCACGGTGCTGTAATATTTCCGGTTAAATCTGGGGGTGTTACAGAATATGGTATCATAGCTTAGGTTGAGAAAACCTAGGCAGTCGGGTCGAGTTGGGCCGTACTTTTGTCATGTCATTCGAGTTGTCGGTTGACAAGTGTGTGAGCTCTGAGTTTTTGTTGTTCACTCGGGCTTGTATGTTTTGTGATTTACCAGTGTAGTACTGGGGTTGTTGTAAACTTTTCCAAATGGTGTTAACATGTTTCTTCGGATAGAGATGTGTTGTGTTCTCGAGTTGAACTGAGTTTGCAAAATGTGTGCTTTGAAAATATCTGTGTCGAGTATTTTCTAGAGTCGAGACATGTGCCAGTATCACGGGGTATCGTCGGCTTCACGATCTGCAAGTATTTGGATTTTTTAATTTCATTGAGATTTATTGCCGTTCTAAGTTGATATGTTTTGAGATTCAGAAAGATATTATGCTTCACAGTATGAGATGACAGAGTGAGACAAGATTGATGATCTTGAGAAACTATGATATTGGAAATCAGTATGTCGGTTAAGTTTGGAACGGAATTGTGCATTTGTGAGAAATGTTGTGCATGGTTGAGAAGAGCATGTAGTCATGTTAAGTCATCTTGAAATACATGAAACTGCTTTTGAATATTTGAAAACGATACTTTTCAAAATGAACGTTTACGAATGTTTTACGGAAAATGATTTTTGGGCCGAGACCCAATCGATTTTGAAATGGTTTTATAACTCAGGACTTGGGGTCCGAAAAGAGTTTTCTACTTTTTAAACTTTGTGTAATGAGGAACGAGATGCGAGCTGAGACCCTAACGTTTCAAAAGGACTTTTTCATGTTTTCTAAAACTCCCGAAAATGGTAAAACACTTTATCAAATCGTTATCTACCTTATTACTACCTTTCGGGGTTTTGATTTATTTGTTCAAATGAAACCTCTCGGGAAGTCTTTCGCTGTGTTGCTTTGTTTCAATGCTTTGGCATAGCATATTTGAGGCGATCCAGGAAGGATTAATGATTGACGTTGCGAGTCATATGTGGAAAAGGAGTTTTTGGTCGGAATTTATATATTGAGATTTTGGAACTCTATCGTGTGTTTTTCCGCTGGAATATCAGTGGATATTGGTGACAAGCCGAACTGGTATATATGAGTATCGACGTAGTCGAGCATTTGCATAGTTTTCATTTTAAAACATCAAAATCGTGTGGATTCGAAGGAAACTGTTATTGAATACTTGGCACCAGCGAGCCGATTTAATTTTTAAAATTGATTTCGTGGTCTTACGAAAATTTATGTTTTGAGTTTTGAAATTTTTGAATGAACTTTCGAAAATTTGTCTTCTTGACAAGACTATATGCTTTCAAACTGGTTTTGAAAATGTGATTAATATACATACACATTTAGTGCATAATGCATATCACGGTGAAGTTCTGAGTGTGACTCACGAACTGGATAAGACGTCAGTACGGTACGACGAAAAGAGATCCGAACTTTAGTATGGTAATTTGGTTATCCATGGATGATCGGTTGATTTATCAGATAAGAGAAATATGCCGCGTGATGTAGATTCGGTACAGAATGTGATCTTGGAAACTCGGGTTTTGTGAAACCGGGGCATATGTGCTATGTGATTCCATTGGTATAGTAGTAGTGTGATTTTTACCATAGTGATTTTGAAGGATTTCGTTGTAAGTGTAGATTTGGGGATGGTGACCCCATGCTGGTTGTTTTGGATATTGAGTGGTCGTTCCCACTCCTTGTATGATTTGGGATGTTCGCCAAATTGCGACTGGTTATTTGTACGCCTGAGAGGTTCGTTCATCAGTCAGTTGTGTTTATTGAGATCCAATGTATGTGATTGGCATGTCGTTTTGCGAACTTTATTCGCTTGTTTATCGGTTTCTGTGGTTCTGTGTTGATCATGTTGGAGCTTACTGTTTGAAGGTACTCTCGATTATCATTGACCATTCATTGGTCATATTGGAATTTATCATGTCGATGATAAATTCGGTTGACTTATTGGTTGATCATTGTTGGTGATCATCTGAGCGTTCAGATTTTGTGTCAACGTTTCAGGATTCGTGTCGTTTTGGGCAGTTGTTTCAAAGGTGTATTGTGTATTATTCGTCTTATCGGAATTGAGACTTTACAGTGAGGTCACTAGCTAGTATCTCAGGAGATCGTCGACTTTGCGCATTGGAAAGTATACTGTTTTGGTTGTTCGGTAATGATGATGATTGATCGTTGTCGTGATGGTTTCGAAATATTTTGGTTGAACGGTATGTTTGTTTTCCTATGACGGATTGCATGTTTCGAGGCCGAAACTTATTTTAAGTGGTGTAGAATGTGATATCCGAAATTTCTGCTACAGTTGTCTAACAGTATTTTATCCGAGTTATGTTGTACAACGTGGAATCTGTTTAGTATGGATAAAATAAATGAAGGACTGAGATGTCAGTATTGGTATAATTGTTGTATTTGGTCGACAATTGTATTTAAGGATATAATGTGTTGAGTATATGCATTCAGTATGCCAAATGTTCGTATTCTGTATGTTGAGACATTGGACAAGAGTAGCTGAAAATGGCTAAGTGTAACATTATTAGCGCACGCTAATATACATGCCTAGCGCACGCTATCGTTCTGGTTTAGCGCACGCTAGAGGAAAAAAGATACCGAAATTTAGTACAGACCAGATCAGAAGGAATCTATGTGTGGACCCGGTCACTTTCGGCGCATGTACCGATGAGGTCAATGGATGTTTGTTGTGAACTATTAGCGCACGCTAATGTATATTTATAGCGCACGCTAATCAGATCGGTCAATAGGGAATCTTGGCTTTATTGGTTGCTTTCGGTATGTGGGTCACGAGCATCTTCGTGGTAGGTATAGACTGTAGCAAGTCAACTGGTATTAGCGCACGCTAAATGTAAGGACTTGCGTACGGTAGACAGTGTAAGTTATGTACGCTAATGCATGGGCATTACGTACGTAACCACATGTACGAAGCCAGACAGTAGCCTCTGGACTGCGATAGCGCACGCTAACAAAGTCAGTTAGCACAAGATAAGACTGTTGCGCATGCTAAACATGAGATGTTAGCGCACGTTAATAATATTCAGTATATATATATGTGTGTGTAGTTGGGCATTATCCTTCATTTCGTCCATTCCTTCCTTGCAACCGAGAGAGAGAGTTTTTAGAGAGAAGTTTGAGGTCCCAAACACTGAGAGATGATGATCTTTAACAATGATTAAGCTGAGGAACATGGATTAAAGTCTTGTTCTTGAAATTATCGATGACTCTTGGAATGAAGTTGATTGTTCTCCTTCATGGTTCGTCTATACAAGGTAATAGTTCTTCACTTTTGGATTTCGTTTGGATTGATTATTGGTGTTCTTGAGTTGATGATTATCATATATTCGAGTTGATGAGCATGATAACGAGTTGGATTACCAAACTAAGTTAGTGTTGTTATCAATATATGAGTATTGATATGTTTCGTATGGTTTTGGATGGAATTCAAGAGATATGTTGATGTAATTCCCTTCTTCAATTCGGATTTGTGATGTTTTGTCGTTGGTTACTTCGTATGGTAACGATTATGGTGGTGCTATTGTGATTCTTGAAGTTATATGAATTGTATGTCAAAGAACATGATGAATAAGGATTTTTAGATGTTAGATCACATCGGATTATGTCATTTTATGGATCATGAACGTGAATTCGGATAATTCTTGTTCTTGAAGAACTATTGAATTATATATGTCATGATTGTTATGAATAAGAACTGGAGATTGGAAAGGTTACGGATGACTTTGGAATATGATTATTCATGATAATAACCGGTAAATTGTTCTATGAATTTACTAAATAAGAACAAGAAGGAATCTTGTTGATTCGTGTTTAAAGATAAAAGTTGGAATCGAATATGCTATGAAATCCTTAATATCGAGATGAGTTGATCATTGATATGATGGAAGTGTTAGACGATGCTTGGAATGCATGCCACTGTACAGCATTAGCGCACGCTAAGCTTACTGGCTAGCGCACGCTAACGGGAGCAACTTATCGCACGCTACGTTATACGTCTAACGTGCGCTAAGTAGGCAGACAGTGCAATATTTTTGTGTAGTGATTATGAATTCGTGATGGCTTGATTTGGTTTGTTCTGACTGTGTTTATTCGAGTTTTTGTTGAACCGCTGAGTTTGATTGGTTAGTTTTGTCGGTTGTTGATTGTTATCGGATATGTGTTATTTGATTACTTCGATAGGTTGAGATTATTGATCGGTGATTCTAACCGAATGTTGCGGTCGTGTTCGAGTATGTCTATTGTGTTGCTTTTGATCTGGGTAGAGGAGCTCGTAGACAAAGGCAATGTGTTCGGTAGCGGCTTCGTGGTATCGGTATCGAGGTAAGTTATTACTTGCTCAGTTATAATATTGAATGAATGGTTTCAGTTTCATTTCGTTTATAATGCATATAGCGATGATTATTATTGTGAACTCTGGGTATTTGGATCATATATCGTTCTTCCGATTCTGGGATGTAAATCATAATGTATATGCTTTATCTCGGTTATTGGTATGTTCGGGTATCGAGGTTATGTTGCGATAAAGACGAGGATATGAGTACCTATAATTCATTGTACGTTTGGACCGCCGAGCATTGAGGATAATTACCGGTGATGATTTGACATCGAGATTGCTCCTGAAGGACCCGGGACAAGTATCTTAGTTTGTTTCGGTTTAGCGTTGATATTGTTGATCATGCAGGTTGTCATTCATGTGCTGAGCATGAAGTCGTCATGGTTGTTTCATCATAGTGTCGTTCATGTTTTGATTCATATGTTGTTCATGTTGATGAACATTTTGATTTGCATGTGTATGTATAATTGTGTTGTTTGTGTTGTGTTGATCCGATGGGATCGTGTGATCCGATGGGATCGTGTGATCTATGCTGAGGGCGCTGGATCAGATGTCCACCTCGTGTTGGTCTGACGGGATCATCTTGGGATCTATGCTGAGGGCGCTGGATCATTGGACGGGTTTTTCCACCTCGTGTTGGTCCGAAGGGATCAACTTGGGATCTATGCTGAGGGCACTGGATAATTGGATTACCCAGTGTCATGTTGATGGAATCATGTGGATTCGCATCGTTGGTTTTATATAGGTTGTTGTATGTATATTATTGGTTATCCACCTCGTGTTGATCTTGTAGGATCATCTTGGGATCTATGCTGAGGGCGCTAGATCATGGGTTTGCCATTGAGTATACATTGTTATTCTTTTTGAGCATATTGACGTTGTCACATGAGTATGCATTTGTAGGTCTTGTGTTAGGACCGTATTCGTATGTTGCTTTGACCTGATCTCGGTTTAGACTGACATGATTATCATGAGATTGTGCATCTTGAGGTATGTTCTGTATTCCTTTGGTAATTATCTTTAGTGGACAATCGATTATTGTGTCGAGATGTGATGATGTCACCCAATGGATTGGGATTGGACAGAGTTAGTAGATTTCGTAACAGTGAGTTATGATAATATTTTGAGAACTTTGGGTATTGTGTGAGAAACAGTATGAGACGTAAATCTCGGTAGAGTGATGACGGTAAGATTACTTTGGTAGTATTATTACTTAGTACTTCATTGGTATGTAATTATTGATGTGATGTGATTGACATCATTGTGGGATATTATGGCTGACCCCGTTGTGGGCTTTCTTTTTAGGTTCTTGGATTTTCGAGCTTGTAGCGGTCGTGGAGAGATGAGCTTCCTGGAGGATACTGGCTAGGGCATGTATTTGTGTATTGAGTTTCCTGATCAGTCGTTGTATTCCGCTGCTAGAGTATTTTTAATTGTTTGGCTTTTCCACTGCGTGAGTATTTTTAAATGACCTTTCAGTTCTGATAATTTGAGTTACTTTGGGAATCATTTTCTAAACTATTGAGTTTCGGTCGTTTGGCCTTGCCCTTTTCAAAACAAGATTTCATGACAGTATTGATAAATGGATTTTATAAAGTCTTCGAATATTTTAAAGATAGTACCGTCGTCGGCCTCTTGGGCATTTGTAAATGTTTGCGAAAATTTATATTAGCCTTGTGGGTTCCATCTCGGGGCCCACGGCGCTGTAATATTTCCGGTTAAATTTGGGGCTGTTACACGGGCCTTGTGGTTTCAAATGAGATCTTACGACGGTTTTGATAAATGAATTTTATATAGTCTCTGGATATTTTTAAAAGATAGTACCGTCGTTGGCCTCTTGGGCATTTGTAAATGTTTGCGAAAATTTCCTTCAGCCTTGTGGTTCAATCTCGGGGTCCACGGCGCTGTAATATTCCCGGATGGCTCTGGGGGTGTTACAATTAATGGCATTTTGATCTCCTTTTCTCTTTTTATATTTTTTTTTGTTTTATTTTTATTTATGTGTGTATTATTATTATTTTTTTGGAGCGTGATTAATAAAAAGTCTTGCTCGGGACTAGCAAGAATTCAAGTTTGGGGGTGTGATAAGTGTCAGTTTTATACACTTATCCATGGTTTGTATCGATATATTTCACCCATAATTGAGATAGTCTACTCGTTTTTGCTTAGAATTAATTAGCTTTTAATAATTTTATTATTTATCAGATGAAGATGTAAATTTAGTCTTAATCGGATTGAATTACTGATTTACTCAAGAAATAACATGTGTATAAAAAATTCTCTTTGTTGAATTTTTATGTATTCATGTTGTAGGGCTTTCCGATACGAGTTCGGCAGTCTTTCCGGATTCAAAATCAGAGTTAAATATCAAAAGTTATCATCCGAAAAAGATTTGGGGCAAAAACGCAAAGTCTAAGAAATTCTGGGCTGAAAACGTAACTCACAAAGCAACCAGTGTACAAAAAGCCGAAGCAATGTTACGGTCGTAACATCTGAAAGTTACGGCCGTATGACCTCAATGTTACGGCCGTAACATCTGCAAGTTACGGCCGTAACTCTTGACAGATTATTGATCATTGTTTAATTTTTTATACTTTTGGTCTATCATTGAGGGGATGGCTGGCATTGATCCGATCTATTGTAATAATTTTGGAGTTTTGGAGCTATTAGATGACTTTAGGTGTATAAATAGACCCCTTAGATCCATCATTATTCATCATTCATCTTATATTTTTTCACTTTGTAATACTTTCTCTTTTTTGTGTGAAGAACACACTTGTGTTCTTGAGTGATTTGTGTAAGTGTGGTTTAGCTTATGCTGTTGAGGGAGTTTATTGCTTATTTCTCCTTTATTTACTAAGGGAGTTTGGATCAATTCTTTCCCTTTTTCAACTATTAATGACCACTCAAGCTTGTAATATGTTGAAGAAATCCTTAATGGGCTAAGTTACTTAAGTTGGGATTATAAACAAGGTTAGTCATGTTATTTAAGTTTGTATAAATATCTATTATGAATTACTTATTATTGTGTGTGATTTTCATTGTTTTACCAATCTTTCATTATTCGGCCAATAAATGACGATATTTATGGTCTTCATATATTTCGAAAGAAAATATGTTTGATTAGATCAAATGATCTTCACTCTAATTTGTTTTATGGGATAGAAATATACCTCTAGACCTTAGATGATTCTTGAGTTATTTTCATAAAACCTAATGCTATGTATTGAAGCCAATCAACATAGAAATATAGTGGATTGATTCAATATATAAGGGGCGTTTTGACATTCGAAAGAGGAACCGTCTTTTTAAGGAAAATCGAATCTACACAACATAATAAGTAAATTCATCTTATGATCTCCTATACATCTTCTATAACTAATGATGAGCAAAATTTGTAATCCCAACTATTTCATTTTATCTTTTATTAATCTATTATTAGTGCAATCTTTCATTGCCTTGAATATTAGAACTATTATTGCAATTTCTTTGTAATTGTCAAACTAAACTCTTAAATTGTGTGTTTCAATCATATAAATCTCTATAAAAAATAGTTAAATAGTGTATAATTCAATATATAACCTAACTTCCCCGTGGGATCGATAAACCGGACTCAAAAAGTCCATTTACTACTTGATACGATATCGTGCACTTGCGATAGTTACACTAAAGACGTGTCATGTTTTTGGTGCCGTTGCCGGGGAAGTATAAGTGTTATATTTGAAATCTTACACTGTGAACTATTGTTATAGGATACATTTTCTCGACGTTGTAACTTAGTACTCGATTGTGTTTGTCCGGTCAAGTGGCGGATAACGGTACTCCGTGACTATTAAATTCGGATTCTTCAGTTTCCCGCAACAACTGATATTTGTAGATATTTTCTCTTTTATTTTTATTTTTTTTATCATGGAAGAAACTTTGACTAAAATTGAAAAAAGATTTCTATTTCTGAGCAAAAATGTCATTTTAAAAATCTATAAGACGAGACTTGAAAGGATGAGGTTGCTTATGAATAAAAGCATACCTTTTGACATAAGATTCATTGTTGAAGCCAAAGTGAGAATGGCAGGTGAATTCACAGAAATACCTACTAGATTTTTACCAGGGCTTGGGAAAAGTTCATATGCCAAGAAACGATGAGAAAAGATAATAGTCGTTTGCTATAAATGTGCTAGATAGAACAGTAATTTAAAATGTCGATCTTTAGGAATTCCATCTACAAACAGAGAAGATAAAATTCAATTCATTAAGGATGGCCTGAATAAAGAGAATTTAGATAATATCGAAATTCCTCTTGACACGCATTCTAGTGGACTCGTACATTACAAAATTCTATGTTTGTGGAATAAATTCAAACCAGAATATGAACAATGTCTTGGGAATCTGATGTTAAAAGACCCTATTTGCCAATTTGTAAGAAAATTGGATGGGAAGCTTCTCCCCGACTCATAGAAGGCGTTTAGGCCATTTCTGAACGTAAAATCAGAGGAAGATGTGAGTCGCAATCACTACTACTGTACATACACGTGAGTATCTTTTATTTTTGTCGTATGGTGAGATTTTCTGAATAAAAAAAAGGGTGATATGCAATAAATGCATTCATTATTCTATTGAGTAGTTGAAGTGCAATCAACGCAATCACAAACTTGTTAAACAATTTTACCTCATTTTTTTTCTTCTATAAATAAACATTGTGCTTGTTTCTTTTATTCATCCCTCAAACTTGTACTTTTCTCCTTTTCTCTCAAATAAATTTCTTTTCATAAATGGAGTCATCATCTTCCACAAAAAAATTTAGCACAGTCTGCATTTTTGGTGGAGCTAGTTATGGAAAAGAGGCATGCTTTAGTGAAGCAGCCCACAACTTGGGTCGTACCTTAGGAGAAAAATGCATTCATGTAGTTTACGGAGGAGGAAGTCTAGGATTAATGGGACGAGCTACTGCTTCTGCCTATATGGAAGGAGTAA
This sequence comes from Orobanche coerulescens, assembly GCA_033398695.1. Lineage (NCBI taxonomy): Eukaryota > Viridiplantae > Streptophyta > Magnoliopsida > Lamiales > Orobanchaceae > Orobanche > Orobanche coerulescens. The sequence goes on along the minus strand of CM065811.1, from coordinate 121,655,581 downwards.
GAGTGTTGGGAATAATTCCAAAACCTATGGCTGAAAGTAAAATCACCGGGGCAACTATTGGAGATGAGTTTAGAGCTGTAAATATGCAAGATCGCATAACTCACATGATAAATAATTCTGGCGCATTTATCACTCTTCCCGGTGGTTTGGGCACTCTTGAGGAACTTTTTCATGTGGTTACCAGAGCCCAGCTAAATGTTCATCAAAAACCAATAGGTCTGCTTAATGTCAATGGTTTCTTTGATGGTTTACTATCTTTCATCAACTACTCTACTGAAAAAGCTTTTGTTCCAAGCATGCTAAACGAATCATAGTCGTTGCAACAACACCATAAGAACTAATCAAAAAACTCATTGAATTTGTTCCTCAACCAGATCCAGCTCTAGCTAAAATTGTCTGGATGGAAGATTTTACCGTGAGAAAACAAAAAGTGGATTCATTCTTCTCCCTTTGATAACCCATGTCGGACCTCTTGTATTTTTACTTTCTGTCGTGTGTAATAATCGTGCTAAATGATGGCAGCTTAAGGAGTTTCTTCTTGATCTCTTGACGCGCATCTATTCGCGATTTATGTATTGTTATTTTATTGCTGTAATTTTTATTGTTTGTTTTTTTATATAAAAGCATTGATGGCAGCGTAAGGCGACTCTTCGGACTTTCTTGAAACGCATCGTAAAAATTGTGTTATACTTCTGAGTATATTTTATTTTCTTTTGTTATTTGCCTAGTATATTTATTCTCTTGAAGATTCTAAATGGCGTTAGCGCAAGCATCAACTTTCATAACAGGGAAAATTCTTTTTTTCTGCTAGCTTTTTATTTTTTTTAATTTTTTATTTTCTTAAACTGAAGTCAGTTTCTTTTTCAAGTTTGGGGGTGGTGTGTTTTGATTATTGTTGTGTGTTTTGATTATTTTTGTTATTTGTCTTTGTTTTTTTTAGTGTATATTTATATATATTTATTTTGTTTATTTTGATTTGTGAGATTTCTAGGTCTGGCCATAACAACAATAAGTTAGCTATATACAAGCTTCTAAAATGATTTTAACCGTTAAAAAAATTGTATATTCCAAAATGTTTTTGAGCCTTAATCTCTCTTTCCAAACCTTGTAGTTATCATATAAAATCGATTCATTCGTTACCTTGAGAAAACAAGAATCAGTCGGTTGCTGAAAAATAAAACTGAAATTTACTTAATTTGTGGAGTTTTTGATTTTTCATGCTTAACTAATAAATGATTTTCTGCAAAAATTCTATTCCCTAAAAAAAAGTCATTGGTGAAAGGAGTCTAGTTGAAAATAAGGGAGAGGTGTTGAGCAGCAACAGCTGCCTAATTTTGGGAGTCCTAAAATTTTGCGAAAAATAAAGGACTAACCATTGTTGGTGTGTAGCTTCCGTCTCACAAAAAAATGGAAAATTTGTTGGTGAAAAGAGCTACACGTTAGCAAATAATGGTGTGAAAACTATCACCTAAAAAAAGAGGTTGTTGGTGAAAAGAGCTACACGTTAGCAAATACCGGTGTGAAAGCTATCACCTAAAAAATGGAAATTGTGTTGGTGAAAAGAGCTACACGTTAGCAAATAACGGTGTGAAAGCTATCACTAAAAGGGATGTAGTTTATGAGCAGATTTGAATTAATTAATGGCTGGATTTCAATACATTCAATTTCGTGAACAATCACAATATTTGATGACGCCAATGAAATTCTTCTTCATATTGAGTCGAAAAATAAACAAGTGATCGAGAGCAACCATTAAAGGGAGTCGTGTGTATCACGAGTGGGAAAGAAATAATCAACCTTTTGGGGGGAAACCTTGCATTTTGGAATTACAAAATAAAACCGTGCTTTAACTTCAAAATCATTAGTAGATTTATTTTGAATCTTGATTCATTCTATCTACTGTATAAAGCTGGTTGTTGTGTATTAATGGCATTTTGATCTCCTTTTCTCTTTTTATATTTGTTTTGTTTTATTTTTATTTATGTGTGTATTATTATTTTTTTTTTGGAGTGTGATTATTAAAAAGTCTTGCTCGGGACTAGCAAGAATTCAAGTTTGGGGGTGTGATAAGTGTCAGTTTTATACACTTATCCCTGGTTTTTCTCGATATATTTCACCCATAATTGAGCTAGTCTACTCATTTTTGCTTAGAATTAATTAGCTTTTAATAATTTTATTATTTATCAGATGAAGACGTAAATTTAGTCTTAATCGGATTGAATTATTGATTAACTCAAGAAATAACATGTGTATAAAATATTCTCTTTGATGAATTTTTATGTATTCATGTTGTAGGGCTTTCCGAGACGAGTTCGACAGTCTTTCCGGATTCAAAATCAGAGCTAAATATCAAAAGTTATCATCCGAAGAAGATTTGGGGCAAAAATGCAAAGTCTAAGAAATTCTGGGCTCAAAACGTAACTCACAAAGCAACCAGTGTACAAAAAGCCGAAGCAATGTTACGGTCGTAACATCATAAAGTTATGGCCATAACTCTTGACAGATTATTGATCATTGTCTAATTTTTTATACTTTTGGTCTATCATTGAGGGGATGGCTGGCATTGATCCGATCTATTGTAATAATGCTGGAGTTTTGGAGCTATTAGATGACTTTAGGTGTATAAATAGACCCCTTAGATCCATCATTATTCATCATTCATCTTATATTTTCTCATTTTGTAATACTTTTTCTTTTTGTGTGAAGAACACACTTGTGTTCTTGAGTGATTTGTGTAAGCGTGGTTTAGCTTATGTTGTTGAGGGAGTTTATTACTTCTTTCTCCTTTATCTACTAAGGGAGTTTGGATCAATTCGTTCCCTTTTCCAACTATTAATGACCACTCAAGCTTGTAATATGTTGAATAAACCCCTAATGGGCTAAGTTACTTAAGTTGGGATTATAAACAAGGTTAGTCATGTTATTTAAGTTTGTATAAAGTTCTATTATGAATTACTTATTATTGTGTGTGATTTTCATTGTTTTACCAATCTTTATTTATTTGGCCAATAAATGACAATATTTATGGTCTTCATATGTTTCGAAAGAAAATATGTTTGATTAGATCAAATGATCTTCACTCTAAGTTGTTCTAGGGGATAGAAATATACCTTTAGACCTTAGATGACTCTTTGAGTTATTTTCATAAAACCCAATGCTATGTATTGAAGCCAATCAACATAGAAATATAGTGGATTGATTCAATATATAAGGGGCGTTTTGACATTCGGAAGAGGAACCGTCTTTTTAAGGAAAATCGAATCTACACAACATAATAAGTAAATTCATATTATGATCTCCTATACATCTTCTATAACTAATGATGAGCTAAGTTTGTAATCCCAACTATTTCATTTTATCTTTTATTAATCTATTATTAGTGCAATCTTTCATTTCCTTGAATATTAGAACTATTATTGCAATTTCTTTGTAATTGTCAAACCAAACTCTTAAATTGTGTGTTTCAATCATATAAATCTCTATAACAAATAGTTAAATAGTGTATAATTCAATATATAACCTAACTTTCTCGTGGGATCGATAAACCGGACTCAAAAAGTCCACTTACTACTTGATACGATATCGTGCACTTGCGATAGTTACACTAAAGACGTCTCAAGTTTTTGGCGCCGTTGCCGGGGAAGTATAAGTGTTATATTTGAAATATTACAATCTGAACTATTGTTATAGGATACATTTTCTCGACGTTGTAACTTAGTACTCAATTGTGTTTGTCCGGTCAAGTGGCGGATAACGGTACTCCGTGACTATTAAAGTTGGATTCTTCAGTTTCCCACAACAACTGATATTTGTAGATATTTTCTCTTTTATTTTTATTTTTTTTATCATGGAAGAAAGTTTGAATAAAATTGAAAAAAGATTTCCTTTTCTGAGCAAAAATGTAATTTTAAAAATCTATAAGACGAGACTTGAAAGGATGAGGTTGCTTATGAATAAAAGCATACCTTTTGACATAAGATTCATTATTGAAGCCAAAGTGAGAATAGTAGGTTAATTCACAGAAATACCTACTAGATTTTTACCAGGGCTTGGGAAAAGTTCATATGCCAAGAAACGATGAGCAAAGATAATAGCCGTTTGCTATAAATGTGCTAGATGGAACTGTAATTTAAAATGTCGATCTTTAGGAATTCCATCTACAAACAGAGAAGATAAAATTCAGTTCATTAAGGATGGTCTGAATAAAGAGAATTTAGATAATATCGAAATTTCTCTTGACACGCATCCTAGTAGACTCGTACATTACGGAATTCAATGTTTGTGGAATAAATTCAAACCAGAATATGAACAACGTCTTGGGAATCTGACGTTAAAAGACCCTGTTTGCCAATTTGTAAGAAAATTAGATGGGAAGCTTCTCCCCGATTCATAGAAGGCGTTTAGGCCATTTCTTAACGTAAAATCAGAGGAAGATGTGAGCCACAATCACAACTACTGTACATACACGTGAGTATCTTTTATTTTTGTCGTATGGTGAGATTTTCTGAATAAAAAAAGGGGGTGATATGCAATAAATCCATTCATTATTCTATTGAGTAGTTGAAGCGCAATCACAAACTTGTTAAACAATTTTACCTCATTTTTTTCTTCTATAAATAAACATTGTGCTTGTTTCTTTTATTCATCCCTCAAACTTGTACTTTTCTCTTTTTCTCTCAAATAAATTTCTTTTAAGAAATGGAGTCATCATCTTCCACAAAAAAATTTAGCACACTCTGCATTTTTGGTGGAGCTAGTTATGGAAAAGAGGCATGCTTTACTGAAGCAGCCCACAACTTGGGTCGTACCTTAGAAAAAAAATGCATTCATGTAGTTTACGGAGGAGGAAGTCTAGGATTAATGGGACGAGCTGCTGCTTCTGCCTATATGGAAGGAGTAAGAGTGTTGAGAATAATTCCAAAACCTCTGGCTGAAAGTAAAATCACTGGGGCAACTATTGGAGATGATTTTAGAGCTGTAAATATGCAAGATCACATAACTCACATGATAAATAATTTTGGCGCCTTTATCACTCTTCCCGGTGGATTGGGTACTCTTGAGGAACTTTTTCATGTGGTTACCAGAGCCCAGCTAAATGTTCATCAAAAACCAATAGGTCTGCTTAATGTCAATGGTTTCTTCGATGGTTTACTATCTTTCATCAACTACTCTGCTGAAAAAGGTTTTATTTCCGAGCGTGCTAAATGAATCATAGTCGTTGCAATAACACCATAAGAACTAATCAAAAAACTCATTGAATTTGTTCCTCAACCAGATCCAGTTCTATCTAAAATTGTCTGGATGGAAGATTTTACCGTGAGAAAACAAAAAGTGGATTCATTCCTCTCCCTTTGATAACCCATGTCAGACCTCTTGTATTTTTACTTTCGGTCGTGTGTAATAATCGTGCTAAATGATGGCATCTTAAGGAGTTTCTTCTTGATCTCTTGACGCGCATCTATTCGCGATTTATGTATTGTTATTTTATTGCTGTAATTTTTATTGTTTGTTTTTTTATATAAAAGCATTGATGGCAGCGTAAGGCGACTCTTCGGACTTTCTTGAAGCGTGTAATATCCGGATTTATTACTGTGTATGTTACATGTATTCGAACCCTATATTATTCGGAATTGTGATCTTGATGATTGGAGTATGATATTTCTTACATTGATATCTTTGTACATAAGTATAACAACATGCAAAATTTCTCATGCAAACTCGTGATAGCGCACGCTAAGAATGTAGCTTAATGCGCGCTATCGAGCTACTACTAGCGCACGCTACGTATGTAGGAGTTACGTGCGCTAAGTACTCAATTATTGAGTTGGGCGGCTAGCACATGCGCCAGCCGGGACATGGGTCCGGATAAAATTCCCGCGATGAACCTGGACAGTTTTGAAGTCAACTCTTATTAGCGCGCGCTAAGGAATGCTTAGTAGCGTGCGCTAATCTGCTTTGTGCAGAAAGTTTATATATGGGCTAGCACTCCATTTTTATTCCCATTTCCTTCGTGTATACTTCATTCTTGAGAGACCAGAGAGCAAGAATTTCCCTTCTAACACACTTAGAAAACATCTTCTCGATCCTTGAATATTGGATATTACTTGTGAGTGATCATTGAAGTGGAGTAGCATACAACCAACCGGAGTCGGATTCTACCTTACGGTTCAGTGATTTTCGTCATATTAAGGTATGTTCAACTTATCTCCAGACTTAGAGTTGGATTCTAAAGAATAAGATGATCATGTTAACGAGATATTGATTTTCATTAGTGAATTATTCAACATGCATCATGTTTGGAATATAGAGATGGTTATGCCTCAAGTACCTTGATTATGAACATCATGATTCGAATCTTATTACAATGAACAAGTAGAGGAAGCTTCTATCATTGGTAATCCAAATCTAGTAGATGACTTCATAGAAATCATGGACTTGACTTTAACATCATTATTGTTAGATGAATCTAAGGGATTGATCATGGAAGGATTTATTGTAACACCCCCAATCCGCTCAGGGATATTACACGCCGTAGAACCTTTCCTCAAGGATCTACCAGGCTAGTAACAACATGAAACATCTCGACAATGCCTTTAAGGCTAAAATGACTCAGTAGACCGATTTGGCCTTTCAATAAAAACATACAACTCGATTACAACTCATGCCCACGCAGGGGTCAAAACACAACCACACCCGTACAACGGGAAAAATATAGCAGCGGAAAATAAAGTACAACTGAACCAATAAACAAAGTATGGTTCCTCATGTGATTAGTATCGATCATCTTTCATCATCCTTCGTGTCGACCCTGTGTTATGCTCCAAAACCTGAATGCAAAAATAGACATCCACCCCCCGAGTGCTCGGGGGTTAGCAAAACTCCACTGTTTTGCTAGTGCAAGTACAAGTGAAAAAATACGAGTCATACAATTCACATTCCACGAACGATAATAATTCAGAATCCTCAAAGATTCAAATACAACAAGATGAACACTTCCCGAGGCAAGAGTTTGAGTAAAGACTTCCCAAAATTCCAAGATCAAAATATCAAGGGAAACAATTTATAAAATGATTTGAAATACCATCGGGAGTTTTAATAGAAAACAATTTAGGATTATCAAATCCCACTTTTAAAAACTCAAAAGACAAAAGGGGTCACCGCCCCAAAAGTTTACTTTCCGTAAAATAACATTTACCAAACCGTTGGGATTTTAGCCCCAAATCCGTCAAATGACCGTTACAAAACCATTGGGATTTTAGCCCCAAATCTCATCAACTCACAGTACACAAGAACGACCACAAGGTTCGTCTCCCAACATCAAAATCCACAAATAAAGGATTTAACACAAACAACAAAATACTCTAGTGCCATCCTAGCCAAGTAAGCCAAACGAACACTTACCTCTTACACACTTAGTCAATGCATGCAATCATGAAAACCATTCAAAAGCACTCATTTCCGGAAATACCATAGTCACATCACATTTGTAAAATGCACCACAATTAACCGTGGATCCACCCCTCCGTGGACCCCTACCGAGACCCCGTTAGATCTAACCCATAGTGGTTAAAAGCAAGCTCGCGGATCCACCCCTCCGTGGACCCCTACCGAGACCCCGTCGGATCTAACCCATAGTGATCATACACACACACACACGTTACTCATGCAAGACTAATATGCTAAGAATGTAAGTTCATCAAGAATACTTACTAGAGATGGCCACTAATCCGACACCATTATCAAACTCTTCAAAACACAATAACAAGATTAAACACGGAATACACGATTCCATAACTTTAAACAATAGGAATATCATTAAAGCCTTCAACGTTCAAAATAATCAATTCCCAAAACACAACGTTCACAAAACACACACGCGTTTTTGAAAGAGAGTCTTTAACGAGGCCAAACCGAAATCTTTTGGAAATTCATTTTAAAATAACCAAACAAACACACCAAGACGACCACCGATCAATCATATCCACAGAACGAGAAGCGTATGAACAAGGTACTTGCCTCGAATAAGAATAACGTGGAGAATCGACCGAAGTAGGTTGACACGAACCGACTATGAACCCGCCGACTCCACCGAACGACAATCCGCAACAATGAACTACGAACGAAGACAATAACAACGAAAATGAATTCCAAAGTACCACCCAAAGTCGCTGAATTCAAAGAACAAATGACGAAGGTTCAAGGATTTCCCCCAAAACGGCCAAGAACACGATTCGTCCCGTCAAATCACGGAATAGGAATTCCAAGTTGAAATATGGATATACAATCCATAGAATATGTTTAACAACATCATTTAACCATAATCGATCCATCGAAAACGGATGAAAAACGAGATCGTGGACAAATCCCCCAAAAAGTCAATTCGAAGGAAATCAAGAAATATACTTCGATTCGACGAAGAACAATGGATTAAATGATGTTAAACACAAGAATACTACCAAGATTAATCATACCCATCATGAATTAATCAAAAACACGGAACGAATCGGACAAAAATGCAAAAACCCCCAAATTCACGAAATTAGGGTTCTAAGGAAGATTACCTTGATTCGCTGGATCAAAGGATGATAACGGATGATTGATTGATGTTATGAACTCAAGAACTTCATGGATTTGTTGACAAACATCATGGCTTGAAGATCTCCAAGTCTCCAGCCACGGAAGGGAAGGAGAGGAAATGAAAAACGAAATGAAATGTGACTGCTCAGCCACATTTATACTGGGCCGGACTAGCGCGCGCTAGGCTGCCGAGCTAGCGTGCACTATCGGCCCAGGCCGCGATCCAGTGGCCTTCTGGACTAGACTGCTCGGCCAGGTAGCGTGCGCAGCCTTCCGTCCGTAGCGTGCGCTACCTGCCGGCCGTCTGCGTCTGCGGCGTCAAGCGATGGCGTGCGCTTCCCGACTGGCCGATTCCGAACCCCGGAGACTCCATCCGAGACCCGATAGCGTCGTTAGGCCAGCCCGATAAGCGTGCGCTCGCCGGTTCTGCCGCACCCGTCCGGCCGGTGCCGCAATCGTCCGGCGATCCATATCGTCCGACAATGCTCGAACACGTGGCTCGGCGACTCGATTTCCAAGCGTGCAGGCGAACACGAAGAAAAGTTCGCGGACAACATCAACGACCCGAAATGAAAACATAATACCATAATTAATCATACGCGACCAAGAAACGGGTCGAGACAACAATTACAGATACGGATACCCGTAACTTTCAAGAAATTACAAAATGGCCCAAAACACCCGGAAATCACGATACGTGATCAAATAACCAAACCGAAGTTCACAACACGTCTAACAAAGTTAAACGGACTTACGGGAAACTCGAAACAGCATTTTCGAACGAGATTCGCAGGAATCGAACTCAAGTGCGGAAAAGTCGCTAAAAAGCACGGAACTCGACAAAACGACACCGAAACGAACTCGGATGTCAAAAAATGTAGAATTAATCATTCTCAGAATGACGAAACGGTCATGAGCGAGTCGTCAAAACGGACTCCGACCGAAAAAAGAAATTTACCGAAAATCGAAAATTGCTGATATTACATTCTACCCTCCTTAAAAGAAGTTTCGTCCTGAAACTTAAAACAAGTAGGGAGAAGCAATATCCCGCCAGGAAAACTCAACGAGATACGCAAGAAACGCATAACTAACGCCCAACGACGAAACGTTACAAACAACGCAACGGAATATACGGTGTGAAAACACGCTCCACGACGACCAACACAACGTCGCCAGTAGGGATATAATAAAATCAACAAGTGACAAGCGTCATCAAATGGATAATACAATCAAGTCAATTATCCGAACAATCACAAAACAAAACGAACGAAAATCAATACGATTGACCAACCCAACGGTACATCAATCAAAACGCGAGCCAATCGCTGAACAAATACGGAATTCCACCGCCCAAGGGTTGGAAGATCGAAAACGAGACTAATTTCCCAAACTTAAGGGAATTAGGAAGGAGCCTGAATGCTCAACAATCACGAAACGAGAACAAAAACTGAACAAACAAACGATCGAGACAACAAAAATCGAACAATCATGTCTGAAACACGAAGGATAATAAAATTCAAACAACAATTCCCAGGATGATCTGGTGAGAACAACAAGACTTGCATTCCCATAAGATCCACAAGAAAGGGAATAGCGATTGAAAAGTCACAACGAAAAACGAGTTATTCCGAAACGATACCACACTCGTTCGATAAACAAAAACAAGGGGCAGGACAAGCTCAGAAATGTCAACGAACATAAATGAGTCGACAAGGTCGAATATACAGAAGTTCAAAATCTGATCCACTTCGAATAAAAGAACTAGTAGAACCAAATGATGTGACTCCCGAACAAGGTTCACAAGAATCGAACTGAACCCGAAAAAGTCACATCGATAACCAGATCGACCCACAACAAGATCACAGCTCATTCGAACGATGAAACCGAAATACAGAACAAGTTCATAAAGTGTCAACGAACATGAGCGAATCGATAGACTGGAGAAAGAGAAAATACCAAAGTCAAAATAGTACGGGCATTACCTCCGACCTCGTCCATGAAATTCACAAAAATGGGAGCAAAGTAACAAGATATTAAACAACCGACACATAACGGAACCATCACCGATGCACACGGTCATACCAAACCAAGCTCTAACAGCTCGCACATGCGCGACAACGTAGAAATCACCACGAGGCGACAACATTTAACACCAACATCCCGCCTCTCACAGGGGGCTAACACAACAAATGTGTGGAAAACGACTCAACGCTCACACCGCCAATTCGATCATACTCGGGAGCAAATATCAAAATCACAATGTGAACATCATACATACATACCCAGCCCTCAAACGGGAATGGATAGGTTTTTAAAAAAAAACGAAAACCTCATTTTGAAAATAATTTAGAAGAACACCGGTTGATCTTGAGTATCACCTTTCAAAAAGTACAAACGTGAAACATCGTTATCGAGACATTGGAGAACCATTTCGCATTTGATAAAAATGAGGACACTTTCTCTTAGTGAAAACTTTCAGAATATTCGACCCTCGGGTCTAAAAAAACATTGAAAATATCTCAAAACATTTTGGTCCTCGAGGTAAAAAATTTTTTGAAATATATTGTGGCACCTTGGATGTACCACAAGAAAATAACTCATTTGAAAAGTATGTCTCGAAATTTATTTTTCTAAGATACTCAAGGTTTTCAAAAATTCAATAGTCGATAATGCCCAAAACTCACACATATCGACCTTCACTAAAACAACTCCTAGTAGACGCATCAAAACGTTTAAAATCAAGACAATACATGTCTTTAAACGGAAATAAACGATAAAATACCACAGTCGAAGACCCCCTGGGATTCAGAACAAAACCACTGACCCCATTTGAGGCCTCTAAGGACCCTCCCGCACTGGATAGTGAACAAGTCGAATGCGTATAAGCACAAAGCCTCCACAAGAGAATTTGTAAAACGTGCAAATTGATTCGAAAATCATCAGCAACGGACAAAAACAACAATAAAAAGACATCACAAGTGACGACACTCCTCGTATAAATCAAATACGAGAGTCGACTAAATACATATCGTGAAATCAAAATCCACATAAGGATTCCACCACTTAACAAATAATCATAAAAATAGCTCGTGTCACACGAGGCACAACTCAAACAAGGGAGACTTACTTCCACAGGTCGCACGAAGATGATTATCGCCTCACGATACTAATCACGACCAACAAACTCAAACGACGCGTCGCGACAGGACTCAGTCAGATAAAATCCGACGAAACAAGACTCAAACAACACGACTTGACCCGACAGCCTAGGTTTCCTCAACCTAAGCTCTGATACCATTTATGTAACACCCCCAATCCGCTCAGGGATATTACATGCCGTAGAACCTTTCCTCAAGGATCTACCAGGCTAGTAACAACATGAAACATCTCGACAATGCCTTTAAGGCTAAAATGACTCAGTAGACCGATTTGGCCTTTCAATAAAAACATACAACTCGATTACAACTCATGCCCACGCTTGTCAAACACAACCACACCCGTACAACGGGAAAAATATAGCAGCGGAAAATAAAGTACAACTGAACCAATAAACAAAGTACGGTTCCTCATGTGATTAGTATCGATCATCTTTCATCATCCTTCGTGCCGACCCTGTGTTATGCTCCAAAACCTGAATACAAAAATAGACATCCACCCCCCGAGTACTCGGGGGTTAGCAAAACTCCACTGTTTTGCTAGTGCAAGTACAAGTGCAAAAATACGAGTCATACAATTCACATTCCACGAACGATAATAATTCGGAATCCTCAAAGATTCAAATACAAATAGATGAACACTTCCCGAGGCAAGAGTTTGAGTAAAGACTTACCAAAATTCCAAGATCAAAATATCAAGGGAAACAATTTATAAAAATGATTTGAAATACCATCGGGAGTTTTAATAGAAAACAATTTAGGATTTTCTAATCCCACTTTTAAAAACTCAAAAGACAAAAGGGGCCACTGCCCCAAAAGTTTACTTTTCGTAAAATAACCTTTACCAAACCATTGGGATTTTAGCCCCAAATCCGTCAAATGACCGTTACAAAACCATTGAGATTTTAGCCCCAAATCTCATCAACTCACAGTACACAAGAACGACGACAAGGTTCGTCTCCCAACATCAAAATCCACAAATAAAGGATTTAACACAAACAACAAAATACTCTAGTGCCATCCTAGCCAAGTAAGCCAAACGAACACTTACCTCTTACACACTTAGTCGATGCATGCAATCATGAAAACCATTCAAAAGCACTCATTTCCGGAAATGCCATAGTCACATCACATTTGTAAAATGCACCACAATTAACCGTGGATCCACCCCTCCGTGGACCCCTACCGAGACCCCATCGGATCTAACCCATAGTGGTTAAAAACAAGCTCGCGGATCCACCCCTCCGTGGACCCCTACCGAGACCCCGTCGGATCTAACCCATAGTGAGCATACACACACACACGTTACTCATGCAATACTAATATGCTAAGAATGTAAGTTCATCAAGAATACTTACTAGAGATGGCCACTAATCCGACACCATTATCAAACTCTTCAAAACACAATAACAAGATTAAACACGGAATACACGATTCCATAACTTTAAACAATAGGAATATCATCAAAGCCTTCAACGTTCAAAATAATCAATTCCCAAAACACAACGTTCACAAAACACACACGCGTTTTTGAAAGAGAGCCTTTAACGAGGCTAAACCGAAATCATTTGGAAATTCATTTTAAGATAACCAAACAAACACACCAAGACGACCACCGATCAATCATATCCACAGAACGAGAAGCGTGTGAACAAGGTACTTGCCTCGAATAAGAATAACGTGGAGAATCGACCGAAGTAGGTTGACACGAACCGACTACGAACCCGCCGACTCAACCGAACGACAATCCGAAACAATGAACTACGAACGAAGACAATAACAACGAAAATGAATTCCAAAGTACGACCCAAAGTCGCTGAATTCAAAGAACAAATGACGAAGGTTCAAGGATTTCCCCCAAAACGGCCAAGAACACGATTCGTCCCGTCAAATCACGGAAACAGAATTCCAAGTTGAAATATGGATATACAATCCATAGAATATGTTTAACAACATCATTTAACCATAATCGATCCATCGAAAACGGATGAAAAATGAGATCGGGGACAAATCCCCCAAAAAGTCATTTCGAAGGAAATCAAGAAATATACTTCGATTCGACGAAGAAGAATGGATTAAATGATGTTAAACACAAGAATACTACCAAGATTAATCATACCCATCATGAATTAATCAACAACACGGAATGAATCGGACAAAAATGCAAAAACCCCCAAATTCACGAAATTAAGGTTACAAGGAAGATTACCTTGATTCGCTGGATCAAAGGATGATAACGGATGATTGATTGATGTTATGAACTCAAGAACTTCATGGATTTGTTGACAAACATCATGGCTCTAAGATCTCCAAGTCTCCAGCCGCGGAAGAGAAGGAGAGGAAATGAAAAACGAAATGAAATGTGACTGCTCAGCCACATTTATACTGGGCCGGACTACGCGCGCTAGGCTGCCGAGCTAGCGTGCGCTATCGGCCCAGGCCGCGATCCAGTGGCCTTCTGGACTAAGCGCTTTCGGCCAGTAGCGTGCGCAGCCTTCCGGCCGTAGCGTCGCTACTGCCGGCCGTGGCGTCTGCGGCGTCAAACGATGGCGTGTGCAACCTGCCGAGCCTGACCGATTCCAGAACCCCCAGGACTCCACTCTCCAGACCCGATAGCGTGCGTTAGGCCAGCCGATAGCGTGCGCTACACCTGCTGGTTAGCGCGCGCAGCCTTCCGGTCGTAGCGTGCGCTACGCCGGTTCCTGCCGCACCCGTCCGGCCGGTGCCCGCAATCATCCGGCCAGTCCCGCAACCGTCCGGCCAGTGCTCGAACACCAGGGCTCGACGACTCGATTTCCGAAAACGTACGGAACGAACACGACGAAAAGTTCGCAGACAACATCAACGACCCGAAATGAAAACATAATACCATAATTAATCATACGCGACCAAGAAACGGGACGAGACAACAATTACAGATACGGATACCCGTAACTTTCAAGAAATTACAAAATGGCCCAAAACGCCCAGAAATCACGATACGTGATCGAATAACCAAACCGAAGTTCACAACACCTCTAATAAAGTTAAACGGACTTACGGGAAACTCGAAACAGCAGTTTCGAACGAGATTCGCAGGAATCGAACTCAAGTGCGGAAAAGTCGCTAAAAAGCACGGAACTCAACAAAACGACACCGAAACGAACTCAGATGTCAAAAAGTGTAGAATTAATCATTCTCGGAATGACGAAACGGTCATGAGCGAGTCGTCAAAACGGACTCCGACCAAAAAAAGAAATTTACTGAAAATCGAAAATTGCGAATATTACATTTATCTAGTATAGATGGAATGTTAAAACAACTACAGTATGATAATTTTGATTGATATAAAGGTGTCGATATCAACCATTAAGCCTTTCGAATTGTCGTATGAAGATTTGTAGTCGAAATGGAATATGGTTTTATATAGTAAACATATTCTTGAATCCGAAGTTGTTGTTATCCGTAAGATCATTCATAATCGTAGGAACATGATATTCATGGAGGTAACATGAATTATCATGGAAGATTTCATTGTTTTGATCATGATGAGAACAGTCTTCTGCCCAGTAGTGAACTGCCATGCACATTTAGCGCACGCTAAGCTATGTAAGTTAACGTGCGCTATCGAGCATCAGTTAACGTACGCTACATTTGGTACGTAACGTACGTTAGGCCATCAGACTAGTCAGTCAGCTGATCAGTGAAGTACTGACCATGCATAGTTAGCGTACGCTATGCTTTGTTGTTTGCGTGCGCTATCGAGCAGACTTAACGCACGCTACACAGAATACTTAGCGTGCGCTAAGAAGTCAGACAGATTACATTTTATGAGCTTTTGGCCATAAATCGAATTGTTAGACATTTGTACGATGTGAGATAAATTCTAGATTATTTTTTTTGTTAAGGTTCGAGCTTGTTATGTGATTGATTAAGGGGGGCGACCTTCAAGTGTTTGTTTTGTGGAAGTATTGTTCTTGTTTTCGAATCGAGGCAAGTACCTTATTTGTTTTACGTATTGATGTTATACATATTGTCATGCATGTATGTCGTTGTTGTATGTCCACCTCGTGTTGGTCCGACGGGATCATCGGGGGATCTATGCTAGCGTGCGCTCGATCATCGGACGGTTTTTTCCACCACGGGTTGGTCTGACGGGATCATCGTGGGTTCGAGGCAGTGAACCCTGGATCGTCGGAATTACCATGTGTATTTTATGATATCATGTTGTGATTATCAGTTGTGTATTTTATGTATGAGTTTCTCGCAGGAGAAGACTCGTTTGACATTTTATCATTTACGTTATTGTTATTCTGCGTGTGGCGTTGGATAATATGTTGTGGTACTTGTACTAGCATCGTTGTGCTAACCCCTTCGGAGGTGAACATTTTGTTTATGTTCAGGATCTAGGAGAACGGGAAAACAACCACTGGAGCTGCATGACGACGAGGGTGCACAGTGATGTTTCGGCCGGGTTCATTTGTCTGTTGTTTATTGGTTATTTCAATAAGTACTCGAGTACGAAGTCATTTATGATGAATTTGAATTTGGTGATGTATTATTAAGTTTCTGTTGAACAATCGTATTTTCAGTATTTGGTCAGAACTGTTGTATCTTAATTCCGTTATTTCCATTCGTTAGTACCTTTTAATGTCTGTTCAATTCTTCAGCCTTGTAAATCCTTATGTAAAGGATTTACGGCGCTGCAATATTCCTGAATATATCGGAGGCGTTACAGAATATGGTATCAGAGCTAAGATTATGGATATCTTGGCCATTGGGTTAAAATAGGGGTCATTTACGTCTTTTGAGATAGCCGGCCGTGAATGACATCACTGCACTGCCTACGTCTTCATGTGAACGGTGGTTGTAAGTTCCTAAACTTTATCTCGTTCTTTACATGTTGTGTCTCTTTATACTCGAATATTAGAACGATGTTGTTTCCTGTATATTGAGTATTTATGCTTACAGAATGTTGAGAGGCGGAGGTGGACGTGGTCGCGGTCGTGGACGTGGACGAAGAAATGCTGAAAGGGAAGCGTCGCCTTCTGATCGGAGCCGATCATAGCTCAGGCGAGGCACAAATATCTATCAATAATGAACCGGAACCTGCAGTACCAGAAATTCTTCGTCAGGTGGTGAACCAGATAACTCAGTTCGCCCAGGTCGTGGACCGAATGCATGTGGCGGTGGGACTACAGCAGGGAGAAGGACAGCAAGGGATCCCGGACATGGGAAATCGAGGTGACCGGTGGCTGCAAGAGGTGGCAAAGATGCAACCACCCAAATTCGATGGCATTTCTGAGACTCTCACCTAGGACCATTGGTTGAAGGAATTGGAGAAAATATTTGCCGGAATTAAGCCCAGACAATAGGAGAGCCTCTATCGCTCAATACTTTCTGATAGGGGAAGCGTCCGAATGGTGGGAAGCCATCCGGCCTGTAGACCATGATGCTGATTGGACAGAGTTTAAATTGATGATGGAAGCTCAGTACTGCCCTCCTCCTGTGAGGGAAGCTAAGGTTCGGGAGTTTTTCTCCGCTCAGCCTTCGGATGTGCGATGTCCGAGGCAATTAAGACGTTTAACCAGCAACTGGCATTTGTTCGACATCTGGTCAGAACAGATGCAGAAATGATGATCCATTTTGATATGAGGATGAAACCAAAAATCCAGAGGTACATGTCCGGTTTTGAATGTACCACACTCCGTCAATACCAGGATAAGGCGTTGGCGTGTGAGATCAAGGAAGCAGCTATGGAAAAATTTTCGGAATCCAAGAAGCAGAAAGTCTCTGGCACTTTTACAGAGCACAAGAGCAGCTGGCCCCGCAAGGCCCAATCACCTTTCCATTCTTTCAAGAAACCTCCGCACCTAGTTAGGAGTGGAAAGAACTTTGGAGCAACATCAACCATGACTGATGTTACCAGGAAATGCTTTAACTGCGCCCAGACGGGGCACTATCGACGGAATTGCCCCCTACCTGCCGTGACTTGTTTTGATTGTTGTTTAGAGTGACATCGTGCGATGTTCTGTGAAGAATCTGCAAAGTCTTTTAGAGCCCGTACACCACAGCCCGGTCGAAGGAAGCCGGTATCAGCGAGGCGCGGCAAAGTGTTCGGATGCCTCGGAAATTTTGGCCGCGGGACGAGGCGGAGGACAATGGGACCGAAAGGGGACATCGAGTGCGGATCTGTTCCCCGAGTTTATGCGAGATGAGGGCGACAGACGATCGGATCTTTGCTGTCGCATCAGTCTTATCGAGATCATTTCCCAGCCAGTTAGCGTTTTGTTCGATACAGGAGCTACGCATTCTTTCATATCCTTGTCTTGTGTAAATCGTTTGAATATTTCTGGTTTTCATGCTTGTGAACCTTATGTTGTTGGTTTACCGAGTGGAGAGAGGATTGTCGGGAATTTAGAAACTAAAGATTTCCCTGTAACATTTGGAGGCAGAGAGTGGCTCTCAAATCTGATCGTGATAGAAATGCAAGGAGACGACCTGATACTCGGAGACGATTGGCTTAATCGATATGGAGCAATTGTAAACTACCGAAGGAGGAATATCTCGCTGATCGCTGACGATGGTTCCGAAATTCTGTTTGAGGGATGGAAACCGGGAAGCTCAGGAAAATTGATCAAGGCGATGAAAACTGTCGAATTGTTGAAACAGGGCTGTACTGGATATTGGTGCTATGCAATGAAGAAAGAAGACGAAATTGTAGAACTTTCATCCATTCCTGTTGTGAATGAATTTCCAAATGTATTTCCTGACGAGTTACCTGGACTACCTCCACGAAGGGATGTAGAATTTACCATTGAGCTGGAACCCGGAGCTACACCAATTTCTAAGGCGCCGTATCGTATGGCACCGACCGAGATGTACGAACTGAAAAAGCAGCTGGAGGAGTTACTGGACAAAGGCTATATTCAACCAAGCGTTTCGCCCTGGGGAGCGCCAGTACTTTTTGTCTGAAAGAAGGATGGATCGCTTCGACTGTGTATTGACTATCGAGAGCTGAACAAGATGACGATTAAGAACAAGTATCCGTTGCCACGGATTGATGATCTGTTTGACTAGTTGCAAGGGGCAACAGTATTTTCTAAAATCGATTTGAGATCAGGGTATCATCAGTTGAGGATTAAGGAATCTGATGTTCCGAAATCAGCATTCAGAACTCGCTACGAACATTATGAGTTTGTAGTGATGCCGTTTGGTCTCACTAGCGCACCTGTTGTATTCATGCAATTGATGAACCGGGTGTTCATCGAATATTTGGATAAATTTGTGGTCGTGTTCATTGATGACATTCTAGTGTATTATAAGAGCCCGGAAGAGCATGCTCAGCATTTGCGGATTGTATTGGAACTTTTGAGAAACGAGCAATTGTACGCCAAACTCTCTAAGTGTGAATTTTGGCTAAAGGAAGTAATGTTCCTCAGCCATGTGGTATCAGCTAAAGGAGTCCGATTTGACCCTCAGAAAATCGAAGCAATTATGGATTGCAAACCTCCAAAGAACGTGAAAGAAGTCCGAAGCTTCTTAGGACTTGCTGGGTATTATCGTCGATTCATGAGAGGGTTTTCTAAAATTTCCCGCCCACTTACTCGACTCCTG
This sequence comes from Orobanche coerulescens, assembly GCA_033398695.1. Lineage (NCBI taxonomy): Eukaryota > Viridiplantae > Streptophyta > Magnoliopsida > Lamiales > Orobanchaceae > Orobanche > Orobanche coerulescens. The sequence goes on along the minus strand of CM065811.1, from coordinate 121,636,253 downwards.
CAGAAAACTCAAAAGTTTGAGTGGAACGAGTCGTGTCAGACTAGTTTTGATGAATTAAAGAAGAGATTGACGACGGCACCGATTCTATCACTTCCACAGGGAACTGGAGGATTTATATTTTACAGTGATGCTTTGAACCAAGGACTCGGGTGCGTATTGATGCAGAATGACAAGGTGATCGCTTATGGGTCGCGACAGCTGAAACCTTATGAAGTGAATTACCCAACACATGATTTGGAGCTAGCGGCAGTAGTTTTGCTTTGAAGATCTGGAGGCATTATGCATGCGGGACTCACTGTCAGATCGTTACGGATCACAAGAGTCTCAGATACATCTTCAGTCAGAAAGAATTGAACATGCGGCAAAGAAGATGGTTAGAACTGATTAAGGACTATGACTTGGAGATTTTGTATCATCCAGGCAAAGCGAATGTAGTGGCCGATGCACTCAACCGCAAGCCTGTTTCTATTCAGATGCTGGAGACTCTGACCTCCCAACTTAGCCTTCAACGAGAGATGATTCGAGAAGGAATTGAAGTGTGGTTACAAAGAGTCCAAGGACAAGCGTGCGTGATGGAAATAACTTCATCATTAACCGAAGAAATCAAATCTAGGCAGACAGATGATCCTCGATGATTGATTACGTGATGAAGTGATCAAAGAAAGGCCCCGGATAATTCATGATGATGGAGTTTTGAGATTCCGAACCGACTCTGCGTTCTCGATGTCGATGTTACGGCGACGATTATGAAAGAAGCTCACGATTCGCCCTATTCTATCCACCCGAGCACTAGTAAGATGTATAAGGACTTGAAGCAGAATTTCTAGTGGGGCAACATGAAGAAAGATGTAGCGGACTATGTTTCGAAATGCTTGACTTGTCAGCAGGTTAAGATCGAGCATCAACGGCCTGCCGGAATGTTGAAGCCACTCCCGATTCCTGAATGGAAGTGGGAGGACATATCGATGGACTTTATCACTAGTATGACGAGAACCAGGACAGGAATGAACATGATTTGGGTGATAGTTGATCGTTTAACCAAATCAGCTCATTTTCTAGGCATTAAGGATACGTAGGGACCAGAGAGGTTGGCACGAGTATTTATTTCGGAGATAGTTCGATTGCATGGTACGCCGAAAACCATTGTTTCTGATCGAGACGGCCGTTTTGTGTCTCACTTTTGGAAAGCAGTTCATAAGGCCTTGGGGACCGAATTGAACTTCAGCACATCTTATCACCCGCAGAGTGACGGACAATCCGAGAGGACTATTCAAACGGTAGAATACATGCTAAGGGCCTGTGCCTTAGATTGGTCAAACGATTGGGAAATTCATCTACCGTTGATTGAATTTACCTACAACAATAGTTGGCATGCTTCTATTAAGATGGCACCATTTGAGGCATTATACGGGAGGAGATGTAGATCGCCCCTATGTTGGGATGATTCATCAGACTTAATCGGGACAGAACCAGAGTTGATCGTACAGACTCGAGAGAAGATAACCTTGATTTGTGAAAGGTTGTTGACCGCCCAGAGTTGCCATAAATCTTACGCAGAAGTACGCCGTCGCCCTTTGGAATTCAGTACGGGAGACCACGTACTTTTAAAGGTTTCTCCTACTCGGGGAATCTTTCGTTTCGGAAGGAAAGGAAAGTGAGTCGAGATATATCGAACCATTTGAGATCCTTGAGAGAGTTGGAGAGTTGGCATACTGATTGGCATTGCCGCCGTCATTGTGCTATGTTCATAACGTGTTCCACGTATCCCAGTTAAGGAGGTATATACCAGATCCTAGTCATGTCATTGATTTCGGAGAGATCGATGTCGCTCAAGATGGGACGTTTGAAGAAAGACCGGTCAAGATACTCGAGAGTCGAGTTAAGCAGTTGAGAAACAAACCCATCGTTTTGGTCAAAGTTCAATGGTCACGCCATGGAGTGGAAGAAGCCACATGGGAAACGGAAGATGGCATGAAGTCCGGATATCCCGAGTTATTTTCGTCTTGAGTTTCGGGACGAAACTCCTTTTTAGTAGGAGAGTATGTAATATCCGGAATTATTACATGTATTTTACCCGTATTCGAACCCTGTATTATTCGGAATTGTGATCTTGATGATTGGAGTATGATATTTTTTACATTGATATCTTTGTACATAAGTATAACAACATGCAAAATTTCTCATGCAAACTCCTGATAGCGCACGCTAAGAATGTAGCTTAACGCGCGCTATCGAGCTACTACTAGCGCACGCTACGTATGTAGGAGTTGCATGCGCTAAGTACTCAATTATTGGTGGCGGCTAGCACATGCGCCCGGGACATGGGTCGAATAAAATTCCCGCGGACGAACCTGGACATTTTGAAGTCAACTCTTATTAGCGCGCTAAGGAATGCTTAGTAGCGTGCGCTAATCCTTTGTGCGAAAGTTTATATATGGGCCGGCCTCTATTTTTATTCCCATTTCCTTCGTCTATACATCATTCTTGAGAGACCATAGAGCAAGAATTTCCCTTCTAACACACTTAGAAAACATCTTCTCGGTCCTTGAATATTGGATATTACTTGTGAGTGATCATTGAAGTGGAGTAGCACCTTGGAGTGGCATACAACCAACCGGAGTCGAATTCTACCTTACGGTTCAGTGATTTTCGTCATATTAAGGTATGTTCAACCTATCTCCAGAGTTAGAGTTGGATTCTAAAGAATTAGATGATCATGTTAACGAGATATTGATTTTCATTAGTGAATTATTCAACATGCATCATGTTTGGAATATAGAGATGGTTATGCCTCAAGTACCTTGATTATGAACATCATGATTCGAATCTTATTACAATGAACAAGTAGAGGAAGCTTCTATCATTGGTAATCCAAATCTAGTAGATGACTTCATAGCAATCATGGACTTGACTTTAACATCATTATTGTTAGATGAATCTAAGGGATTGATCATGGAAGGATTTATCTAGTATAGATGGAATGTTAAAACAACTACAGTATGATAATTTTGATTGATATGAAGGTGTCAATATCAACCGTTAAGCCTTTCGAATTGTCGTATGAAGATTTGTAGTCGAAATGGAATATGGTTTTATAATAGTAAACATATTCTTGAATCCGAAGTTGTTATCCGTAAGATCATTCATAATCGTAGGAACATGATATTCATGGAGGTAACATGAATTATCACGGAAGATTTCATTATTTTGATCATGATGAAGCAGTCTTGGCGATGGTGAGCGCCATGCACGATTAGCGCACGCTAAGCTATGTAAGTTAACGTGCGCTATCGAGCATCGATTAACGTCGCTACGTTTGGTACGTAACGTCGCTAGGCCATCGAGCAAGTCGATCGGTGATCGGTGAAATCTTGACCAAGCATAGTTAGCGTCGCTATGCTTTGTTGTTTGCGTGCGCTATCGGCGAGACTTAACACACGCTACGAGAATACTTAGCGTGCGCTAAGAAGTCAAGCAGTTACATTTTATGAGCTTTTGGCCATAAATCGAATTGTTAGACATTCGTGCGATGTGAGATAAATTCTAGATTATTTTTTTTGTTAAGGTTCGAGCTTGTTACGTGATTGATTAAGGGGAGCGACCTTCAAGTGTTCGTTTTGTGGAAGTATTGTTCTTGTCTTCGAATCGAGGCAAGTACCTTATTTGTTTTACGTATTGATGTTATACATATTGTCATGCATGTAGGTCGTTGTTGTATGTCCACCTCGTGTTGGTCCGCGGGATCATCGGGGATCTATGCTAGCGTCTTATTTGGATCATCGGACGGTTTTCCACCACGGGTTGGTCAGACGGGATCATCGTGGGTTCTAGGCGATGAAACGCTGGATCGTCGGAATTACCATGTGTATGTTATGATATCATGTTGTGATTATCGGTTGTGTATTTTATGTATGAGTTTCTCGCAGAGAAGACTCGTTTGACATTTATCATTTACGTTATTGTTATTACTGCGTGTGGCGTTGGATAATATGTTGTGGTACTTGTACTAGCATCGTTGTGCTAACCCCTTCGGAGGTGAACATTTTGTTTATGTTCGGGATCTAGGAGAACGGAAAACAACCACTTTGAGCCGCATGGCGACGAGGGTGCACAGTGATGTTTAGTAGGGTTCATTTGTCTGTTGTTTATTGGTTATTTCAATAAGTACTCGAGTACGAAGTCATTTATGATGAATTTGAATTTGGTGATGTATTATTAAGTTTTACATTGAACAATCGTATTTTCGGTATTTGGTCGAAGCTGTTGTATCTTAATTCCGTTATTTCCATTCGTTAGTACCTTTTAATGTCATTCAATTCTTGACCTTGTAAATCCTTATGTAAAGGATTTACGGCGCTGCAATATTCCTGAATATATCGGAGGCGTTACAGAATATGGTATCAGAGCTAAGATTATGGATATCTTGGCCATTGGGTTAAAATAGGGGTCATTTACGTCTTTTGAGATAGCCGGCCGTGAATGACATCACTGCACTGCCTACGTCTTCATGTGAACGGTGGTTGTAAGTTCCTAAACTTTATCTCGTTCTTTACATGTTGTGTCTCTTTATACTCGAATATTAGAATGATGTTGTTTCCTGTATATTGAGTATTTATGCTTACAGAATGTTGAGAGGCGGAGGTGGACGTGGTCGCGGTCGTGGACGTGGACGAAGAAATGCTGAAAGGGAAGCGTCGCCTTCTGATCAGGCCAGTCATAGCTCAGGCGAGGCACAAATATCTATCAATAATGAACCGGAACCTGCAGTACCAGAAATTCTTCGTCAGGTGGTGAACCAGATAACTCAGTTCGCCCAGGTCGTGGACCGAATGCATGTGGCGGTGGGACTACAGCAGGGAGAAGGACAGCAAGGGATCCCGGACATGGGAAATCGAGGTGACCGGTGGCTGCAAGAGGTGGCAAAGATGCAACCACCCAAATTCGATGGCATTTCTGAGACTCTCACCTAGGACCATTGGTTGAAGGAATTGGAGAAAATATTTGCCGGAATTAAGCGCCGGGCAATAGGAGAGCCTCTATCGCTCAATACTTTACGATAGGGAAGCGTCGAATGGTGGGAAGCCATCCGGCTGTAGACCATGATCTTGATTGGACGAGTTTAAATTGATGATGGAAGCTCAGTACTGCCCTCCTCCTGTGAGGGAAGCTAAGGTTCGGGAGTTTTTCTCCGCTCAGCCTTCGGATGTGCCAGTATCCGAGGCAATTAAGACGTTTAACCAGCAACTGGCATTTGTTCGACATCTGGTCAGAACAGATGCAGAAATGATGATCCATTTTGATATGAGGATGAAACCAAAAATCCAGAGGTACATGTCCGGTTTTGAATGTACCACACTCCGTCAATACCAGGATAAGGCGTTGGCGTGTGAGATCAAGGAAGCAGCTATGGAAAAATTTTCGGAATCGAAGCGCGAAAGTCTCGGCACTTTTACGAGCACAAGAGCGGTGGCCCATAAGGCCCAATCACCTTTCCATTCTTTCAAGAAACCTCCGCACCTAGTTAGGAGTGGAAAGAACTTTGGAGCAACATCAACCATGGTGATGTTACCAGAAATGCTTTAAGCTGCGCCCCGGGCAGGCACTATCGACGAATTGCCCCCTACCGCCGTGACTTGTTTTGATTGTTGTTTAGAGTGACATCGTGCGATGTTACGTGAAGAATCTGCAAAGTCTTTTAGAGCCCGTACACCACGGCCCGGTCGAGAAGGAAGCCGGTATCAGCCAGACGCGGCAAAGTGTTCGGATGCCTCGGAATTTTGGCCGTGGGCGAGGCGAGAGGACAATGGGACCGAAAGGGGACATCGAGTGCGGATCTGTTCCCCGAGTTTATGCGAGATGAGGGCGGCAGACGATCGGGATCTTTGCTTGTCGCATCAGTCTTGTCGAGATCATTTCCCGGCCGATTAAGCGTTTTGTTCGATACAGGAGCTACGCATTCTTTCATATCCTTGTCTTGTGTAAATCGTTTGAATATTTCTGGTTTTCATGCTTGTGAACCTTATGTTGTTGGTTTACCGAGTGGAGAGAGGATTGTCGGGAATTTAGAAACTAAAGATTTCCCTGTAACATTTGGAGGCGAGAGTGGCTCTCAAATCGATCGTGATAGAAATGCAAGGAGACGACCTGATACTCGGAGACGATTGGCTTAATCGATATGGAGCAATTGTAAACTACCGAAGGAGGAATATCTCGCTGATCGCTGACGATGGTTCCGAAATTCTGTTTGAGGGATGGAAACCAGGAAGCTCGGGAAAATTGATCAAGGCGATGAAAACGCCGAATTGTTGAAACAGTGTCTTGGATATTGGTGCTATGCAATGAAGAAAGAAGACGAAATTGTAGAACTTTCATCCATTCTGTTGTGAATGAATTTCCAAATGTATTTCTGACGAGTTACGGACTACCTCCACGAAGGGATGTAGAATTTACCATTGAGTGGAACCCGGAGCTACACCAATTTCTAAGGCGCCGTATCGTATGGCACCGACCGAGATGTCTGGCGAAAAAGCATTTGGAGGAGTTCTTGGACAAAGGCTATATTCAACCAAGCGTTTCGCCACAGGAGCGCCCGATACTTTTATGCGAAAGAAGGATGGATCGCATTTGTGTATTGACTATCGAGAGCTGAACAAGATGACGATTAAGAACAAGTATCCGTTGCCACGGATTGATGATCTGTTTGACTAGTTGCAAGGGGCAACGGTATTTTCTAAAATCAATTTGAGATCGGGGTATCATCGATTGAGGATTAAGGAATCGATGTTCCGAAATCGGCATTCGAACTCGCTACGAACATTATGAGTTTGTAGTGATGCCGTTTGGTCTCACTAGCGCTTTGTTGTATTCATGCAATTGATGAACCGGGTGTTCATCGAATATTTGGAGAAATTTGTGGTCGTGTTCATTGATGACATTCTAGTGTATTATAAGAGCCGGAAGAGCATGCTCGGCATTTGCGGATTGTATTGGAACTTTTGAGAAACGAGCAATTGTACGCCAAACTCTCTAAGTGTGAATTTTGGCTAAAGGAAGTAATGTTCCTCGGCCATGTGGTATCACTAAAGGAGTCCGATTTGACCCTCGAGAAAATCGAAGCAATTATGGATTGCAAACCTCGAAGAACGTGAAAGAAGTCCGAAGCTTCTTAGGACTTGCTGGGTATTATCGTCGATTCATGAGAGGTTTTCTAAAATTTCCGCCCACTTACTCGACTCTGCGAGAAAACTCAAAAGTTTGAGTGGAGCAGTCGTGTCGAGACTAGTTTTGATGAATTAAAGAAGAGATTGGCGACGGCACCGATTCTATCACTTCCACGAGGCTGGAGGATTTATATTTTACGGTGATGCTTTGAACCAAGGACTCGGGTGCGTATTGATGCGAGAATGACAAGGTGATCGCTTATGGGTCGCGGCAGTGAAACCTTATGAAGTGAATTACCCAACACATGATTTGGAGCTAGCGGCGGTAGTTTTGCTTTGAAGATCTGGAGGCATTATGCATGCGGGACTCAGCATCGGATCGTTACGGATCACAAGAGTCTCGAATACATCTTGATCGGAAAGAATTGAACATGCGGCAAAGAAGATGGTTAGAAGCGATTAAGGACTATGACTTGGAGATTTTGTATCATCCGAGCAGCGAATGTAGTGGCGATGCACTCAACCGCAAGCTGTTTCTATTCGAATCTTGGAGACTCGACCTCCCAACTTAGCCTTCAACGAGAGATGATTCGAGAAGGAATTGAAGTGTGGTTACAAAGAGTCCAAGGACAAGCGTGCGTGATGGAAATAACTTCATCATTAACCGAAGAAATCAAATCTAGGCAGACGGATGATCCTCGATGATTCGGTTACGTGATGAAGTGATCAAAGGAAAGGCCCCCGGATAATTCATGATGATGGAGTTTTGAGATTCCAGAACCGACTCTGCGTTCTCGATGTCGATGTTCTGAAGCAGACGATTATGAAAGAAGCTCACAGTTCGCCCTATTCTATCCACCCAGGCACTAGTAAGATGTATAAGGACTTGAAGCAGAATTTCTAGTGGGGCAACATGAAGAAAGATGTAGCGGACTATGTTTCGAAATGCTTGACTTGTCAGCAGGTTAAGATCGAGCATCAACGGCCTGCCGGAATGTTGAAGCCACTCCCGATTCCTGAATGGAAGTGGGAGGACATATCGATGGACTTTATCACTAGTATGACGAGAACCAGGACAGGAATGAACATGATTTGGGTGATAGTTGATCGTTTAACCAAATCAGCTCATTTTCTAGGCATTAAGGATACGTAGGGACCAGAGAGGTTGGCACGAGTATTTATTTCGGAGATAGTTCGATTGCATGGTACGCCGAAAACCATTGTTTCTGATCGAGACGGCCGTTTTGTGTCTCACTTTTGGAAAGCAGTTCATAAGGCCTTGGGGACCGAATTGAACTTCAGCACATCTTATCACCCGCAGAGTGACGGACAATCCGAGGACTATTCAAGCGGTAGAAGACATGCTAAGGGCACATGCCTTAGATTGGTCAAACGATTGGGAAATTCATCTACCGTTGATTGAATTTACCTACAACAATAGTTGGCATGCTTCTATTAAGATGGCACCATTTGAGGCATTATACGGGAGGAGATGTAGATCGCCCCTATGTTGGGATGATTCATCAGACTTAATCGGGACAGAACCAGAGTTGATCGTACAGACTCGAGAGAAGATAACCTTGATTTGTGAAAGGCTGTTGACCGCCCAGAGTTGCCATAAATCTTACGCAGAAGTACGCCGTCGCCCTTTGGAATTCAGTACGGGAGACCACGTACTTTTAAAGGTTTCTCCTACTCGGGGAATCTTTCGTTTCGGAAGGAAAGGAAAGCTGAGTCCGAGATATATCGGACCATTTGAGATCCTTGAGAGAGTTGGAGAGTTGGCATACAGATTGGCATTGCCGCCGTCATTGTGCTATGTTCATAACGTGTTCCACGTATCCCGATTCTGAGGTATATACCGAGATCTAGTCATGTCATTGATTTCGGAGAGATCGATGTCGCTCAAGATGGGGCGTTTGAAGAAAGACCGGTCAAGATACTCGAGAGTCGAGTTAAGCGGTTGAGAAACAAACCCATCGTTTTGGTCAAAGTTCAATGGTCACGCCATGGAGTGGAAGAAGCCACATGGGAAGCGGAAGATGGCATGAAGTCGGATATCCCGAGTTATTTTCGTCTTGAGTTTGGGACGAAACTCCTTTTAGTAGGAGAGTATGTAATATCCGAATTATTCTTGTGTATTTTACTGTATTCGAACCTGTATTATTCGAATTGTGATCTTGATGATTGGAGTATGATATTTTTACATTGATATCTTTGTACATAAGTATAACAACATGCAAAATTTCTCATGCAAACTCCGATAGCGCACGCTAAGAATGTAGCTTAACGCGCTATCGAGCTACTACTAGAGCACGCTACGTATGTAGGAGTTGCATGCGCTAAGTACTCAATTATTGAGTGGCGGCTAGCACATGCGCCCGGCAGGACATGGGTCGAATAAAATTCCCAGACGAACTGGACATTTTGAAGTCAACTCTTATTAGCGCGCTAAGGAATGCTTAGTAGCGTGCGCTAATCTGCTTTGTGCAGAAAGTTTATATATGGGCCGGCCTCTATTTTTATTCCCATTTCCTTCGTCTATACATCATTCTTGAGAGACCATAGAGCAAGAATTTCCCTTCTAACACACTTAGAAAACATCTTCTCGGTCCTTGAATATTGGATATTACTTGTGAGTGATCATTGAAGTGGAGTAGCACATTGGAGTGGCATACAACCAACAGTCGGATTCTACCTTACGGTGATTTTCGTCATATTAAGGTATGTTCAACCTATCTCGAGTTAGAGTTGGATTCTAAAGAATTAGATGATCATGTTAACGAGATATTGATTTTCATTAGTGAATTATTCAACATGCATCATGTTTGGAATATAGAGATGGTTATGCCTCAAGTACCTTGATTATGAACATCATGATTCGAATCTTATTACAATGAACAAGTAGAGGAAGCTTCTATCATTGGTAATCCAAATCTAGTAGATGACTTCATAGCAATCATGGACTTGACTTTAACATCATTATTGTTAGATGAATCTAAGGGATTGATCATGGAAGGATTTATCTAGTATAGATGGAATGTTAAAACAACTACAGTATGATAATTTTGATTGATATGAAGGTGTCAATATCAACCGTTAAGCCTTTCGAATTGTCGTATGAAGATTTGTAGTCGAAATGGAATATGGTTTTATAATAGTAAACATATTCTTGAATCCGAAGTTGTTATCCGTAAGATCATTCATAATCGTAGGAACATGATATTCATGGAGGTAACATGAATTATCACGGAAGATTTCATTATTTTGATCATGATGAGAAGCAGTCTTACGGCGGTAGTGAGCGCCATGCACGATTAGCGCCACGCTAAGCTATGTAAGTTAACGTGCGCTATCGAGCATCGATTAACGTGCGCTACGTTTGGTGCGTAACGTCGCTAGGCCATCGAGCAAGTCGATCGGTGATCGGTAAATCTTGACCAAGCATAGTTAGCGTCGCTATGCTTTGTTGTTTGCGTCGCTATCGAAGCGAGACTTAACACACGCTACAGAATACTTAGCGTGCGCTAAGAAGTCAAGCAGTTACATTTTATGAGCTTTTGGCCATAAATCGAATTGTTAGACATTAAATGCGATGTGAGATAAATTCTAGATTATTTTTTTGTTAAGGTTCGAGCTTGTTACGTGATTGATTAAGGAGGCGACCTTCAAGTGTTCGTTTTGTGGAAGTATTGTTCTTGTCTTGAATCGAGGCAAGTACCTTATTTGTTTACGTATTGATGTTATACATATTGTCATGCATGTATGTCGTTGTTGTATGTCCACCTCGTGTTGGTCGACGGGATCATCGGGGGATCTATGCTAGCGTCATTTGGATCATCGGGACGGTTTTCCACCACGGGTTGGTCGGCGGGATCATCGTGGGTTCTAGGCGATGAAGCAATGGATCGTCGGAATTACCATGTGTATGTTATGATATCAAGTTGTGATTATCGATTGTGTATTTTATGTTTGATTTTCTAGCATTAGAAGACTCGTTTGACAATTTATCATTTACGTTATTATTATTCTTCGTGTTTCGTTGTATAATATGTTTTTTTACTTTTACTAGCATCGTTTTGCTAAACACTTCGGTTGTGAACTTTTTTTTTATGTTCGGGATCCGGGAGAGCAGGAAAACAACCACTGGAGCCGCATGACGACGAGGGTGCGGAGTGATGTTTTAGTAGGGTTCATTTTATGCATTGTTTATTGGTTATTTCAATAAGTACTCAAGTACGAAGTCATTTATGATGAATTTGAATTTGGTGATGTATTATTAAGTTTATGTTGAACAATCGTATTTTCAGTATTTGGTCAGAACTGTTGTATCTTAATTCCGTTATTTCCATTCGTTAGTACCTTTTAATGTCTGTTCAATTCTTCAGCCTTGTAAATCCTTATGTAAAGGATTTACGGCGCTATAATATTCTGAATATACCGGGGGTGTTACAGAATATGGTATCAGAGCTAAGATTATGGATATCTTGGCCATTGGGTTAAAATAGGTGTCATTTACGTCTTTTGAGATAGCCGGCCGTGAATGACATCACTGCACTGCCTACGTCTTCATGCGAATGGTGGTTGTAAGTTCCTAAACTCTATCTCGTTCTTTACATGTTGTGTCTCTTTATACTCGAATATTAGAACGATGTTGTTTCCTGTATATTGAGTATTTATGCTTACAGTATGTTGAGAGGCGGACGTGGACGGGGTCGCGGTCGTGGACGCGGACGAAGAAATCTTTGAAAGGAGCGTCGCCTTGATCGGCGATCATAGCTCAGGCGAGCCACAGAGATCTATCAATAACGAACTAGAACCTGCTGTACCAGAAATTCTTCGTCAGGTGGTGAACCAGATAACTCAGTTCGCCCAGGTCGTGGACCGAATGCATGTGGCGGTGGGACTACAGCAGGGAGAAGGACAGCAAGGGATCCCGGACATGGGAAATCGAGGTGACCGGTGGCTGCAAGAGGTGGCGAAGATGCAACCACCCAAATTCGATGGCATTTTTGAGACTCTCACCTAGGACCATTGGTTGAAGGAATTGGAGAAAATATTTGCCGGAATTAAGCGCCGGGCAATAGGAGAGCCTCTATCGCTCAATACTTTACGATAGGAAGCGTCCGAATGGTGGGAAGCCATCGGCACTGTAGACCATGATGCTGATTGGACGAGTTTAAATTGATGATGGAAGCTCGATCTTGCCCTCCTCCTGTGAGGAAGCTAAGGTTCGGGAGTTTTTCTCCGCTCGGCCTTCGGATGTGCGATGTCCGAGGCAATTAAGGCGTTTAACCGGCAAGCGGCATTTGTTCGACATCCGGTCGAGCAGATGCGAAATGATGATCCATTTTGATATGAGGATGAAACCAAAAATCCAGAGGTACATGTCCGGTTTTGAATGTACCACACTCCGTCAATACCGGGATAAGGCGTTGGCGTGTGAGATCAAGGAAGCGGCTATGGAAAAATTTTCGGAATCGAAGCGAAAGTCTCGGCACTTTTACGAGCACAAGAGCGGTGGCCCCGCAAGGCCCAATCACCTTTCCATTCTTTCAAGAAACCTCCGCACCTAGTTAGGAGTGGAAAGAACTTTGGAGCAACATCAACCATGGTGATGTTACCAGGAAATGCTTTAAGCTGCGCCCAGACGGGGCACTATCGACGGAATTGCCCCCTACCTGCCGTGACTTGTTTTGATTGTTGTTTAGAGTGACATCGTGCGATGTTCTGTGAAGAATCTGCAAAGTCTTTTAGAGCCCGTACACCACAGCCGATCGAGAAGGAAGCCGGTATCAATGACGCGGCAAAGTGTTCGATGCCTCGAATTTTGGCCGTGGACGAGGCGAGAGGACAATGGGACCGAAAGGGACATCGAGTGCCGGATCTGTTCCCCGAGTTTTATGCGAGATGAGGGACGAGACGATCGGAGATGCCTTTGTCGCATCAGTCTTGTCGAGATCATTTCCCGGCCGATTAGCGTTTTGTTCGTCTGAGAGCTACGCATTCTTTCATATCCTTGTCTTGTGTAAATCGTTTGAATATTTAGGTTTTCATGCTTGTGAACCTTATGTTGTTGGTTTTACGAGTGGAGAGAGGATTGTCGGGAATTTAGAAACTAAAGATTTCCTGTAACATTTGGAGGCGAGTGGCTCTCAAATCGATCGTGATAGAAATGCAAGGAGACGACACGATACTCGGAGGCGATTGGCTTAATCGATATGGAGCAATTGTAAACTACCGAAGGAGGAATATCTCGCTGATCGGACGATGGTTCGAAATTGTTTGAGGATGGAAACCGAAGCTCGGGAAAATTGATCAAGGCGATGAAAAGCGTCGAATTGTTGAAAGCAGTGCATCTTGGATATTGGTGCTATGCAATGAAGAAAGAAGACGAAATTGTAGAACTTTCATCCATTCTGTTGTGAATGAATTTCCAAATGTATTTCTGACGAGTTACTGGACTACCTCCACGAAGGGATGTAGAATTTACCATTGAGTGGAACCGGAGCTACACCAATTTCTAAGGCGCCGTATCGTATGGCACCGACCGAGATGTCTGTTGAAAAGCAGTGGAGGATTCTTGGACAAAGGCTATATTCAACCAAGCGTTTGCCACAGGAGCGCCCGGTACTTTTTGTCGAAAGAAGGATGGATCGCTTATTGTGTATTGACTATCGAGAGTGAACAAGATGACGATTAAGAACAAGTATCCGTTGCCACGGATTGATGATCTGTTTGACTAGTTGCAAGGGAACAGATATTTTCTAAAATCGATTTGAGATCGGGGTATCATCGGTTGAGGATTAAGGAATCGATGTTCGAAATCGGCATTGAGAACTCGCTACGAACATTATGAGTTTGTAGTGATGCCGTTTGGTCTCACTAGCGCTTTGTTGTATTCATGCAATTGATGAACCGGGTGTTCATCGAATATTTGGATAAATTTGTGGTCGTGTTCATTGATGACATTCTAGTGTATTATAAGAGCCGGAAGAGCATGCTCGGCATTTGCGGATTGTATTGGAACTTTTGAGAAAGCGAGCAATTGTACGCCAAACTCTCTAAGTGTGAATTTTGGCTAAAGGAAGTAATGTTCCTCGGCCATGTGGTATCGGCTAAAGGAGTCGATTTGACCCTCGGAAAATCGAAGCAATTATGGATTGCAAACCTCCAAAGAACGTGAAAGAAGTCGAAGCTTCTTAGGACTTGCCGGGTATTATCGTCGATTCATGAGAGGGTTTTCTAAAATTTCCGCCCACTTACTCGACTCTGCGAGAAAACTCAAAAGTTTGAGTGGAGCAGTCGTGTCGAGACTAGTTTTGATGAATTAAAGAAGAGATTGGCGGCACCGATTCTATCACTTCCACGAGGCTGGAGGATTTATATTTTACAGTGATGCTTTGAACCAAGGACTCGGGTGCGTATTGATGCAGAATGACAAGGTGATCGCTTATGGGTCGCGACAGCTGAAACCTTATGAAGTGAATTACCCAACACATGATTTGGAGCTAGCGGCAGTAGTTTTGCTTTGAAGATCTGGAGGCATTATCTGTACGGGACTCACTGTCAGATCGTTACGGATCACAAGAGTCTCAGATACATCTTCAGTCAGAAAGAATTGAACATGCGGCAAAGAAGATGGTTAGAACTGATTAAGGACTATGACTTGGAGATTTTGTATCATCCAGGCAAAGCGAATGTAGTGGCCGATGCACTCAACCGCAAGCCTGTTTCTATTCAGATGCTGGAGACTCTGACCTCCCAACTTAGCCTTCAACGAGAGATGATTCGAGAAGGAATTGAAGTGTGGTTACAAAGAGTCCAAGGACAAGCGTGCGTGATGGAAATAACTTCATCATTAACCAAGAAATCAAATCTAGACAGACAGATGATCCTCTGATGATTCGGTTACGTGATGAAGTGATCAAAGGAAAGGCCCCCGGATAATTCATGATGATGGAGTTTTGAGATTCCAGAACCGACTCTGCGTTCTCGATGTCGATGTTCTGAAGCAGACGATTATGAAAGAAGCTCACAGTTCGCCCTATTCTATCCACCTGTGCACTAGTAAGATGTATAAGGACTTGAAGCGAGAATTTCTAGTGGGGCAACATGAAGAAAGATGTAGCGGACTATGTTTGAAATGCTTGACTTGTCGGCGAGTTAAGATCGAGCATCAACGGCCTGCCGGAATGTTGAAGCCACTCCCGATTCCTGAATGGAAGTGGGAGGACATATCGATGGACTTTATCACTAGTATGACGAGAACCAGGACATGAATGAACATGATTTGGGTGATAGTTGATCGTTTAACCAAATCAGCTCATTTTCTAGGCATTAAGGATACGTAGGGACCAGAGAGGTTGGCACGAGTATTTATTTCGGAGATAGTTCGATTGCATGGTACGCCGAAAACCATTGTTTCTGATCGAGACGGCCGTTTTGTGTCTCACTTTTGGAAAGCAGTTCATAAGGCCTTGGGGACCGAATTGAACTTCAGCACATCTTATCACCCGCAGAGTGACGGACAATCCGAGAGGACTATTCAAACGGTAGAAGACATGCTAAGGGCCTGTGCCTTAGATTGGTCAAACGATTGGGAAATTCATCTACCGTTGATTGAATTTACCTACAACAATAGTTGGCATGCTTCTATTAAGATGGCACCATTTGAGGCATTATACGGGAGGAGATGTAGATCGCCCCTATGTTGGGATGATTCATCAGACTTAATCGGGACAGAACCAGAGTTGATCGTACAGACTCGAGAGAAGATAACCTTGATTTGTGAAAGGCTGTTGACCGCCCAGAGTTGCCATAAATCTTACGCAGAAGTACGCCGTCGCCCTTTGGAATTCAGTACGGGAGACCACGTACTTTTAAAGGTTTCTCCTACTCGGGGAATCTTTCGTTTCGGAAGGAAAGGAAAGCTGAGTCCGAGATATATCGGACCATTTGAGATCCTTGAGAGAGTTGGAGAGTTGGCATACAGATTGGCATTGCCGCCGTCATTGTGCTATGTTCATAACGTGTTCCACGTATCCCAGTTACGGAGGTATATACCAGATCCTAGTCATGTCATTGATTTCGGAGAGATCGATGTCGCTCAAGATGGGACGTTTGAAGAAAGACCGGTCAAGATACTCGAGAGTCGAGTTAAGCAGTTGAGAAACAAACCCATCGTTTTGGTCAAAGTTCAATGGTCACGCCATGGAGTGGAAGAAGCCACATGGGAAACGGAAGATGGCATGAAGTCCGGATATCCCGAGTTATTTTCGTCTTGAGTTTCGGGACGAAACTCCTTTTTAGTAGGAGAGTATGTAATATCCGGAATTATTACTGTGTATTTTACCTGTATTCGAACCCTGTATTATTCGGAATTGTGATCTTGATGATTGGAGTATGATATTTTTTACATTGATATCTTTGTACATAAGTATAACAACATGCAAAATTTCTCATGCAAACTCCTGATAGCGCACGCTAAGAATGTAGCTTAACGCGCGCTATCGAGCTACTACTAGAGCACGCTACGTATGTAGGAGTTGCATGCGCTAAGTACTCAATTATTGAGCTGGGCGGCTAGCACATGCGCCAGCCGGGACATGGGTCCGAATAAAATTCCCGCGGACGAACCTGGACATTTTTGAAGTCAACTCTTATTAGCGCGCTAAGGAATGCTTAGTAGCGTGCGCTAATCTGCTTTGTGCAGAAAGTTTATATATGGGCCAGCACTCTATTTTTATTCCCATTTCCTTCGTCTATACATCATTCTTGAGAGACCATAGAGCAAGAATTTCCCTTCTAACACACTTAGAAAACATCTTCTCGGTCCTTGAATATTGGATATTACTTGTGAGTGATCATTGAAGTGGAGTAGCACCTTGGAGTGGCATACAACCAACCGGAGTCGGATTCTACCTTACGGTTCAGTGATTTTCGTCATATTAAGGTATGTTCAACCTATCTCCGAGTTAGAGTTGGATTCTAAAGAATTAGATGATCATGTTAACGAGATATTGATTTTCATTAGTGAATTATTCAACATGCATCATGTTTGGAATATAGAGATGGTTATGCCTCAAGTACCTTGATTATGAACATCATGATTCGAATCTTATTACAATGAACAAGTAGAGGAAGCTTCTATCATTGGTAATCCAAATCTAGTAGATGACTTCATAGCAATCATGGACTTGACTTTAACATCATTATTGTTAGATGAATCTAAGGGATTGATCATGGAAGGATTTATCTAGTATAGATGGAATGTTAAAACAACTACAGTATGATAATTTTGATTGATATGAAGGTGTCAATATCAACCGTTAAGCCTTTCGAATTGTCGTATGAAGATTTGTAGTCGAAATGGAATATGGTTTTATAATAGTAAACATATTCTTGAATCCGAAGTTGTTATCCGTAAGATCATTCATAATCGTAGGAACATGATATTCATGGAGGTAACATGAATTATCACGGAAGATTTCATTATTTTGATCATGATGAGAACAGTCTTCTGGCCAGTAGTGAACTGCCATGCACAGTTAGCGCACGCTAAGCTATGTAAGTTAACGTGCGCTATCGAGCATCAGTTAACGTACGCTACGTTTGGTACGTAACGTACGCTAGGCCATCAGACGAGTCAGTCAGCTGATCAGTGAAGTACTGACCAAGCATAGTTAGCGTACGCTATGCTTTGTTGTTTGCGTGCGCTATCGAGCAGACTTAACACACGCTACACAGAATACTTAGCGTGCGCTAAGAAGTCAAACAGATTACATTTTATGAGCTTTTGGCCATAAATCGAATTGTTAGACATTCGTACGATGTGAGATAAATTCTAGATTATTTTTTTTGTTAAGGTTCGAGCTTGTTACGTGATTGATTAAGGGGAGCGACCTTCAAGTGTTCGTTTTGTGGAAGTATTGTTCTTGTCTTCGAATCGAGGCAAGTACCTTATTTGTTTTACGTATTGATGTTATACATATTGTCATGCATGTATGTCGTTGTTGTATGTCCACCTCGTGTTGGTCCGACGGGATCATCGGGGGATCTATGCTAGCGTGCGCTGGATCATCGGACGGTTTTTTCCACCACGGGTTGGTCTGACGGGATCATCGTGGGTTCTAGGCAGTGAACGCTGGATCGTCGGAATTACCATGTGTATGTTATGATATCATGTTGTGATTATCAGTTGTGTATTTTATGTATGAGTTTCTCGCAGGAGAAGACTCGTTTGACATTTTATCATTTACGTTATTGTTATTCTGCGTGTGGCGTTGGATAATATGTTGTGGTACTTGTACTAGCATCGTTGTGCTAACCCCTTCGGAGGTGAACATTTTGTTTATGTTCAGGATCTAGGAGAACGGGAAAACAACCACTGGAGCTGCATGACGACGAGGGTGCACAGTGATGTTTCGTAGGGTTCATTTATGCATTGTTTATTGGTTATTTCAATAAGTACTCAGTACGAAGTCATTTATGATGAATTTGAATTTGGTGATGTATTATTAAGTTTCATTGAACAATCGTATTTTCGATGTATTTGGTCGAAGCTGTTGTATCTTAATTCCGTTATTTCCATTCGTTAGTACCTTTTAATGTCTGTTCAATTCTTCAGCCTTGTAAATCCTTATGTAAAGGATTTACGGCGCTGCAATATTCCTGAATATATCGGAGGCGTTACAGAATATGGTATCAGAGCTAAGATTATGGATATCTTGGCCATTGGGTTAAAATAGGGGTCATTTACGTCTTTTGAGATAGCCGGCCGTGAATGACATCACTGCACTGCCTACGTCTTCATGTGAACGGTGGTTGTAAGTTCCTAAACTTTATCTCGTTCTTTACATGTTGTGTCTCTTTATACTCGAATATTAGAACGATGTTGTTTCCTGTATATTGAGTATTTATGCTTACAGAATGTTGAGAGGCGGAGGTGGACGTGGTCGCGGTCGTGGACGTGGACGAAGAAATGCTGAAAGGGAAGCGTCGCCTTCTGATCAGGCCAGTCATAGCTCAGGCGAGGCACAAATATCTATCAATAATGAACCGGAACCTGCAGTACCAGAAATTCTTCGTCAGGTGGTGAACCAGATAACTCAGTTCGCCCAGGTCGTGGACCGAATGCATGTGGCGGTGGGACTACAGCAGGGAGAAGGACAGCAAGGGATCCCGGACATGGGAAATCGAGGTGACCGGTGGCTGCAAGAGGTGGCAAAGATGCAACCACCCAAATTCGATGGCATTTCTGAGACTCTCACCTAGGACCATTGGTTGAAGGAATTGGAGAAAATATTTGCCGGAATTAACTGCCCAGACGACCGGAGAGCCTCTATCGCTCAATACTTTCTGATAGGGGAAGCGTCCGAATGGTGGGAAGCCATCCGGCCTGTAGACCATGATGCTGATTGGACAGAGTTTAAATTGATGATGGAAGCTCAGTACTGCCCTCCTCCTGTGAGGGAAGCTAAGGTTCGGGAGTTTTTCTCCGCTCAGCCTTCGGATGTGCCAGTATCCGAGGCAATTAAGACGTTTAACCAGCAACTGGCATTTGTTCGACATCTGGTCAGAACAGATGCAGAAATGATGATCCATTTTGATATGAGGATGAAACCAAAAATCCAGAGGTACATGTCCGGTTTTGAATGTACCACACTCCGTCAATACCAGGATAAGGCGTTGGCGTGTGAGATCAAGGAAGCAGCTATGGAAAAATTTTCGGAATCCAAGAAGCAGAAAGTCTCTGGCACTTTTACAGAGCACAAGAGCAGCTGGCCCCGCAAGGCCCAATCACCTTTCCATTCTTTCAAGAAACCTCCGCACCTAGTTAGGAGTGGAAAGAACTTTGGAGCAACATCAACCATGACTGATGTTACCAGGAAATGCTTTAACTGCGCCCAGACGGGGCACTATCGACGGAATTGCCCCCTACCTGCCGTGACTTGTTTTGATTGTTGTTTAGAGTGACATCGTGCGATGTTCTGTGAAGAATCTGCAAAGTCTTTTAGAGCCCGTACACCACAGCCAGTCCAGAAGGAAGCCAGTATCCAACAGACGCAGCAAAGTGTTCAGATGCCTCAGAATTTTGGCCGTGGACGAGGCAGAGGACAATGGGACCGAAAGGGGACATCGAGTGCCGGATCTGTTCCCCCGAGTTTGTACGAGATGAGGACGACAGACGATCAGGATGCTGCTGTCGCATCAGGTACTGTCCAGATCATTTCCCAGCCAGTTAGCGTTTTGTTCGATACAGGAGCTACGCATTCTTTCATATCCTTGTCTTGTGTAAATCGTTTGAATATTTCTGGTTTTCATGCTTGTGAACCTTATGTTGTTGGTTTACCGAGTGGAGAGAGGATTGTCGGGAATTTAGAAACTAAAGATTTCCCTGTAACATTTGGAGGCAGAGAGTGGCTCTCAAATCTGATCGTGATAGAAATGCAAGGAGACGACCTGATACTCGGAGACGATTGGCTTAATCGATATGGAGCAATTGTAAACTACCGAAGGAGGAATATCTCGCTGATCGCTGACGATGGTTCCGAAATTCTGTTTGAGGGATGGAAACCGGGAAGCTCAGGAAAATTGATCAAGGCGATGAAAACTGTCGAATTGTTGAAACAGGGCTGTACTGGATATTGGTGCTATGCAATGAAGAAAGAAGACGAAATTGTAGAACTTTCATCCATTCCTGTTGTGAATGAATTTCCAAATGTATTTCCTGACGAGTTACCTGGACTACCTCCACGAAGGGATGTAGAATTTACCATTGAGCTGGAACCCGGAGCTACACCAATTTCTAAGGCGCCGTATCGTATGGCACCGACCGAGATGTACGAACTGAAAAAGCAGCTGGAGGAGTTACTGGACAAAGGCTATATTCAACCAAGCGTTTCGCCACGGGAGCGCCAAGACTTTTTGTCTGAAAGAAGGATGGATCGCTTCGACTGTGTATTGACTATCGAGAGCTGAACAAGATGACGATTAAGAACAAGTATCCGTTGCCACGGATTGATGATCTGTTTGACTAGTTGCAAGGGGCAACAGTATTTTCTAAAATCGATTTGAGATCAGGGTATCATCAGTTGAGGATTAAGGAATCTGATGTTCCGAAATCAGCATTCAGAACTCGCTACGAACATTATGAGTTTGTAGTGATGCCGTTTGGTCTCACTAGCGCACCTGTTGTATTCATGCAATTGATGAACCGGGTGTTCATCGAATATTTGGAGAAATTTGTGGTCGTGTTCATTGATGACATTCTAGTGTATTATAAGAGCCCGGAAGAGCATGCTCAGCATTTGCGGATTGTATTGGAACTTTTGAGAAACGAGCAATTGTACGCCAAACTCTCTAAGTGTGAATTTTGGCTAAAGGAAGTAATGTTCCTCAGCCATGTGGTATCAGCTAAAGGAGTCCGATTTGACCCTCAGAAAATCGAAGCAATTATGGATTGCAAACCTCCAAAGAACGTGAAAGAAGTCCGAAGCTTCTTAGGACTTGCTGGGTATTATCGTCGATTCATGAGAGGGTTTTCTAAAATTTCCCGCCCACTTACTCGACTCCTGCAGAAAACTCAAAAGTTTGAGTGGAACGAGTCGTGTCAGACTAGTTTTGATGAATTAAAGAAGAGATTGACGACGGCACCGATTCTATCACTTCCACAGGGAACTGGAGGATTTATATTTTACAGTGATGCTTTGAACCAAGGACTCGGGTGCGTATTGATGCAGAATGACAAGGTGATCGCTTATGGGTCGCGACAGCTGAAACCTTATGAAGTGAATTACCCAACACATGATTTGGAGCTAGCGGCAGTAGTTTTGCTTTGAAGATCTGGAGGCATTATCTGTACGGGACTCACTGTCAGATCGTTACGGATCACAAGAGTCTCAGATACATCTTCAGTCAGAAAGAATTGAACATGCGGCAAAGAAGATGGTTAGAACTGATTAAGGACTATGACTTGGAGATTTTGTATCATCCAGGCAAAGCGAATGTAGTGGCCGATGCACTCAACCGCAAGCCTGTTTCTATTCAGATGCTGGAGACTCTGACCTCCCAACTTAGCCTTCAACGAGAGATGATTCGAGAAGGAATTGAAGTGTGGTTACAAAGAGTCCAAGGACAACTGTGCGTGATGGAAATAACTTCATCATTAACCGAAGAAATCAAATCTAGACAGACAGATGATCCTCTGATGATTCGGTTACGTGATGAAGTGATCAAAGGAAAGGCCCCCGGATAATTCATGATGATGGAGTTTTGAGATTCCAGAACCGACTCTGCGTTCTCGATGTCGATGTTCTGAAGCAGACGATTATGAAAGAAGCTCACAGTTCGCCCTATTCTATCCACCCAGGCACTAGTAAGATGTATAAGGACTTGAAGCAGAATTTCTAGTGGGGCAACATGAAGAAAGATGTAGCGGACTATGTTTCGAAATGCTTGACTTGTCAGCAGGTTAAGATCGAGCATCAACGGCCTGCCGGAATGTTGAAGCCACTCCCGATTCCTGAATGGAAGTGGGAGGACTTATCGATGGACTTTATCACTAGTATGACAAGAACCAGGACAGGAATGAACATGATTTGGGTGATAGTTGATCGTTTAACCAAATCAGCTCATTTTCTAGGCATTAAGGATACGTAGGGACCAGAGAGGTTGGCACGAGTATTTATTTCGGAGATAGTTCGATTGCATGGTACGCCGAAAACCATTGTTTCTGATCGAGACGGCCGTTTTGTGTCTCACTTTTGGAAAGCAGTTCATAAGGCCTTGGGGACCGAATTGAACTTCAGCACATCTTATCACCCGCAGACTGACGGACAATCCGAGAGGACTATTCAAACGGTAGAAGACATGCTAAGGGCCTGTGCCTTAGATTGGTCAAACGATTGGGAAATTCATCTACCGTTGATTGAATTTACCTACAACAATAGTTGGCATGCTTCTATTAAGATGGCACCATTTGAGGCATTATACGGGAGGAGATGTAGATCGCCCCTATGTTGGGATGATTCATCAGACTTAATCGGGACAGAACCAGAGTTGATCGTATGCACTCGAGAGAAGATAACCTTGATTTGTGAAAGGCTGTTGACCGCCCAGAGTTGCCATAAATCTTACGCAGAAGTACGCCGTCGCCCTTTGGAATTCAGTACGGGAGACCACGTACTTTTAAAGGTTTCTCCTACTCGGGGAATCTTTCGTTTCGGAAGGAAAGGAAAGCTGAGTCCGAGATATA
This sequence comes from Orobanche coerulescens, assembly GCA_033398695.1. NCBI lineage: Eukaryota > Viridiplantae > Streptophyta > Magnoliopsida > Lamiales > Orobanchaceae > Orobanche > Orobanche coerulescens. The sequence continues at coordinate 121,612,835 of CM065811.1, read as the reverse complement.
TCGGACCATTTGAGATCCTTGAGAGAGTTGGAGAGTTGGCATACAGATTGGCATTGCCGCCGTCATTGTGCTATGTTCATAACGTGTTCCACGTATCCCAGTTACGGAGGTATATACCAGATCCTAGTCATGTCATTGATTTCGGAGAGATCGATGTCGCTCAAGATGGGACGTTTGAAGAAAGACCGGTCAAGATACTCGAGACTCGAGTTAAGCAGTTGAGAAACAAACCCATCGTTTTGGTCAAAGTTCAATGGTCACGCCATGGAGTGGAAGAAGCCACATGGGAAACGGAAGATGGCATGAAGTCCGGATATCCCGAGTTATTTTCGTCTTGAGTTTCGGACGAAACTCCTTTTAGTAGGAGAGTATGTAATATCCGAATTATTACATGTATTTTACCTGTATTCGAACCCTGTATTATTCGGAATTGTGATCTTGATGATTGGAGTATGATATTTTTTACATTGATATCTTTGTACATAAGTATAACAACATGCAAAATTTCTCATGCAAACTCCTGATAGCGCACGCTAAGAATGTAGCTTAACGCGCGCTATCGAGCTACTACTAGCGCACGCTACGTATGTAGGAGTTGCATGCGCTAAGTACTCAATTATTGAGCTGGGCGGCTAGCACATGCGCCAGCCGGGACATGGGTCCGAATAAAATTCCCGCGGACGAACCTGGACATTTTTGAAGTCAACTCTTATTAGCGCGCTAAGGAATGCTTAGTAGCGTGCGCTAATCTGCTTTGTGCAGAAAGTTTATATATGGGCCAGCACTCTATTTTTATTCCCATTTCCTTCGTCTATACATCATTCTTGAGAGACCATAGAGCAAGAATTTCCCTTCTAACACACTTAGAAAACATCTTCTCGGTCCTTGAATATTGGATATTACTTGTGAGTGATCATTGAAGTGGAGTAGCACCTTGGAGTGGCATACAACCAACCGGAGTCGGATTCTACCTTACGGTTCAGTGATTTTCGTCATATTAAGGTATGTTCAACCTATCTCCAGAGTTAGAGTTGGATTCTAAAGAATTAGATGATCATGTTAACGAGATATTGATTTTCATTAGTGAATTATTCAACATGCATCATGTTTGGAATATAGAGATGGTTATGCCTCAAGTACCTTGATTATGAACATCATGATTCGAATCTTATTACAATGAACAAGTAGAGGAAGCTTCTATCATTGGTAATCCAAATCTAGTAGATGACTTCATAGCAATCATGGACTTGACTTTAACATCATTATTGTTAGATGAATCTAAGGGATTGATCATGGAAGGATTTATCTAGTATAGATGGAATGTTAAAACAACTACAGTATGATAATTTTGATTGATATGAAGGTGTCAATATCAACCGTTAAGCCTTTCGAATTGTCGTATGAAGATTTGTAGTCGAAATGGAATATGGTTTTATAATAGTAAACATATTCTTGAATCCGAAGTTGTTATCCGTAAGATCATTCATAATCGTAGGAACATGATATTCATGGAGGTAACATGAATTATCACGGAAGATTTCATTATTTTGATCATGATGAGAACAGTCTTCTGGCCAGTAGTGAACTGCCATGCACAGTTAGCGCACGCTAAGCTATGTAAGTTAACGTGCGCTATCGAGCATCAGTTAACGTACGCTACGTTTGGTACGTAACGTACGCTAGGCCATCGACGAGTCGATCACCGATCGGTGAAATCTTGACCAAGCATAGTTAGCGTCGCTATGCTTTGTTGTTTGCGTGCGCTATCGAGCAGACTTAACACACGCTACAGAATACTTAGCGTGCGCTAAGAAGTCAAACAGATTACATTTTATGAGCTTTTGGCCATAAATCGAATTGTTAGACATTCGTACGATGTGAGATAAATTCTAGATTATTTTTTTTGTTAAGGTTCGAGCTTGTTACGTGATTGATTAAGGGGAGCGACCTTCAAGTGTTCGTTTTGTGGAAGTATTGTTCTTGTCTTCGAATCGAGGCAAGTACCTTATTTGTTTTACGTATTGATGTTATACATATTGTCATGCATGTATGTCGTTGTTGTATGTCCACCTCGTGTTGGTCCGACGGGATCATCGGGGGATCTATGCTAGCGTGCGCTGGATCATCGGACGGTTTTTTCCACCACGGGTTGGTCTGACGGGATCATCGTGGGTTCTAGGCAGTGAACGCTGGATCGTCGGAATTACCATGTGTATGTTATGATATCAAGTTGTGATTATCAGTTGTGTATTTTATGTATGAGTTTCTCGCAGGAGAAGACTCGTTTGACATTTTATCATTTACGTTATTATTATTCTGCGTGTTGCGTTGGATAATATGTTGTGGTACTTGTACTAGCATCGTTGTGCTAACCCCTTTGGGGGTGAACATTTTGTTTATGTTCAGGATCCAGGAGAACGGGAAAACAACCACTGGAGCTGCATGACGACGAGGGTGCAGAGTGATGTTTCGGCCGGGTTCATTTGTCTGTTGTTTATTGGTTATTTCAATAAGTACTCAAGTACGAAGTCATTTATGATGAATTTGAATTTGGTGATGTATTATTAAGTTTATGTTGAACAATCGTATTTTCAGTATTTGGTCAGAACTGTTGTATCTTAATTCCGTTATTTCCATTCGTTAGTACCTTTTAATGTCTGTTCAATTCTTCAGCCTTGTAAATCCTTATGTAAAGGATTTACGGCGCTATAATATTCCTGAATATACCGGGGGTGTTACAGAATATGGTATCAGAGCTAAGATTATGGATATCTTGGCCATTGGGTTAAAATAGGTGTCATTTACGTCTTTTGAGATAGCCGGCCGTGAATGACATCACTGCACTGCCTACGTCTTCATGCGAATGGTGGTTGTAAGTTCCTAAACTCTATCTCGTTCTTTACATGTTGTGTCTCTTTATACTCGAATATTAGAACGATGTTGTTTCCTGTATATTGAGTATTTATGCTTACAGTATGTTGAGAGGCGGACGTGGACGGGGTCGCGGTCGTGGACGCGGACGAAGAAATGCTGAAAGGGAAGCGTCGCCTTCTGATCTGGCCAGTCATAGCTCAGGCGAGCCACAGAGATCTATCAATAACGAACTAGAACCTGCTGTACCAGAAATTCTTCGTCAGGTGGTGAACCAGATAACTCAGTTCGCCCAGGTCGTGGACCGAATGCATGTGGCGGTGGGACTACACCAGGGAGAAGGACAGCAAGGGATCCCAGACATGGGAAATCGAGGTGACCGGTGGCTGCAAGAGGTGGCGAAGATGCAACCACCCAAATTAGATGGCATTTTTGAGACTCCCACCTGGGACCATTGGTTGAAGGAACTGGAGAAAATCTTTGCCGGAATTAACTGCCCAGACGACCGGAGAGCCTCTATCACTCAATACTTTCTGATAGGGGAAGCGTCCGAATGGTGGGAAGCCATCCGGCCTGTAGACCATGATGCTGATTGGACAGAGCTTAAATTGATGATGGAAGCTCAGTACTGCCCTCGTCCTGTGAGGGAAGCTAAGGTTCGGGAGTTTTTCTCCGCTCAGCCTTCGGATGTGCCAGTATCCCAGGCAATTAAGACGTTTAACCAGCTGCTGGCATTTGTTCGACATCTGGTCAGAACAGATGCAGAAATGATGATCCATTTTGATATGAGGATGAAACTAGAAATCCAGAGGTACATGTCCGGTTTTGAATGTACCACACTCCGTCAATACCAGGATAAGGCGTTGGCGTATGAGATCAAGAAAGCAGCTATGGAAAAATTTTCAGAATCCAAGAAGCAGAAAGTCTCTGGCACTTTTACAGAGCACAAGAGCAGCTGGCCCTGCAAGGCCCAGTCACCTTTCCATTCTTTCAAGAAACCTCCGCACCCAGTTAGGAGCGGAAAGAACTTTGGAGCAACATCAACCATGACTGATGTTACCAGGAAATGCTTTAACTGCGCCCAGACGGGGCACTATCGACGGAATTGCCCCCTACCTGCCGTGACTTGTTTTGATTGTGGTCGAGAGGGACATCGTGCGGTGTTCTGTGAAGAAGCTGCAAAGTCTTTTAGAGCCCGTACACCACAGCCAGTCCAGAAGGAAGCCAGTATCCAACAGACGCAGCAAAGTGTTCAGATGCCTCAGAATTTTGGCCGCGGACGAGGCAGAGGACAATGGGACCGAAAGGGGACATCGAGTGCCAGATCTGTTACCCCGAGTTTGTACGAGATGAGGAGGATAGACGATCAGGATGCTGCTGTCGCATCAGGTACTGTCCAGATCCTTTCCCAGCCAGTTAGCGTTTTGTCCGATACAGGAGCTACGCATTCTTTTATATCCTTGTCTTGTGTAAATCGTTTGAATATTTCTGGTTTTCATGCTCGTGAACCTTATGTTGTTGGTTTACCGAGTGGATAGAGAATTGTTGGGAATTTAGAAACTAGAGATTTCCCTGTAACATTTGGAGGCAGAGAGTGGCTCTCAAATCTAATCGTGATAGAAATGCAAGGAGACGACCTGATACTCGGAGACGATTGTCTTAATCGATATGGAGCAATTGTAAACTACCGAAGGAGGAATATCTCGCTGATCGCTGATGATGGTTCCGAAATTCTATTTGAGGGATGGAAACCAGGAAGCTCAGGACAATTGATCAAGGCGATGAAAGCTGTCAAATTGTTGAAACAGGGCTGTACCGGATATTGGTGCTATGCAATGAAGAAAGAAGACGAAATTGTAGAACTTTCATCCATTCCTGTTGTGAACGAATTTCCAGATGTATTTCTTGACGAGTTACCTGGACTACCTCCACGAAGGGATGTAGAATTTACTATTGAGCTGGAACCCGGAGCTACACCAATTTCTAAGGTGTCTTGTATTATGGCACCGACCGAGATGTACGAACTGAAAAAGCTGTTGGAGGAGTTACTGGACAAAGGCTATATTCAACTGCCGTTTACCGGGAGCGCCAAGATTTTTGTCCGAAAGAAGGATGGATCGCTTCGACTGTGTATTGACTATCGAGAGCTGAACAAGATGACGATTAAGAACAAGTATCCGTTGCCACGGATTGATGATCTGTTTGACTAGTTGCAAGGGGCAACAGTATTTTCTAAAATCAACTTGAGATCAGGGTATCATCAGTTGAGGATTAAGGAATCTGATGTTCCGAAATCAGCGTTCAGAACTCGCTACGGACATTATGAGTTTGTAGTGATGTCGTTTGGTCTCACTGACGCACCTGCTGTATTCATGCAATTGATGAACCGGGTGTTCATCGAATATTTGGATAAATTTGTGGTCGTGATCATTGATGACATTCTAGTGTATTCTAAGAGCCCGGAAGAGCATGCTCAGCATTTGCGGATTGTATTGGAACTTTTGAGAAACTAGCAATTATACGCCAAACTCTCTAAGTGTGAATTTTGGCTGAAGGAAGTAATGTTCCTCGGCCATGTGGTATCAGCTAAAGAAGTCCGAGTTGACCCTCAGAAAATCGAAGCAATTATGGATTGGAAACCTCCAAAGAACGTGAAAGAAGTCCGAAGCTTCTTAGGACTTGCTGGGTATTATCGTCGATTCGTGGAAGGGTTTTCTAAAATTTCCCGCCCACTTACTCGACTCCTGCAGAAAACTCAAAAGTTTGAGTGGAACGAGTCGTGTCAGACTAGTTTTGATGAATTAAAGAAGAGATTGACGACGGCACCGATTCTATCACTTCCACAGGGAACTGGAGGATTTATAGTTTACAGTGATGCTTCGAACCAAGGACTCGGGTGCGTATTGCTGCAGAATGACAAGGTGATCGCTTATGCATCGCGACAGCTGAAACCTTATGAAGTGAATTACCCAACACATGATTTGGAGCTAGCGGCAGTAGTTTTTGCTTTGAAGATCTGGAGGCATTATCTGTACAGGACTCACTGTCAGATCATTACGGATCACAAGAGTCTCAGATACATCTTCAGTCAGAAATAATTGAACATGCGGCAAAGAAGATGGTTAGAACTGATTAAGGACTATGACTTGGAGATTTGTATCATCCAGGCAAAGCGAATGTAGTGGCCGATGCACTCAGCCGCAAGCCTGTTTCTATTCAGATGCTGGAGACTCTGACCTCCCAACTTAGCCTTCAACGAGAGATGATTCGAGAAGGAATTGAAGTGTGGTTACAAAGAGTCCAAGGACAACTGTGCGTGATGGAAATAACTTCATCATTAACCGAAGAAATCAAATCTAGACAGGCAGATGATCCTCTGATGATTCGGTTACGTGATGAAGTGATCAAAGGAAAGGCCTTCATAATTCATGATGATGGAGTTTTGAGATTCCAGAACCGACTCTGCGTTCCCGATGTCGATGTTCTGAAGCAGACGATTATGAAAGAAGCTCACAGTTCGCCCTATTCTATCCACCCAGGCACCAGTAAGATGTATAAGGACTTGAAGCAGAATTTCTGGTGGGGCAACATGAAGAAAGATGTAGCGGACTATGTTTCGAAATGCTTGACTTGTCAGCAGGTTAAGATCGAGCATCAACGGCCTGCCGGAATGTTGAAGCCACTCCCGATTCCTGAATGGAAGTGGGAGGACATATCGATGGACTTTATCACTAGTATGCCGAGAACCAGGACAGGAATGAACATGATTTGGGTGATAGTTGATCGTTTAACCAAATCAGCTCATTTTCTAGGCATTAAGGATACGTGGGGACTAGAGAGGTTGGCACGAGTATTTATTTCGGAGATAGTTCGATTGCATGGTATGCCGAAAACCATTGTTTCTGATCGAGACGGTCGTTTTGTGTCTCACTTTTGGAAAGCAGTTCATAAGGCCTTGGGGACCGAATTGAACTTCAGCACAGCTTATCACCCGCAGACTGACGGACAATCCGAGAGGACTATTCAAATGGTGGAAGACATGCTAAGGGCCTGTGCGTTAGATTGGTCAAACGATTGGGAAATTCATCTACCGTTGATTGAATTTACCTACAACAATAGTTGGCATGCTTCCATTAAGATGGCACCATTTGAGGCATTATACGGGAGGAGATGTAGATCGCCCCTATGTTGGGATGATTCATCAGACTTAATCGGGACAGAACCAGATTTGATCGTACAGACTCGAGAGAAGATAGCTTTGATTCGTGAAAGGCTGTTGACCACCCAGAGTCGCCAGAAATCTTATGCAGACGTACGCCGTCGCCCTTTGGAATTCAGTACGGGAGACCACTTACTTTTAAAGGTTTCTCCTACTCGGGGAATCTTTCGTTTCGGAAGGAAAGGAAAGCTGAGTCCGAGATATATCGGGCCATTTGAGATCCTTGAGAGAGTTGGAGAGTTGGCATACAGATTGGCATTGCCGCCGTCATTGTGCCATGTTCATAACGTGTTCAACGTATCCTATTTACGGAGGTATATACCAGATCATAGTCATGTCATTGATTTCGGAGAGATCGAAGTCGCTCAAGATGGGACGTTTGAAGAAAGACCGGTGAAGATACTCAAGAGTCGAGTTAAGCAGTTGAGAAACAAACCCATCATTTTGGTCAAAGTTCAATGGTCACGCCATGGAGTGGAAGAAGCCACATGGAAAACGGAAGATGGCATGAAGTCCAGATATCCCGAGTTATTTTCGTCTTGGGTTTCGGGACAAAACTCCTTTTTAGTAGGAGAGTATGTAATATCCGGATTTATTACTGTGTATTTTACCTGTATTCGAACCCTGTATTATTCGGAATTGTGATCTTGATGATTGGAGTATGATATTTTTTACATTGATATCTTTGTACATAAGTATAACAACATGCAAAATTTCTCATGCAAACTCCTGATAGCGCACGCTAAGAATGTAGCTTAACGCGCGCTATCGAGATACTACTAGCGCACGCTATGTATGTAGGAGTTGCGTGCGCTAAGTACTCAATTATTGAGCTGGGCGGCTATCACATGCGCCAGCCGGGACATGGGTCCGGATAAGATTCCCGCGGACGAACCTGGATAGTTTTGAAGTCAACTCTTATTAGCGCGCGCTAAGGAATGCTTAGTAGCGTGAGCTAATCTGCTTTGTGCAGAAAGTTTATATATGGGCCAGCACTCCATTTTTATTCCCATTTCCTTCGTCTATACTTCATTCTTGAGAGACCATAGAGCAAGAATTTCCCTTCTAACACACTTAGAAAACATCTTCTCGATCCTTGAATATTGGATATTACTTGTGAGTGATCATTGAAGTGGAGTAGCACCTTGGAGTGGCATACAACCAACCGGAGTCGGATTCTACCTTACGGTTCAGTGATTTTCGTCATATTAAGGTATGTTCAACCTATCTCCAGACTTAGAGTTGGATTCTAAAGAATTAGATGATCATGTTAACGAGATATTGATTTTCATTAGTGAATTATTCAACATGCATCATGTTTGGAATATAGAGATGGTTATGCCTCAAGTACCTTGATTATGAACATCATGATTCGAATCTTATTACAATGAACAAGTAGAGGAAGCTTCTATCATTGGTAATCCAAATCTAGTAGATGACTTCATAGCAATCATGGACTTGACTTTAACATCATTATTGTTAGATGAATCTAAGGGATTGATCATGGAAGGATTTATCTAGTATAGATGGAATGTTAAAACAACTACAGTATGATAATTTTGATTCATATAAAGGTGTCGATATCAACCGTTAAGCCTTTCGAATTGTCGTATGAAGATTTGTAGTCGAAATGGAATATGGTTTTATAATAGTAAACATATTCTTGAATCTGAAGTTGTTGTTATCCGTAAGATCATTCATAATCGTAGGAACATGATATTCATGGAGGTAACATGAATTATCACGGAAGATTTCATTATTTTGATCATGATGAGAACAGTCTTCTGCCCAGTAGTGAACTGCCATGCACAGTTAGCGCACGCTAAGCTATGTAAGTTAACGTGCGCTATCGAGCATCAGTTAACGTACGCTACGTTTGGTACATAACGTACGCTAGGCCATCAGACGAGTCAGTCAGCTGATCAGTGAAGTACTGACCAAGCATAGTTAGCGTACGCTATGCTTTGTTGTTTGCGTGCGCTATCGAGCAGACTTAACACACGCTACACAGAATACTTAGCGTGCACTAAGAAGTCAAACAGATTACATTTTATGAGCTTTTGGCCATAAATCGAATTGTTAGACATTCGTACGACGTGAGATAAATTCTAGATTATTTTTTTTGTTAAGGTTCGAGCTTGTTACGTGATTGATTAAGGGGGGCGACCTTCAAGTGTTCGTTTTGTGGAAGTATTGTTCTTGTCTTCGAATCGAGGCAAGTACCTTATTTGTTTTACGTATTGATGTTATACATATTGTCATGCATGTATGTCATTGTTGTATGTCCACCTCGTGTTGGTCCGACGGGATCATCGGGGGATCTATGCTAGCGTGCGCTGAATCATCGGGTGGGTTTTTCCACCACGGGTTGGTCTGACGGGATCATCGTGGGTTCTAGGAAGTGAACGCTGGATCGTCGGAATTACCATGTGTATGTTATGATATCATGTTGTGATTATCAGTTGTGTATTTTATGTATCAGTTTCTCGCAAGAGAAGACTCGTTTGACATTTTATCATTTACGTTATTGTTATTCTGCGTGTGGCGTTGGATAATATGTTGTGGTACTTGTACTAGCATCGTTGTGCTAACCCCTTCGGGGGTGAACATTTTGTTTATGTTCAGGATCCAGGAGAACGGGAAAACAACCACTAGAGTTGCTTGACGACGAGGGTGCAAAGTGATGTTTCGGCCGGGTTCATTTGTCTGTTGTTTATTGGTTATTTCAATAAGTACTCAAGTACGAAGTCATTTATGATGAATTTAAATTTGGTGATGTATTATTAAGTTTCTGTTGAACAATCGTATTTTCAGTATTTGGTCAGAACTGTTGTATCTTAATCCCGTTATTTCCATTCGTTAGTACCTTTTAATGTCTGTTCAATTCTTCAGCCTTGTAAATCCTTATGTAAAGGATTTACGGCGCTGTAATATTCCTGAATATATCGGGGGTGTTACAAAGCGCATATTAAAAATTGTGTTATACTTTGGAGTATATTTTATTTTCTTTTGTTATTTGCCTCATATATTTATTCTCTTGTAGATTCTAAATGGTGTTAGTGCAAGCATCAACTTTCTTAACATGGAGTATTCTTTTTTTTGCTTGCTTTTTATTTTATTTTATTTTTTTATTTTCTTAACCTGAGGTCAGTTTCTTTTTCAAGTTTGGGGGTGGTGTGTTTTGATTATTGTGGTGCGTTTTGATTATTTTTGTTATTTGGCTTTGTTTTTTTTAGTGTATATTTATATATATTTATTTTGTTTATTTTGATTTGTGAGATTTCTAGATCTCGCCATAACAACAATAAGTTAGCTATATACAAGCTTCTAATATCGTTTTAACCGGTAAAAAAATTGTATATTCCAAAATGTTTTTGAGCCTTAATCTCTCTTTACAAGCCTTGTAGTTATCATATAAAATCGATTCATTCGTTACCTTGAGAAAAGAAGAATCAGTCGGTTGCTGAAAAATAGAACTGAAATTTACTTAATTTGTGGAGTTTTTGATTTTTCATTCTTAACTAATAAATGATTTTATGCAAAAATTCTATTTCCAAAAAAAAAGTCATTGGTGAAAGGAGTCCAGTTGAGAATAAGGGAGAGGTGTTGAGCAGCAACAGCTGCCTAATTTTGGGGGTCCTAAAATTTTGCGAAAAATAAAGGACTAAACATTGTTGGTGCGTAGCTGCCGTCTCACAAAAAAATGGAAAATTTGTTGGTGAAAAGAGCTACACGTTAGCAAATAACGGTGTGAAAGCTATCACCTAAAAAAAAGAGGTTGTTGGTGAAAAGAGTTACACGTTAGCAAATACCAGTGTGAAAGCTATCACCTAAAAAAATGGAAATTATATTGGTGAAACGAGCTACACGTTAGCAAATAACGGTGTGAAAGCTATCACTAAAAAGGATGTAGTTTATGAGTAGATTTGAATTAATTAATGGCTGGATTTCAATACATTCAATTTCGTGAACAATCACAATATTTGATGACGCCAATGAAATTCTTCTTCATATTGAGTCGAAAAATAAATGAGTGATCGAGAGTAACCATTAAAGGGAGTCGTGTGTATCACGAGTGGGAAAGAAATAATCAACCTTTTGGGAGGAAACCTTGCATTTTGGAATTACAAAATAAAACCGTGTTTTAACTTCAAAATCATTAGTAGATTTATTTTGAATCTTGATTCATTCTATCTAATGTATCAAGCTGGTTGTTGTGTATTAATGGCATTTTGATCTCCTTTTCTCTTTTTATATTTGTTTTGTTTTATTTTTATTTATGTGTGTATTATTATTACTTTTTTTGGAGTGTGATTATTAAAAAGTCTTGCTCGGGACTAGTAAGAATTCAAGTTTGAGGGTGTGATAAGTGTCAGTTTTATACACTTATCCCAGGTTTTTCTCGATATATTTCACCCATAATTGAGCTAGTCTACTCGTTTTTGCTTAGAATTAATTAGCTTTTAATAATTTTATTATTTATTAGATGAAGACGTAAATTTAGTCTTAATCGGATTGAATTACAGATTTACTCAAGAAATAACATGTGTATAAAATATTCTCTTTGTTGAATTTTTATGTATTCATGTTGTAGGGCTTTCCGAGACGAGTTCAGCAGTCTTTCCGGATTCAAAATTAGAGTTAAATATCAAAAGTTATCATCCGAAGAAGATTTGGGGCAAAAACGCAAAGTCTAAGAAATTTTGGGCTTAAAACGTAACTCACAAAGCAACCAGTGTACAAAAAGCCGAAGCAATGTTACGGTCGTAACATCTGAAAGTTACGGCCGTATGACCTCAATGTTACAGCCGTAACTCTTGATAGATTATTGATCATTGTTTAATTTTTTATACTTTTGGTCTATCATTGAGGGGATGGCTGGCATTGATCCGAACTATTGTAACAATGCTGGAGTTTTGGAGCTATTAGATGACTTTAGGTGTATAAATAGACCCCTTATATCCATCATTATTCATCATTCATCGTATATTTTCTCACTTTGTAATACTTTTTCTTTTTGTGTGAAGAACACACTTGTGTTATTGAGTGTTGTGTAAGTGTGGTTTAGCTTATGTTGTTGAGGGAGTTTATTGCTTCTTTATCCTTTATCTACTAAGGGAGTTTGGATCAATTCTTTCCCTTTTTCAACTATTAATGACCACTCAAGCTTGTAATATGTTGAAACCCTTAATGGGCTAAGTTACTTAAGTTGGGATTATAAACAAGGTTAGTCATGTTATTTAGGTTTGTATAAAGATCTATTATGAATTACTTATTATTGTGTGTGATTTTCATTGTATTACCAATCTTTATTTATTTGGCCAATAAATGACGATATTTATGGTCTTCATATGTTTCGAAAGAAAATATGTTTGATTAGATCAAATGATCTTCACTCTAAGTTGTTCTAGGGGATAGAAATATACCTCTAGACCTTAGATGATTCTTTGAGTTATTTTCACAAAACCTAATGCTATGTATTGAAGCCAATCAACATAGAAATATAGTGGATTGATTCAATATATAAGGGGCGTTTTGACATTCGAAAGAGGAACCGTTTTTTTAAGGAAAATCGAATCTACACAACATAATAAGTAAATTCGTCTTATGATCTCCTATACATCTTCTATAACTAATGATAAGCTAAGTTTGTATTCCCAACTATTTCATTTTATCTTTTATTAATCTATTATTAGTGCAATCTTTCATTTCCTTGAATATTTGAACTATTATTGCAATTTCTTTGTAATTGTCAAACCAAACTCTTAAATTGTGTGTTTCAATCATATAAATATCTTTAACAAATAGTTAAATAGTGTATAATTCAATATATAACCTAACTTCCTCGTGGGATTGATAAACCGGACTCAAAAAGTCCACTTACTACTTGATACGATATCGTGCACGTGCAATAGTTACTGTAAAGATGTATCACCAGCTAAAATTTGCGGGTCATGTATCCAGTGAAACTCATTGCCTAGTCCATTTCCCAAGTTTAATCAGGTTGATATTTGTCTTGTGGTTTTGTGGTTTCACATATATGATAGTTCAATTCATTCCTCTTCAACCCCGAATTATTTGAAATTAATTGTGGGAGCTATTGTATAATAGTACGAATTATTATGAAATTATTACGCAAGATTAATGTTGATTTTTGGTGGATTTATTTGCCATTTTGAATATATATATTGCAGGTGTAATACTGATTAAAAAAGCTAAAAACTGATAAGAGACCCGCTAGGTGTAAAAACGGTTCTTTCAGGTATTATAAATTAAAAAATATTAAAACATCAAAGAGACCGTGTATCTTAAATATGGGGTATGAATTTTATTTAGCTAAGAGACCCAATTACTCGAAATACGGGTCTCTTTCATTTAGCAAAGAAACACCACTTCTGTAACAACGGGTCTCTTCTCCGATTAATTATTCTTAGTATCACTAGTATAATAGACCCCATTTATCTAATAACGGGTCTCTTCTTTGTAAAAAACAGACCACCTCATTAGAGGTGATCTATTTATCAAATAGACCCTTAAGATAGAGACCCGTTCAGGAGCGGTCTGTAAGGCCCTTTTGAACAGGTCTCTTTGCCTGTTTTTGTAGTAGTGGACTCCACAAAATTGGGAGAACTTATAGAATCTGAGATAGGCTCTATGCAAGCTAATTAGGTTTGGACTTTAGTAGATCGTCCTAAAGGCATAGTGCCCATTGAGAACAAATGGATCTACAAGAGAAGGATTATGGAGATGGCAACGTTGATACCTATAAGGCCAGGCTTATGACAAAGGGTTATTCCCAAAGGGAGTGAGCCGATTACTTCTAAACCTTGTCACCTGTAGCCATGATAAAGTCTATTCGTATGATGTTTGCTATACCGGCCCATTTGGATAATGAAATATGGCAATGACTATCATAACGACATTTTTAAATAAATTCCTCGAGGAGGAGATCAATAAGGAACAGCCTAAAGAATTCATATCCCAACTGATATTCATAAAGTATGCAAGCTTCAGCGTGCCACTTTTGGCTGAATCAAGAGTCGCATAGTTGGAATCTTTATTTTAACGAGATAGTCAAAGAGTTTGATTTTGTCCAAAGCGGAGAGGAGCCCTGTATTTATAAGAAGGTTAGTGGGAGCAAAATTGCGTTCTTCTTACTATATGTAGATGATGTTTTACTTACTTAAAAAGATGTGAGAATGCCCAAATCTATGAAAGCTTGGCTTTCTACTTTCTTTATAAGTGACTTAGCATTTTTCATATGGTTATGTACTTGCACTAGTGCTTCCAGCATTAACCCCTTAAATGGGGGAAATACCTTTCATGCATTTCAGGTAATTCCGATCTTGAGGAGCTAGCACGAGGAACGCATGGGACAGACAAGTAACAATGATGTTAAGCAGTCAAACAAATAATCGTTTGTCATAGTTGGTCACATGTCGGTCTTCGAACATGGTTTTCGTGAAGTTTATTTAAGTTGGTATGAAATCCCCTGCGTGGGTAGTTGAATTATTTTGATTATTACTAGCATTGCTGTGTAAATGTTTTGATCGAGACCACAGCCCAACTGTTTATTTTTATCTACCTTTAAATATAATAATTTAAGGATATGTTGTGAATGTTCTACGACGTGTAATAGTCTTAATTAAATTGGTGTGTGACATTGATGGTATCAGAGCTTAGGTTTGTCAATACCTAGGTTGTTGGTATATAGGGTCTGTCAGTCAAGTTGTAGGGGTTATTGTTTGAGCGTACCATTATTGTGTTGCTGTCATACCGAGCGACCCGTGACTGTAAGACTGCTTAGTTTTCGTATTTGTTTAATGCTTTCAATCCTAAGTGTTTGCATAAGATTCTATATATTGATGATCTTTTAGTGTTTCTTCTTTTCATTCTTCAGTATGATGCGAGGTAGCGGAAGATGTGTTAGAGGACGCAGCCGAGGCCATGGTCTTGGTGCCAATGATGAGGGGGCCGTGTATTCTCTTTCGGTTACCAATTTAGCATCTCACTCAGTGCCGAACACCATTCCTATGAGTTATGACGGTCATCAGGATCTCTCAGCTAGTTAGAACCAACCAGCAAGGAATAATGCCGATCATGGACTTGCCAGCATTCTCCAGCAGGTGGTGACCCAGCTTGCTCAGATCATTCAGGGAGGACAGCAGAATCTGCCTCCTACTGCTAATTCGGAGGCTAGTAAGTGGCTTCAGGAAGTAATGAAGATGAATCCTCCATGCTTTTTTTATGCTTCTGATTCTTTGGGTTATGAGGGTTGGCTCTATCAGATTGGTCGGACTTTTGATGCTATCGCGTGTCGGGAGGACATAAGGGTGCTTATTTACCATTGTCTCCTCGATGAGGAGGCTGTGGATTGGTGGGAGGCTACTGGGCCTAAGGATCGAGTTGCCACACATGACGATTTTAAGACTGCGATGGAAGCGGAAAACTGTCCTTGTCCAATGCGCAATCAGCGCTCACCGATTTCTTCGTTGCTACTCATCAGGATGTGCCTATCTCTTAGGCCATGATCACGTTTAATCAGCGGTTATCATATCTTCGAGAATAGGTGAGGAGCAAAGAGGACAAAATCTGTTACTTTGATCCTCGTATGAAGCCTAAAATCCGACAGGGAATGGCACGATTGATATGTACCACACTGAAGGTATACAAAGACATGGCGTTAGTAATAAAAATGGTGTTAACGCCAACAGAAGATGGTACAGAAACTAAGCTTCAGAAAACGGCGGGAAACTTCTCAGGGAATAAGAGTAGTGGTTTCCACAAACCACAGTCTTCTCATAATACCGTTGGGAGATTATTTCACCCAGTCAATAGTTTACCAGGATTTCGTCCTTCTCAGAGTCTTCCAGTTGGTGATAATAGTTGTTTTAACTGTAGTCGGACCGATCACATTGCTCGTACATGTCCTTACCCTCCCGTTACTTGTTTTACATGTAGTCAGAAGGGTCATCGAGCAGATTTGTATGAGTTGGTTGCAGGAGTTTCTAGGTCGCACAATGCAGTACGGGCTCCGGGGGAGCAAAATGTTACTCAGCAGGCTCTGGTTAGTCAGTTTCAATGGAGTGAAAGCAGAGGCTGTAGGTCATAGATACTCCGAGTACAGTTTAGAAGGGAGGGTGAATAGACTATTTAAAATCTTTTCCTGAATATATCAGTTGAGTAACCTCAGCTGTGACTGTGTGCAGCTAATAAACCTCGGCTGTAGATAAGTAAAGCGGAAGACACAGCAGATAATAATGCATATGACTTATTGTAAGCCTTGTTTTGCGGAAAGATAGCTGACTCAATGGAACAGTAAATATATATGCAGCAGTTAAATATGATGATATAGTAGTAAAACGCACAAGCACTTATGGTGGTTTCAGAGGTGGGGTAATCCTCTACTAATGCACTTCTCTCCTAACCAGTTGGAGATAAGTTCACTATAACTTTCAACCAGCGAAATTATGTTGCAATTAACTTTGTTACAACAACTTCCAACCAGTGGATACCCATGGCCGTTGCAACTCCCTTTGGCTGCCTAACACCTCTTGATCCAAAACCAGTGGATGCCTCAAAAACTCGCAAGTTGTCTATCACCTTCCAATCGAGAACCCGTGGATGCGTTTACAACCTTGAACTTCTAGGAACCTCGTCCAAATAAGTACCCCTTACTCAAGCTTTAAGACAAGCGTTTTTGTCTTCTCCAACTTTCAAGAGCTTCTCAGTATAATACTTTGGAAACTAGCTATTCACGATGTTATAGATTGCTTTGTTTTCTTTGTTTGCTTTGTTCGCTTGTAAGTATTGTTCGCATCGTACTTCTGTTCAATCTTTCTTCAGATATTTATAGTACGATTCTTGAGCTTCTTCATAGCCGTTGCATCTTATAACAATTATGTCCGTTGGAGAGTGGACTTCATTCTTTATCATTTCATCTCTTTGCAAGGCTTTGTTTCCTTCTTCAAATCTGACCGCTTGAAGATGTACTTCCTGTTGCGATGCTTTTCTTGATTACTATCATTAGCACGTATCTCTAGGAATAAAATATTCCTTAACTTCCGGGAATCAATCACTTTGTCCCTTGGCTTTATATCGGTATGTGTCTAGCTATTATTGTTGACTTTTCAATGCTTGCTAATGTGGACAGTTGATATCCAAGAACTTGGCTGATATATCATCTGATAAAATCATCTGATGTTGCCTTGGTCAAACCTGCCTTACATGTTGGTCAAACCTGGCTGATGTTCTGTCTGGAAAAAAGTTGTCTGATATCTTGTCTTTAGAAAGTTGGCTGATATTCCGTTGGTCAACCTCAGCTGATATCATGCTTTGACCAAACCTCGTCTGATAAAATCTCGCCTGATATTATGTCTGGTCAAACTCAGCTGATATTTCCTTTGATCGAAACTCGCTTGATAGAAACTCATCTGCTTTCAGTTGGGGTAAAACTTGCCTGATATTTCTTTTGTCTGAAAGCACGGCTGATAATGAACTCGTTTGTGGTCAAACCTCGACTGATATTTCCTGTAATATCCTAGAATTTAGCTACGGATTTTTCGCATTATTTTATCTGGGTTGTATTGTACAGTGTGGGACCGATAGGGTATGAATGAACTATTTTGAGAACTCTGACCGTTGTACCAGCATATCTATCGAGGTTATTTTAAATTCAAGGATATTACATTCTTGGTATGTCTTTCGATATCGGATATATTGTATGAGTATTTGTATAATCATCGTACTTGGTCGACAATTGCATTTGAGAATATTGTGTATCAGATATACTATAGGAGAATATTATCAGTATGTGTAAGCGTGTTCAGTATGTCGATATGGACAGGAGCAATTGGAATTGGCTAAGTGCAGAAGCGATTACGTACGCTAAGCTGAAGAGATTACGTACGCTAAGTGGGCGAGTGTAACGTACGTTGAGTATCATGCATTACGTACGTTAAAGCATCAGGTGATATGCAATCGTCTGACCAGAGGACTTTGTCAAAATATAAGCATAGTGCACGTTAAGCATAGGAGCTTACGTACGCTAAGATATGGCCGTAAAGTACGTTACGTTGTGTATATAACATATGTTACGAAGAGAGTCGGACAGGGTCTAAAGTGTCGGCAACTTTCGGCGCATATGTGGACAGGCGAGTCAACACTGAGCTTTACGTACGATAAGGATAGCTCATTACATACGTAAATGAGTATTATACTATATCAAGTCAACAACTATATTATGTACGCTACATCTTGGACATTATGTACGTAATACATAATATGAATTGAGGCAGTAGCCACTGGGATAACGTTACGTATGCTAATAAGGCCAGTTAATGTACGTAAACATGGTTATGTACGTAAGGTAGATTACGTAGCGTACGTAATGGCCGAAGTTGTATAAATATGTGAGACCCATCACTTTGGCATTTTTGGAGATGTTCACGTCATTTTTTCACCCTCCAACCCTCTGAGGCCGATTTTGGCTCTTCCAAACGGATTGGGGACTTGAGGGCATGGATTTGGAGCTTGAGATATGAAGATATTGTGGATTCTTGAGGTGTTTGATTGCGTTCTTGAGGTATGTTGATCAGCTCTACACCTTATTTTTTGATTCATGATGTTATATGAAGTTTATGTTGAAGAAAATGATGATTTGTATGTATTGATCAGATTATGAGGGGTATTTGATAGACTAGATGTTAGATAACACATTGGACTATGTTACCTTGATGACTATGAACAAGTGATGTTAATTAGATATGATTAATTCATGTTCTTAAGGAACTCTTGGATTATATGTCCATAAATGATGAACATGTGTAAGGTGTCGGTGTTTTGGATATGAATATGGAATATTCATATCTAGAACCAAGTTATGTGATTGTTGATATGATTATCGAATTCGGATTGTATTGTGGATTAGAGTTCGTAATTGTTTGAGTTTAAATGGTTTGGTTTCGTATATAATCAAGATATCATTAAACCGTTGAGTTTGATTGGTTGATTATATCGGTTGTTGATTGTTATCGAACATATTGTTAATTGATTATTGCATTAGGTTGTGATAAGTGATCATTGATTTTAACCACTATGCTGCGAGAGAGATTGGAAAATTCGTGGATCGCCTTGGTCAGGGCTGAACTCATAGATGAAGGAGATGGAATTGGTAACGGTTTCATTGTATCGGCATCAAGGAAAGTTATGCTTGCTCAGTTCATAATGTTTAATAAAAGGTTTTGATTTCATTTCATTTATGATTCATATAACAATGCTATCATGAATATGAATTGTTGGGATGATGGTATGTGTATTATGCTTGGGATTGGGCTAAATCACATGTATATGATTTAAAGGCGTCTGGTGAAAACGTAGATGTGAATTTTCCTTGGTCTATAATGTGGGGTGTTGGGTATCGAGGATAGTTATCGTGCTGACATTGAACTAGAGATAGTGGTTCGTTATTAGTGATGGATGGTGCCTCATCCGGGACTATTCGAATAACTGTGTATTCGTTCAGGGATGTTGCTCATGGAAATATTAGTGGCTACGGCTTTGAGGTAATTTAGTATTGCTCAATTTTGAGAATAATTATCCTGTTGTATATGTTGTATGTTGATGTTTCATGTAATGAGTGTGCATCATTGTCCGGATTATTCTCGTGTAGATGCTTCCGTGACCCTTGGTTGCGACCTCGGGAGTTTATGTGTTAATGCCCAAAGTATTCCTGTGTCGATGCTTCCGTGACCCTTGGTTGCGACCTTGGTAGTTTATGTGTTAATGTCCGAAGTATGCCTGTGTAGATGCTTCCGTGACCCTTGGCTGCGACCTTGGGAGTTTATGTGTTAATATTATATACACTTTTGAGCATTCTGTGAACGGTCCTCTGACGGAAATACGACATTGTGGTCATGTCGATCTTTCATTATCGAGCTATCATTGTTCACTTGGGGAGACTTCTGATCCTTATTGGATATGCGTTCTTCGAGTTACATTGTCATGTTGCATCGTAACAGATCTGGAGTCAGATACGTACTGATCGGTCATGTGTAGGATTTTTAGGGCGGGCACGTGTTATCATGTGTTGGTTTCAACCTCACGTTGAGCTGTGCACACGAGACGTACTTCATGAGACTGATTAGGTACAAGACCACACGTACCCGTTGATGGATTGTATACGGACTCATTTCTGGATCGGGCATATCGTGACGTCCATCTTGAGCCATATTAATTGGTGGTTCATGGTCCATGTATGATCGGGTATGTTCGACAGTCGGGTTTGTCTTGGAGACCCAATATATGTTATTTGTATGTGTCTGACGATTTTACTCTCTCGTATATCAGTCCTTGTGGTCCTTTATTGATCTTGTTGGAGTTTACCATATCGTTGGTATTCTCGTTCGTTGTTGATCCTTTATTCTCGTTTGGAGTTCACCATATCATTGGTAATCTCGTTCGTTATTGATCCTTTATTGATCTTGTCTAGAGTTTACCTTATCATTGGTATTCTCGGTCATTGTTGATCCTTTATTGATATTGTTGGAGTTACCGTATCGTTAGTATTCTCGATCGTTGTTGATCCTTTATTGATCTTGTATGGAGTTTACCTTAACGTTGGTATTTTCGGTCGTTGTTGATCCTTTATTGATCTTGTTGGAGTTACCATATCATTGGTATTCGATTGTTGTTGATCCTTTATTGATCTTGTTAGAGTTACCGTATCATTGGTATTCTCGGTCGTTGTTGATCCTTTATTTATCTTGTTGGAGTTACCGTATCGATGGTATTCTCGTTCGTTGTTGATCTTTTATTGATCTTGTTCTGAATTTACCTTATTGTTGGTATTCTCGGTCGTTGTTGATCCTTTATTGATCTTGTTGGAGTTATCGTATCGATGGTATTCTCATTCTTGGTTGGTCCTTTGTTGATCTTGTGTGGAGTTTGTCATGTCGATGACATTCTCGTTTGATGCACTAGTTGTTATTATTATTGATTGTGTGAGCATTTATACTTTGTATCATTATCCGGGACTTGTCATTGTTTCGGGCAGTTGATCTACAGATATTTCATGTATTATCGGTTGATCAGAATTGGAATTCTATTGTGCGACCCAGTGGATAGAATTGGACATGGTTGGATCATTCCATATTGGATATATACTTATGTTTTGAGAATCTTGGCATCGTTTTGAATACTGTACATATGGTTATTTTTGAATTCATCGTCACTTGAGAATGCGAAGTGTGGATTGAGGTAAGGATTGATTGATATGAATTACCACAATTGGTAAGGTTATTACGGTAAGATTTCATTGGAAATATTCTTACTTTGTAAGTACATTGATATGTTTGTTTATGATGATGTGATCACTATCATTATTGAGTATTGTGGCTGACCCCGTCGTGGGCTTTATCTTTTAGGTACTCGGAGATCGAGCTAGTAGCGGCCGTGAAGGGATGAGCTTCCCGGTGATACTGGCTATGGCATGTATTTGAGACCGAGTATTTTTCCTGACTGTTATGATTCCGCTGTAAATGTATTTTTATTATGTCTATGCCCGCTGCGTGTGTATTTTAAACTGACTTTCCGGTATTTTACCAACTCGCGTATACTTTTGAAATGGCCCTTTTGGTATCCTGCAAAGTTGGTGTATTTTGTAAAACTTTCTCAAACTATATTATCGGTGCATGTAAGTAATGACTTAACGTTCGTTTTGAAACTGTTGAAACCTGGTATTTTTGCCTTGTACTTTCAAATGAAATTTTATGACGGTATCTGGGAACTTTATTTTAGAAAGTATTTAATTATTCGTAAAATAATACCGTCTTTGTCTCTTTGGTGTGTTTGCAACGATTGTGAAAATGATTTTTAGCCTTGTGGGTTCCGACACGGGGCCCACGGCGCTGTAATATTCCTGGTTGGTTTTGGGGGTGTTACATTTCTATTGACCAAAACCTCGGCCGATATTTTACTTATTCTATACTTAGCCGAAATTCTAAGTGATCATTACTTGATCAAGACTTAGCCTAATCTTTTAAAAGCCTATAGAAGATACTCATTTGGTCCTTTTTTACAATGCTAAGTACATACATTTGAAGTAATTATGAATACGGGGATGACATCATCAAAATCTAAAATAAAATTCCTAACAAATTCCCCCTATTTTGATGATGGCAAAACTTAATGATCAAATGTAATCAAATCATCATGCAGATTAGTAAGGTACTGTAATGTAAAGGCTTAGTGTGTTTGAGACAACTAGTGGTTGTCATTCAAGTCGACTGTTATAAACTTATGATAATTAAGATTACGGTACAGTCTTTTACTAGTGAAATGAAAAATTATTATCTTCCTCTTACACTAGTATTTGCTGGAGGGAGAGATCTCAGAGGTGTTGCTCCTATTGGCCTCTTTGAAATAGGTATAAGTCCATATTTCTTTTTGACTACTGAAGAAGCAAATTCTTGTTCTTCAGGTGAGGTGTAATTGTTCTTTATGCATAGAGCTTTTATCTCCTTCTGAAGTGCTTCATCATCCAGCTTCCCATTTAAATCTATTGGAGGGTCCTGTGGTCTGAAGTCAGGTATTCTAGGAGAAGAATTTAATGTTTCTTCAGCAACCCTTTTCAGAATTTCCCACGGATTTGGGTAGTTGATCTCCATGAATTCAACGAAGATTTGTTGAGGAGTGCAGTCTAGGTTTTGGAGGATTTCCCAGGGATAGTACTTTTCAATAAATTGGTTGTTGGCAATCCCCCATTTGTTTCGAGCTTTCTCTGGAATGAATCCCTCAACATAATTAAGTTCTTTGCCTTCCCAGCTCAGAGGCATATTTGGATCTTGTCTGGTTATTTTCTTTTTAGCTGCTGGTTCTTCTGATGGTGCAACTGTATTCTTTCTTTTCAAGGAGCTTGAGGTTCCAACTCTGGGATGTGGATGAATTGGATTGTGCATCTTCGAACTAAAGGTAACGCCTCCTACTTCCACTTGGTTCTCATCTCTTCCCCCTTTCTCATCTCTTCCCCCTTTTTGCCAGCATCAAGAATCTGTGCTAGATGTTCCTCCGCCCTCTACACGAAGTCTGTCATGCCAAGAGGCATCTTGAAGATGAATGTGGTGAAGAGGGTTCTTGTTTCTTAAGAAGAGAGTCCATCTTGTCATTGAGGGATTGTAGGTGAGGTTTTACTTCAGTTGTCAGGAGTTTTGCAACTATTTCCTCAACCATAGATCTAATCAGCCCAGTGAAGTTAGGAGGCAGTTCATATGCAGGCACCTCTGTCTGATGAGTATTTTCATCTGAGCCCTCCTGTGCATCTGATTTTTGAGTGATGGATTTCTCAGATGAGATTCTCATGTCAGCTGCTTCTTGATCAGATAGGGTTTTATCTATATCCCCTGATTCATCATTTGTTGTCGGCAGTGTTGAGATGGAAGCCTGGTCAGGTGCACCCTGATCATGGTCCTCATCCTCCTTTTCTTCTCCTTTCTTTCCTTCTTCTCTTCCTTCCTTCTTCTTCTTCTTCTTCTTCTTCCTCTTCTTCTTCTTCTTCTTCTTCTTCTTCTTCTTCGTCTTCTTCTTCTTCTTCTTCTTCTTCTTCTTCCTCCTTGTCTTCTTCAACTTCTTTTTCTTTTTTATTTTTCCTTTTAAACAACTTCTTTTTCTTACTCCTCTTTCTACTCAACTTCTTCCCTTTTTTCAACTTCTCCTTCCTTGACTTCTCCTTCTGTAATATCCGACTGTAATTCTTCATCCTTACTATTGTATTGTTCAGATAATTTAGAATATCGTTGAATCGTGTTGCATTTAGTATATGACTATAATGTTGAAATGTTATAGAAATGAGTTACTTACCGTTGTTATCCACTTTATGTTTAATGGTTCAATGTTAATTGGAGAGTTGCATTTTTTAACCTATTCTGGTGGTGTAGCGTACGCTACATAGTTTGATTAATGTACGTTAAGCTCGTGCCTTAACGTACGTAATTTGTTATCAGTTGCTTATTTTAGGAGGGAATCAGACATCAGTTGACCTCCGCACGTGAATGGCCATGCACGTGAAGGGTAGTTGGATCTCGAGACGGTCAAAGTCAACTAATATTAGTGTACGTAATTATTTATCCTTAGTGTACGTTATGGCCTGTGTGTTAATTGAGACAGTAGCCTCTATAGGATGGTTACGTACGGAAAACTTTCGGATTAACATATGTAACAGTGTTAGCGTACGCTAATATCTTTCTATAGCGTACGCTACTGATGTACAGTCTATTTAAAGACACAACCTCTTTTTCATTTCGTCACAACTTCAACCCGACTTTCTCTCCATATATCGCCCCCTGCCTCTCTAGACCGATATTACCCTCTTCCATCTTGTTTTTGAGCCTTAAATATCGGAGTGGAGCTCATTGATTTGAAGTTTATAAGGTGTTCTTGATCTTGGAGTGTATTTCTTGTAGTGTTGAGGGTTGTTCTTCATTTCTGGAGGTATGTTGTGCATTTCTCCTCTGTATTTTTCGTATGTTTATGTTAGTAATGAGGTATTCTACACCTAGAATTAAACTAATCAATTAAAACATGGTTATAATTAAACTTTTTAACACTTCTTGATGAATATGATAAATGAGGGATTGGAATGAAGGTGTTCTTGATGTTACAGTGATAGTAACCATGTTTATAAATATCATGCTCATCTTGCTGGACGTAGTAATCTCAGTAGAACACTGGTAATCAGTTAACTTCATCATAGTTAGATTTAATAGATGAAATTGTTATCATAATAGTGTTAAAACACCATATTAGGTATTTACTTACCTTGGGAAGAAATTGACAATGTTGAAGATAGGATTATGTTCTCTTGTTCAGAAATCTTTGAAGTTTTAACATCATTATGGTTTAGCTTCACAAGTCTTGAGGAATGATAAGGATGTTGATGAATACAACAATAACTTTTTATTAATCCATTTTGTTGATAACTTAAGAACGTGTTTGATCATCATGCTAGAATGGATAGTGTTTTTAAGAAGGAGATGCTGATTGTGAATGATAAAGTCATAATAGTTTGAGTATCGAATTCGTTATGATTATCCTTGTATAGTAGTAGATGTTGTAGAACATAAGAAATTGATTAAACCTATTTTATTGGTGAATTGAAGATGTTTTGTTCATAGAAATGACAAGAGTATTAAAGGACATTTTGATATAAATATTATGTGAATATGTTATTGAATGAATTACGTTTCATTCAAGATTGCTTGTTCGATTGAATGTTTAACCAAGGATACTGTCTGTTTGATCATTTGGAGAAGGACTATCTTTTGCCTACGGAGTTGAGGCAAGTTATCTTGCTTGGTTATAATGATGATTAGATTCCTGTGATGATTATACGTTTTGTGCATATGAAATGCTTATCGATTTGTGACTCGTAATTTGATATTGTTATTGACATTGTTCTGTTTTTCATCATGGGATTGCATTCCCAAGTCCGTCACTTGAAATCGTTGATCTCGTTGGTACTTGTTGTCACTTCGGTGAGTTTTCCTGATCCATAATCGGATATGTGATTTGTTGAATTCGTTGTCATGTTGTATCGTGACATGTCTGGAATCATATCTACATGCTGATTGGTTATTGTGCAGTATTTTTAGCCGGGAACTTATATAGTCATACGTGGATGTTTCCGTATTGGAATGTGCACACGAGACATAGTTCGTGAGGCTAATTAGGTATATTGTCACACGTATATTTTGGATTCCGTATACAGGGTAGACATGTACACGGACACATTTCCGGATCGGGCGTACTGTGATGTCCATCTTGAGCCATATTGTTTGATTGTTCTTATTTCATGTATGATTGGATATGTTCGATGGTTTTTGACTGATTGTTCATACGCCCGAGGGGTATGTTCAATAGTCAGGATGTTTTTCTTTGAGATCTAATATATGTGAATTGTATAATGTCGGGAGAATCATATATCATGTATATATGACCCTGTGTTTTGGGCGAAATACTTGTGTTGTATTTTAGGTCGAGGCAAAGGCAGGGCACGGGAAGAGCACGGTGATGGTGAAGGGTTCGAAGGATACTAGTTCGGGGGGCCCAAGTCTGTTATTGTCCGGTTATGTTTAAACCGTGTAATGTTACTTTAATTACACTTTATTTAAACTATTGTCTGGTTGTATTAATGTTTGAAGTACATTCCATCTCCATATGGTTTATACTTGTATTTCGGATCTTGTTTATCATAAGGTCGTTGGCCATACAATTATTAAACTTTTAATCGGAGTAGTGACTAATTATTATGGTTCGGTATCACAAGATAATACTTATTTAACCTGTATTTGGATATCGCCTGGTGGGTCCCAGTGTGGGGTCCACAGCACTGTAATAGCCGCCTTTTGGGGTGTTACAGAAGATGGTATCATAGAGTGTTGTTTTCTCTTTAGGAGTTGTTGTAGAATGAACTAGTATCAAAAGACCTTCGTGTCACGTGTTACCTGTGCAAGCGCCTAACCCTACGAGCCAAATACGGTATGTACTTTACGAGCCATGATTTAATTACTGGCATGATATTGATATTGGAATGGATCTGTTTGTTGATCTTGTTATTTCGAGGATCTGTGGCAGGATTTATCTGATTGATAATTCGAGATAAATGCTGGATTGATTATATGATTGAAATTGTTCGACTCAACATCGATGTAATATTCTGTGTGACACTCGTGGTGTCGATAATTCATTGTGAGCTGTTTTCTTGAATATGTAATTCCTTATTGATATTAACTTAGCATGAATTTTGATTGGTATCATGAACTATACTTATAATTATCATTATAGTTTGATTCTTTCAGTATGGAAACAAATTTGAGAGGTCGTGGCAGAGGGGGACGAGGGCGTGGAAGGGGCCGAATCCCGATACCACGAGCAAACAGAAGCGGGAATGTGGAGCATAGTTCCGCAAGCAATGGTTCGCCTTCTAGGGACCAATCACACCACACTGGGTGTGAGGATGCGCGTGTCGATCCTTACGTTGTGATGCTAGGGATGATGGCTCAGATGACCCAAATGGGTCAATTAATGGAAGCTATGCAGAGGGCTACTACTGGCCAGCAATAGGGGCCTCATCCTCCACATCATGTGCTTGGTGGACCCATGAGTCGGATCATCGCCGACATCTCTCGCCAGCAACCTCCGACCTTTGAAGTCTCCTCTGAGTCTGCTGACATTCTGCATTATATTGAACACTTGAGAAATTGTTCGAGATGGTGGACTGTCCCAAAGAGAATCTCATCTACGTAGCAGCTTACTATATTAGCAAGGGTGCTCACACCTGGTGGCTTTCAGTGAGGCCAGCTGATGGTGTATATACTTGGGAGGAATTTAAAAACCTCATGCTATACCGTTACTATCCAGGGCCACTCCATGAGGCCAAGCTATTAGAACTGCTGAACCCGGACCCATCTGAAGACGATGATTTACTATATGTTGCCGACAAATTTTAAGCACTTCTTCCTTTTGCCTCGTCGATTGGCCGAACGGAGGCTGATAAGATCAAATATTTTCTCAAGAGGCTTAAACCCTAAATGAGAATGCAGCTGTTGAATCACCACTATACGACCCTACCGGAGTTCATCGAGAAAGCTCTGGAATACGAACTCACCGCGAAGGAGATTTCCAAGAAGTAACCACCATCTAACAACAAAAGATTCAGGAACCAGAACCAGACTGCGAGTAATCGGGGGACATTCAGGAAGCCCCAGTCAATGCCAAACCCTTCTGATCGACCACCCATGGCATCGAAGCCAGCCGGATCGCACTCTCGAGCAGTCCCCTCATCTGTTGTGTGCTATAACTATGGAGACCAGGGGCACGTCAGCTCCAAATGACCGAAGCCGGCTGTCGCATGCCATACTTGTGGAAAAAATGGGCATCGTGCTCGTTTCTATAGGAATGGACCGGGACATGAACCAGTAGCGTCTCATGCTCCAGTTCAGTCTTCTGTCCAGGAATGTGTGCCTCCATCCGCTTCTTATCAGACTACTGGGGCAAACAGGGGAATGGGCCGTGGGAATCAAAGTGGTACACCTGGTGCTGGAGCTGCGAAACCCAGGATTTACGCGATGAATAAAGCTGACGATCTCAAGGCCAGCATAATTGCAGGTATACTCAAGATCCACTCTCAGCCTGTGTGTGTTATTTTTGATACCGGTGCTTCACACTCCTTTATATCTACTTCTTGTTTAACTTGTTTACCTATGGACCATGTTATCAATTGTGAGCCTTATGTGATTGGCCTACCCGATGGTAGAAGAATTATTAGAAATCGAGAAGTCCAGGACTGTCCGATTCGTATGAATGACCGTGAGTGGTTGTCAAATCTGATTGTAGTCGATTTACCTAAGGATGATATAATCTTGGGTATTGATTGTATGGATCGTCATGATGCCATACTTAGTGTCCGCAAGCAGATGGTAACCGTCACTTCTCATGATGGTTTCGAGTGTATTTTTCGTGGTGATAATCCCAGCTGTTCCGGGAGAGTCATCAGCGCTATGAAAGCAGCGAAACTGCTTAATCAAGGGTGTATTGGTTATTGGTGCTACATGACCAAAACAGCAGATCGACCAGTTGAATTGGCCGACATTCTGGTAGTCCGAGACTACCCAGACATATTTCTAGATGAGTTGCCAGGCTTACCTCCACATCATGAGGTAGAGTTTATTATTGAGTTAGAGCCAGGTACGTCCCCGCTTTCGAAAGCACCTGGATCTGACTGAGATGCAGGAGTTGAAGAACCAGCTTGAGGAGTTGACTGAGAAGGGCTATATTCGACCTAGTGCGTCCCCTTGGGGAGCACAAGTGTCATTTGTACGAAAGAAAGACGGATCTCTGCGTTTATGTATTGATTACCTTGAGCTGAACAGGGTAACCATCAAGAACAAATATCCTTTGCCTCGTATTGATGATTTATTGGTTCAACTTCAGGGAGTTGTTGTGTTTTCTAAGATCGACTTGAGGTCCGGTTATCATCAGTTGAGGATTCGAAAGTCTGACATTTCGAAGACAGCCTTCCGTACTCGCTATGGGCATTATGAGTTCATGGTGATGCCATTTGGATTGACTAATGCACCAGCTGTATTCATGGAGTTGATGAATCGGGTTTTTATTAATTATCTGGATCACTTTGTAGTCGTTTTCATTGACAACATTCTGATTTACTCTCGTGACCATTACGAGCATGAACGTCATCTCCACTGAGTTCTCGATGCGTTGAGGCGGGAACAGCTTTACGGGAAGTTTTCTAAATGTGAATTATGGATGCCTGAGGCTATCTTTCTTGGGCATGTGATATCAGCCGATGGAGTGAGAGTGGACCCATAGAAGACAGAAGCCATTCAAGATTGGCTACCTCCGAAGAACATGAAGGAAGTTCGTAGTTTCCTCGGCCTAGCAGGTTACTACTGACGGTTCGTGGAAGGATTTTCCAAAATTGCGCAACCGATGACTAACCTACTGGGGAATGATAAGAAGTATTTGTGGTCAGAAGCATGTCAGCAAAGTTTTGATGAGCTGAATAGTCGATTGATTTCAGCACCTATTTTGGTTCTACCAAAAGGAATGGAGGGATTTGTGGTGTATAGTGATGCGTCGAGATAGGGCCTTGGATGTGTACTGATGCAGGAAGGGAAGGTGATTTCCTATGCATCGACACAATTGCGACCCTATGAAGTTAACTATCTGACCCATGATTTAGAGCTAGCAGCCGTGGTGTTTGCTTTGAAAATCTGGTGTCACTATCTGTATGGAGTTACCATCCAGATATTTACTGACCACAAGCGCCTGAAGTACATTTTTACTCAGAAGAAGTTGAACATGAGACAGAGAAGGTGGCTAGAATTAATCAAAGACTATGATATCAAGATCCTGTATCATCTGGGCAAGGCAAATGGGGTTGTTGATGCCTTAAGCCGTAAGACAGTGCAGGAACAGATGCTTAGCCGCTTGACAGCTCAGAGAGAATTACAGTTAAATCTTATGAGGCCAGAGTTTGAAGTTTGGTTACATCGTGTTCAGGGACAACTTTGCACACTTGAGATTTCTCCGTCTCTTGATGATATAATCAGATCGAAGCAGGTTACGGACCCATTCTTATCTCGAGTTCGGGATGAAGTAACTCAAGGGAAAGCCCCTGGATTTGTGATCCATGAGGACGAATTGATACGCTTCAAGAATCGAGTTCATGTACCCGCAGATGAAGAGTTTAGGAACTCTATAATGAGAGAGGACCATGCTACCCCATACTCCATTTACCCGGGGTCTAGCAAGATATATAAGGATTTGAAGCAATATTATTAGTGGGGGAATATGAAACGTGAAGTTGCAGAGTTCATTTCGAGATATTTTACCTATCAGCAGGTTAAGATTGAGCACCAGCGACCCGCAGGAATGCTGAAACCGCTACCGATTCCCGAGTGGAAATGGGAGGACAAATCAATGGATTTCATCACTAGCTTGCCGATGAGTCGTCGAGGGATGAATACGATTTGGGTGATTGTGGACTGACTAAACAAATCAGCCCACTTCTTGGAGATTAAAGACACGTGGGGTCCCGAGAGATTGGCCCAGCTATTTATTAAGGAAATTGTAAGGCTACATGCTACCACAAAGAGTATTGTATCGGACTGTGAGAGGCGATTTGTGTCGCATTTCTGGAAGGCAGTTAATCGTGCGATAGGCACGCAGTTAAATTTCAGTACGGATTTTCATCCGCAGACCGATGGTCAGTCTGAGAGAACTATCCAAACTGTAGATGACATGTTGAGGGCATGTGATCTTGATTGGAAGGACGATTGGGAAACTCAACTACCTTTGGTGGAATTCACTTATAATAATAGTTGGCATGCTTCGATTCAGATGTCACCGTATGAGGTATTGTATGGATGTCGTTGTAGGTCCCCTTTGTGTTGGGACGAACTTTCAGAATTCTTCAGTACGGAACCTGATATGTTGTTAGTAGCCCGTGAGAATATCGCTCTGATTAGGAGTCATTTGTTAACGGCTCAAAGTCGACAAAAGTCCTACGCAGACCACCGTCGACAACCGCTTGAGTTCGAGGTTGGTGACCATGTGCTAATGAAGGTGTCTCCTACCCGAGGTGTTTTTCATTTTGTTAAGAGAGGCAAGCTGAGCCCAAGGTAGATTAGTTTGTTTGAGATTTTGGAGCGTGTAGGTGATCTGGCCTATCGACTGGCATTACCACCGGCTTTAAGTCGGATTCACAACGTGTTTCATGTCTCCCAGTTGAGGAAGTATGTTGCTTATTCGAGCCATATACTTCAGTTCGAAGAGACTGAGATAGCGGAGGATCATTCGTACGAGGAGCGTCCGGTGCAGATACTCGAGAAAAGGATCAAACAGTTGCGGAACAAGACGATTCCCTTATGGAAGGTTCAGTGGTCACGACATGGAGTTGAAAAATCTACGTGGGAAACCAAGTATAGCATGCGAGAGATATATCCCGATCTGTTTACCCCTTAGTTTCGAGGATGAAACTCCTTTTAAGGGGGGGAGTATGTAATATCCGACTGTAATTCTTCATCCTTACGGTTGTATTGTTCAGATAATTTAGAATATCGTTGAATCGTGTTGCATTTAGTATATGACTATAATGTTGAAATGTCATATAATTGAGTTACTTACCATTGTTATCCACTTTATGTTTGATGGTTCAATGTTAATTGGAGAGTTGCATTTTTTGACCTATTCTGGTGGTGTAGCGTACGCTACATAGTTTGATTAACGTACGTTAAGCTCGTGCCTTAACGTACGTAATTTGTTATCCATTGCATACGTTACGAGGGAATCAGACATCAGTTGACATCCACACGTGAATGGCCATGCACGTGAAGGGTGGTTGGATCTCGAGACGAACAAAGTCAACTAATATTAGCGTATGTAATTCTTTGTCCTTAGCGTACGTTATGGCCTATATGTAAATTGAGACAGTAGCCTCTGTAGGATGGTTAGGTATGAAAAACTTTCGGATTAATGTATGTAATAGTGTTAGCGTACGCTAATATCTTTCGATAGCGTACGCTACTAATGTACATTCTATATAAAGATACAGCTTGTTTTTCATTTCTTCACAACTTCAACCTGACTATCTCTCCATATATCGCCCCCTGCTTCCCTAGACCAATATTACCCTCTTCCAGCTTGTTTTTTAGCCTTAAATCTTGGAGTGGAGCTCATTGATTTGATGTTTAGAAGGTGTTCTTGAGCTTGGAGTGTATTTCTTGTAGTGTTGAGGGTTGTTCTTCATTTCTGGAGGTATGTTGTACATTTCTCCTCTGTATTCTTCGTATGTTGATGTTAGTAATGAGGTATTCTACACCTAGAGTTAAACTAATCAAGTAAAACATGGTTATAATTAAACCTTTTAACACTTCTTGATGAATATGATAAATGAGGGTTTGGAATGGAGGTGTTCTTGATGTTATAGTGATAGTAACCATGTTTATAAATATCATGCTCATCTTGCTGGACGTAGTCATCCCAGTAGAACACTGATAATTAGTTAACTTCATCATAGCTAGATTTAATCGATGAAATTGTTATCATAATAGTGTTAAAATACCATATTATGTATTTAATTACCTTGGGAAGAATTTGACATTGTTGAAGATAGGATTATGTTCTCTTGTTCAGAAATCTTAGAAGTTTTAACATCATTATGGTTCAGCTTCACAAGTCTTGAGGAATGATAAGGATGTTGATGAATACAACAATAACTTTTTATTAATCCAATGTGTTGATAACATAAGAATGTGTTTGATCATCATGCTAGAATGGATAGTGTTTTTAAGAAGGAGATGCTGATTGTGAATGATAAAGTCATAATAGTTTGAGTATCAAATTTTTAATGATTATCCTTGTATAGTAGTAGATGTTGTAGAACATAAGAAATTGATTAAACCTATTTTATCGGTGAATTGAAGATGTTTTGTTCATAGAAATGACAAGAGTATTAAAGGACATTTTGATATTAATATTATGTCAATATGTTATTGAATGAATTACATTTCATTCAAGGTTGCTTGTTCGATTGAGTGTTTAACCAAGGATACCATCTGTTTGATCATTTTGGAGAAGGACTATCTTTCGCCTACGGAGTTGAGGCAAGTTATCTTGCTTGGTTATAATGATGATTGGATTCTTGTGATGATTATACGTTTTGTGTATATGAAATGATTATGTATTTGTGATTCGTAATTCCATATTATTACTGACGTTGTTCTGTTTTTCATCATGGGATTGCATTCCCATGTCCGTCACTTGAAATCGTTGATCTCATTGGTCCTTGTTGTCACTTCGGTGAGTTTTCTTGATCCTTAATCGGATATGTGATTTGTTGAATTCATTGTCATGTTGTATCGTGACATATCTGGAATCATATCTGCATGCCGATTGGTTATTGTGTAAGATTTTTAACCGGGTACTTATATAGTCGTACGTGGATGTTTCCGTATTGGACTGTGGACACGAGACGTAGTTCGTGAGGCTAATTAGGTATATTGTAACACGTATATTCTGGATTCCGTATACGGGGAGGACATGTACACGGACACATTTTCAGATCGAGCATACTGTGATGTCCATCTTGAGCCATATTTGTTTGATCGTTCATATTCCAAGTATGATTGGATATGTTCGATGGTTTTTGACTAATTGTTCATACGCCCGAGGGGTATGTTCAATAGTCGGGATGTTTTTCTTTGAGATCTAATATATATGAATTGTATAATGTCGTGAGAATCATTTATCATGTATATCTCACCCTGTGTTTTGGGCGAAATACTTGTGTTGTATTTTAGGTCGAGGCAAAGGCAAGGCACGAAAAGAGCACGGTGACGGTGAAGGGTTCGAAGGATACTAGTTCGGGGGCACCTAGTCTGTTATTGTCTGGTTATGTTTAAACCGTGTAATGTTACTTTAATTCCGCTTTATTTAAACTATTGTCTGGTTGTATTAATGTTTGAAGTATATTCCATCTCCATATGGTTTATACTTGTATTTCGGATCCTGTGTATCATAAGGCCGTTGGCCATACTATTAATAAACTCCTAAACGGAGTAGTGACTAATTATTGTGGTTCGGTATCACAAGATAATACTTATTTAACCTGTATTTAGATATCACCTAGTGGGTCCCAGTGTGGGGTCCATGGCACTGTAATAGCCGCCTTTTGGGGTGTTACACCTTCTCCTTCAATTTTATCTTCAAAAGTTTTTCTCGGAGCTACTCTCTCCATCATAAGCATGATCAATTCGTCCATGTTTGTTTTGAAATTTTGTAAAAAACAATTTTCATCAAGCAGCAAACTTATATCAGTCTCTTTATAGAATATCTGAATAAGTTGCTCAACAATGAGGGGATGGTACCATCCATCACTTTCTATCATCTCTTTAAGAGTATTGAAGCTCAGAGCCTTCAATATCTTCTATTCTTTATAAACAACAAGAAATGAAGTCTTGCTAATGTGCTGCATGACTGACCTGAGCTGATCTTGGCTGAGGTTGAAAGGATTGTTCTCCTTGAGGTTGAAAGATTAGTGGAAAGTTTGTTCTTCAAAGATTTATTCTGCTTCTTCTTCCCCAGTGACACTAGGAAGTGTCAGGAGTGGGACTACTTATGGGATTAGCTCAGTAAAGTGAGCTGGTTGTTCTTCAGGTGTTGTGGGCACACCTAAGATGGCTACCTGCATTTCTTTTGAGGACTCTGATGAATAATCCACCAATCCTTTCTGTCTTTTGGGGGACGGTTCAGGTGAGGATGAAATGTGTACCACTTCTTCTTTTTCAGGTGATTTCCTCCTTTTTAAGAACTTGGATAGAGGAATGTTGTCACTGTATGAGTCATAAGCAAGATTGATTTCAGGTGCAGTTGGAATGACCTCATCTGCAAGTGACTTTTCAGGGATGACAGCTGTGATTTGAGCAGGTGTAATCTTAGCTGTTGTTGGGGCAGTTGGGATATCAGGTGAGGTTTTCTCAGCTGCATATGAGACATCAGATGTGTCCATCATTCCTGTGTCATTAATTATGACTTCTTCCAGGGAGGCAGTTTTGAGCTTTTTCTCAATTAATTCCACCTGTTTTCTATACTCAATAGTAGATTCATCAAGGACAACATGAAGTGTTTCTTCCACAACTAATGTTCTTTTGTTAAATACTCTGTACGCCTTGCTTATTTGTGAGTATCCCATAAAGAGACCATAATCAGTTTTAGCATCAAAGGCATTCAGTTGGGTTTTACCATTATTGTGGATAAAACACTTACAACCAAAAATATGAAAATTTGTAATAGTTGGTATTCTGCCGTTCCAAACCTCATAGGGAGTTTTATTGTGTATCCCTACTATCATACTCCTATTCTGAGTATGGCATGCTGTGTTGACAGTTTCAGCCCAGAACCTCTTTGGCAGGTCAGTTTCAGTAATCATTGACCTGGTTGCTTTCTTCAGGGTTTCGTTCCTTCTTTCAGCTACACCATTTTGTTGTGGTGTTCTTGTGGTAGAAACTTCATGTTGGATTTCATTCTGGTCACTATATTCAGTGATTGCCTTGTTGAGGAATTCTCCTCCTCTATCTGATCTGATCATTATGATGGACAGGGATTTCTCATTTTGAATCCTTCTCATCAGCTCTAGGAGCTTTGTTAATGTTTCACTCTTTTTATAGAAAAAAACAATCCATGTATATCTACAGTAGTCATCAACAAATACTAAGGTATGCTTTCTTCCACTCAGTGTTCTTGGCTTGATAGGACCAAATAAATCTATGTGAAGTAGGTCCAAAATTCTACTGGTGATAGTGGTAGGCTGAACTGATTTCAAAGATGCTTTGGTTTGCTATCCCTTCTGGCATGCATCACAAAGGGTCTCTTTCTTGAATACTTCTGTTGGAAGTCCGCTGACCAACTTTTGAGAACGTATTTTGTTAATGGCTTTGAAGTTCAGGTGATAGAGTCTCTTGTACCAGAGCCATCCGTTCTCAGCAATTGCTTTTTGATAAGCAACAAGCATTAGGTGTTTCTGATTTCCAATATATTAGGTAGACATCTCTTCTTCTGTATCCTTGTAGCTTCATTTCTCCAGTGAGGAGATCAATCACCATACATTTCCATCTTGTGAAGACTATCAGGTTGTTCTCATCACAAAATTCGCTTATACTTAGGAGATTGTATTTGAGCCATTTGACATACTGCACTTTTGTAATGATTATGTTTCCTCTGTACAG
The DNA here is from genome assembly GCA_033398695.1 of Orobanche coerulescens. Lineage (NCBI taxonomy): Eukaryota > Viridiplantae > Streptophyta > Magnoliopsida > Lamiales > Orobanchaceae > Orobanche > Orobanche coerulescens. The sequence goes on along the minus strand of CM065811.1, from coordinate 121,576,448 downwards.
CTTCCCATAACCTTTGGTTTGTCTACTTGAGCTATCTCCAAATGTTACATCTGGACCTCTTTCTTTAACATATTCTGATAGAATCTTCTTGTTTCCTGTCATGTGCCTTGAGCATCCAGAGTCTACAAACCATTCTTCACCTTCTATTGATGAACTTGAGGAGATATGGTAGTAGTCCTCCCACTTTTTCTGTAATCAGGAAAGAAGAGATTTAGGTACCCAAATCTGAGTGAGTTCTTTGGGGTTAGCGATTTTTCTGGAGAATTGGTTTCTCATTGTGTTATGAAAATTATATTGATTACCCTTATAAGGTGTATATTGTCTAGGTCTATATCCCTGGTTAGGATTGTATACAAGATATGCCTGATAATTTGAGTGGTATGAGCCATTGTAAAGTCTTGGCTGAGACCTATGTTGAAAGTTTTGAGGTCTCGAAACCTGTTTAATTTGAAATTTTGGATAACCTTGAGGTTTCCATATACCTCTCTCATTATGAAATCTATTTTTTGGGAGTCTTTGGTAATAAGCAAAATATTGTTTTGACTGCTGATGCGTCTTTGGGCATTGCCTAGTCTTATGTCTAGGTGGCTACTTTTAAAACTTTGGCTGCTGTTTGTTTTTAAATAATGGTTTATTTGTTGGCTCAGCAGTCTCAACATATGTTTCTCCCTTTATAAAAGTGGTTTTAGAAGTGGAGGGAGTGTTGGGGTCATATGCAAGGCCTGATTTTAAATAGAGTGGCCTTTGGTTTATACGCAATCCATCAAGGGTTACAGATGATTTTAGAGATGTTATCTCTTTAGCCTATGCACTATTCAACTGTTTCAATTTTGAAATCTCAGTTTTCATATGAGTAAGTGCAGCTGATTTTTCAGTGTTTAAAATAGTCATCTTATTGATCTCAACTGTGGTAATTTCAGCTGAGTTTTTCGGCTATTTTCAGAGTGTTTTTCAGACTCATCTCTGATGTTTTTAAGTTTGGCTGACTCTAGGCTGGGTTTTCTATAATTGTTTTTCAGCTGGACTTTCTCATTTCTCAGCTGGGCATTCTCAATTGTCACAGTTAGGTGAGCAGTTTTCAAGGTTTCAAAATCTTTTAGAAGTTGTTTTACAGATTTATAGATCAATATCTTCAGGCAATTCAGAACTGAAACCTTTTGTAGTTTGAGGTTTAGATGTTGCCTCTTCATCAGCCATGTTAGCCGTAAGGCAGTTGTAGTCATCATCACCATCGAAGAAGAATCAACTGCTTGATTCTACTCTCTCTTGAACTTGATCTTCACCAATGAGGGCTTTTCTTTTGTCATCCCTCTTGCCTACTTCCTTCTTGTCTTCACCTTTCTTTAGATCAGGACAGTCAAACTGGATGTGCCCTATTTTGTGGCAGTTGTAGCATTCAACTTTCCAGTTGCTGGCTTTCTAGTTCCTCCTTGGGTTCTCCTTATAGTTCTTCTTGTATTTGGAGTAGTTCTTCCTGAAATTGCTGAATCTCTGCATGATGAATGCCATTTCTTCCTCAAAGTTGAGGTGACTTGGAGGATTTGCTTCAGATAGATTCCTTGCAGGGGACTCAGCTGCAAAAGCTATTCCTTTCTCAACTGGCTCATTTGATGATTAGCAGGGCTGCTCGAACTCATAGGCCTTCAGGTCTGAGAACGGCTCCTGGATCTTTATTTTATTAAGATCCTTTGATTCTCTCATGGCCACAACCTTCATATTCCATTATGTATTGATAGATCTTAGAACTTTCAGAGTCATCTCTCTGTTGCCATATGTCTTTCCAAGGGAGTTTATCTCATTGATGATTTTTGTGAATCTTGTATCCACATTGTCAATTGTTTCACCTGTCTTCATTTTGAAATTGTCAAATTTTTGAGTAGCTATTCACAATTTATTCTGCTTGATAAGGTATGTTCCTTCACACGTTATAGCTAATGTGTCCCATATCTCTTTTGCATTTTTACAATTCTTGATTTTCACCATTGTGGCTTTATGAAGAGTCTGGTACAAGACATCTCTGGCCCGGTTGTCAAGGTTGGCCAGCTTCTTTTCTTCAGGGGACATCTCTGTTCTCTTCTTGGGAATCTGTTTTGGCTTCCCGGCTACAATTTCTTCATCTGCATTTCTCTTTAGGAAAATGAAGAGTCCATCCTACATGATACACCACATGTCATAATGGATGGATGATAAATGTGCCTGCATGCTTATCTTCCATAGGTCATATTCGTCAATAGAGAAAATAGGTAGTCTATAATGCATATGTTGCATGTGTTCCATTTCATGAGATATTAATATATAAGCTCAAATATATCTGGTTCGGTAAAATTGAACCAACCTCTCTGATACCACTTGTAGGTCACAGATACTCAGAGTACAGTCTACAGGGGTGCTGAATAGACTGCTTAAAATCTTTTCCTGAATATATCAGTTGAGTAACCTCAGCTGTGATTGTGTGCAACTAATAAACCTCGGATGCAGATAAGTAATGCGGAAGACACAGCTGATAAAAATGCAGACGACTTATTGTAAACCTTGTTTTGCGGAAAGATAGCTGACTCAATGGAAAAAATAAATATGTATGTAGCAGTTACATATGATGATAAAGCAGTAAATCACACAAGAACTTATAGTGGTTTCCGAGGAGGGGTAATCTTCTACTAATGCACTTCTCTCCAAACCAGTTGGAGATAAATTCACTATAACTTTCAACCAGTGAAATTATGTTACAATGAACTTTGTTACAACAACTTCCAAACAGTGGAAACCCGTGGCCATTGCAACTCCCTTTGGCTGCCTAGCACCTCTTGATCGAAAACCCGTGGATCCCTCAACAACTCGCAATTTTTCTATCACCTACCAATCAAGAACCCATGGATGCGTTTACAACCTTGAACTTCTTAGAACCTTGTCCAATGAAGTACCCTGTACTCAAGCTTTAAGATAAGAGTTTTTCACTTCTCCAACTTTCAAGAGCTTCTCAGTATAATACTTTGGAAACTAGCTCTTCACGATGCTATAGATTGCTTTGTTTTCTTTGTTTGCTTTGTTCGCTTGTAAGTATTGTTCGCATTGTACTTTTGCTCAATGTTTATTCAGATATTTATAGTACGATTCTTGAGCTTCTTCATAGCTGTTGCATCTTGTAACAATTTTGTCCATTGGAGAGTGGACTTCATTGTTTATCATTTTATCTCTTTGCAAGGCTTCGTTTCTTTCTTCAAATCTGACCGTTTGAAGATGTACTTCCCGTTGCGCCACTTTTCTTGATTACTATCATTAGAAAGTCTTTAGGGCGCGTATCTCTAGGAATAAAATATTCCTTAACTTTCGGGAATCAATCACTTTGTCCCTTGGCTTTTATGTCTGCATGTGTCTAGCCGTTATTGTTGACTTTTCAACACTTGCTGACGTGGATAGTTGATATCCAAGAACTTGGCTGATATATCATCTGATAAAAGCTCATCAGATGGTGCCTTGGTCAAACCTGCCTGATATGGTGGTCAAACGCTGATGTTCTGCCTGGATAAAAGCTATCTGGTATCTTGTCTTTAGAAAGTTGGCTGATATTCCCTTGGTCAACCTCAGCTGATATCATGAGCTGACCAAACCTCGTATGATAGAATCTCGCCTGATATTATGTCTGGTCAATCTCAGCTGATATTTTCTATGATTGAAACTCCCCTGATAGAAACCCGTCTGCTTTTAGTTGGGGTAAAACTCGCCTGATATTTCTTTTCTATGAAAGCACAACTAATAATAAACTCGTCTGTGGTCAAACCTCGACTGATATTTCCATTGACTAAAACCTCAGCTGATATTTTGCATATTCTATACTTATCTGAAATTCTAAGTGATCATTACTTGATCAAGACTTAGCCTAATCTTTTAAAAGCCTATAGAAGATACTCATTTGGTCCTTCTTTACAATGTTAAGTACATACATTTGAAGTAATTATGAATACAGGGATGACATCATCAAAATCTAAAATAATATTCCTAATAGAGGAAGATCTAAAGGTCAAATATACCGCGAGGGTGCGTTGAGTTTGGGTTCAGCACACCTTCGTCGTTATCAAATAAGGTGCGCGGACGAGACAGGTGATCTTGTAGCAGCATGTACCACTCAGATTCGTTTTCATCCAGTTTCAGTGTTGTTAGATTTTTGGTGCTACCTATTCTTTTATTGCATTGGATTGTGTTCGTCGCCTTGGTATTGATTGTTTGTTTGAATTTGAACAAGATGCATTTGATTGAATTGGTGATCCTGTTAGTCGTTTGGGCACGTGGTTTTAAGTTCGATTATTTTTGGATTGTTGTAATTATGCTCGCTGCGGGTAGGTTTGAGAACGTTTTTTCTGAAGGACTTTACTGGTTTGAGCATATTTGTGGAAATCATTTTTTTTTGGAAAATATTTTGATGGTGCGGTTAAACAACAGATTGTGAGAATTTTGAAATCGGTCAAATTTTGACAATTTGGTCATGTATTTTCAAATAGCACCATCAGACGGTATTTGGAAACTGTGTTTTAAAGTACTTCGTACATTCCAAAATATTACCGTCATTTTTTGTTACGATCGAAAGGATTTTGGGAAAATTTCTATTTTGCAAAATGACCTTGGTTTTTGGAATTCAAAATGTTATGTGTTTGTGTGTTGGGACTACATCGTTGCGACAAGTTTGTTATGTTGTTATACTCATCGAAGAATGCTGCAGTATTTTCTATATGTCGGAATCCATTGTTAGGAGTCGATCCTTAACCTTCAGAGCCGTTTCGGGGCTGCTAGGACAATTCTGCTGTCCTACAGCTAGTGATTATGGTCGTAAGATGTTTAGCATTACGGCCGTAAGCTCATAGATGTTACGACCGTAAGCTTTTGACTAGCACGGTGGTAACCTTGTTGTTATAGTTGTATCTGCACCCTATACCAATCATTTGATTTCAGTAGACATAGTCGTATGGTCCGTCAGTGATGACTGTGAATTTTAACTATTTTATCGATAATGCCGCACTCGGTTTGTTATCCTATATGGGTATCGTTGACCTGTTGTTGATTGTTACCATCCTTGCTAGAAAATTTTGGTTGTATACATAAGTGTTGTGACTGCATAGTATGATTTGATCGTATTATTCTACGACATTATCCTGAGGTGGTAGTTAATCTGTGGAAGTGTTGAGTGTGAGTACAAGAGGTTTTCCACCTGGGATAAGTTTAGTGAAACCTTTGGGGGTTGATGCCGAGGGGCATGGCCGTGGATTATCATGTGCGTTATTCTTCGTGATGGTTGGCGTGGTAATGGTTACCCTGTATGTCGTTAACGGTGATAATGATATATATATTGATAAGGTCATTTTGATGATATCGTTTATCGAGAAGATTGGAGTTTCAACGTGTTGTTTTGTAAATAATTTCAAGCAAAACTGTTTTGATAATGGGTTCATGGTTTTGGTTAAATGACGAGGTATTAAAAATGTTTTCAAAAATTTCATTTCAGCAATTTTAAACTCATGAATTTTAAAATATTATCCTTTGAACAAATACCTCAGAAAAAATTTTATTTTTAAAGAATGTTACAAGTGTTTTATCCCAATGATATGTATGTGGTTTTGACCGTGTTTGTTTTGGCAAAATTCGAACATCTCTGTTGATGTGACCGTGCGAATTACTTTTGAATTTAAGTTCTGCTATTGCGGTGTTAGTTCGTGCATTCGTGTAATGGCTTGGAGTTAATGTTTTATTGTGCTGCTGTTTGTTGTCCTGTGTTGATTATGTGATGTTGTTTTGTTCTGTTATTCTGGATGGTTGTCCTTTCAGTATGCCGAGAGGTCGAGGCCGAGGACGTGCGCATGGTAGTGGTCGTAATCAGGAGCATGAGAGGGTGACTCGCTCGTTGTCAAGCGCAAATCATCTCAGTACTGATGGTCGAGATGACCAATTGCGTGATCTGGGACAATCAACCAGAGGTAATGCTGACATTGGCGCCGCCACCATCCTTCGTCAGGTGGTTGACCAGTTGGCGCATATGAATCAGACCGTACACCGGGATGGGATCTCAGATGGGGATAACAAAGCTAGTAAGTGGTTACGAGATGTGATGAGAATGCGCCTGCCCCATTTCGTAGGTTCTTCAGACTCGTTAGCCTGGGAGAACTGGCTCTTCCAGTTGGACAGAACATTCGATGCTATAGCTTGTCCCTATGAGAGAAGATTACCCATTGCTCAATACCTGCTCGACAAGGAAGCTGCAGACTGGTGGGAGGCCGTAGCGCCTAGTGATCGTACAGCTGCTTGCCTGAATTCAAGATTTCCATAGAGGCCGAGTATTGTCCGCCGACTGTTAAAGAGTGCAGGATTGTCGAGTTTTTCTCATCTACGCCCCAAGACGTGTCGATATCTCAGGCAATAGTCGATCACAATCGACAGCTATGTTATGTTCGGGATCAAGTGCGAAGTGAAGCAGATAAAGTTCATTATTTTGATATGCGTATGAAACATCAAGTTCGATAGTGTATGGCTCCTTTTATGTGTACAACATTGAAGGACTATCAGGATCGAGCCTTAGTCTTTAAAATGGCTATAATGTCTGTAGAGTCTGCATCTTCGGCAAGGAAACATAAGATTTCTGATGACGCATTGGGAAGTGAGGGAATTGGGATTCCTAAACCTCAAATCTCGTATCAGTCGAGTATGGAACCTTTTCGGCAAACTGTAGAATCTAAAAGACCCAAGCCGATGTCTTTAAGTTCTGGTAATGCTCCAAGGTGTTTCATTCGTAACGTTCTGGGCCATGAACGTGTGCATTGTAAGAAACCGCCAGTGACTTGTTATAATTGTGGACGCGAGAGGCATCGAGTTCAGTACTGTGAGATTGTTGCCATGATGGTACGGCGGTAAGGCGTGGCCAATTATGGTTGTAAGATGCCCACACATCCTGGCCTGGGAGGACTCGGTTGCGGCCGTAAGTGTTGCCCTATTATGGCCGTAATGTTGCGTTACGGCCGCAAGTCCTGGGCCGATTATGGCCGTAATGCACCAGTAGGTTTCAGGCAGTAGCCCTTGGAACTCAGTTACGGCCGTAAGGATATACCAAGTACGGCCGTAAGGTGGTGCCCGTTGCGTACGTAATGCGTGACTGGCATGTACATAAGGTGATTGGCCGAGTTACGGCTGTAATGCCCTGCCGGTTACGTCCGTAACGTACTCGGCCATATATAGGCCTCGGCATAGGGCAGACCTTATTTCACCCTCTCTTCACTTTTCTTGCGGCTGTTGGACAGGAGGTTCGGGAAATTGAGTTCCAGGTGGGTTCTAATCAATTCCAAGGCATTTTGGAAGGCTCTTCTCGATTATATCATCATCTAATCCTTGTTCTTCGTCGTCTCGAGGTAAATTCTTGAAATCTCCTAGGGTTGACTTTGAGGATTTCCTTATTGATTTTCGTTGCTCGTTCGATTTTGATGAATCAGTTGATGTTATTGAGTTCTATTAATCATGTTTTACGGGTTGTATATCCGTATTTCGAGTTTGTTCAACTCGATTTTTGATTTGAGTTTTCTTGGGAGTTATCGAACATTGAATGTTCGATTAAATGTCCCAATGAGTTTCCCTCGGTAGTTTGGTGGGATTTCCATTGTTTGCGGTCTTGATTCTCGTTGTAATCGTATATTTGTTGTTTTTGCCGGAGGATTGTAGGTGTTCGAGGTTTTCCGGTTGAGCCGTGTTCATCGGAGTGTTCGGTATCAGTTATCGAGGCAAGTATCTTGCTATACGATTTGTGTCTTGTGGATAGAGACTTCGTGTTAGATTTATGATGATTTGGTTTATCTTCGTGAATATACTTCGTGTGATTTTATAATTGTGAATGATTGATGGTAGTGATGACATCCTCAATTGGATAAAGTCTTGCAATTGTGTTTGTTGTGTTATTCCTATTGTTTGCATCGTGCGTGATTGGCCATGGTTTGGTGACCGTGATGATTATGATATTTGTGTCGGTTGATTACATACTTGAAGATGTATTACATTGTATTGTTGAATGGTTTGACATATTGATAATAATGTATGTTGCTCGTGGTGATGTGTTGAGTTGATCAATATGAGTTGTGTCATGACAATGCTTGTGGTCCAGGTATGGTCTGATGAGGCTTCTGGAGTTTGGTATATGATGTGTATGAACAGTGATCGTGTGATCCAGGTAGGGTCTGATGAGGCCTCTGTAGTTCGGTACATGATGTGTACGAACAACGTGTGTGGTCCGGGTAGGGTCCATCGAGGCCTATGGAGTTTGGTACATGACGTATACGAACAGTGATCGTGTAATAGTGATTGATTGGCTAGAGTTTTAAAGTTGGGACATAGACCCATGATGATATCTTAACTAGTGTGTTTTGAAATGAAGATCGGGCTAAAGCCCTAACGCTTTCGAAAAAGTTTTGTTAATTGGGGCTCGAGTTCCAAAAGAATTTCTATTTTAAAAATCCCCGAGATGACGAGTTTCTTTTAAAATACTTCTTTGCTTGAGTTCGAAATTTCTAAAACTTCTCGGGAACATTTTGATAGTTGATTTTCGTATCAAATTCGTTGTTGCTATTTACTTGTTGCATCTCATATTGTATTATACTTGCACTAGAAAATAGTGAAATTTTGCTAACCCCCGAGTAATTGGGGGGTGGATGTCTGTTTTGTGTCGAGGTGCTTGCGGGTCCGGGGAGCAGTCACAGGATCGGCACAGGAAGTGATGGGCTACGATACTAATCGAAAGTTGGGGGTTTAGTCTAGTTGTGTTGTATGGTCAGAGTCATATTCCGCCTTATGCTATTTTGTATCTTTAACCCTACGTGGGCATTCTTTGTAAAGAGTTATATTTTTCTATTTACGTCAGTCGTATGACCTCACCGGTCCATGTAGTTGTTTATAATTGACCTTAACAGTCCGTATCATTGTATTGTTTGCCTCGGTCAGGCAAACACTTGGTCGTTTTTTTATGCTAAGCCTGGTAGATCCTTGTGGGAAGGATCTACGGCGTGTAATATTCCCATACGGTTTTGGGGTGTTACGATCATGCAACTCATTGTGAGGCAGTCGCCAGGTCAGTCAGGACTCTAATGGTAACTACAGCAGGGAACCTAGTGTCGGTCATTAGGCTCCGGTATCATAGAGTCCTCAGGGTACGGGTCGTGGTAGAGGTCGGGGCCATCCAGACTGCAGTGCAGTGTCGAGTTCAAGCTCAGTACAACCTCAGTTATATCAGATAAGGCGTGCGGAGGAGGCAGACGCTCCAGTGGCAGCATCTACCACTCAATTCCTTTCTCATATAGTTTCCGTGATTTTTGATTCGGGTGCTACTCATTCATTCATTGCGTGGGATTGTGTGTGCCGTATTCGCATTGACTGTTTATTTGAGTGAGAATGGGTATGCCTAGTGGGCATCGTATGGTCGGTAATCAGGAAGTTAGAGACTGCCCAGTGAGGATCGGGAACTGAGATTGGCCCTCGAACCTCATTGTTGTATACCTTAAGGGTGAGGATTATATCCTCGGGGACAATTGGTTGGATCGCCATGGTGCTATCATGGACTATCGAACTCGTACTATCTCGATAGTGGCGGAGGACGGCATGGAGCATACTCTTATGGGTTGTAAGCCGGGTAGATCCGGAAATGTCATTAGCGCCCTGAAGGCGATGAAACTTCTAAACCAGGGTTGCATAGGCTATTGGTGTTACGCTCTGAAGGCGGAAGATGGTGGAGTTGACATGTCATTGATTCCAGTTGTTAGCGAATATCCTGATGTATTTTTGGATGACTTGTCGGGATTACCACCGCAGTGGGAGGTTTAGTTTCCTACTGATATAAAGCCGAATGCGGCTCCTGTTTCTAGAGCACCATACCGTATGGCACCGTCATATATGTTGGAGTTAAAGAAACAATTGGGGGAATTGTTAGATAAAGGGTATATTCGACCGAGCGCATCACCTTAGGGTGCGCCTGTGCTTTTTGTTAAGAATAAGGATGGATCGCTTTGATTATATATCGACTACCGAGAATTGAACAAGTTGACCATCAAAAACAAATACCCTTTACCCCAGATTGACGACTTGTTTGATCAGCTTCAGGGAGCGACATTCTTCTCTTAGATTGATTTACGATTGGGTTATTATCAGTTAAGGATTCGGGATAGTGACATAACGAAAGCTGCTTTTCGGATGAGATATGGCCGTTACGAGTTTGTGGTTATGCCTTTTGGGCTAACCAATGTCCCAACAGTGTTCATGCTGTTGATGAACAAAGTTTTTATCGAGTATCTGGACAAATTTGTGGTCGTCTTTATCGACGACATTCTTATCTATTCTTGGAGTCAGAAGGAGCACGCTTTACATCTCCGGATTGTGTTAGACATTTTGAGAGCTAAGCAGTTGTATGCGAAATTTTCTAAGTGTGAGTTTTGGATCAAGGAAGTGACGTTCCTCGGGCATGTAATTTCAGCAGAGGGAGTTAGGGTTGATCCGCAGAAGATAGAGGCGGTGTTGGCATGGGAACTGCCTAAGAATGTAAAAGAAGTGAGGATTTTTCTAGGACATGCGGGCTATTATCGTAGGTTCGTAGAAGGAATTTCTAAGATCGCTCGACCACTCACGCAATTACTTCGGAAAACCCAGAAGTTCGAGTGGAACGCGGACAGGCAGGATTGTTTTGAGAAGTTGAAGAGATGGTTGACTACCGCACCAGTTTTAACTTTGCCTCAGGGGAACAAGGATTTTGTGGTTTATAGTGATGCTTCGTGCCTCAGACTCGGATGTGTTTTGATACAGAGAGATAGAGCTATTACTTATGCATCTCGTCAGTTGAAACCTTATGAAGCAAATTACCCTACACATTATTTGGAGTTAGCTGCGGTCGTTTTCGCTTTAAAGATTTGGAGGCATTATCTCTATGGTTCGTCATGTAAGATTTATACGGATCACAATAGGCTAAAGTACATCTTTAGTCAGAAGGAGTTGAATATGAGGCAGCGTAGGCGGCTAGAATTAATCAAAGATTATGATCTTGAGATTCTTTACCATCCTGGCAAGGCCAATGTAGTAGCGGATGCTTTGAGTCGTAAGCCGATGGCTCTACAGATGTTAGAGGTATTTACACCTCAAAGTAGAATCCAGCGAGATTTGATTTGTCAGGAAATCGAGGTTTGGGGTCATAAAGTTCAGGGTCAGTTGTGTGCATTAGAGATCACTTTGTCGTTGATTGATGATATCAAGACGAGTCAGTATGATGGCCCACTTTTAGTCCAGTTGAGAGAGGATGTGAAGAAAGGGAAAGCTCATGGGTTTGTGGTTCAGGATGACGGAATTTTGAGGTTTAGAGGCAGATTGTGTATACCTAGTAATTTCGAGTTGAGACAGAAAATCTTGAAAGAAGCTCATACTACGCCTTATTCCATGCATCCTAGTACAAGCAAAATGTACAAGGATGTAAGGAGTAACTACTGGTGGAGTAACATGAAGACGGACGTTACCTAGTTTGTGTCGAGGTGTTTCACCTGTATGTAGGTTAAGATCGAGCATCAGCGACCCGCAGTGTTATTTCAGTCACTTCCTGTAATACCCAGTTGTAATTCATTCATTATCATTCAGTAATTATCATTTAGTAATTGTCACTCAGTAAATTTTCACTCATTAATAATCATTCATCTTTCACGTTCTTTCATTTATATTCATCGTCGGCATACTTTAGCCGTGTATCAATTACCGATTGTCATTCATCTCCGTTGGATAATTGAGACGAGAGTATTATCATAATCATCGTGATTGGTAGTCTTGTGTTGGAAGTATCATCTATCGCATGTTTTGGACTCAATTACATTCATACAAGTATCGTATGTCGGATCATTCATCATTGGTAAGGAGAAGACGGAGTTGTCAGATTTTCATCATTTCCAGCAGTGAGTTACAGCTGTAACTGGTCATCATTACGACCATAACATGCATTCGTAGAATTGGTGTCTTTTTGGATGAAGACAACTTACGGCCGTAAGTTCATTCTAGTTACGGCCGTAAGATCGAGGGTACAGCCGTATGTTTTGGAAGACTACGGCTGTAACATGCATTCGTTGGGCAGGAGGGTGTTTTTGATGAAGGCAACTTATGGCCGTAAGTTCGGCAGGATACGGTTGTAAGTGTTATGATACGGCCGTAAGGTAGCTTTGGTTACGGCCGTAACCCACTCAGTTCTGGCATTATTGGTTTTTCGTCGAATTATTATTACGGCCGTATGAAATGGATGTTACGGCCGTAAGACCGTTGACTTGGGAAGTTATGGCCGTAAGGTGGCACAGTTACGGCCGTAACTCTGCGCAGTATATAAAGGATTGAATGGGATTTTTATGCTCATTTAAGCACTTCTTCATTTTGGTTCCGAGAGAGAGTTCTTGTGGGAGAGATTTCAATCATCACACACTTGTGTGTTCGGGTTTAATCATCCTTATCCATTTGTGATGCTTGGGAAGTCGATTAACAATAGTTTTCACGGATCGAAGAGGTTGGATCTTCAAAAGGTAATTTTTGTCCAAACCATAGATTTCGATTCGATGGTGGAATATGATTTTTGGATGTTATAATCATGATATATGAAGAGGTATACATATAATTATGAGTTTGTATGAATATTCATTGGATTATTGAAGGATTATTTGAAGAACACTTTGAATGTTGATTTGGATTTGGGGGTTTCGAGTAGATGTTATTGAAATCTCGAATTCGGTGTTCATATTGGATTATTGATTGTGTTGGAGATATTTTGTTGGATTGTATCACTCCTTGGAGGTTTGGTATCGATATAATTGAGGATTGGTTGTAAACAATCGAAGATTGGTTGCAATGTGTTTGTTATAACGCCCTAATAAATTTGGTTTTGTCGTATCCACATTTTTAGTTGGTTTTGATCAGGTTTGATTCGTTTATTAAGCGGATTGTTGGTAATTGTGTTATTCAAGGTTGTTCGAGTGACCGACATCTCATTTTAGGATGTTTGTTCGAGGAAGGATATTCTTCACCGGTGTTGTGTAAGTAAATTCTTACTCGGTTAAAAGGATACTCATCCCTTTTGTTGTTGTTCATTCATAAATCATATTCATTCATAGTGTAATAATCATGTTGAGACTTGTAATTATCAAACTAATCATTCAATTCACGAGGAACGACGGTTCCAATCATTTTAGTGAGCTATCATTCATTTCACTATTATTTCATCTCGGTGAGTCATTCTTGACCCTTGTCGGATTGTTATTCAACAATATTCATCATGGTCATTCTTGTTCATGTGACCTTCTGGGTTCATACTACGTGGTCGGGTGGTTATGTGAAGAATTTTTAGTCGGGCACACGATAGTCATGTGAAGGATTCACCGACACAATGGACTGTGCACACGGTAACGTGCCTCCGTGAGAATAATTAGGTACAAGTGCGGGTGTGTCCGGACACTCGTCTTATGCACTTGCATGTCCCATTATGGGCTTACTATGATGCCCCTCTTCAGCTCAATTTCATAATTAAGATATATCACGATTGTGTTTATTCAACTCTTGAGGATTGTTGTTCTCTGTGACTGACCCCGTTGGGGAATGTTGTTTTCAGGTCATGGCAAGTCTAAAGCACGGGAAGAGAACGTTGACGGCGAAGAGTCCCAATGATACTAGTAGGGGGCCCAGTCCTTTTCAGTCATTCGTGTTTCTTCATTTTATTTTAACTGCAGACTTCCGTTTGGATACTCATTTTTATTCAGTGTTGTATATTTTATCTTCATATAAAATATACATGTATTCTGTATATCTTGGGTGAGTTGTACTTGAAACTCCTCATCGGAGTAACTGATGATATAATGTGGTTCGATACTACAATTATATTATTTAGTTCATTAATTTTCATTCGCCTGGTGGGTCCCAGTCGGGGGTCCACGGCACCGTAATAGTCACCTAGTTTGGGGTGTTACCGAGTTGGTATCGGAGTGTGGTTTTGAATACTACCTTCCGAGTCATGTCTCATTGAAATCATCGTTCGTCATACTAGTATCATTGGACTTTCGCATCACGTGTGACTTGTGCAAGAGTCGAGCCCCTCAGACCAAAAGAACAGTAAGATTTCTGACGCCATGGTATAATTTCTGGCAATAAGAATCACTCATTCATCATTCAGCAGTCAACAATCCTCAATCATCATTTTCATTTTTGATCATGTTGTTCATGTTAACTCATTAATCACTCAGTTCATTTCATTACTCAGTTGTGGATCTTAATTATCGTATCATTAATCTTGTTAACTTGTTCAAGAAAATCATTTCAAGAATTTCATCAGATAATATTGTCACCTCAGTTGATCCTTCATGTAATCATTGTGTTAGAATGCGTATGCTCACTATTATCATTTCATAACGTAATCATAATGTAGTATTCATGCGAGATCTATAACTATCATGTGACTTTCCTACTTCAGTATGGAGAGAGCTAGCAGAGGACGCAGGGGAAGAGGCCGCAGTGCGGGCCGAGACCTGGGACCTCGTATGAATACACGCGCCAACGCAAGGAATAATGCTAATTCATCGAGCAGTGGTGCTGCCACTCATTCACCTGGAAATAATAATTCACTGTCAGGGAGTCGTACCCGAGACACAGCTCAGTCAGAAGGTGTTCAGGTTGATCCACTCGCGTTTATGCAGGGCATGATGGCCCAGATGACTCAGATGGCACGCCTCATGGAGACGATGCAGAACTCAACCACTCAGAATCAACAGGCTCCTCCGCCACCACCTCTGAGGCAAGAGAGGACTGTGAGCAGTATCATTGGCGACATATCTCGCCAGAGGCCACCTACTTTCAAGGGCTCATCTGAGCCGGCGGATATTATTCACTGGCTTGAACATTTTGAGAAGATATTTGCTATGGTGGATTGCCCCGAAGGGCATAAAGTTTCGGTCGCGGCTTACTATCTGGGTAAGAGTGCTCACTCGTGGTGGTTATCTTTGAAGCCCACCGACGGACCTTGTACTTGGGATCAATTCAAGACCCTCATGATGGAGAGGTATTATCCGGCCCCACTCAGGAAGGCCAAGTTATCAGAATTACTCATTCCCGACCCCTCAGCGGACGATGATGTTCTCACCATCGCTGAGAAATTTCAGGAGCTACTTCCTTTCGCCTCATCTATTATCCACTCCGAGGTGGATAAGATCAAGTACTTTAGTAAGAGGTTGAAACCTCGTATGCGAATGCAGTTGCTTAATCACAATTCCACCACCCTGGCTGAAATCATCGAGAAAGCTCTTACTTATGAGCTTACTGCTAAGGAAATTGCTAAGCAACAACCTTCATCTTCTAGCAAGAAGTCAAAGAATCGTAATCAGTCTAAAGGCAGTCAGGCAACCTTCAAGAAGCCTCGTGCGGGCTCTACCTTTTCTATGGCGCCGAAACCCGTGGAATCTCAGTCCCGAGCCTCCAGTTCGGACATCACGTATTTCAACTGTGTAGAATAGGGTCATTTCAGCACTAAATGTCCGAGGCAGACTATCACGTGCAATAACTGTGGGATTCATGGGCATAAGGCCCGTTTTTGACGAAGATACTCCAAACTACTCCAGCGTCATCTCAGGCCCCAAATCAGTCAGTTGTTCATAATCAGGCCACTCAGTCCGCGTCGTTTTATACGATGGGAGCAAACAAATGGGGAGCCAAAAGCTAGAACACGGGAGTGTCCGGTTAGGGGGCCGGCAAGCCCCGAATTAATGAGATGAAGAGGACCGACGATTCAGAGGCCCGGATGCTATCAGGTACACTCAAAATTCTATCTCAACCTGTGTGTACCGTTTTTGATACTGGTGCATCGCATTCATTCATTTCTGAGTCATGTTTGAGTAGACTACGTCTGGATAGTGCTACTAGTTGTGAGCCGTATGTCATTGGTCTACCAGATGGTAGAAGAATTATCGGAGATCGTGAGATTAAGAATTGTCTGATTCAGCTTAATGGCTGTGTATGGCTAGCAGACCTAATCGTGTTGGATTTACCTAGAGACAACGTTATTCTGGGTATCGATTGGATGGATCGTCATGATGCCATCCTTAGTGCCCGTAAACGTATGGTCACTATCATTTCAGACGATGGAGTTGAATGTGTATTTCAGGGAGGTAATACCAGCTATTCTGGTAGAGTCATTAATTTTATGAAAGCGGTGAAACTACTCAATCAGGGGTGTATTGGTTATTGGTGTTATATGACCAAGACCGAGAAATCATCAGTAATGTTGGCAGATATTCCTGTAGTGAGAGAATATGCCGATGTATTTCCAGACGAGTTACCTGGTTTGCCTCCAAGAGAGATGTGAAAGAAATGATAGAGTTGGAGCCTGGTACGTCCCCATTATCGAAGGCACCGTATCGGATGTCCCCGACCAAAATGCAAGAACTGAAGAATCAATTGGAGGATTTGACCGAGAAGGGTTATATTCGACCGAGTGCGTCCTCGTGGGGAGCACCAGTATTATTTGTCAAGAAGAAGGACATTTCATTTTGCTTGTGTAATGATTATCGAGAGTTGAACAGGGTGACGATTAAGAATAAATATCCTCTACCACGTATTGATGATCTCTTAGATCAACTTCAGGGAGCTTCAGTATTTTCCAAGATCGACTTAAGATCTGGGTATCATCAGTTGCGAATTCGAGAGTCGGATATCGCAAGGACGGCGTTTCGAACACGCTAAGGGCACTACGAGTTTGTAGTAATGCCGTTTGGGTTAACTAATGCACCTGCGGTGTTCATGGAGTTAATGAATAGGGTTTTCATCGACTATTTGGATCACTTCGTGGTTGTTTTCATATATGCTATTTTGATCTATTCTCGTGACCGAGAGGAGCACGAAGTTCACCTTCATCAGGTTCTCGACATGTTGAGACGAGAGCGACTCTATGGATAGTTTTCCAAATGCATGTTCTGGATGTCCGAGGTGACATTTCTCGGACATGTGATTTCATTAGACGGAGTACGCGTCGACACTCAGAAGATAGAGGCTATCCGAGATTGGCAACCTCTGAAAAATGTTAAGGAAATCCAAAGATTTCTCGGATTAGCAGGCTATTACTGGCGATTTGTGGAAGGATTTTCTAAAATCGCTCAACCTATGATGAACCTTTTGCAGAAGGATATGAAATACACGTGGTCTTATGCGTGTCAACAGAGTTTTGAAGAGCTCAAGAGCCGTTTGATTTCAGGACCTGTCCTTACCTTCCCAAAAGGGACGGAAGGATTCGTGGTGTATAGTGATATGTCCGAACACGGTCTTGGATGTGTATTAATGCAAAACGGGAAACTGATTGCCTATACTTCACGGCAATTGATACCTTACGAGGTTAATTATCTTACTCACGACCTGGAACTAGCAGCTGTGGTATTCGCATTGAAGATTTGTCGTCATTATCTCTATGGCGTCAACTGTTAGATTTTCACCGATCATAAGAGTTTGAAGTATATATATTTACTCAGAAGGAGTTAAATATGCGACAGAGACGGTGGATGGAACTAATCAAAGATCATGATATTGATATTCAATACCACCCGGGTAAGGCGAACATGGTCGCCGATTCCTTGAGTTGTAAATCCATTTAGGAGCAAATGCTTGCTCGTTTAACAGTTCAAAAGGAACTTTAATAGGAATTTCTAAGACCCGAGATCGAGGTCTGGTTACAGCGAGTGCTAGGGCAACTTTGCATGTTAGAGATTTCATCACCACTCGAGGAGGCGATCAGAGTGAATCAGGGTTCAGACTATCTTTGTTGCGCATATGATGTGGCTCAGGGGAAAGCCCCTGGATTTGTGGTCCACGAGGATGGACTTTTAAGATTTAAGAATCGGTTATGCGTACCGGCGAATGACGATTTGAAAAACTCGATTTTGATAGAAGCTCATGCTACCCCTTAATCCATTCACCCAGGGTCTAGCAAGATGTACAAAGACTTGAAACAAAATTACTAGTGGAGTAATATGAAGCGAGAAGTCACAGAATTTGTTTCGAGATGTTTAACCTGTAAGCAAGTTAGGATAAAACATCAGTGATGGGTGGGTATGCTGAAACCACTCCCTATCCCAGAGTGGAAGTGGGAAGATATTTCAATGGACTTCATCACGAGTTTGCCGATGAGTCGTCGTGGCATGAATACAATTTTGGTAATTATGGACTGCTTAACTAAGTCAGCTCATTTCCTTGAGATTAAGGATACATGGGGTCCCAAGAGACTTTCCCAGTTGTTCATCAAAGAGATCGTGAGATTGCACGGTACTCCTAAGAGTATCGTTTCTGATCGTGACGGGCGATTCGTGTCACATTTTTGGAAATCAGTTCATCGTGCTATGGGAACTCAGCTTAATTTCAGCACAGCTTTTCATCCTTAGTCCGACGGACAATCAGAGCGAACTATTCAGACGTTGGAGGACATGTTGAGAGCATGTGTCCTCGATTGGAAAGACGATTGGGAAGCCCAACTACCGTTGATCGAGTTCACGTACAATAATAGTTGGCATGGTTCGATTAAGATGGCACCTTACGAGGCCTTGTACGATCGTCGTTGTCGATCCCCTTTGTGTTGGGATGACTTATCAGAATTAATTGGCACCGAGCCTAATATGCTTATAGCGGCCCGCAAGAAGATAGCCTTGATCAGGAGTCGTTTGTTGACCGCTCAGAGCCGACAAAAATCTTACGCAGATAATCATCATCGACCATTAGAGTTCGAGGCAGGTGACCACGTGTTGGCCACTAAGTATACTGGATACAGTTTGGAAAATAGTTTGAACAACAAACTGTATGGATTCTAAATCTGAGTGCGTAGCGGAAGTCTTGGATACAGTAGGTTGCTATGGATACAGCAACTAAGTGTATAGTGTATACTTAATATATCACAGTAATTTAAAACAGTAAAAGCTGAAGGTAAATAACACAGTAATTAAAGTGGTTCGAGGTAAACCCCTCTACGTCCACTGGTCCTCCACACAGGAGTAAAAAGTTTATTATAATTACTGCGTATACAACTACGTAATTATAATCAAACCTATCCTTGTATCGTTCACACAGATTGATACAAAGAATGTCGCTTTCAACCGTTCACACAGATTGGTTAAAGCTTCCTTCTTGACTAGCTTCTTCACACACAGTTCCAAAGCTTCGTCCTTATTCGTCCCACACAGGTCAGAATAACTTGTTGAGTTCACACAGAGCTCAGTTTTACAGAGGTAAAAGGTAGGTAACTGTAAGAACAGACTTTGAATATGAAGTTCTTGAGCTGATGATGGTTGTTCTTGATGTTGAGCACTGTATATCTCTTTCGTTCTTAATTGCAGTAAGCTTTGGAGATATGTTTGCTCTGATGATAACTTTTGATATCTTGAGTGTTAGGTTACTTGGTTAACTGATCTTCAATGTCTTCATAGGATATATATAGTCTCTGAAGAAAGTATCCGTTGAGATGTATTCGTTTGAATAAGATTTCGTTTCAACGGGATTATGACACGATCCGGATTTCGCGGGATTCTAAAGATCTGAAGACTGGCAGTATTTAAATACCTTATCCTTGAGTATTTAAATACTTCTTTATTCAACGGGACTTGA
This sequence comes from Orobanche coerulescens, assembly GCA_033398695.1. Taxonomy (NCBI): domain Eukaryota; kingdom Viridiplantae; phylum Streptophyta; class Magnoliopsida; order Lamiales; family Orobanchaceae; genus Orobanche; species Orobanche coerulescens. The sequence goes on along the minus strand of CM065811.1, from coordinate 121,556,807 downwards.
CTTCTGTTCCTTCTTTGTCCTGTTGTGAGCTGTATGGAAGATAACTGTATTTTGAGTATCGAGACAGTTTCCATACTTGGTCTTTTTACAAGTCTTCTTGCTGTACTGAAGAGCTTCACTTTATGCTGATTCGAGGCAGGTCTTCGATACAGGATAAAGCCTCAAAGCTTCGATACAGTTTCCTTTACTGTATTCGGATTGGCATATATGTCAAAACCTCTAAATAACATTCGATACAGGGATTCGGGTATCCCGGCTTGTTTCGATACAGGGTCTTTGTTTTCCCAACAATTTCCCCCTTTTTGACAATTTGCCAAGACTAACTTTCTTAACTCTTCAAGTCTTCTTGATGATGCCAAAACCTTCTTCATGAAGCGATCTTCTTTGATGACTTCTGGCATATTTCTTGGTCTTTCGTCAAAAGGTCTGACTTAGTGACTTAGTCTATAATAATGAACTGCTCGCAGGCACGTTCGATACAGTTTACAACATAAGCTTATGATTGGCGCGCAGGCACAATCTTACAATGTATTCTAAGTTTACAACTGAAATTATGAACTGTTCGTAGACTAGTTCGTACAGCTTTTTTTTCAATCAAGTTTATCTAACTTGAGATTTCTATCAAACAATTTAAGTAATCATACATTAACACAGTAGATTACGAGTTGTAATCTTTCAAGACAAACAAACATTTTTATTGATATTCAAAATGATTGAGTACAGAGTTTGCTGTTTCGAATAGAAATTACAAAAAAAAATATACATAGATTTCATCTCCTTTATCTATAATCCGCATGCCTTCATGGTCTTTTCCCTGGTTCATTCTCGGTGCCACACCACCAGTTTTGAAGAGAATCATTGCCTCGATCCTGGTATATCGCTCTTCCTTCATAGGATCGATCAAAGGCAAGTATCCAATCTTCTGGATGGGTGACCCGATCTCCTCTTCTGTGTTTGGATTTCATTTCGATTTGGAGAGGGAGTTTACCTTCTTCTAGCATCTTCGTAAATTTATCTGCGGCCTCCGCTAACGTTTTATAGTTCTTGAAGATGGCGGATTCCCTGATGAGTCTGACAAAGTATCTCATCAGTTCATTCTTCCTCCAGTGCTTCACTTCGTCGGCAGTTGGGTTGCGGTTGGTCGGCAGATGAATTTCCGAAGGTCTCTGAATAAGAGTTTGCCAAGGGACATTGGAATCATGAAATTCCGGTCTGGAGCCTGAAATTTTAAAACTTTGGGATGGAGGTGCTAGCTTGTTCAATTCGGCGGTAATCATTACGGCGACCTCAAATTCCCTTTCTTGTTGCAGCCTTATTCTCCTAGCAGCTTCTCGTGCCTCTTCCCCCTTTTTGGCTTCATCAAGACTTTGCAGGATTTCTAGAGCAGCGTCCTGTTTGGTCTCGATGCTGGTCATTCTTTCAACAAGGGAGGAAAGAGTCTGCGACATTTCCTGTATGCATTTGTCATGAGCACGCAGTTGAGAGCTGTTCTCAATCATTGCACAAGCGGTCTTGGCTTCAGCTATCCTCGTTTTTGTTGCTTCCTCCTTCAGCAGTTGCTCCTGCTTATCTTCCATGATCTTCAAGGCTTGCTTGAAAACTTCTGGCAAAAGAATGAATGCGTCGACAACACGAGATACTTCATGTTGAAGAGTGGTCATTTCTTCGACGGCAGAGGTGTGCATCCAATTCAGTGCTTTTTCAACGGAAGATAGAGCATTTACTGCATCCTGGATGAATACAGTCTGAAGGCCAAGAGCTCGCAGGCGCTCTTTTCGTGCGGTAGAGATCGGAGAATCTGGTTGGGCAAGGTCTGCAGCGCTGTTCAACCTTCTTACATTCACGGATGGGCGTGAAGTAAGTTGGACATCCTCAAGTTCGATACCGTCCTCGGATTCCACGGTTGAAGGGGCGGGAGCAGCTTCCTGTGGTTCGGCGACAGTGGGTTGAGAAGCGTCCTGTTGCGAAGATTCTTCAGCAATCATGGATGCAGGAGGGACTGAATCCTCCTGTTGGCTTTCAGGAATGGCTTCTTCTTCGGTCGCGGAAGGCTCAGGTGCCTGTTCCAAAATTTCTTGTACTTCCTCGACTGGAGGGACTGATTCCTCTTGGTCGGGAATATTCTCAGGCTGTGGCGAAGGGGGATTGGCCTGGGTAGAAGGCCCTTCGTCATCTCTGGGTGGAGAGGCGTCTCGAGCTTCAGCCTCTTCACGACTCATTCTCAGACCTGCTTGTAAAGCGTCGTCGTCGTCGTCGTCTGAGCCATGATCTTCGTCATCTTTTGGATTGGTGGGAGAATCCTCTGACATTTTCTTTCCTTTCCTCCTGGCGTCAGATTTGTGCAAAAGGTGGCTTTCAATTAGATCCTTGCAAGAGGGGTTGTCCCATCGAAGCAGGGCCTCAATTTCAGTTGAGTCTGTTACTTCGGAGACGAATCTCACTTCGTGGCTCCAATCGCTCCAATTGTACAGTGTATCGTACGGAGCTAGCCTGTAGCCTTTCCATTGCAGAAATCTTTCGTAGGCATGTTCAATTTGAACTGAAAGAAGGGTCTGATTAATGATCGAGTCAGGGGAGGGACTTCGAATAACGTCTAGAGACGCTGTTTCGAGGGATTCCTGTATAGGTATGGGATCCTGTACGGAAGAGGGACTCCTTACAGGGGATGGTGCCCTTAAGGAAGATGGATCCTGTACGGGTGTGGGATCCCGCAGAGTAGAAATAGCTTTTGGCTCCGAATGGGCAGCCGACTCACTAAAGTCTTTGGCAGATGTCTCAATATCCGTCGTAGCCGCCAAAGGCTCGGGATCTACTGTCGATACAGTAGGAGACACCTCTTCCACAGGGGTTGGGCCCTGGGGTTCTTCATCAGTGGGTTGCGCCACGGGGGAGACTTCCTTGGAGTGCTTGGCAGATTTGATTTTCGAAAGGCTCCTGAGTCTCTTCTTGGGCTTCTCACCAGCAGAGTGTTTCTTGCTGTGAGACCGCTTTCGCTTCTTTGAAGATTCCATTTCTGGGACCTTCACGGATTCATCTCTTGGGTTGTCAGAAATTGGTATGTGCCTGGTTCTCGGGTGGTTGCAATGCATGGTGCTCTGGTTATACGCAATGGGCTTGATGCCTCCTAAGTATATCCTCGAGCTATTCTTCTTCACATCGGCGGATTGCGTCAGTCCGCACTTCGTCAGGATGTAGTTCAGCATTAAACCAAAGGATTTCTTTTGGGTGGCAGGTTTGCACACCTCTTCTTGAAGACGTTTCAGAATTATTTGGCACCAATTGACCTTTTCACAGGTCAAAATAGCCACCATCATTCTGAACCTTAAGTTTGTGCACATCTCGAACGCACCGGTTCGGTTTTCAATAATCCTGGAGCAAAAGTCATGAAGATACACAAAATGAAGAAGAAAATTTTTCTTGTGACATGTAGTTGTCACCATATCAACAACTTTGGACCCTGTAAATAGTCCATAAAACTTAGTAATGAGCTCTTGAGACCCGAACGTCTCAAGTTGGTCCATGGTCAGGCCATCAGCGGGTAGTCTGTAGATTCTCTGGAGCAGATCGCGATTGATACAGATCTCCACTCCCTGGACTGTTGCAGTGATGTCAGCAACATGACCTCCCTGGGCCAGTGACAGAAAACGGACGGCGACGTTGAGGTAGAATTCCTCAACCATATGGGCGTCGAATTTGTCGGCGGTCTTGCTCCCAAGGCGATAGAGGCCTTGTTGTTGAAGACGAGTAATGATATATTCCATAGGTTCTGTGTCGTTGGTTTCCGAGAGAATACGCTCCATGATGATAGGTTTGGAGAAGATCCGGCCATCAATGATGTTGGAGGATTTCTTCAGAACAGGGGAAGAAGATTGACCGGCCATTGATGTTTTCTTAAGAAAAAGGGTGCAAGAAAACAATCGAAATACGTAGTGAAATGCAAAAAAAAAAAAATATGTAGGCTGTATTTGATTGAGAACTCTTGTAATTGCAGAAAGCGTAAAGAGTCTCTAATGGCAGATTCAGTCCTTTTATAGTTGGGCGGCGAAATAGGGTTTTGCAGAGTACGAATGGTCAGATTTTAAGGGATGGGAACCGGTTTTGAAATCAACGGTTGAGATGGATTGAGTGTAACTGGTACGCTAATCCATTAAAAAGTTTAAAAATTAAGCGGGTCCCACTTCTGACATAGGTTGATACCCTAAATGCCTAAAACGGCGGTTTAAAAATAATAAACAATTTAAAACATCGCGGCTTTTGAGATTCAGTTGTCCAGATGTCGTGTAAGGCATTTAATGAACATGACGTTTGACATAAAAACAGGGCACGTGGACAAAAATTATTTTTAAAAGGAAATAATATTATATTATATACTGAATCGAAATCCTATAGCATGTGCTGTTTTCCGCGTCGATATAGTGTTCCCCCTCAAAAAGGTACTAATAGGTTTTGAATTCCATACAGCAATATTTGGATTAATGCTGTATTCATGGGTCCTACAGTATTCCCCCTTAATTGTTGCACACACCAGCTGTAGGATTCATATGCGTTCGCTCGCTCTGATCTTGTATTGATGATTAAGGTGTACGGATAATTAATGTTGAATCTGTATTCACGGGTCTTACAAAGATTCCCCTCAATTGTTGAGTAAAAGCGATGAAATTACTTACAGGGAGTCTGGCTGTAGCATTCCCAATTCTTGTCTGAGCATGTTGAATCTTGCTGTGTCGAGAGGCTTGGTGAAAATGTCGGCCAGCTGAATGTCTGTATGAACTTTTTCCAAGCGAACATCCTTGTTCTCGACATGATTCCTGATAAAATGATGCTTCATGTTGATATGTTTAGTGCGCGAGTGCAGAACAGGATTGTGCGTGATTGCAATTGCACTCGTGCTATCACACATGATTGGAGTCTCTCTAGCATCGATTCCATAGTCTGACAGTTGTTGCGGCATCCAAAGGATCTGCATATGATCGCTAAAATTTCGCGTAGTAAGGTTTTCAAATCCGATCAATTTTAAAATTTGTAAAACCTCGGAGTATTTCCAAGGTGTCGAACCCAAGGGAATTGATGTGTCGAAAATAAAGGAAGTAACTCTACTCAAAATTTGACTGTTATTTAGGAATCCGAAATATTGGTTTGTTTCTAATTATCTAACTTTAAAAATCGTAAAACAAAAATTAACTAAAAGATGAAATATCTAAATTAAGCAAATAACGCAAATTAGCAAGATAAAATCACAAGTCGAAGGGTAATTGATCCTAGGGTAGTATCATCTAATTGAGTTCACACAATTCATTCACTTGATTCCTTTTCCCCAAATTTTAATTCAATCCTAGAAATAATCACTCAGTCGATCTAGAATTCCGATCAAGGCAACCTAGAAAGATAGTTAATTTAAACCCTTTTCCCCGCCAGGGCTCAAAGAATTAAAATCACTTAAAAAGCACCAACTTATTTATCTATGATTTATCTTTCTCCGCTAGGTCTCGAGATAAAATCATATTGTGCATCAAGTATTTCCACTAATCAATTACTCCTTCCGGACAAAATTAATTAGCTAACATGCATCGATTAAGGGCCCTTTAATCTAGCATGAGATTTAACACATCTTGAACACAAGCCTAGGATGAAAGGTCAAAAGGTAATCAAAGGAACATCATGTGAACATCAATTAAATTTACTAACCCTAGAATCAATCAATGAATTTAGCCAGACATAATTGAAATCAAGCAAGAAATAGATGGAGAATGCATATTATTCATATGAAAAGAAAGATTACAACCCGTCCAGATGAACTCTGAGTCTTCAATCTCCGACAAACAATAATAATTGCTACTCCAAAAAGTTCTTGCATCAAAGGAATAAATCTTGCTAAAAAATATAAAAATCTGCTAGAGATGATAAAAGAATGAAAAAGAATGATAAAAGATGGTGAAATATTATAAAGAATTGTGAAACTAGGTCTACCAGGAGGCTTATATAGCCTAAGGGGGTTAAAATCCCGGTTAGCCCTAATCTAGGAAACAAAAACTATCCAAAAGAGTCAAAATCCGTCAAAATACAAGAGTCCGCTGGGCAGCATATCGGCCTGGCCTATCGGCCGATAGGCTGGCCGATAGTTGGTTCGTCGATCTCTTCACTCGATAGGGCAGAATCACCTTTCGGACGAGCCTATCGGCCGATAGGCTGGCCGATAGGTTTGTGTGTCTCTTGCAAAATTCCGTCTTTTCCGTCCGTGACTCGACTCTCGGTCCTTTGTCTCGTTTTGGGTCCTTTTGGCTCTAAAAACCTGCAAACACACTAAAACCAACCCAAACGCGTAATACGGCTCGACTAATCATAAATAAGCTAAATACGAGCACATTAATCACGAAACGAGATAAAAACCTAGTATAAAATCCTAGAAATAAGTGGTAAAATTACCACTTATCAAACCCCCCCAAACTTAAGCCTTGTTCGTCCCGAACAACAAAAAGAAAAGAAAAAGAAAGTCGTGAATCATCGTACAACTCATAGTGTTCAACCTAATCAATACTATCCTGTAATTCTCTCCAAATAATCCGAGTGTCGTAAAAGCGAGCTGCACTCAGAATAATGATTCCGCAAAGCAGACAAGTTCAGTCCTAATCATTCGTTCATGAAGAAAATCCAGCTCAAAGATTAACAAAACGTGAGTCAAATCGACCGTCAATATGAAAGGCTAAAATAAACAAGCTAGTTCGTCCCGTTACACAGTCTAGTGGCACATTTTTCACGAGTTTCATAACAAATAAACCTCGGTCAGTATTCCCTTATATATATATGTTCAAGAATTTGATTCGAGTTGACCACTAGGTTAGGATCTCGGGATGTTTCATCGGGGTAATCCTAGGGTGGAACTTCCATTCTCATGTATTAAGAAACCGTTTGACGTAAAAGACACTCATGGGGCACATGGATGCTTCTAGTTACTAAGTTCCCGTCTACAGCGGAGAAACAACTCGAATATATAATTTTCGCATGTCCGAATCAAGGTCGCCGTTTTACGCGAGAGTAAACAGCGGGTCACGCGAATACCCCCGGTTACTAGGTTTCCTATCATTGGCACATGTGAAATATCTAAATTACTAGTCTAATCAGAGTCGTCGTTTTACGCGAGGGCAAACAACGGGTCACGCGAATGCCCCCGGTTACTAGACTTCCCTTCATAGAACAACATTATCTCAACTTTTGGGAAAAACTGACCGACTCTAAACTCACTCCAAGTGCCAACACGACTGACGAAACAGTACGACTCACTATCCGGAAGATGTAACCAAACGTATTGACGGTGATTTTAAAACAAGTATGTATCGTTTCTTATCTGCCAAGACCTCTACAATCACGAAAAATTTTGGACCTAAATGAATACTATGCAAAACAGAAATAACTGACTACAACTCGACTAAACTCGACCGTTTCTTCAGAGAGAAAAACAGTGTCGTAACATCGGTATCACACAAATAGAAGCACGAAAAATTCACGAATAAAGAAAAACTAAGACAAGCAAGGCTATCTAAAACAAACAACGAAAAGCAAATAGAAGCAAACACGAAATCTAAAAAAAACTACTACGACCTAAAAAAAATAGAAACTAGCAAACACACCAAACGAAAATGAACATAACAAAAACTAAAAACTAAGCAACAAAAACTAAATCCACGCAACACCAATATGATAAGCACAAATAAAAACAATGGGCACCAACGCAAACAAATAATGATACAAGGCAAACAAGGTACTCACACGTAAAGAAATTAACAAAGCCGCAATTCTCCCCCCCCCCCCCCCCCCCAAACTTCTTTCGCATCCCAAAGGAGGAATAAGTTTGAAAAGAGAAAGGAGTGGCTTTGTTAACGGAGTACCTGATCACTGTGGCGGAAGTCGAAGCATAAACAGTGCCGGGTATGTCATATCGGGCTGGCCTATCGGCCGATAGGCTGGGCCGATAGGAACTACTGAAACTTACGCAACTCATAACGGGTGGGATATCGGTCGATGTGGTCTGCCTATCGACCACTGCTTGTAACATAAAAATTTTTTAATTTTCCTCAGCCTATCGGCCGGGCCTATCGGCCGATAGGCTCGCCCGAGAGGATCGTCTGTCTCAAAAAAATTTCCAGCCTTTTCTCTTTCACATAATTGGTCCCGTTTTTGCTTGGATATGGCGATTAAAGACCTGCAAGTATCCAAAACTCGGCGTGCATGGATTAGAACTTAACAAAACTAACAAAGCTACTACGAAACTAGAAACTACAAAAATCACGCAAACGAAAAATCGAAAATAAATGAATAAAATGAACTAATATACATACGTTGGGTTACCTCCCAACAAGTGCTACGTTTAACGTCTTTAGATAGATGATACCTCATTCATCCCGGATCTTCAGTGACTACTCCCCCTTGAACGGGTTTGTTGATATCAAGATAGCATACGTTCCTCTCATTAGACCGACTCTCGTTCGCCTCCAACATTCGAACATACTCTGGCAAATCCTCGGAAATTTCAGCAACATTAGAATGTGAGTAAATGGAGTGTGAAATGCAATGCTCCAACAAGTCGGTCGGCGGCGGCATAATAGACTCAATTTCAAAACATTCCTCGGGCGCATCATCGGGCTTCTTCATCGCTTCATAGATGGAAATTTTCAGATTTTGATCATTAACCCAAAAAGTAAGATCACCCTCCTGGACGTCGATAAGTGCTCTCCCCGTCGCTAGAAACGGTCTCCCAAAGATCAATGGTTGATTCTCGTCCTCGGGCATATCAAGAACTACGAAATCGGCCGGGAAGACCAAGTGTTGGACTCTAACGAGCACATCCTCCACAATTCCCCTCGGACAAGTGATCGACCGGTCCACCATGAGTAGAGAAATGGTAGTTGGCTTCATCTCCCCAATCTTCAACCTCTTAAAGATGGATAGAGGCATAAGATTGATGCTTGCTCCGAGATCACACAACCCATTACGGAACGTTTGGTCGCCAATCATGCATGTCAAAGTAAAACGTCCCGGATCTTTCTGCTTGAGCGGGAGCTTGTTTTGAATGATAGCGCTACACTCCTCTGTCAAATTTATTGTTTCAAATTTCCCCAACTTCCTCTTGCTTGCCACAGCATCTTTCAAGAATTTCACGTACCCCGGCATGTCTCTCAAAGCGTCTAGAAGTGGAATGTTGATATTCACCTTTTGAAACATGTCGATAAATTGTTGAAGCTTTTCATCATATCTCGACTTGGCCAATCGCTGTGGAAATGGAGCTTTCACCTCAAAATCCTTCACATTCGTACTTCCAGGAGCCTTTCGGCCGATAGGGGGGTCGATAGGATCCACTGCCGGCATTCTGTCCGGGTATCGGGTGGGCCTATCGGCCGATAGTCTTGGCCGATGGGCCTGCTGCATTTCATCTTCTTTCTCATTCTCGGCTCCCGTTTCTAGTACATCCTTGTTTCCAGATTCCTCAACTTCAGCCCCATGATTACTGTACCTTGTCCCACTCCGAAGCTCGATTGCGTTGCATTGTTGCGTCTTCGGGTTGGTCTCGGTGCTGCTCGGAAAATGCCCCGACTTATGAAATCCGGCTTGGGCGTTCGCCATTTGACTCATTTGGGTCTCCACCATCGACATCTGCTTTGTCAAGGCTATCACTGAATTTCCAATAGATGTCACACTATGCTCGAGAGCCCCGAACCTCTTGTCTACTTTGTAAATAAATTCTTTTTGACTTGCCTCTAATCGTTCCAACATCTCTTCCATCGGTGTCTTAGCAATCGGATCTTGAATAACCCCGTTCTTCACGTTAAATACCGGTGGTGGCTGGAGAGCATTGTTCGGATTGGCATAGGAGAAATTAGGGTGGTTTCGATTGTTCGGGTAATAGTTCCCCCTATTTCCCCCTTGCCAGACATTTCCTCCTTGCACGTAATTCACATCCTCCTCAATTGCAATAGGCTCGTTTAGCTCTTCAAAAACTGCATTGACTCCCAAAGTCTTCTTTTTTAGCATCTCAAGCTCTTTTTGTTGTTTTTCAAATTTTGCCTTCAAATCACCGTAGGCGTCCTCGTCACCGGATGGAACCTTTCTTCTCGTCATCTTCCTATCGGTCACCTCTTCGTAATCATTGTTGACTGCTAGCTCGATAAGATTCTTGGCCTCCTCATAATCGTTAGCAAGAAATCCCCCTTTCGATGAATAGTCCAACTCTCTTCTAGCCTTCCTCGTCAAACCCCGGTAAAAGCGAATGTAGATTTCCTCCTTGTCAATTCCATGCTGTGGGCATTTGCGAAGTAGCTTCTTAAATCGGATCCATGCTTCGTATAAGTATTCATCCTCATATTGCTCGAATTGCAAGATATCACTGATTTGTTTTTGCACCTTCGAGGGAGGATAGAACTGTGCTAAGAACAACCGAGTCATCTCTCTCCAAGTACCAATTTCCTTCCGATCTAGGCTCTTGTACCAATCTAGCGCATCGTCTTCTAAGGAGAATCGGAATAGGCGGAGCTTAATGACATCCGGAGGCACTCCGTTTTGCTTGATGGTGGCACATATATCCAAAAACGACTCAAGGTGAGCGTTTGGATCTTCATTAACTCCTCCTCCGTATGTTTGAGACTTCACCGTAGCGATGAGGGACGGCTTCAGCTCGAAGTTGTTGGCATCAATCTTTCCCCAACCTCCTTCTTGATAATCGTCCAGCTTAGGTCGGAAGCGGGCATTCAAAGGGATCTTCTCGGGACGAGCGAGTTCTCGTGGTGGGTCAACAATGCCGGCCATGGTATCAACGAAAGGTATAGAAATAGTCTCGGTTCTCGCTTCTTGCTTCTTCCTCCTCAAAGACTTCTCGATTTCCGATCCAAAGGAAATAGGTCCTTTCCTTGGGATCTTGTGATCATGCACCGCCTACAAGGAAGAGAAAACAAGATGTGAGGAAACGAGATCGAATATTAATAATAATAGTAAACAACCTAAAGTAACAATATCTTCTTTTTCGAATTATCCCCTTAAGTTTTCTATCAATTCCCCGGCAACGGCGCCAAAAATTGATCGCTAAAATTTCGCGTAGTAAGGTTTTCAAATCCGATCAATTTTAAAATTTGTAAAACCTCGGAGTATTTCCAAGGTGTCGAACCCAAGGGAATTGATGTGTCGAAAATAAAGGAAGTAACTCTACTCAAAATTTGACTGTTATTTAGGAATCCGAAATATTGGTTTGTTTCTAATTATCTAACTTTAAAAATCGAAAAACAAAAATTAAATAAAAGATGAAATATCTAAATTAAGCAAATAACGCAAATTAGCAAGATAAAATCACAAGTCGAAGGGTAATTGATCCTAGGGTAGTATCATCTAATTGAGTTCACACAATTCATTCACTTGATTCCTTTTCCCCAAATTTTAATTCAATCTTAGAAATAATCACTCAGTCGATCTAGAATTCCGATCAAGGCAACCTAGAAAGATAGTTAATTTAAACCCTTTTCCCCGCGAGGGCTCAAAGAATTAAAATCACTTAAAAAGCACCAACTTATTTATCTATGATTTATCTTTCTCCGCTAGGTCTCAAGATAAAATCATATTGTGCATCAAGTATTTCCACTAATCAATTACTCCTTCCGGACAAAATTAATTAGCTAACATGCATCGATTAAGGGCCCTTTAATCTAGCATGAGATTTAACACATCTTGAACACAAGCCTAGGATGAAAGGTCAAGAGGTAATCAAAGGAACATCATGTGAACATCAATTAAATTTACTAACCCTAGAATCAATCAATGAATTTAGCCAGACATAATTGAAATCAAGCAAGAAATAGATGGAGAATGCATATTATTCATATGAAAAGAAAGATTACAACCCGTCCAGATGAACTCTGAGTCTTCAATCTCCGACAAACAATAATAATTGCTACTCCAAAAAGTTCTTGCATCAAAGGAATAAATCTTGCTAAAAAATATAAAAATCTGCTAGAGATGATAAAAGAATGAAAAAGAATGATAAAAGATGGTGAAAGATTATAAAGAATTGTGAAACTAGGTCTACCAGGAGGCTTATATAGCCTAAGGGGGTTAAAATCCCGGTTAGCCCTAATCTAGGAAACAAAAACTATCCAAAAGAGTCAAAATCCGTCAAAATACGAGAGTCCGCTGGGCAGCATATCGGCCTGGCCTATCGGCCTATAGGCTGGCCGATAGTTGGTTCGTCGATCTCTTCACTCGATAGGGCAGAATCACCTTTCGGACGAGCCTATCGGCCGATAGGCTGGCCGATAGGTTTGTCTGTCTCTTGCAAAATTCCGTCTTTTCCGTCCGTGACTCGACTCTCGGTCCTTTGTCTCGTTTTGGGTCCTTTTGGCTCTAAAAACATGCAAACACACTAAAACCAACCCAAACGCGTAATACGGCTCGACTAATCATAAATAAGCTAAATACGAGCACATTAATCACGAAACGAGATAAAAACCTAGTATAAAATCCTAGAAATAAGTGGTAAAATTACCACTTATCAGCATACAGCAGCTACCAGCAGCATAGTACTCTGATTCAGCCGTGGAAAGAGAGTTAGCCAATTGCTTCTTACTGAACCAAGAAACGAGTCTAGGTCCGAGAAAGTGACAAGTTCCACTTGTACTCTTCCTATCTAGCTTGCAGCCTCCGAGATCCGAGTCGCTGTATCCAACTAAATCGAATCCGCCTTCCTTAGGATACCACAGTCCTGCATCGACTGTTCCTTTAATATATTTCAGGATTCGTTTAGCTGTATTGAAGTGTGATTCCTTAGGTGCAACTTGGTATCTCGCACACACTCCAAGAGCAAACTGGATATCGGGCCTGCTAGCTGTTAGTTACAGGAGCGAACCAATGAGCTTCCTGTAGAGTGATTGGTCAAACGGCTTTCCGGCTTCATCAGCACTAATTTGCACGGAAGTGCTCATAGGGGTTGGCGAGGATTTGGAATTGTTCATTCCAAATTTGTTGAGAAGCTCCTTCTTTGTATTTCTCTGGTTGATGAATATACACGTAGCAAATCGCTTTACCTGCAAACCTAGGAAATAACTAAGTTCCCCCATCATACTCATTTCAAATTTACTTTGCATGAGATGAGAGAACCTTTGACATAGAGCAAGGTTAGTTGAACCAAAAATAATATCATCGACATAGATTTGTACCATTAGAAGGTCATCACCTTCCTGTATCTTGAACAAGGTTTTGTCCACAGCACCCTTCTCAAATCCGTTGTTGGTTAGATACTGGGACAGGGTTTCGTACCAGGCTCTAGGGGCTTGTTTAAGTCCGTACAGCGCTTTCCTTAGCCTGTAAACTAGATCGATACCGTCTGTGTTGGCAAACCCTGGTGGTTGTTCAACATAAACTTCTTCTGCAAGATCTCCATTCAGGAAAGCACTCTTGACGTCCATTTGGTATACGATAAAACTCTTATGGGCGGCAAAGGCTAAAAATATCCTAATGGCTTCTAGTCTCGCTACAGGTGCGAAGGTTTCATCATAGTCGATTCCTTCTTCCTGACAATAGCCTTGTGCTACTAGTCTGGATTTGTTCCTTATGATAAGTCCATTTCGATCCTTTTTGTTTCGAAATACCCATTTGGTTCCTATAACCGATTGGTGTGTCGGTATGGGTACAAGATACCATACATTGTTTCTTTCGAAACCGTTAAGCTCTTCTTCTATAGATGTTATCCAATGAGAATTGTGAAGAGCGTCTATGGTCGAAACAGGTTCCGACTGAGCTAAGAATACAGCGATAGTGCACATATTGAGTCTCCTAAGTTAGGATTGAGATTTCCATTCAGGAAACTGTGAAACTTCAGCATTAGATTCTTCTTGTGCACAAAGTACATTTCCTTGTGTACTCTGTATTCTCCTACGAGTAGAAACACCGGCATTAATGTTTCCAATGATCAGCTCTTGCGGGTGATCTCTCAACCATCTTCGGTCGGGTTCTAATTCAGGATCCCGTACTGTATCGAAAGTTTCTGTGGATACAGCTTCAGCTTGTACAGCGTCAGCTTCATCCATATCGATTCTTACAGCTGCGGGGTTGATTTCTAAATCAACGACAGGTTCTATGGGTGTAGGTGGATCCAAGATAGATAGATGGTGAATGTCCTGAGTGATATCATCTACTCCTGTAGGGTCATGGTGTGGTTCGTCGAACACTACATGAACTGATTCCTCGATCGTCAGCTTCCTTTTATTGAAGATTCTAAAATCTTTGCTGACGGAGGAGTATCCTACGAATATTCCTTCATCTGATTTTTCATCAAAGGTTCTAAGTTGGTCCTTCCCATTGTTCAATACATAACACCTGCATCCAAAAATGTGAAAATACGAAACTAATGGAGTTTTGTTATTCCATACCTCATAAGCTGTTTTGTTGTGGTGCTTGTTGACGATACAGCGGTTTTGAGTGTAGCACGCTGTATTGGTTGCTTCACCCCAGAAACGTTGTGGCAATTTTCTTGCGGCAATCATTGTCCTTGTTGCTTCTTTCAACGTCCTATTCTTTCGCTCGGCAACACCATTTTGTTGAGGTGTACGGGCAGCTGAGTATTCGTGCTGTATTCCATTCTCCGAACAGTATTGCTCTATAAAGCGGTTAGTGAATTCAGTACCTCTGTCGGAACGAATGCACACGATACTCGACGCTTTTTCATTTTGCAACTTTCTCAGGAGCTCGGGCAGCCTTGATGTTGTTTCCTTATTCTTGCTAAGAAAGATCGTCCAAGCATACCTAGAATAATCATCAACAACAACCATGCAATATTTATTACCTCCCAAACTTACTGGGTCGACAGGACCGTAGAGATCCATGTGTAGCATTTCCAACACTCTTTGGGTTGAAAGGTAGGATTTGCTTTTCAGGGTTGACTTGATTTGCTTGCCTTTCTGGCATGGTCCGCAGACGCTGTCCTTCTTGAATGACACATTTGGCAAACCTCTAACCATACCCTGTCTTGAAAGCTTGTTGATCGTCTTGAAGTTGACGTGAGACATCCTCTTGTGCCATAACCAGCTAATATCTGCAGTGCCTTTGGCAACAAAACATGGAATTGAGGAGCTCATAGGCTTCCAGTCAGCAATGTACATATTACGATCGCTTCCTGTAAGCACAACTTCCTTGGTTTGGGTGTTCTTGACTCTCAATGATCTATATAGAACTTCACCGAGAATCTGTTTATCACAGGCGGCTAATACTAAGTAGATTATACTGTAAGCCTTCAACATATGCAACATCGGTGACCTTGAATTTCCGACAAGTAGGTTTCCTTTCCCTCTTGTTCTTCCTTTAGACTTATCACCAAGTGAACTTTTGGACCGCGACCTTCTACAAAATCGGATAGCTTGCTCCTATCTCCGGTCATGTGTGAGCATCCACTATCAAAGTACCAGGTATCCTCCTCTAGAATGTCCTGTAACAAAGAAATTAGGTAGATTTAGGTCCCCTTTGATTTTTGGGTCCATGTATGTTAGTTCCTTTAGGTACCCAAGCTTTCCTGGCAGCAATTGGTTTACTGTAGGACGTACTCGGTACAGTGTTGCGATATCTACGGGGGGCATATCCGTAGTTGTTATAATCATGATAATTACTATGCATGTAAAATTCAGGGTTATTATTATTATTCCAGTACGAGTGCCATCTAGGAGATGGAGCCATTTTCTTAGGCCTAACAGCTTGTCTTATGGGTCTCCAGTTGGATTCCCAATGCTGTTGTTGATACTGAACTGGCATCTGCTGTCTTGAGGGATAACGGGGCTCCTGTATCCGATTGCACAGGCGTATCTTGAGGAAATCTTGCCGTGCGGGCCTTTGGTGGTTGGATACCGCCTTCTTTCTGAATGACTGCCGGCGTTTATGATATGCTTGTGGAGCATGCTGTTGAGTACGCCTTCTGAGTGGCTGTTGGTTCCACCGTCTCGAATAGTAGAGTTGCGGGGGCGGAATTTCTGCCTTCGGTTTTCTCGGTACAGCAGGTTCCTTTATGGGACTAGGAGTATCTTCAGATTCTGGAATGTGTTCCACACTCTTGACCTACACTGTACTAGTTTTCCCTTTATTTGAACATGAGCTGTATCCTAAGCCACTTTTATCATGAGCATGTTGCCCAGTGCTCAGAATTTCTTCCATTCTTTTGGACGATTTTTCAAAAGACTTCAGAATGGTCTCAAGTTCAGTTTCTCGCTTTTCGAGAGTTGTGATTTTGGTTTGTAGTAGAGCCAAATCATTTGTCTTGCTCTCATTGTGGGTTTTAACCTCATTTAGTTCATGAGCAAGTTGATGATTGCTCTCCATGAGTTTTTCAAAATCGACCTTGCTGGTTTCACAATCAAGAGACATATTTTCATAGTTTATTTTCAGCAAGTCATTTTCATCTTTCAGCTCTAAATTTGTTAATTGAAGCTGTATATTTTCAGTTTTTAGAGTCTCATGGGCCTTTTGAATGTTTTTAAACTCATTCATCATATTTTCGAAAGTATGAGATGCATTAGATGGAATAGCTGAGGTTGAACTTACCTCATCGTCGCTGTCTTCACCTTCTGGAACATCTTTGGCCATAAAGCACATATACGCTTTATCATCGAACTCATCGTCAGATGAATCACTTTCAGTGACCACCTGAAGACATTCTGCTGATTTGGATGGTGTGGGGGAGGCTTCTGATTCTCCAATCAGGGCCTTGAGCTTGTCTTTCCAAGCACGTCTTCTTTCAACTCTCTCTTGTTGCTCGGCCTCAGGCAATCTTTGGACTTTGGGATGAGGACATTTGTTTGCATAATGGCCTGGTTTCCTGCAGTTATAGCACAGGTTAGCATCACCAGATGATGTTTCGGTACTTACCTTGTTGACAGGTTTGGGCCTGTAGGGAGTCTTTCCAGACTGTTTGATGAACTTTTTGAATTTATGCATTAGAAGCGCCATTTCATCTTGGGACAGGATGTCGTCGTCACTGTCAGCATTCTTGTGACCGGGCTTCGACGAGCTAGGCATGCTGTGTCGACGGTTCGATACAGCGGCGAGAGTTGTGACCTTTGAAGGAGATTCTTCAGCTTTCTCTCTTCTGTCAATGTCATACTCAAAAGCTTTGAGGTCAGAGAAGAGATCAAAAGTGGATATTTCATTAAGATTACAGGATACACGCATAGCTGTGGTCTTAATGTCCCATCGGGCTGGGAGAGATCTGAAAATTTTTAAGTTCTTCTCCTTTTGGGTGTAAATCTTGCCCAACGCTTCAAGTTCACCAACAATACCAGTAAATCTGAGGTCAAGTTCCTCAAGTGTTTCCGTTGGTTTCATTTCAAAGGATTCAAATTGCTGAGTTAGTTTTGAAATCTTGTTTTCTTTTGAGAGCTCAGTTTCCTCACAAATTAACTTGAGTTTATCCCAGATTTCTTTGGCTGTTTTGCAGCTCTTTACCTTTGAGAACGTGCCTTTGTCAAGAGTGACAAATAACGCGTTCTTAGCCACGTTGTCGAGGTTGGCTCGCTTCCTTTCATCTGTTGTCCATTGCTCGCGTTCCTTCTCGAGCATTTCAGCATAAGCTTGGCCCTCAATCTTTGCGGCCGGATTGACCTTCATGATCTTCATAGGACCATCCTGTATAACAAAAATCATCTCTTCGTGCATTGCTGCAAGATGAGCTTCCATTCTAATTCTCCAGTCGTCAAATTCGTTAATAGAGAACATAGGGACTTTGTTAATCATAGAAGTATCCATACTGCTAATATAGGAATGAAAGAGACTGTTTTGAAAATAAGTGATTTGAATCTGATTCGGTTAAAAAGAGATACGACTGATTCTTTTTAGAATCAACCGCCCCGATACCACTTGTTGGCCACTAAGTATACTGGATACAGTTTGGAAAATAGTTTGAACAACAAACTGTACGGATTCTAAATCTGAGTGCGTAGCGGAAGTCTTGGATACGGTGAGTTCTTTGTGGATACAGCAACTAAGTGTATAGTGTATACTTAATATATCACAGTAATTTAAAACAGTAAAAGCTGAAGGTAAATAACACAGTAATTAAAGTGGTTCGAGGTAAACCCCTCTACGTCCACTGGTCCTCCACACAGGAGTAAAAAGTTTATTATAATTACTGCGTACACAACTACATAATTATAATCAAACCTATCCTTGTATCGTTCACACAGATTGATACAAAGAATGTCGCTTTCAACCGTTCACACAGATTGGTTAAAGCTTCCTTCTTGACTAGCTTCTTCACACACAGTTCCAAAGCTTCGTCCTTATTCGTCCCACACAGGTCAGAATAACTTGTTGAGTTCACACAGAGCTCAGTTTTTACACAGAGGTAAAAGGTAGGTAACCAGGTAAGAACAGCAGCTTTGAATATGAAGTTCTTGAGCTGATGATGGTTGTTCTTGATGTTGAGCACTGTATATCTCTTTCGTTCTTAATTGCAGTAAGCTTTGGAGATATGTTTGCTCTGATGATAACTTTTGATAGCTTGAGTGTTAGGTTACTTGGTTAACTGATCTTCAATGTCTTCATAGGATATATATAGTCTCTGAAGAAAGTATCCGTTGAGATGTATCCGTTTGAATAAGATTTCGTTTCAACGGGATTATGACACGATCCGGATTTCGCGGGATTCTGAAGATCTGAAGACTGGCAGTATTTAAATACCTTATCCTTGAGTATTTAAATACTTCTTTATTCAACGGGACTTGACTTCTATTCCTTCTTTGTCCTGTTGTGAGCTGTATGGAAGATAACTGTATTTTGAGTATCGAGATAGTTTCCATACTTGGTCTTTTTACAAGTCTTCTTGCTGTACTGAAGAGCTTCACTTTATGCTGATTCGAGGCAGGTCTTCGATACAGGATAAAGCCTCAAAGCTTCGATACAGTTTCCTTTATTGTATTCGGATTGGCATATATGTCAAAACCTCTAAATAACATTCGATACAGGGATTCGGGTATCCCGGCTTGTTTCGATACAGGGTCTTTGTTTTCCCAACACCACGTTTTGGTCAAGGTATCCCAGAGTCGAGGTATCTTCCGTTTCAGGAAGCGGGGAAAATTGAGTCCGAGATTCATTGGACCATTTGAGATTTTGGATCGATTAGGCAGTCTGGCTTATCGATTGGCTTTACCTCCGACGTTGAGCCGAATTTATAATGTGTTTCACATCTTACAGTTGCGAAAGTATGTTGCCGACCCGAGTCATATACTTCAATTTGATGAAATCGAGATCATGGATGATCATTCGTATGAGGAGCGTCCTATACGAGTCTTAGAGCGGCGAATCAAATAGTTTAGAAACAAGATGATTCGTTTGGATAAAATTCAGTGGTCTAGACACGGAGTCGAAGAGACTACTTGGGAAACCGAGGATAGTATGCGGGAGAGTTATCCCGAGTTGTTCGACCCTTAGTTTTGGGGACGAAACTCTTTTAAGGGGGGAGTATGTAATACCCGGTTGTAATTCATTCATTATCATTCAGTAATTGTCACTCATTCATCTTTCACGTTCGATCATTTATATTCATCGTTGGCGTACTTTAGCCGTGTATCAGTTACCGGTCGTCATTCATCTCCATTTGAGAATCGAGACGAGAGTATTATCATAATCATCGTGATTGGTAGTCTTGTGTTTGAAGTATCATCTATCGCATGTTTTGGACTCAATTACATTCATACAAGTATCATATGTCAGATCATTCATCATTGGTAACGAGAAGACGGAGTTGTCAGATTTTCGTCATTTCCAGTAGTGAGTTACGGCCGCAACTAGTCATCATTACGGCCGTAACATACATTTGTATAATTGGTCTTTTTGGACGAAGACAATACGGCCGTAAGTCATTCTAGTTACGGCCGTAAGCTCGAGGGTACGGCCGTATGTTTTGGAAGACTACAGCCATAACATGCATTCGTTGGGCAGGAGGGTGTTTTTGATGAAAGCAACTTACGGCTATAAGTTCGGCAGGATACGGCCGTAAGTGTTGTGTTACGACCGTAAGGTAGCTTTGGTTACGGCCGTAACCCGGTCAGTTCTAGCATTATTGGTTTTTCGACGAATCATTATTACGGCCGTATGAAATAGATGTTACGGCCGTAAGACCGTTGACTTGGGAAGTTATGGAAGTAAGTTGGCAGAGTTACGGCCGTAACTCTGTGCAGTATATAAAGGATTGAACGGTATTTTTATGCTCATTTCAGCGCTTCTTCATTTTGGTTCCGAGAGAGAGTTCTTGTGGGAGAGATTTTCATCATCAAACACTTGTGTGTTCGGGTTTAATCATGCTTATCCGTTTGTGAAGCTTGGGAAGTCGATTAACAATAGTTTTCACGGATCGAAGAGGTTGGATCTTCAAAAGGTAATTTTTCTCCAAACCTTAGATTTCGATTCTATGATGGAATATGATGTTTTGGATGTTATAATCATGATATATGAAGAGGTATACATATGATTATGAGTTTGTATGAATATTCATTGGATTATTGAAGGATTATTTGAAGAACACTTTAAATGTTGATTTGGATTTGGGGGTTTCGATTAGATGTTATTGAAATCTCGAATTGGGTATTCATATTGGATTATTGATTGTGTTGGAGATGTTTTGTTGGATTGTATAACTCTTTGGAGGTTTGGTATCGATATAATTGAGGATTGATTGTAAACAATCGAAGATTGGTTGCAATGTGTTTGTTATAATGCCCCAATGAATTTGGTTTTTTCGTATCAACATTTTGAGTTGGTTGATCATGTTTGAGTCGTTTATTAAGCGGATTGTTGGTAATTGTGTTATTCAAGGTTGTTCGAGCGACCGACATCTCATTTTAGGATGTTTGTTCGAGGAAGGACATTCTTCACCGGTGTTGTGTAAGTTAATTCTTACTCGGTTAAAAGGATACTGCTTCATTTGGTTGTTGTTAATTCATAAATCATAATCATTCATATTGTAATAATCATGTTGAGACTTGTAAATATCAACCTAATCATTCAATTCACGAGGAACAACGGTTCTAATCATTTCAGTGAGCTATCATTCATTTCACTATTATTTCATCTCGGTGAGTCATTCTTGACCCTTGTCGGATTGTTATTCATCAATATTCATCATGGTCATTCTTGTTCATGTGACCTTCTGGGTTCATATTGCGTGGCCGGGTGGTTATATGTGGAATTTTTAATCGGGCACACGATAGTCATGTGAAGGGTTCACCGACACAATGGACTGTGCACACGGTAACGCGCCTCCGTGAGACTAATTAGGTACATGTGCGGGTGTGTCCGAACACTCGTCTTGTGCACTTGCACGTCCCATTACAAGCGTACTATGATGCCCCTATTCAGCTCAATTTCATAATTAAGATATACCACGATTGTGTTTATTCAACTCTTGAGGATTGTTGTTCTGTGTAACTGACCTCGTTGGGCAATGTTGTTTTCAGGTCATGGCAAGGCTAAAACATGGGAAGAGAACATTGACGGCTAGGAGTCCCAGTGATACTAGTAGGGGGGCTCAGTCCTTTTCAGTCATTCATGTTTCTTCATTTTATTTCCGCTGCAGACTTCCGTTTGGATATTCATTTTTATTCAGTGTTGTATAAATTTATTTTCATATAAATATACATGTATTTTGTATATCTTGGGTGTGTTGTACTTGAAACTCCTCATCGGAGTAACTAATGATATAATATGGTTCGGTACTACAATTATATTATTTAATTCATTAATTTTCATTCACCTGGTGGGTCCCAGTCGGGGGTCCACGGCACTATAATAGTCACCTAGTTTGGGGTGTTACACTTCCTATCCCATAATGGAAGTGGAAGGATATTTCTATAGATTTCATTACCAGTATGCCTAGGACCCGGACTGGGATGAACATGATTTGGGTCATTGTCGATCGACTAACCAAATCTGCTCATTTTCTAGGTATTAAGGATACTTGGGGACCGGAGAGGCTAGCACAGGTATTCATTGCAGAAATCGTGAGGTTGCATGGGACTCATAAGAGTATTATTTCGGATCGAGATGGCTGGTTTATATCACATTTCTGGCAGGCTGTTCATCGGGCTCGGGGGACTGAATTGAGACTCAGTACATCCTACCATCCTCAGACTGACGGACAGTCGGAGTGGACGATTCAGACACTTGAGGATATGTTAACAGCATGTGCCTTACACTGGAAAGATGATCGGGAAGCGCACTTGCCATTGATCGAGTTCACGTACAACAACAGTTGGCATGCTTCGATCAAAATGGCACCATTTTTGGAATTGTATGGAAGAAGGTGAAGATCGTCATTGTGTTGGGATGATACATCCAAATTGATTGGCACCGAACCAGATTTAATCGCCAAGACGAGCGAGAAGATCGCCTTGATTCATGGTAGGTTGTTAACAGCTCAGATTCGATAGAATTTCTTATTCCGACTCGTGTCGCCGACCGTTAGACTTTGAAGTTGGAGATCATGTATTATTAAAGGTGTCGCCGACTCGAGGAGTTTACCGCTTCAGTCGGAATGGTAAACTTAGCTCGAGATGGACCATTCGAGACTGTATAGCGAATTGGAGATCCTGCACACCGGTTGGGTTTACCACCATCATTGAGTCACGTCCATAACATATTTCATGTTTCCCAGCTTACGAAGTATGTACCAGACCCTAGACATATTATTGATTTTGGAGGGATTGAGTTAGGTCCCGACATTACCTTTGAAGAGAGACCGATTCAGATTTTAGAGCGTCGGGTGAAACAACTTATGCACAAAACCATTTCTTTGGTTAAAGTGCAGTGATCGAGATACGAGTCTGACGAAGCAACGTGGGAAACTGAGGACAATATGAAGGTGATATACCCCTAGTTATTTATTTTGTAATTTTCGGGACGAAACTTATTTTTAGGGGGAGAGAATGTAATATCTGCACTTTCTATTTTTAGTAATTTCTATTTTTAGTACATTTTCATTTCGTACGACTCGCTTGTAAGTGTTGTAGTATTCTGAAACCATTTTGTTTTGCATTTGTGATGATCCGGACAAGCTTTGGAGTTGTTTTTATGGGATTTTACTTATTGTGTAACTTTCCGTGTTGAGGCTCGATTCTCGTAAATCTCATTATAACCTGACATTTCGTTACCTTTGCAAGTTCCTTTATTATTTCTGGTTATGTTACAACTTTCTGAGATTGTTGTTCAGGTGTGGAATCTAGATTTTTGAATGTTTGGGTCGTTTTGTAAGTCCTTATTATGTTGGGCAATGATGCTAATATTTGTTTATTCCGGCCTTCGGATGGCCGGAGGCATGTGATGGTTTTTATGCTTATCTCATCAGTAAAATATCTTCGTATATCTGTTGTTTCATCCCTTGTACTCTCATTCCGGTTGTTGGCGAATCGTTGTTTCAAACCAGCCTGACATGGTGCCAGGGCTGAGTTACGACCATAAGATGGTATGCATTACGGCCATAAGATTTTATACATTATGGCCGTAATGTCCTTTTTGTAG
Organism: Orobanche coerulescens; assembly: GCA_033398695.1. Lineage (NCBI taxonomy): Eukaryota > Viridiplantae > Streptophyta > Magnoliopsida > Lamiales > Orobanchaceae > Orobanche > Orobanche coerulescens. The sequence goes on along the minus strand of CM065811.1, from coordinate 121,533,287 downwards.
CGTCCATAATGTAGTTGAGTATTTTGGGCATTGAGGTCGAGGGCTGAGTTACGGCCGTAAGATGGTATGCATTATGGCCGTAAGAATTTATACATTACGGCCGTAATGTCCTTTCCGTAGCGACCGTAATGTAGTTTAACATTTTGGGCAGTGAGTTGTGAATACCATTATGACCGTAATGGTATAGGGTTACGGCCGTAACACTTGCCCATTTTATAAACTGGGCAGCGATATTTTTCTTCATTTCTTCACCATCATTCTTCTTCTTGCGCGACGGGAGCGATCCTTTAGGATAGGAATCGTCCGTTTTCCACCGAAAGTTCATTGGAGAAGTATATTCAGCATCCTAACATCACCCTAACACCAAATCATCCATTTTTCATCTTCGAATCAAGGTAAGATTTCCTAGAACCCTAGTTTTGCGATTTTGGGGGTTTTGGTGGTGATTTTGTCTTTTTAATCCGATTTAACCTATATTGTTGATAGATTTTGATAGTATACTAGTAATCCTTGGTTTCCTTGTTGTTTTGTTGACTGAAATCCCATTATTTACAACGTTGATCAATTTCGATCCATTATGCACTCGTAGTGTTCGTCAAATTGTCCTAATGGGTAGGATTTAAGATTATTCCTTTCGTTCTTCATAGTATTGAGTTCGACTTGTGCCATTGTTTATTAGGAACGGACCTTCGAAGGGAGTTGGACCAAAACCCTTCCTTTTCACAGTTCTCCACGTCGTGTGGTTCAATGCAAGTACTTATTTTACATCGTATTATATAGATTGTAAATTCGACATTGATATAAAGTTGTGATAATTGTGTGTGTGTGTGTGTGTGTGTGTGTGTGTGTTGATGATGTTCTTACACTTATGAATGGTTCGACGGGACCTCTAGGGGTTTCTACTAAGGGGTACGACCGCGGAAGTGGTTTTCCACCTGGGTACGGTCCGACGGGGCCACTGGGGATCGATACTAAGGGGTACGGCCACGGGATACCAAGTGTGGAATCGTGTTGGAGTAATGTGATGTTATGATTTCTTTGATGGTCATGTTTAGTTGAAAATGTGATATTCCAGAATATTGTCTTTCTAATATTTTCAAATGTGTTTTTCATGTTGGATTGTACTCGTATATGATATTATGTAAAACTGTAGTTGCACTAGCTATTCGAATGCTAACCCCTTAAATGGGGGAAATTCGTCTTATGCATTTCAGGTATCGAGCGAGCTAAGAATCCGGCACGGGACACGCATGCAAAGGATGGCCCAACATGATGATGAGGCTCGAGTCAGTGTTATTTTTTTTACTATATTTATTCAGTTATTGGTTAATGATGTCGTTGAAGTCCCCTGCGTGGGCATTGAATACATTTCTCTTTCTGTTTCATTGCTACTGAACTAAAATGTTTTGGCCGAGGCCACGACCCTACTTATTATTATTAATGCGTATTATGGGATTTCTTTTGTGGATTATGTATCATGTGTTAGCCTGGTAGACCTCGTGAAGGTTCTACGGCGTTTAATGTCCCTTATGAGATTTGGGGTGTTACAGTTATTTTTGAAGAGACATGATATTCCAGAATATTACTTTACAAATGTATCCAAAATGAGAAAGTGATGTTGGAATTGTACTTGTATATAATATTATGTAATTGTATACTTGCATTAGCCATCTAGATGCTAACCTCTTTAATGGGGGAAATGCGTCTTACGCATTTCAGGTAATGGACTGCATAAGGAGCAGGCACAGGAAGCGCACCAAAGATTGGTCAGTCATGATGATATTAGGCTCGAGTCTTGGAAGTTTATCCCCAAATTCCTTTGTTGTCTGATAGAGTTAGTTGAATAGTTATTTTCTATTTTCAACAGATGAAGGCAAAGCATCAGCATCCTTTGGATTGCTGAAATCGCTCCATATTTTGGAGTGAAGTAGGAACATATCAGTATGGATATTGTGGTAGGTTTGCCTTGAACAGAAAGTGGGAACCATGTAATTAATTTATTGTTGATATACTCACAAAGTCGGCTCATTTTATTCCCATGAAGATAAATTTTTGGATGGATCAATATGCTCAACTTTACATCAGGGATATTGTGAGTTACATGGAGTACCAGTCTCTATAATCTCAAATAAAGATACTCGTTTCACATTGCGTATTTGGGAAAGCTTGCAAGCAACTTTAGGAATGTAGTAGAATTTCAATATGGTCTATCATCATCAGATTGTTGTTCAGTCTGAGAGGATGATTGAGATTCTTGAGGACATATTGCGATCATGTGTGTTGGACGTGGACAATAATTGGGAACAACTATTGCCTTTGGTGTAATTTTCTTATAACAACAGTTTTCAATTAAAGATTGGGATGGTGCCATATGAAGCCTTGTATGGTAGGAAGTTTCAAACCCATCTGTATTGGAATGAAATAGGTGAAAGGAAATTCTTGGGTCCCAAGATAGTTTAACAGATGGTGAACGTGGTTGACAAGATCTGAGAGAGTGTCAAGATAAAATAAGATCGTCATAAATCTTATGCCGACAAGCATAGGAAAGATCTCAAATTTTGTGTCAGTGCCAGGATACCCTTGAAGGTATCTCTTACCAAGAGAACTGTTATTTTTTGCCCAAGGAGCAAGTTTAGACTGAGATATGTGGGACCGTTTGATATTTTAGAGCAGAATGAAGAGTTTGTATATCATTTAGCTTTACCCTGAGATTTTTTAGCCGTACATAACGTCTTTCAAATATTGTTGTTGAAGAAATATGTGCATGATCCAGGCCATATGATCAACCATAATATAGTGGAGGTAAACAAGGACCTTATCTATGAGGAGCAGTCGTAATTTATTCTCGATTGGACAGTTCCCTAGCTGCGGAACAAGGAGAAGGTGTTCGTCAAAGTCCAATGGCAAAACCACAGCAAGATGAGGCCACATGGGATCGTGAGGAGAAGCTTCAAGCTCGTTACTCAGAATTTGTAAGAATGTGTACTCCCGGCGCAATCACGATATGCTGCTATTTTTGGGGACAGAAATATTATTTACATGGGTGGGGTGCAATACTCGTATTATTCGTATATTAATATTATTGATTAAAATAATATTAACTGATGCATTTTGCTTTTTGAGTTATTATATTTCATGATATTTAATGCAAATGTATCTAAAAGAGGTCATAGTCATTTAATGCGACGTCTCATAAATTCTAAGCTCGAGTCAAGTTAATTGATATATTAACTTACCGTAGATTTATTGATATTATTATTATTATAATATCAACATTTTATGTGATTTTTAAGATTTATGGATATTAATAATACTATATTTTAGTTCTAACTCAGACATCTCACTTTGACCTAGACTAGATGATTCCTATCCTACACTCATGAATTCGGCCGCCACTTCTCTCGTATGAAAAGAATTTTGGTCTTATCAAACTCCTTTAGGGTTACCTTCAACCCTAAAGGTTAAGCCTATAAATAGATTTACTCGTTAAGCACAAACTCTAGTTTTTGTCTTATTCTCATCTATACTTCATACGACCGATCCCCCTTTAAAATTCGTTAGTCGATCACCGACCAAGAACCACTGTGCACTACCGCGACTCATCGAAATTTTCGTCTTTTGTCGTTGTCTATTATATTCCAGTCTCAGTTGATTTATCCTAAATTCAGTTCTTTCAAGATCTGCATCAATAATTTAGATCTTCAATTAATCTTTCATTTTTTTGAAAGGTAAATAGATCCCTTTTCTATTAAATTTCAATATTTGTCTTAGATCTCAAATTTTATTTCTTTCAAAAGGAGATTTGTAGATTTCTGAGATTAAAACTTAAAATCCCTTTCCAAAACCAAACCCTACTTGATCTCACCGACGACTCACTACCGCTGCTGGCGGTGGCAAGACTCGAACATGGGTATGTGTGTGTGAGTGACCGAAAATGTCTAAATCTATTTTATTCTATTATTTATTTATTTTTAGCCATGTAAATATTACACAGTAGTATTATATTATTATTAATATTATTTGTAGCAACCAACCTCATATTATGAGGTGGGAATTTACGTGAACATTTTAATTATTTTAATTGTATTTTTGCATATGGTTCTCTATTATTTAAAAGTTTACGATACATGTTATAAATGAGGCCCATCTATGTACATGTGAAGAGACTATCTTAATATATATGTTGTGTGTGGGACACCTGCACAACCTCAATATTCATGTTATGTGTGATAGATTCATGTTATATATTGTATTATGTGTATGTTTTATGTTGTTATGGGGATTCAACCTTTATATTCACGGTATGCGTCATAGATTCATATTACACGTGGTATTGTGCGTATTTTCATCATGAAAAAAGAGTAAATTAATCATCTTATGCTTTCCAAGCGTTTGTACATTACTGTGTTAAGTGTAATTCTCCACGAGCTAAAGGAAGTTCACCCCACCTAAATTGATCCCATAAGTTAATTCGTACAAGATGGAACGAATGAGCAAGTCAAGTGGGCGTATGATAATTGTTTCATTTATCATAAATGATTTTGATTTGTATGTACTTAACTAAAATAGATGGTTTGGGATACTTTTGTCGTTTATGATACACTTATTTTATTTCTCTGGGTATTGTGTCTAATTTTTGTATTTTGCTTAGAATGAATATGAATTTTAGTAGCGACTCGACTTTTTATTCCCAAATAGAAATACTTTCTCCTCTCTACTTCACACGGCTGAACCCCCGGTTAAAATTCCTCAACCAAAAACCGATTGAGAAACACCGTGCGCCGCCGCGACTCGCTGGAATTGCCAATTTTTGCCACCGTATGTTGTGTTCCGGACAGAATTGATTTAGCCTAAATTCAGTTCTTTCAAGATCTGCATCAATAATATAGATCTTCAACGAATCTTTCATCATTTAAAAGGTAAATAGTTTCTTTTCTATTCAGTTTCAATATTTGTCTAAAATCTCAACTTTTATTTCTTTAAAAAGGAGATATGTATATCAATTAAAACTTAAATTTTTTTCCAAAACCAAAAAACTACTTGATCTTACCGCCGCCTCACTACCGCCACCTGCCGTAGCCGAGACTTGGATGTGTGTGTGTATGACTGAAAATATCTAGATCTATTTTATTTATTATTTTCAGCTATGTAAATATTAATATCAGTATTAGTATTATTTTTAATATTATTCGTATAAGTAAACGATAAAGCCTAGGACTTAAGAATTTGATTCGAGCATCAATATTTCAAGTACAAGCAGCATCATATTTTCATGTGGGAAATTATGGGAACACTCTATTTACTTTAATTGAATTTGTGTATATAGTTCTCTATTATTTTTAAAGCTAGGATACATGTTGTAAAACATGTCATCTGTGTACATGCGAAGAAATTATTTTAAGATATATGTTGTTGTGGGGACACTGCACAACTCCAGTATTTTTGTTATGTTTGCTAGATTTATGTTGTGCGTGGTATTGTTAGTATATTTCATTTTGTTGTGAGGACATCTGCACAACCTCAATATTCACATTATGTGCGCTAGATTGAAGTTATGCGTGATATTTTGTGTATGTTTCACGCTAAGGAAAAAGTTATGATATACTAATCATTATATGATTTCTATTGTAGATTACTGCGTCACATATAATTTTTCCGCGAGCTGAAAGAAGCTCAAACCCATTTAAATTGATCCTGCCAGTTAATTGGAGCTCGTATGGAACAAATGAGCAAGCAGATCGAGCATATAATAGTTATTTTATTTATCAGAACTGATTTGGATTTTTACGTTTTGTAGCAACTCTCATCATGGTTGGCGGCATGCAGGATTCCCAGCCTGTAGAGTCCCTATTGTCTCACCCTCATGATGAAAACATCTATGGATTTTGGCATCCTCATATTCAGAGTTAATCCTCTCCTAGAGGACTAATAAGTGTCAGTTTTATACACTTATCCATAGTTTATATCGATAAATTTTACCCATAATTGAGCTAGTCTACTCGTTTTTTTGCTTTTAATTAATTAGTTTTTAATAATTTTATTTTTGTCGGATGAAGATGTAAATCTAGTCTTAATCGAATTGAATTACTGATTTACTCAAGAAATAACATGTTTATAAAATATTCTCTTTGTTGAATTTTTATGTATTCATGTTGTAGGGCTTTCCGAGACGAGTTCGGCAGTCTTTCCGGATTCAAAATCTGAGTTATATATCAAAAGTTATCATTTAAAGAAGATTTGGTGCGAAAACGCAAAAGTCAGAAATTTCTGGGCTGAAAATGAAGTCAGAAACTTCATACGGGCGTAACATCATAACATACGGGCGTAACTCACAAATGCAGAAAAACGTAGCCATTTACGGCTGTAACTACTCAATATTACTGCCGTAAGTCATCCAAGTTACGGCCGTAACTCTTCAAAGTTACGGTCGTAACTCTTGACGGATTTTTGATCATTGTCTAATTTTTTATACTTTTGGTCTATTATTGAGGGGATGACTGGCATTGATCCGATCTAATGTAATAATGCTGGAGTTTTGGAGCTATTAGATGACTTTAGATGTATAAATAGACCCCTTAGATCCATCATCCATGGATCATTCATCTTATATTTTTCCACTTTTTGTAATATTTTCTTTTTGTGTGAAGAACACACTTGTGTTCTTGAGTGATTTGTGTAATAGTGGTATAGCATATGTTTTTCAGAGAGTTTATTGCTTCTTTCTCATTTATCTACTAAGGGAGTTAGGATCAATTCTTTCTCTTTTTCAACTAAAAATGACCACTCAGGCTTGTATTATGTTGAATAAACCCTTAATGGGCTAAGTTACCTTAGTTGGATTATAAACAAGGTTAGTCATGTTGTTTAAGTTTGTATAAAGATCTATTATGAATTACTTATTATTGTGTGTGATTTTCATTGTTTTAACAATCTTTATTTATCTGGCCAATAAATGACGATATTTATGGTCTTCATATGTTTCGAAAGAAAATATGTTTGATTAGATCAAATGATCTTCACTCTAAGTTGTTCTATGGGATAGAAATATACCTCTAGACCTTAGATGATTCTTTGAGTTATTTTCATAAAAACTAATGCTATGTATTGAAGCCAATCAACATAGAAATATAGTGGATTGATTCAATATATAAGGGGTGTTTTATAGTTCGAAAGAGAAACCGTCTTTTTAAGGAAAATCGAATCTACACAACATAATAAGTAAATTCATCTTATGATCTCCTATACATTTTCTATAACTAATGATGAACTAAGTTTGTAATCCCAACTATTGCATTATATCTTTTATTAATCTATTATTAGTGCAATCTTTTATTTCCTTGAATATTAGAACTATTATTGCATTTTCTTTGCAATTATTAAACCAAACTCTTAAATTGTGTATTTCAATCATATATATCTCTATAACAAATAGACTAATAGTGTATAATTCAATATATAACCTAACTTCCTTGTGGGATCGATAAACCGGACTCAAAAAGTCCACTTACTACTTGATACGATATCGTGCACTTTCGATAGTTACATTAAAGACTTGTCAAGTTTTTCGCTCCGTTGCCGGGGAAGTATAAGAGTTATTTTGAAGTATTACATTATTAACTATTGTTATAAATACAACTTTTTCTTTGTTGTTAATTCTCTTGTCTATGGGAAGGACGTACAATCGCGATTTAGTTTCACTAGATCCCGAGATTAAAGCCACATTTAGAAGAAGGCGAAGAGAACAAAAAACAAGCCGTATTTCTTCACCATCAATGGCGGACGAACCAAACCCACCACTCCTCCAAGAAAATGATGACGAAAGAATTCCTCCGGTAGGGGGAATACCCAATGCTCAAAACATTCAACATCAACAACATCCTATTGTGCCGGAAATAGATGAAGACAACATGCTCTTTGGGGAATTCATGAACCCCCCATCTTTGAGCGTGCAATCAAGTGTGATCTATCCACCATTTGGAGTGGACAATTTTCAAATTCGCCCCGATGTCATCAATCTCTTCTCCAACAACAACTCATTCTATGGAAGAACCGATGAGAATCCATATCTCCATATTAACCGTTTTGTGGAGATTTGTGGAAATTTCAAATATCCAAATGTAAATGATGAGGCGATAAAAATGAGACTTTTCATGCACACTTTGTAGGACAGAGCAAGAGAGTGGCTAGATACTTTGCCACCACGAATCATAACAAATTGGCCCGAATTTGTTCAAAAATTCACCAGTAAATACTTTCCACCAATAAGAGTGGCGAAACTCAAATATGAAATCTCTACATTTCGTCAACAAGATTCGGAGTCATTTCACGAAGCATGGGAGAGATACAAAGATATGCTACGAAAATGTCCTAACCATGGTTTCAATTTGGGAGCACAAGTCAATTACTTCTATTCTGGACTCTTACCTACATGCCGAGCCAATGTCGATTCATCATCAAATGGTTCACTTGGAAACAAAACTATGAGAGAGGCTTACAATCTTTTTGAGGTTATAAGTGAATAAAGTGCAAGATGGCCAGACAGAAATATCCAAAAGAAACCAAATGGCATTTTTGAAGTGGATTCTTATTCACTTATGTTGGCAAAAATTGAAGCTTTATCAAAGAAAGTCGAGGACATGTCTTTTTCAACTCCTCAATCTGTGAAGACGGTGCAAACTTCACAAGTTTCAGCTCTTTCATGTGAAATTTGTGGAGCAACTCACAATAGCACTATGTGTCCCTTAGCGCAACAGGAGCAGTCATTCCCACCACCAGAACAAGTGGCCTATGCTCAGAATTTCCAAAGGCAAGCATACAATCCTTACGGGCCAACATACAATCCAGGGTACAAAAATCATCCAAATTTTTCTTATGCAAACAACAACAATGTGTTGAATCCAACGCATCAAGAAAAGAAGCCCGGGTGGGAAGAAGCAATCACGAAGCTAGCCAAACAACAACTGAAGTATCAACAACGCAATGATGCTTCAATTAAAAATCTGGAGACACAACTTGGCCAAATGGCCAAAATACTTTCCTAAAGATCCCACAGAATGTTACCTAGCAATACCGAGGTAAATCCAAGGGAGAGTGTCCAGGCTATCACAACAAGAAGTGGAGTGCAACTGCCTCAGATTTCTGTGGAAAATCATCTGACAAAACAAAAAAATAAACAAAGTCGATAAACAGAAAAAGAATCTGAATCAGGACATTCATCTCAAAAAGGTCCAGTTGCTGCCAAATCTTATGTTCCACCTATCCCTTTTCCTCAACGGTTGAAGAATCACAAGCTCGATGCGCAATTCGGCAAATTTGTGGAAATTTTCAAAAAGCTACACATCAACATACCTTTTGCCGATGCTCTAGCACAAATGCCAAGCTATGCCAAATTTATGAAATATATTCTTTCTAACAAACGAAGGCTTGAAGAATATGAAACTGTCGTGCTAACAGAGGAATGTAGCGCAATACTACAAAAGAAGTTGCCACCCAAGCTAAAAGATCCGGGAACTTTTACAATCCCGTGTACAATTGGTGAAGTGAATATTGACAAAGCTCTTTGTGATTTAGGGGCAAGTATCAATTTGATGCCCCTGTCAATTTTCAACAAACTAAACTTAGGAGAAGCAAAAGCAACAACAGTTTCACTACAATTAGCCGATCGGTCAATCAAATATCCACATAGGATAATAGAAGATGTGCTAATCAAGGTTGATAAATTTATATTTCCTGCAGATTTTATCATCCTTGACATGGAGGAAGATCAGGATATTCCTATTATCTTGGGATGGCCATTTTTTGCAACCGGACATGCTCTTATTGACGTCTACGAAGGAAAGCTAATTCTTAGAGTGCAAGACGAACATGCCACCTTCAAAGTCCTAAAAACTTTGCATCATCCCTCCACAGATGATTACTATCTAAAAATTGATGCAATTGATGCCAGAATATGAACAACATCTTGGGAATCTGACGTTAAAAGACCCAGTTTGCCAATTTATAAGAAAATTGGATGGGAAGCTTCTCTTCGACTCTTAGAAGATGTTTAAGCCGTTTCTGAACGTAAAATCAGAGGAAGATGTGAGCCACAATCACAACTACTGTACATGCGCGTAAGTATCTTTTATTTTTGTCGTATGGTGAGATTTTCTGAATAAAAAATGTGATACGGGATAAATGTATTCATTATTTTATTGAGTAGTTGAAGCACAATCAATGCAATCACAAACTTGTTAAGTAATTTTTCCTCATTTTTCTTCTATAAATAAACATTGTGCTTGTTTCTTTTATTCATCTCTCAAACTTGTACTTTTTTCCTTTTTCTCTCAAATAATTTTCTTTTCAAAAATGAAGTCATCATATTCCACAAAAAAATTTAGCACAGTCTGCATTTTTGGTGGAGCTAGTTATGGAAAAGAGGCATGCTTTACTGAAGCAGCCCACAACTTGGGTCGTATGCATTCATGTAGTTTACGGAGGAGGAAGTATAGGATTAATGGGGCAAGCTGCTGCTTCTGCCTATATGGAAGGAGTAAGAGTGTTGGGAATAGTTCCAAAACCTCTGGCTGAAAGTAAAATCACCGGGGCAACTATTGGAGATGAATTTAGATCTGTAAATATGCAAGATCGCACAACTCACATGATAAATAATTCTGGCGCCTTTATCACCCTTCCCGGTGGTTTTGGCACTCTTGAAGAACTTTTTCATGTGGTTACCAGAGCCCAGCTAAATGTTTATCAAAAACCAATAGGTCTGCTTAATGTCAATGGTTTCTTTGATGGTTTACTATCTTTCATCGACTACTCTGCTGAAAAGGGTTTTATTTCCGAGCGTGCTAAACGAAACATAGTCATTGCAACAACACCAGAAGAACTAATCAAAAAACTCAATGAATTTGTTCCTCAACCAGATCCAGCTCTAGCTAAAATTGTCTGGGTAGAAGATTTTATCGTGAGAAAACGAAAAGTGGATTCATTCCTCTTCCTTTGATAACCCATGTCGGACCTCTTGTATTTTTACTTTCTGTCGTGTGTAATAATCGTGCTAAATGATGGCAGCATAAGGAGTTTCGTCTTGATCTCTTGACGCGCATCTATTGGCGATTTATGTATTGTTATTTTATTGCTGTAATTTTTATTGTTTGTTTTTTATAAAAGCATTGATGGCAGCGTAAGGCGACTCTTCGGACTTTCTTGAAGCGCATCTTAAAAATTGTGTTATACTTACGAGTATATTTTATTTTCTTTTGTTGTTTGCCTCGTATATTTATTCTCTTGCAGATTCTAAAAGGCGTTAGCTCAAGCATCAACTTTCATAACAGGGCGTATTCTGTTTTTCTCCTTGCTTTTTATTTTATTTTTTTTTTAAAAAAAAAATGAGGACAGTTTTATTTTCATGTTTGGGGCTGGTATGTTTTAATTATTTTGGTGTGTTTTGATTATTTTGGTTATTTGCCTTAAAATTATATATATATATATAGTATTTTGATTTATGAGATTTCTAGATCTGGCCATAACACCAATAAATTAGCTATATACAAGCTTCTAAAATCGTTTTAACCGGTAAAAAAATTTTATATTCCAAAATTTTTGAGCCTTAATCTCTCTTTCCAAGCCTTGTAGTTATCATATAAAATCGAGTCATTCGTTACCTTGAGAAAAGAAGAATCAGTCGGTTGATGAAAAATAGAACTGAAATTTACTTAATTTTTGGAGTTTTTGATTTTTCATGCTTAACTAATAAATGATTTTCTGCAAAAATTCTATTCCCTAAAAAAAGAGAGGAGTCATTGGTGAAAAGAGCTACATGTTAGCAAATAACGGTGTGAAAGCTATCACCTAAAAAAAATAACGAAAATGAGAAGTGTTGAGCAACAACAACTGCCTAATTTTGGGGATCCTAAAATTTTGCGAAAAATAAAGGACTAACCATTGTTGGTGCGTAGCTGCCATCTCACAAAAAAGTTGGTGAAAAGAGCTACACGTTAGCAAATAACGGTGTGAAAGCTATCACCTAATATAAAAAAATGAGACAAAAATTGTGTTGGTGAAAAGAGCTATATGTTAGCAAATAACAGTGTGAAAGCTATCACTAAGGGATGTAGTTTATGAGCAGATCTGAATTAATTAGCGGCTGAATTTCAATACACTCAATTTCGTGAAAAATCACAATATTTGATGACGCCAATGAAATTCTTCTTCATATTGAGTCGAAAAATGAACGAGTGATCGAGAGCAACCATTAAAGAGAGTCGTGTGTATCACAAGTGGGAAAGAAAAAATCAACCTTTTGGGGGGTAACACCCCCAAACCACTCGGGAATATTACAGCGCCGCAGACCCTCTCCGCGAGGATCTACCAGGCTAAATACAAGACGATGCATCACTTTACATGCCGACATGGCTACGTAAAGGACCATTAGACCGATTTGGTCTTATATCACAACACACACAACAATACATACAAGATCCTTGCCCAGAACATATACCCACGCAGGGGCTAGAATACAATAACACTTCCATAATTCGAGAAAATAACACACCGGAGGGATAACCAACACGACTCTACCAAATACTCTACAATTGGTCTTCACGTGATTAGTATCTTCGTCTCCCATCATCCTTCGTATCGATCCTGTGATTCGCTCCCCAGCTACCTGCAAGTACCTGGACGCAATACAGACATCCACCCCTCGAATACTCGGGGGTTAGCAAAACTCCACTGTTTTGCTAGTGCAAGTATAAAACAGAAGTACAAGCCATACACAACGTGCTTCAAGAATATGATAATCTTGAATATATTTCCCGAGATACTTCACTTAATCAAAACAGTTTGATTTATAAAAATGGTAGGAAATAATACCATGTATCTCTTACAAAACATTTTATAATCTCGGGAGTTTGAAAACATTTGGAAATAAGGAATTCTCAAGTCTTTCGAAAACACTTGGGGACACGGCCCAAAATCGTCTTTCCAAAATACGATTCCGATGATAAAACGCGGTTTCACAACCCAATTCACAACACACGGGGTCCAAGACCCAAATCATAAGCCACAGGGTCCACGACCCGAATCACATAACACATGTTCCTAAGGATTATTCGCGTCCCGTGCTAACAAGCCACGAACCTCAGATGCTCCCGTAGAACATACCCGAGTGAATAACCCAATAGGAAACCATACCAAATCACATGTCCTCGTGACAACAGTCACGAAAACATTCCATACCACAACCATAAGTTATCCCGACATCGGGCTAACAAGCCACGAACCTCGGAGTCCCCGCAAGACATACCCGATGATAACCCCACAAGTTATCTCGGCATCGGGCTAGCAAGCCCCGAACCTCGGAGTCCCCGCAAGACATACCCGGATTGGATAACCCTACAGTCACGCCCGACCCATACTAGCAAGTATGGATCCCGGAGATTCAACAATACTACCCGGAGTCACACCACTATCAATGAACACATAACAATGAGCAGAACATCAAGCCAAGCAACACTTAAACATCACAACCTCCTTTCAAAGGAGTAACAACTAATATCACACCCAATACTTTCTTACCGAACAAGTACACATAACAATACGTAATCCCCGGCAAAGGATTACGGTCTATTAAACTCACCCAACGTGGTCATAACATCTTTTCAACATACAAAACCAACACACATATCCCGAGAACACATATATTCACGAAGTACACGAATTATCGTTGAAAGACAACATTTATCGAGAACATACCGATCCCTTTTTACGTTCATTAAACATTGGGTTTCGCATAAAATCATTTATCGTTAATTACGCCTACGAAACATGAAACGTATGGACAAGATACTTGCCTCGGTATCACGAGCGACGAAACGACAAACGGGCATGATCGGGCAACCTTCGAACCTCCAAAAACTATCAAGACTTCGACAGCCCACGAATACTACGAAAATAGCATCACCACGAATCAATAACACTAATCGAAATCCGAAACGATCCTAAAAACGACAAGGATCTATGTATTCTCAATGAAATCAAGAATCGTTGATCCGGGTGATAAAAATCGATGAACGGTTAACAAAATCTGAAGATTACGGTGAAGACAACCAAAAATACACAACCGATCGGATGAGATCGGTTAAGAATCACAAATCCAAGGAAAAACCCCAAATTCAAGAAACTAGGGTTCTAAGAAGAGATTACCTTGATTTGGACCAAGAAGACGAGTAGATGTTGTTAAACATCTACCAATCCGTTCCAAAATGGAGCTTGATGAAGAAGATTGCTCCAAATCGCCTCTGGAGCTCACTCCCGTCGGAAAGGATGAAAAAAAAGTGGAAAATGATGACTTAATGCTGCTGTCCAGTATTTATACTGGACAGTTATTAGCGCGCGCTAAACACCCTGCATTAGCGTGCGCTAACGGGGTCAACGCCCCAGAGAAACCGCCTATAACTCAGTTAGTGTGTGCTAGCCAAAAGCCGTAGTGTGCGCTAACGGGTCACAAAACCACCCGAGCCTCGGATAACCGCACCTACCGGGTAGCGTGCGCTAGAAAGAAGAGAGAGCGTGCGCTAAGCAGTCGATAGCGTGCGCTAGCTATCGTCCTTAGCGTGCGCTAACAAAGCTCCAGCCCGATCCGGTAGCTACCGGATCGCCTCTCGATCGCCGATTAGCGTGCGCTACACATTCAGTAGCATGCGCTAAACACCATGCAGTAGCGTGCGCTATGCCTCAAGCATTAGCGTGCGCTACACCACAAAAACTCAAAAACTCACATAGTGATCCGAAACGCCTCCAAACACGTGTCCCAACAAGACACACCCAAACATGGCACGAAATTCCAACGATGAGGACAATGACAATCCGATAAAACCCAGAAAACTCAACGATTCCGGAACAAAAATCACGGGTATTACATTCTACCCCTATTAAAAGAAGTTTCGTCCCCGAAACTTGAAACATATAACGGACGACGCAAAACAAACTCAGATAACACACGATATCCGTTGCCGAAATAACAAAACAAAATGAACGAAAATCAATACGGTTGAACAATTCAACAGTACATCAACTAAAACACGAGCTATACGCTGAACCAATACGAAATTCCACAGCCCAAGGGTTGGAAGATCGAACACAAAACAAATTTCCTGAACTTAAGGAAAATTACGAAGGAGTCCTAACGCTCAACAATCACGAAATGAGATCAACAAAAACCGAACAATCAAACGATTGAATTACAACGATCGAGGCACAAAAGTCGGTCAGTCATGTTCGATTCATGACGAACAATAATACACAAAACAACAACGCCAAAGTTCGCATCTCGACTCAAAACAATATACGATCCGGTGAAGACAATAAGATGTGCATTCACATAAGATCTACAGGAAAGAGAATAGCAATTTGGAGAGTCATAATGACAAACGGGTTATTCTGAAACAATACCACAACTCGTTTGATCAACAAAAGCACAAGAAAGGACAAGTCCAGAAAATGTCAACGAACATAAACGAGTCGACAGAGTCAAAAGTATAGAGTTCAAAATCCGATCCACTTCAAATAAAAGAAGTTAATCTCCGAAATTCGAAACAACAAAGCAAGGGAAATAACTCAACATACAACTGATAGACCACGCCCCTCCGGGACTACTCGGAGTCGACCCAGATAACGATGCTCAAGTCCGTGCCCCAAAAGGCTCGGTAACCAACTCGCAAAACTAAACTCGGTGTCCCTCAAGCCCGCACTTGTAACACATTACTGGCGGAGAAGGACAATGTGCACGGACATGCCCCGCCACATTGCAGTTAAAACATCTCCTGGCTTTACCAGGAGTCAAAGCAGAAGACTTGGAACTCTCAGCCCCACGCAATGAGCGACAGAGCTTCACAGCCGAAAGACTACGACGTTGTGAACTAGAAACACCAACTCCTACACTATCCACAAGGTCATCAGACTTCCTCTGTTTTTTCGACTCGGGCACACGCTCTGACGATAACGAAGCTAGTTCACGGGCCAAGGCTCGATCTTGGTAGTCCCTCAACGAAGTGCAAGTGAGTCCCGACATATACACGCGAATTTCTGGCTTCATTCATCTGTCAAAATGAAAGATCCTCTCTTCCTCGGTTCTCACCCGATCTCGCACATAACTGAGTTGTTTGCTATAGTCGACGATAGCCTGTGACACTGAAACATCTTGCGGTTCTGCCGAATAAAATTCGTGAATCCTCTGCTCTCTAATCGGTTTCGGAAAGAACTCAGCTTCCATAAATGCCTGGAACTCCGCCCACGTGACATCACGATCACGAGGTTTAACAGCTTCCCACCAATTAGCGGCATCTTTATCAAGAAGGTACTGAGCGATAGGTACCTTCCGCTCTTCAGGACATCCGACAGCCTCGAAAATCTTTCCCAACTGGAAAATCCAACCATCCCAACCCAACGCATCCGCAGCACTGGCGAATCGATGGGGATTCATACGAACTACTTCGCGAAGCCATTGATTTACACCAACGTTCTGACTGGCGTCAATGCTACGTTGAACCACCTGGGTCAACTGAGTCATCTGAGTCGCTACTTGTTGCAATATAGTAGCAACACCCAAACTAAAATCATTCTCAACGACATTCTCTCGATTCTGCATCTGATCCCCATGGCCATCGGACTGCAGTTGACCACGACCTCTGCCCCTCGGCATACTAACAAATAATAACCTATGGTAACGAAAGATCATAACACATAGCAAGATATTCACATTACCGTCTATAATCATACCATTAAATCATATACATATTACGATTTAATTCAAGCTAGAGCACAGTATACAAAGTGTTATCCCGACAATCTTCATTAATAATGTCGTTGTTATGTGAATTATAAATGCAATGAAATCAAAGTCATTCACTATATCAAAATCATTTTCTGTACGGGTCCCGCGTCGGAACTCACCAAGTTGAAAACCATTTTCAAAAACGTTCAAAAATGCCAAAAGGCCGATGACGGTAATACTTTCCAAATACTCACCAAAAGTCATTCTCCAAATACCATATACCATCATAAAATACCATTGAAATTACATGGCGAAGACGTGAAAACTCAATAGTTCAAAAATATACGTTAAGTCACCCGACAAGAGAGTTAGGAAAAAGGGTCAACGAAATGACTCAAATTTACGAACCCGAAAGGTCATTTTAAAACACACACTATTTGGTAAAAGTACCAAAAAAAAATCATTTTGAACTATACACACGCAGCGGACAAGAACACAGTTCAAATTACACATAACCACACAACAATTGTTATTCATGGACAACACACATAGAGTACGGTCTCAAACGGTCAGCCTAACAATCGCAAAAGTTAGACCGATGGCCAAAATGCAATTTCCGGGCTTCTGATCGGACCATTTAGTATATGATTTAAGGGAGACTTGGCGTGCGCTAGCCACACCACGTTAGCGCGCGCTAGCTATTCCAACCCAGCACACATTCATGAACATATACTAAGTAATATCAAAAGTCGAAGGTTACAAGTAATCAACAATATACTAATCCAAACGCCAACAATTTACATCCTCACTACATATCTTTTAACCGAAAAGTTGAAGGCGAAAGTCACGTCTCAAGTAAACTTTTGGTAGACCTTGTTTAAGCATTTAAAAATTGAATTTTGAAAATTTTCAATGCAAGATGAAAATAAAATATATGTAGTTGAATTCTCAAAATCTTCGGTTTCGAGGTCATCATACGAAAATCAAATCATTTTTGTTCCCCGAAGGATGTTTTTAAATAGAATTTATGTGACTTCCCCAAAACATTTGAAATTTAAATACAACATTGATAAACTTTTATTGAGTAACCAATCCAAAACATCACTCCTGTAAAAAAAAAACGATTTCACACAAGGATGTATACATATATACATACATACCGATACTACTCTTTATTCCAACACAATACGAGAATCAAACAAGTATGGAGTAAGTATTCACGAGGCACAATTAAACTCCACATAATAACACAGAATCACATAAACTCGTATAACACGAGACACAACAAAGTAGGGAGACTTACATCCACAGATCGCATGAAGATGATGGTTGCGCTTCGATACTAATCACGACCGACAACTCAGACGCCGCGTCGCGACACCACTCAGTCAGACCAAATCTGACAAGACAAGACCCGGCAACACACAACTCAACCCGACAGCCTAGGTTTCTACAACCTGGCTCTGATACCATATTCTGTAACACCCCCAAACCACTCGGGAATATTACAGCGCCGCAGACCCTCTCCGCGAGGATCTACCAGGCTAAATACAAGACGATGCATCACTTTACATGCCGACATGGCTACGTAAAGGACCATTAGACCGATTTGGTCTTATATCACAACACACACAACAATACATACAAGATCCTTGCCCATAACACATACCCACGCAGGGGCTAGAATACAATAACACTTCCATAATTCGAGAAAATAACACATCGGAGGGATAACCAACACGACTCTACCAAATACTCTACAATTGGTCTTCACGTGATTAGTATCTTCGTCTCCCATCATCCTTCGTATCGATCCTGTGATTCGCTCCCCATCTACCTGCAAGTACCTGGACGCAATACAGACATCCACCCCCCGAATACTCGGGGGTTAGCAAAACTCCACTGTTTTGCTAGTGCAAGTATAAAATAGAAGTACAAGCCATACACAACGTGCTTCAAGAATATGATAATCTTGAATATATTTCCCGAGATACTTCACTTAATCAAAACAGTTTGATTTATAAAAATGGTAGGAAATAATACCATGTATCTCTTACAAAACATTTTATAATCTCGGGAGTTTGAAAACATTTGGAAATAAGGAATTCTCAAGTCTTTCGAAAACACTTGGGGACACGGCCCAAAATCGTCTTTCCAAAATACGATTCCAATGATAAAACGCGGTTTCAAAACCCAATTCACAACACACGGGGTCCAAGACCCAAATCATAAGCCACAGGGTCCACGACCCGAATCACATAACACATGTTCCTAAGGATTATTCGCGTCCTGTGCTAACAAGCCACGAACCTCAGATGCTCCCGTAGAACATACCCGAGTGAATAACCCAATAGGAAACCATACCAAATCACATGTCCTCGTGACAACAGTCACGGAACCATTCCATACCACAACCATAAGTTATCCCGGCATCGAGCTAACAAGCCATGAACCTCAGAGTCCCCGCAAGACATACCCGATGATAACCCCACAAGTTATCTCGGCATTGGGCTAGCAAGCCCCGAACCTCGGAGTCCCCGCAAGACATACCCGGATTGGATAACCCTACGGTCACGCCCGACCCATACTAGCAAGTATGGATCCCGGAGATTCAACAATCCTACCCGGAGGCACACCACTATCAACGAACACATAATAATGAGCAGAACATCAAGCCAAGCAACACTTAAACATCACAACCTCCTTTCAAAGGAGTAACAACTAATATCACACCCAATACTTTCTTACCGAACAAGTACACATAACAATACGTAATCCCCGGCAAAGGATTACGGTCTATTAAACTCACCCAACGTGGTCATAGCATCTTTTCAACATACAAAACCAACACACATATCCCGAGAACACATATATTCACGAAGTACATGAATTCTCGTTGAAAGACAACATTTATCGAGAACATACTGATCCCTTTTTACGTTCATTAAACATTGGGTTTCGTATAAAATCATTTATCGTTAATTACGCCTACGAAACATGAAACGTATGGACAAGATACTTGCCTCGGTATCACGAGCGACGAAACGACGAACGGGCACGATCGGGCAACCTTCGAACCTCTAAAAACTATCAAGACTTCGACATCCCACGAATACTACGAAAATAGCATCACCACGAATCAATAACACTAATCAAAATCCGAAACGATCCTAAAAACGACAAGGATCTAAGTATTCTCAAAGAAATCAAGAATCGTTGATCCGGGCGATAAAAATCGATGAACGGTTAACAAAATCTGAAGATTACGGTGAAGACAACCAAAAATACACAACCGATCGGATGAGATCGGTTAAGAATCACAAATCCAAGGAAAAACCCCAAATTCATGAAACTAGGGTTCTAAGAAGAGATTACCTTGATTTGGACCAAGAAGACGATTAGATGTTGTTAAACATCTACCAATCCGTTCCAAAATGGAGCTTGATGAAGAAGATTGCTCCAAATCGCCTCTGGAGCTCACTCCCGTCGGAAAGGATGAAAAAAAAGTGGAAAATGACGACTTAATGCTGCTGTCCAGTATTTATACTGGGCAGTTATTAGCGCACGCTAAACACCCTGCATTAGCGTGCGCTAACGGTGTCAACGCCCCAGAGAAACTGCCTATAACTCAGTTAGCGTGCGCTAGCCAAAAGCCGTAGCGTGCACTAACGGGTCACAAAACCAGTCCAGTAGCCCCTGGACAGAACCGCACCTACCGGGTAGCGTGCGCTAGAAAGAAGAGAGAGCGTGCGCTAAGCAGTCGATAGCGTGCGCTAGCTATCGGCCTTAGCGTGCGCTAACAAAGCTCCAGTCCCAGTCCAGTAGCTACTGGACTGCCTCTGGACTGCCAGTTAGCGTGCGCTGCACATTCAGTAGTGTGCGCTAAACACCACGCAGTAGCGTGCACTATGCCTCAAGCATTAGCGTGCGCTACACCACAAAAACTCAAAAACTCACATAGTGATCCGAAACGCCTCCAAACACGTGTCCCAACAAGACACACCCAAACATGGCACGAAATTCCAACGATGAGGACAATGACAATCCGATAAAACCCAGAAAACTCAACGATTTCGGAACAAAAATCTCGGGTATTACAACCTTGCATTTTGGAATTACAAAAATAAAACCGTTTTTTAACTTCAAAATCATTAGTAGATTTATTTTGAATCTTGATTCATTTCTATCTACTGTATAAAGCTGGTTGTTGTGTATTAATGGCATTTTGATCTCCTTTTCTCTTTTTATTTGATTATTTTTTTTACTTAATTTATGTGTGTATTATTATTTTTGTGTCTTATTTTTATTTTTATTTTTGGAGTGTGATTAATAAAGAGTCTTGCTCGGGACTAGCAAGAATTCAAGTTTGGGGGTGTGATAAGTGTCAATTTTCTACAATTATCCATGGTTTGTATCGAAAAATTTTACCCATAATTGAGCTAGTCTACTCATTTTTTGCTTTTAATTAATTAGTTTTTAATAATTTTATTTTTATCGGATGAAGATGTAAATCTAGTCTTAATCGGATTGAATTACTGATTTACTCAAGAAATAACATGTTTATAAAATATTCTCTTTATTGAATTTTTATGTATTCATGTTGTAGGGCTTTCCGAGATGAGTTCGGCAGTCTTTCCGGATTCAAAATCTGAGTTATGTATCAAACGTTATCATCTGAAGAAGATTTGGGGCGAAAACGCAAAAGTCAGAAGTTTCTAGGCTGAAAATGAAGTCTGAAACTCCATACGGGCGTAACATCATAACATACGGGCGTAACTCACAAATGTAGAAAAATTTAGCCATGTTACGGCCGTAACTACTCAATGTTACGGCCGTAAGTCATCCAAGTTACGGCCGTAACTCCTCAAAGTTATGGCCGTAACTCTTGACAGATTTTTGATCATTGTCTAATTTTTTATACTTTTGTTCTATTATTGAGGGGATGACTGACATTGATCCGATCTAATGTAATAATGCTGGAGTTTTGGAGCTATTAGATGACTTTAGGTGTATAAATAGACCCCTTAGATCCATCATCCATAGATCATTCATCTTATATTTTTCCACTTTTTGTAATATTTTCTTTTTGTGTGAGGAACACACTTGTGTTCTTGAGTGATTTGTGTAATAGTGGTATAGCATATGTTGTTCAGAGAGTTTATTTCTTCTTTCTCCTTTATCTACTACGGGAGTTAGGATCAATTCTTTCTCTTTTTCAACTAAAAATGACCACTCAAGCTTGTATTATGTTGAATAAACCCTTAATGGGCTAAGTTACCTTAGTTGGGATTATAAACAAGGTTAGTCATGTTGTTTAAGTTTGTATAAAGATCTATTATGAATTACTTATTATTGTGTGTGATTTTTATTGTTTTAACAATCTTTATTTATTTGGCCAATAAATGACGATATTTATGGTCTTCATATGTTTCGAAAGAAAATCTGTTTGATTAGATCAAATGATCTTCACTCTAAGTTGTTCTAGGGGATAGAAATATACCTCTAGACCTTAGATGATTCTTTGAGTTATTTTCATAAAACCTAATGCTATGTATTGAAGCCAATCAACATAGAAATATAGTGGATTGATTCAATATATAAGGGGCGTTTTATAGTTCGAAAGAGAAACCGTCTTTTTAAGGAAAATCGAATCTACACAACATAATAAGTAAATTCATCTTATGATCTCGTATACATCTTCTATAACTAATGATGAACTAAGTTTGTAATCCCAACTATTGCATTATATCTTTTATTAATCTATTATTAGTGCAATCTTTTATTTCCTTGAATATTAGAACTATTATTGCATTTTCTTTGCAATTATTAAACCAAACTCTTAAATTGTGTGTTTCAATCATATATATCTCTATAACAAATAGACTAATAGTGTATAATTCAATATATAACCTAACTTCCTCGTGGGATCGATAAACCGGACTCAAAAAAGTCCACTTACTACTTCATACGATATCGTGCACTTGCGATAGTTACACTAAAGACTTGTCAAGGACTTCCCTAGCAATTATGTGCCCGTATCTTTCCTCAAGGATTGAGAAAATGTGGTTTCACTATAAGAATAAACGTCAAAGACTTCGGAGAATATCCGAAGTAAAAATGTTATAATTACCGAAGTCTATGTTCGTGTAGTTAAAGGTATACTTTAGACTTCGCTTATTAGACGAAGTCTAATATCGTAATAACCGAAGTCTATCTCGGTTTTTAGAACCCAAATATGGGGGTTTGCGAACTAAAAAAGGTCCTTCCACTTCACTTTTTTTATAATCGCTGAAGTGTATATTTCCTATTCGCTTCAGTAAAATATATACAGACGAAGTGAAATAATGTTATCGACTTCGCTTATTAATAGGTAACGAAGTTAAAGATACCACATTTACTTCACTTTTATTTGTTTAGCCGAAGCATTACACTCCTTTTTACTTCGCTTATTCTATTTTGTGTCGCTAATTATATATCTCTGACTTTGTTTTTTATCCGAAGTAAATAACCACATTGCATATTTCTTTTCAATTTGTAAATATAGAATCCCTGTTGTACAAAAAATGATCCATCCAATAAAAAACCTCAATTCACAAGATCTCAACAACACAACCTCAAATACATCAATCAACCTCATTAAAAATCCAACAAACTCAAATCACAAGATCCCAATTCAATAACACAAGATCATAAGCATTGATAATAGTAATAAACCACACTTTCATATATAAATGGCAGATTGTCGTACAAAAATGCCAAATATTCAGATTCGCGTGATTCACAAGTTTGCATTGGGCATAACTATAATATGCCAACATCAAATAAACTTCCATAATGTCTACGAGACACATGCATAGGTCTAGATAATGGACTGCACATCAACCAAACATTCACCATATTTACCCGATGGAACGACATGTTCTGATCTAACTATACCAACAGACATTCACCACCATCACCTGAGTACCAGTAGTGTTGCAACCAAGACCATACATATATAGTACTGAACTCAAACTAGACAAAGAACTTCCTAACAATGAAGCGAGCCTAAGCACCATCAACAAACGTGTAGACGAACTCGCTCCACTCGTTCCTGACTTCATCATACTGCTCCTGAGTGTAGTATTGGTCTTTGAATGAACCAGGATACTGATCAAATCACATTGAAAAAAAAAATAAATAGATTAAGTACATTCATAAAAGATGCATCAACATCAAAAAATTTCAGTACCAAAACAGACTAGATGTGGAAATTACCATCTTCTGGAAATCATATAATAGAAAAGGATGACAAAATGAAAATTACCATCTTCTCAAGCTGTGGATCTTCGCTTTCAACGATCTCTTTGATGTAGCGGAGGACACAAAATCCGCAGTGAAGGGAGGATAGTTCTTGTTTCAGATTGCCCTATAAGATTTAAAAGCCATGAATCAGATGTCAAATTTATATATATATATATATATTCACTCGTGCGAAAAGTTGAGTAAGTTTCATTTTATTGTCATTTTTTTTTTCTTCCGAGTATGTCATATGCTGCAAACTTAGAATGAACATAATATCCAAATAACTTTTTTTTTTTCTGGTTATTTCCAGTTGATGGAAGAAGGTCAGAAGTGGGGTTTCCTTATATGTCTGCTTTTCAGAAAAGATTAAAAATAATAAAAAGTACCCCTGAGGTTTAGGGTAATTACAGCAAATATCCAGAAATATTACAATTAGACCCTTAGGTTTTGTATGAATATATATATAGTTCGCAAAATGATATCTCCATACACTTACAGTGATTTGCTTATAACCCGGAGCCTTATTATATCCTCTGGATGCATTGCTAGTTTTCACAGCGCTACATTTAAAAATAGAAGAATTATACCTTTGGAACATTAATGAATCTTCAAGAAAAGAATCAACATATATGCTGCTAGCCTGCTACATATATATATATATATATATATATATATACACACATGATCACAGTATTCTTCCAACCATCTAATCGAGTTCTATTGCTAAGGGGATCAATCAGGTAAACCATGTTCTTGTCATCATTGACCACAGTCAGGATCCAATGGTTACTGCGTAATTGGTAAAGAAGCATTAATAATGTCACATGATAATATGATATGCATTATCATAACAGAAATAGTATTATTTACCCATTGTTATATGGGATAAGGCAAATGCAGTCCCTCGGTGATGCCATCAAGCGAGCAATGATGTGTTTTTCCTGCACACTCTTCTCTAAAGCATGATCCACGCACCCAGGATCCACGAAGCAAAAAGAATACAGATGATTTTTCACATTCAAGTTATTGAAGAGCTTACTGCATTAGGCCATACGATTACAATTGTATCAAGGCCATAGGTCTACCAGAGATACATAATAAGAGAGGAAAAAACATAAGATGCAATTGTATTATCTTATACATATCTTACCCCATATAAGCCAATATATGCATACCACCAATTGCTTTCATTTCCATGAAGTCAAAGATTTGATTTCTCGACAGCCAGACTATTTTTTTCCCTCCAAACATTGCCTCATCAAGTACAACGTGTAAGGAAGTATCATTGGTCATGAATCTATCAGCGTGATAATATACAAACTTGCAAGCCATGGGTAATGATATCTCTATTTCCTGCAACTTCGATCGAACAACATCAGCATCCTTCTTTCCCGACTTGATTTTCTTCCCAACCTGATTCAACTCAAGTGGATCTTCATGAGCATTAGTTAGATCGATGAGTGCATGAGCAGCTTCTTCTTTCTGGGGAGAATCAACCTTCTACTGCACAATATTTAATTAATGTAAGCCATAATGTTCTAACTATCTATTCTTAATATACAAAACATCTATATACCCATTATACGAGAGAATTACCTCTGAACTGGATAGAATTACCATGTCTTTTGGCCAAGCAACGATAGCGCCAAGGGCATCCACAATAGTTAGTGGACCATTTTTAATGGGAACAGGGAGATCCTCATCATACCCGTCCTCGACGACACCGTCAATAGACACTTTCCAGTTGTCTTTGCCAATTGGTACAGTATGGATCAACACATGCAGCCCTCCAACCGACACTACTGTCCCATATGCAATAATATGGTCAACTTGTCCTTTGGCCAGAGTGAAAGATCTCCCCTAAACAGTATCATACGATGAGAATTAAACATAGGATCATATAATAAAAAATGGCATGGATAATGAAAACTCTAGAGTTGAAAACCTCTATTTCACGTGGATCGACCTCATCTAATTTGCTAATAGGTTGTCTTACTTTCAGCTTGTTCTTTTTCCCCTTGAAAGAACAATAAGGTAAGAATTAGCTTTGATGTACATATGCGGAAATAATATATCGACTTAATATTTATAAGAAAGTCAAATGACCTTAGGATCTGGAGCTGCTTCTGTAACACCCCCAATCCACTCAGGGATATTACACGCCGTAGACCCTCTCCTCGAGGATCTACCAGGCTGATAACTAAAATCAAACATCTAAACATCGCCTTTAAGGCTAAAATGACTCAGTAGACCGACTTGGTCTTTCAATAATAACATACAACTCATTCCCAACACATACCCACGCAGGGGTCAAAATAAAATAAACTCCCGTACAACGGGGAAAAGATACCGCAGCGGAAAAAGAAAATACAACTGGACCAATACGACATCAACGGAACCTCGTGTGATTAGTATCGTTCATCTTTCATCATCCTTCGTGCCGACCCTGTGCTATGCTCCAAAACCTGAATGCAAAAATAGACATCCACCCCCCGAATACTCGGGGGTTAGCAAAACTCCACTGTTTTGCTAGTGCAAGTACAAGTGCAAAAATACGAGCCATACAATACAAGTTCCAAGAACAATAATAATCAGGAATCCTCAAAGATCCAAACGTAAAGAAAAGTACTTCCCGAGGCAAGAGTTTGGGTAAACATTTCCAAAACCGAAAGATCGCAAATAAGGGAAACAATTTACAAAACAGTTTAAAATGCCATCGAGAGTTTTAATAGAAAACAATTTAGGATTATAAAATCCTTCTCTTTCCAAAAGATCGATAGGGTCACAGCCCAAACGTTTGTTTTCGCAAATAGGAAATCACCAACAATTTACAGGGTCAAAGCCCAACATCACGTGTCCTCAACGGACGTAAAATCAACGAAACATAATCACGCACGCGCATCGCCTAGGACCGGGACGATACCACCGACATCCCACTCGAGGCCTCGAAGGACCCTCCCGAGCTGGCTAGCGAAACAAATCACAACATCTCACGGTTGGATCAATCACTTGTTGCATCCTGGCCACATGATCACATGCCATGTGCCACCGTAGATTAACTTTGGCGCTCACGGTTGGATCAATCGCTTGTTGCATCCTGGCCACATGATCACATGCCATGTGCCACCGTAGGCCCCGCCCACATTCACACAATCACACACATATCATAATGCAACAAAGATATCCAAATAATTCATCCAGAGGCATCAACACTTAGCCAAACACCACGTCAATCCACAACGCACCGAAATGACATAATATACGTCCACACACAATACTAAGTGCAACATGAACACCAAGCATATACATAGAATTCACATAGTTATTCTCGAACCACACCAATCACAAATCACACACGGTTTTGAAAGAGGCCTTTAACGAGGCTAACCAAATCTTTTGAAAACTCATTTCAAACAAACAAACAAACCAAGACGATCACCAATCATCATATCCGCGAAACAAGAAAAGTATGGACAAGGTACTTGCCTCGAAATCGGCACGCAAGTATTCCGACGAACACGGCTCAACCGAAAGCTTGAAATGCCCGATGTTTTGAAAAGGAAAGCGACAACGAGCGGAAGGGTTCAACTTGGTTTCTTCGCAAGAAACTCGACCCTAACAACATATAATCCATAAATCAACAATCATACGAGGAAGGATAATCGTAGAACGCCCGAAAACCCTCTATGACATTCTCTAGGACACCTTCAAGGCGTCGGTCAAGAACTCATCTCAAACAACGAATCGATACGATCCAACCATGGAATAACAAGGAAATGATATAATACATCTAAATAATCATCAATCCATCAACAAAAGCGGAAAGAATCGGACAAAACCCCAAAATCCCCAATTATCCAAAAAGGTAGGGTTTCAAGAGATTACCTTGAGTGATTCAAGTATTTAGATTCGTAGAACACGCGTTGGATTGATTGTCCGGGCTTCACAAGAAGAAGAATGATGAGAATCGACCCTCAAATGATAATGATGAGAAGCTCTCCTCCTCTCTCACTCTCTCTCGCGTCTAAGGAAAAGGAAGGAGGAAATGAGGCATTCACGCTCAAAACAACACATTTATAGTGTAACACGGCGGGACCTATCGGCCAGCCGATCGCCCGATAGGCCCCACCGATACCCTATACAAATGCCGCGGTAGAGTCTATCGGCCCTCCTATCGGCGAAAGGCTCTGGGCCAGTGCCGACAGTGTGATCTTTCACTAAAGCGACCATAACTCTCTCGTCCAGGACTCAGATTGACTCACCGTTTGAACCATTGGAAAGCTAACTCGATGTTCTATAATATTGCAAAGATTTATAATTTTTGGAGTCATCAAAAATTAATGGTGATCTAACAAAGACGAACTCATACTTAGAAAAGTCGTTTAGTAATCCGAATTCAACAAAACGACACCGAAACCCGAACTGAATACGAACCGAAGATACGGTTACGAAGTACTCACAAAGACGAATCTAAGAGCTAGTAGGACACACGATTCCGACCACCCGAAGGCTCGGAATTCAACAACGGAAGTAATTACCCAAAACTTTGGGAAATTACGAAAATGGCCCAAAACGTCCGAAAATCACGATACGCGATCGAAACACCAAACCAAAGCTCGCAACATGAATAATAACATTAAATGAACTTACGAGAAACTCAAACGCAGCGATTTGGACGAGATTCGCAAGAATCGAGCTCAAGTGCGGAAAAGTCGCTAAAAGCACGGAACTCAACAAAACAACACCGAAACGAACTCGGATGACAAAAAGTGAAGAATTAATCATTCTCGAAATGACGAAATGGTCATGAGCGAGTCGTCAAACGGACTTCCGCCGAAAAAAGAAAATTACGAAATTAAATTGCGGATATTACATTCTACCCTCCTTAAAAGAAGTTTCGTCCGAAACTTAAAACAAGTAGGGGAAGCAATATACCGCCAGAAAACTCGACGAGATACGCAAAAACCGAAAACTCGCGCCGGCGAAACGCCGCAAGAAACGCAAAGAGACATACGGCGTGAAAACACGCTCCACGACGACCAATACCACGTCGCCGTTAGGAACATACTAAAGTCAACAAGTGACAAGCGTCAACAAGCGAGATAGTATAATCCAATCGATTATCCAGGACAATCACAAAACACAACGAACGAAAATCAACAGGATTGACCCCCAACGGTACATCAATCAAAAGCGTGGCAACCGAACAAATACAATTCCACCGCCCAAGGGTTGGAAGATTGAAAACGAGACTAACTTCCCGAACTTAAGGGAATTTCAAGGAGTCGAATGTTCAACAATCACGAAACGAGATCAACAAAATCAACAATCAAAGCGATCGAACCACAAAGATCGAGACAACAAAAATCGAACGATCATGTTCGAATCACAAAGAACAATAAAGTTCAAACAACAACTCCCGGGACGATCCGTGAGAACTACAAGACATGCATTGCCGAAGATCCACAGAAAGGGAATAGCGATTGAAAAGTCACAACGACAACGAGTTATTCGAAATAACACCACACTCGTTCGATCAACAAAAGCAAGGAGCAGGCAAGCTCAAATGTCAACGAACATAAATGAGTCGACAGAGTCGAAAACACAAGAGTTCCAAAGCCGATCCACTTCGAATAAAAGAACTTGTAGAACCAGATGATGTCACTCCCAAACAAGGTTCACAAGAATCGAACTGAACTCAAAAAAAAAAAATCACAGCGATAACCAGATTGACCCAAAACAAGATCACAGCTCGTTCGAACGACGAAACCGAAATACAGAACAAGTTCGGAAAGTATCAACGAACACGAGCGAGTCGATAGACTCGAGAAAGAGAAAATGCAGGAGTCTAAAAACAACACGGGTACTACATTCGACCTCTTATAAAAGAAGGTCGCCCCCGCAACTCGCAACAGCGAAATCAAGGTGACGGCACAACAAGCAACTGACAGAAACATCCTTCAAAGGCCTCTCAAAGCCGATTCCGATGACTGTGCTGAAGCGCGAACTTCGAAAGTCTCGGTAGCTAATTCGCAAAACGGAATTCGGTGTCCCTCGAGTCCACACTTGAAATGTGTTACCGACGAGAAGGACAGTTTACACGTGCATGCCCCGGCACATCACGGTTGAAACGTCTCGGCTCGGCATACCGAAAATACAAATGCTAGATACAATGGGGCACAACGTCGCAAAATAACATAGCGGAGATGCCAACTCAGCACAACAAAGAATCATAACACATACTATATACAACGATTACCATCATAAAGTAATACACACACAAACACTATAGCAACGACGGTATCGTTCGGCGACCTCGACGGCCCGAACGATAACCAGCACATAATTTCAACCATCATGAAACAATCACACATGTACACAAACGTACAAACTCAAGCTTCAACAGCTCACACCCGTGCGACAACACGCAAATCACCACGAGGCGACAAACAGTAAATACCAGTTCATACCTCTCACAGAGGACTAGTACAACAAATGCGTGGCAACGCCTCGACGTTCATGCCACCATTTCGATCACAATTCGGGGTTAACACCGTAACAAAAGTTCGAAAACCATACACGCATTTCCGGTCCGCAAACAGGAATGATAGGTTTTAAAAACAAAAACCACCTTTGAAGACAGTTTGGAAACACCAATTGATCTTGAGTATCATTTTACAAAAAGTTGAACAAACATCATTTTCGAGACTTTGAAAATCATCTTGCGTTTGAACAAAAATGAGGACACCTTCTCGTAGTGAAAAACTTTCAAAAATATTCGACCCTTGGGTCTAAGCAATCGCATTTGAAAATATCTCAAAATATTTTTGGTCCTCAACCTAAATTTTTTTTTGAAATGTATTGCGGCATTAGAAAACACCTTGAAAACACCGCTTAAAAATAATTCGTTTTAAAAGTACGTCTCGAATTTTAATTTTCTAAGACACTCAAGGTTTTCAAAATAATTCAATGGGCTAGAATGCCCAAAAATTTCAGTAATTACAAGGAACAATATAGCGCCGTGGGTCCCGCACGAACCCACCAGGCTAAAAAAACCATTCACAAAAACGCCAAAAAGGCCGATGACGGTAATATTTCAAAAACTCATAAAATCCATTTACAAAATACTAAATACCGTCATAAGAATTTCGCCAAAATGATCAAGGCCATAATGCCAAAAACTCGGTTAATGGAATCAATTTTCGAAATAAAACTCAGTCGGTAAAATACCGAAAATCATTACAAAGGAACTCACGCAGCGGATAAAAGGAATAAAGTCAAACATGCACAATCCATCAACACTACTCCTCATATGAACGAAGTATTAGAGTCGAGTAACCACATATCACGAAATCAAAATTCATAAAAGAATTCCGTCGCTTAACAAATAATCATAAAAAAAATAGCTCGTGTCACACGAGGCACAACACAAAAAAGGGAGACTTACAGCCACAGGTCGCACGAAGATGATGATCGCCCCACGATACTAATCACGACCAACAAACTCATACGACGCGTCGCGACACGACTCAGTCAGATAAAATCCGACGAGACAAAAACTCGATAGACACCACTGACCCGACAGCCTAGGTTTCCACAACCTAAGCTCCGATACCATTTATGTAACACCCCCAATCCACTCAGGGATATTACACGCCGTAGACCCTCTCCTCGAGGATCTACCAGGCTGATAACTAAAATCAAACATCTAAACATCGCCTTTAAGGCTAAAATGACTCAGTAGACCGACTTGGTCTTTCAATAATAACATACAACTCATTCCCAACACATACCCACGCAGGGGTCAAAATAAAATAAACTCCCGTACAACGGGGAAAAGATACCGCAGCGGAAAAAGAAAATACAACTGGACCAATACGACATCAACGGAACCTCGTGTGATTAGTATCGTTCATCTTTCATCATCCTTCGTGCCGACCTCGTGCTATGCTCCAAAACACGAATGCAAAATAGACATCCACCCCGAATACTGGGGTTAGCAAAACTCCACCGTTTTGCTAGTGCAAGTACAAGTGCAAAAATACGAGCCATACAATACAAGTTCCAAGAACAATAATAATCGGGAATCCTCAAAGATCCAAACGTAAAGAAAAGTACTTCCCGAGGCAAGAGTTTGGGTAAACATTTCCAAAACCGAAAGATCGCAAATAAGGGAAACAATTTACAAAACAGTTTAAAATGCCATCGAGAGTTTTAATAGAAAACAATTTAGGATTATAAAATCCTTCTCTTTCCAAAAGATCGATAGGTCACAAACCAAACGTTTGTTTTCGCAAATAGGAAATCACCAACAATTTACAGGGTCAAAGCCCAACATCACGTGTCCTCAACGGACGTAAAATCAACGAAACATAATCACGCACGCGCATCGCCTAGGACCGGGACGATACCACCGACATCCCACTCGAGGCCTCGAAGGACCCTCCCGAGTCAAGCTAGCGAAACAAATCACAACATCTCACGGTTGGATCAATCACTTGTTGCATCCTGGCCACATGATCACATGCCATGTGCCACCGTAGATTAACTTTGGCGCTCACGGTTGGATCAATCGCTTGTTGCATCCTGGCCACATGATCACATGCCATGTGCCACCGTAGGCCCCGCCCACATTCACACAATCACACACATATCATAATGCAACAAAGATATCCAAATAATTCATCCAGAGGCATCAACACTTAGCCAAACACCACGTCAATCCACAACGCACCGAAATGACATAATATACGTCCACACACAATACTAAGTGCAACATGAACACCAAGCATATACATAGAATTCACATAGTTATTCTCGAACCACACCAATCACAAATCACACACGGTTTTGAAAGAGGCCTTTAACGAGGCTAACCAAATCTTTTGAAAACTCATTTCAAACAAACAAACAAACCAAGACGATCACCAATCATCATATCCGCGAAACAAGAAAAGTATGGACAAGGTACTTGCCTCAAATCGCACGCAAGTATTCACGAACACGGCTCAACCTAAAGCTTCGAACGCCCGATGTTTTCAAAAGGAAAACGACAACGAACGGAAGGGTTCAACTTGGTTTCTTCGCAAGAAACTCGACCCTAACAACATATAATCCATAAATCAACAATCATACGAGGAAGGATAATCGTAGAACGCCCGAAAACCCCTCTATGACATTCTAGGACACCTTCAAGGCGTCGGTCAAGAACTCATCTCAAACAACGAATCGATACGATCCAACCATGGAATAACAAGGGAAATGATATAATACATCTAAATAATCATCAATCCATCAACAAAACGGAAAGAATCGGACAAAACCCCAAAATCCCCAATTATCCAAAAAGGTAGGGTTTCAAGAGATTACCTTGAG
The DNA here is from genome assembly GCA_033398695.1 of Orobanche coerulescens. NCBI lineage: Eukaryota > Viridiplantae > Streptophyta > Magnoliopsida > Lamiales > Orobanchaceae > Orobanche > Orobanche coerulescens. Next base: position 121,499,866 of record CM065811.1, on the reverse strand, counting down.
TGATTCAAGTATTTAGATTCGTAGAACACGCGTTGGATTGATTGTCCGGGCTTCACAACCGAAGAAGAATGATGAGAATCGACCCTCCAAATGATAATGATGAGAAGCTCTCCTCCTCTCTCACTCTCTCGTCTAAGGAAAAGGAAGGAGGAAATGAGCCGTTCACGCTCAAAACAACACATTTATAGTGTAACACAGCGGGACCTATCGGCCAGCCTATCGGCCGATAGGCCCAACCGATACCCTATACAAATGCCGGCGGTAGAGTCTATCGGCCCTCCCTATCGGCCGAAAGGCTCTGGACGGTGCCCGACAGTGTGCCTTTCACTAAAACGACCATAACTCTCTCGTCCGACTCGATTGACTCACCGCTTGAACCATTGGAAAGCTAACTCGATGTTCTATAATATTGCAAAGATTTATAATTTTTGGAGTCATCAAAAATTAATGGTGATCTAACAAAGACGAACTCATACTTAGAAAAGTCGTTTAGTAATCCTGAATTCAACAAAACGACACCAAACCCGAACACGAATACGAACCGAAGATACGGTTACGAAGTACTCACAAAGACGAATCTAAGAGCTAGTAGGACACACGATTCCGACCACCAAGGCTCGAATTCAACAACGGAAGTAATTACCCAAAACTTTGTGAAATTACGAAAAATGCCCAAAACGTCAGAAAATCACGATACGCGATCGAAACACCAAACCAAAGCTCGCAACATGAATAATAACATTAAATGAACTTACGAGAAACTCGAAACGACAGTTTCGGACGAGATTCGCAAGAATCGAGCTCAAGTGCGGAAAAGTCGCTAAAAAGCACGGAACTCAACAAAACAACACCGAAACGAACTCGGATGACAAAAAGTGAAGAATTAATCATTCTCGAAATGACGAAATGGTCATGAGAGAGTCGTCAAAACGGACTTCCGCCGAAAAAAAGAAAATTACCGAAATTCGAAATTGCGGATATTACAGCTTCTTCAACATCTTTTTGTGCTGGGAGGACCTTGGACTTCCTACCCTTCTATTGACAAAAATATGTTGATTAAAATCAGGTAGATGCTATAAAGTGAATGAAATGTTGAAAGTCTTTAAGTAATTAAAATTATAAGTAACCTTAGCCTTTGGACCGCCAACCATTCCATCTTTCCCCACAGATATCTCAGCAGCTTCGATGATTTGTTTCCTCTGTCAAGAATGTATATAATTAAAAAAGCAAGAGGAAGAAAGAATGTATACAAGTGCCTACATACATACAGGAATGCAGTGGTGTAATATTTTAAATAAATAACCTTCAGCAATCCAGAAATTCCTTCACGGAGAAAGTCTTCCATCAAGTTACTTTTTGCCTTCTTAAAATTTTGTTTAAGATCAATTTTTAGGCCATTTTACCAAATTAACAAAATATATCGTCATCCTAAAGGGTATAACGGTGAATTACCATTGGCTTTGGAGCATCACGCATCCAAATTCCCACTTGGTTTGTGTCCAGCACTGGATTGGCCATGTTTGACGATTTCTTTGATGAAGTAGTCGGGCTTTTTGCTTCCTTTTCTGCAGCAAGTTCAGCTTTCAATCTGTCCACTTCAGCCCTCAAACTAGACACTTCTTCAGTCTTCTCTTTTAGATTCTCAACCAAGGCCTTTGAAAATTGGTTCTCTCGTCTTTCGTGCAGTTCTGAAATAAAAATAAACTTGGGGTTTGACGAACCCTCCTATGCCTCTTACTCTTCCATATTTCTTGTTTGTTCCCAACGCTTCAGTTAAAGCATCATGAGATCCTTGTGGAATAAAATCTCCCTTAGCTTGTTTCTTCAAGACTTCCTCCTAGAACAATCCACACGCCATACATGTAAAAGAAAGTGTTTAGATAATAAGATAAGACAAATAGAGCAAAAGTATTTGAATTTAAATTAAAGAGCCTAATTAGTTAAAAATGCTCACAATATCTGCTATCATCGCCGCTGTCTCCTCATCTGCTATATGACCTTTGTCATTTTGGCGGACTAAGATCCAAAGCAGCGATCTATCGATTTCGTCATCCTCACCAAGTAATCACTTCTTTCTCTGTTTTTTAACGATAAAAAACTATTACGTCACCTAAAGGTTTATAAATATCTGAATACAAAAGGGCAAGTCCGGGGAAGGGTCACACGACAACAGCTTTATAAAAATCTGAATACGGTGATTAAATAATTTTCTTACTAGCTCAGCTTCCAGACCGCAATAACCCTTTCGAGATGCCTTGTGACGATATTTGATCTGTTTAGTCCGAGCCTTCTGCTCCTTGTGTGTAATCTGGATGATTCCCAAATAAGTACATATTTGAGAGATTTAAATGGGGAAATTTCAACTTTTAATACCTTCCACGAAGGGTCCATTCTCTTATCCACAAACTCTTTCCAAACTTCAGCTGAGATGTGATATTCAGTGGGTGGAGAAGATCGCACCAGAACAGGATTTTTGCGAAATGGCCACACAAACTTCTTAGTCATTTTAGTCTTCCAGTCACGCCATTTCTGGTTCGCAGAAGTCAACACCGTCTTCTTAGTTTGTGGCGCTAATTCAAACACATTCTGCCAATTATCAAAAAAATTGTTAATATTAGAACAAACCATCAACAAATATCTGATATCATATAAAACACATATATAACATTGCAACATTTAGTCTTACTAGTATCTCTTCCCAGATCTTATCTTTGATATCCTTTAGAACGAACCTCTAGTTGTCTATGTTGCATGGAACCATGGATCTTGCAACATGTCCAATGTATGACTGCAAGGCCTTATTATCCTCATACAAAGCCCGCCCAAGGCTATCGTAACGGACCTTAACCTTATTTCCTCTTGCCCTCAGCTTAACCAACTTCCACATAGATGATGGACCCCGTTTGGTTCTTTTTTGCTCGTGAACAGGTACTTCTTCATCTGTAGCTACAGGATGTTTAGCCTCCTCATGTTCAGGTGCCCGCTTCTCAGAAGCATTAACCATCTTCTTGCTTTGCTGAACACTCCTTTTCTTTGTTTTCTTAGGAGACATTTGCTTTTTTCCTGCAATAACCCATAAAATACATCATATAAGTTTTTCATAATTCAGATAAAAATAAATAATAAAGCTGAAAAAGCACATAAAACATTATAACGTAACAGGAACACATAACAATCATAACATGTACAAGAAAAAGACAATAACATAAATTGATGTTCATCACTTTTAGCAATACATAACAAACTGTTACATCATTTTTTCTTTTTCACCACCCAAACACCCTCAGCCTTACTACCATCCTTACTACCCGACCTAACATATCGTTGATGAGTAGGAATATAATGAGTTGCCAAGTCATCTAAAGGACGAGAAAGTGGAATGGTAGCCACTTCCTCATTCTCCCCCTCACTATTATTCTTATGAATTGGTAGAACCACTGACCATCCTTTTCTTAACGGGTCATCAATGTAAAAAACCTGACTAACTTGACTTGCTAGCACAAACTCTTCTTTTCTATGACCCCGTTTGTTCAAATTGACTAAGGTGAATCTACATTTGCCGTTCGTGATTATTCCCTTATCATTTGGAACCCATGCGCACTTGAAAACAGGAACTTGAAACTGATGATAGTTTAACTCCCATATCTCCTCGATTACTCCATAGTAGCAGACATCTACAAACAAAGGGTTCTTATCTTTTGCACTGCTAACAAGCATCGTGTTCGCCACTTGAGACACCCCACTGTTTTGACAAACTCTTTCATCATCTCGGGCCTTTGTTTGGTACAAACTACCGTTTATGACATAGATACTGTACTTAATGACTCGCGCACGTGGCCCATGTGCCAACCATGTTAATGTTGACGTCGTCCCCCCATTGCAACTATTTATTTCCTCAGCCACCTTCCTTTTGAACCACCTAGTGAACTGCTTGTTGTGAATATCTTGTATCCACTTGTCATCTTTCGCTTTCTTTGGATTCAGCACTTTCAAATGGGCCTTATGCTCACTGTAGAAGTGTATATACATCACATTATTAGTTCAAAGCAACACCATATATAGTATGTATAGAAAATTATAAACAATGAATGTGTAATTTTTGAAAATTGAATTAGGCTTACATGATGAAGGGAGTCACTTCTTCACAGTTTTCTAACACAATTTTGTGTGCCCTATGCAAGTCAACTTCTTCCACCAATTTTGCAGCCCGTCCGTCTAGGAAACCGGGAGTTGTGGTATTGAGGTCTCTAACTGAAATAGGTATCCCAACAGGATCGAGATCTTTCATGTATTCCGAACAAAACTCGACAGCCTCTTCTGCAGCATAACGTTGAACAATGCAAATTTTCGGGGTGTTTTCGACTTGCCACATATCCTTTATACACCTTCATGCACCTTTCGAATGGATACATCCACCTAAAGTGAATCGTCCACATAACCGGACTTCTCGAACAAGGTAGACTAAGGTGAACCATGATATTGAAGAAAGAGAGTGGAAAGTATTGCTCCAACAGCAAAGGGTCTCAATCAAGTCGATTGCACTTATCTAGCATGAGTACGTCGACGACTTTCGAACAAAGATCTTTGAAGAAGAAGCAAAATCTCATAACAAAGATATCTCACATGCTTTGGCAGAGCATCACGTATAAGTATAGGCAGGAAATGTTGCATTAGCACATGACAATCATGTGATTTTAGGCCCGACAGCTTCAACTCATCGAGGCAAACAATACTTTTCATGTTTGAAGAGAAGCCCTCCGGCACTTTTATATCCATCAATGATGTGCAGAATTGCATCTTTTCTTTTTTCGTGAACGAGCATGCGCTAAGAGGAAGAAATGTTCTCTTCTCCCTAACTTCGGGTGCTAGTTCTGGCCTGATCCCCATCTCCTCAAAGTCTAGCCTTGCCTCTACATTATCTTTAGTCTTGCCTTTGATATTCATCAGAGTATTCATCAAGGACTCCAAGACGTTCTTCTCAATATGCATAACATCCAAACCGTGCCTCACGTGCAAGTGCTTCCAATAAGGAAGATCGAAAAAGATACACTTCTTCTTCCAGCATTTTTTGAACTTAGCATCTTCTACAGTCTGCTCGTCGTCTTCCTCTATCTGCTCACTTCTTTTTTTTCTTTCTTTTAACTCCCACATTGACATTCTTACCAAACTGAAACTTGATGTGCGACAGTTTCTCGAACAATTTTATTCCAGATAATGGTTTGGGTGGTTCTCCAAGTTCTTCCATGCCATAAAACTCCTTCGTCAGTCTTCGATATGGATGAGACTCTTTAAGAAACTGTCTATGGCCAGCAAACAACATTTTCTTCCCCTTGGTCAAGTGCTTTGCATGTGTATTTACTCAACATATTGGACACGCGAAGTATCCATGTGTAGCACATCCACTAAGATTTCCATATGCAGGGAAGTCGTTAATTGTCCATAGCAGAACTGCTCTCAATGTGAAAAGTTGGTCTCTATATGCATCATACACACCATCAACTCCCTCCCCCAACAACTGCAAGTCCTCAACTAACAACTCAAGGTAGACATCTATATCATTTCCCAACTGCTTTGGACCGGATATAAGCATTGTTAACATGATGAATTTCCTCTTCATGCACATCTCTGGAGGCAAGTTATACGTGACTAACATTACAGGCCAACAGCTATGTCTACTGCTCATAGTACTATGAGGATTAATTCCATCAGTAGCGAGCGCCAGACAAAGATTTCTTGACTCTTCCTCAAAATCCTTCCACTTATGGTCAACCAACTTCCATGCGGGAGAATCGCATGGATGTCGTAACTGACCAGCAACTTTTGGAGTATCAGCATGCTAGGTTAGGTTCTTTAAAGTCTCCAAAGATTTGAACATTCTTTTGAATCTTGGAATGGGAGGAAAATACCAAACAACCTTGGTCGGGACGCCGATCTTCTCCTTCTTGTTCTTAGTTAGTTTCGACCTGGACACATCACATTTTGGGCAGCGGGTATGATCTTCATATTGTTTCCTATATAGGATACAATTGTTGGAGCACGCGTGTATTTTCTCGTGCTTCAACCCCAAACAACTCAAAGTCTTCTTAGCTTCGTACATTGAGGATGGTAGGTTGTGGTTCTCTGGTAACATATCCCCGAAATCGGCTAGTAGATCTGAAAAAAGTGCATCTGTCATCCCATGTCTTGCTTTTGTATTGTAGAGTTTTACAAGCGCACTCAACTTTGTATACTGTCGACAGCCTTTATACAAGGGTTTTTCTGCTTCCTCGACAAATTTGACAAACTCTTCAGGATCTTCTGAGTACTTCTCAAAGTTTGCCTCACACATATCATCCACTTCTTCATTCATGTCACCATCAAATGGATCTTGGTTGACACTCTCACCATCATTCAGGCTCTGATCCCCATGCCAAATCCAATTGGTGTAAATTAGACTAAAACCGTTGAAATAAAGATGCTCTCGCAACATCTTCACCGACCCTTTTTTCATATTGTTGCACTTGCAAAACGGACAAGGAATGACGTTCTGATAAATTTCTAAATTCTCTAAACAATCTCTAATGAACTTTTCGACACCTTCCCCATATACTGCACTCCTCCTATCTGATTTAATCCAAGATCTATCCATTACTAACTACTGAATTCTAACAACAGCTCGGAAAATTACGTGCTCTTACCACTGATCTTGTCTTTTGCAAAGTAGTCAGAGATCTTTCTTTCGGCAAGGAAGAAAATCTACATAAATAAATTTTGAAACCAGTTAGATCGAACCAAAATGAATATGAGTAAATAATCCACTTAGCTCCAAGGGACACATTTATGATAATCAATGATACATTCTCTTCAATCTGATCATGCAATACTCTTCAGCTCATGCATTGACAACCAAATATAATATTTTATCACATCAATCAAGCACTCTACAACTCATGCATCAAATCTTGCCAACAATCTTGCCAATTAACAAACACACTAAAACTTGCATCAAATCTTGCACAATACTCACATACATACACACTAAACAAACTCAAACAGAATCACCACCAACACTATCAACAAAGACAATATACAGAAACATGATCACAAATTAACATCACTCACGCAGACCCCGATTAAGACTAACATCACTCAAACACATTATACAAAAACACAATTAACATCACCCAAACATGGCCCCTAATTAACATATATGCGGAAACAACATATACCTTGAACCCCCAAAGAAAACCCCCCAAACAATACACTCAAACATTACATATATATTCCACAAAAACCAAAATCAATCCATAGAAAAAAACTTTTTTCAGAATCTGCAAAGAAAAACCCCAAAGAAAGACCTAAGAAACTCAGAAACACAATATTCACATACATACAGAAACAAACACATACAGAAACCCTACCACACATATACTGTGAAGAATAAAAACCCAAAGAAAGACCTTACCTAAGCCAATTCGTACAATGTCACCACCAGTCGTCCGATTATGAGCAATTTCGCCAGCAGACATTCGATTATGAGAAGAACAAATGAAAATGTGTGAGTAAAAACTATAATAAAAGCTAGATTGAAAATATCCCCAAAAAATTCGATGAAACTGAAAAACCTTGAAGGGGCGATGAAAGAACCCTAATAATCGGTCTCCGCAAGAAGCTTAATCGCGGGCGAAGCGGCAGTATAAGTTTTTTTACTCGAGCGGGAAAATTTTTTGGGAGGAAATAATGGAGGAAATGAGCGGGCGAAGGAGGAGGGTTTTTTGGAGGCTGAAAAATTTTGGGAGTCTGAATATTTGCGACATGTTCAGCCTAGTATACTTCACTGTTGTAAAAGTATTGCATCAAAAAAAAATTCACACTTTTTACTTCAGTAATTATACAATTAGCGAAGTCTTTGGAACTTAAAATTTCTAACTATCTCCTGCCTTTCTATTTGATACCATTCACTGAAGTCTATGTGTGTAGTTTACTTCCCTAAATTGAAAAGCGAAGTTGTTGTTTGTTTTTACTTCACTAATATACATTACCGAAGTGAGACGTACCGAAGTCTTTGATGTTTTTTCTACTAGTGTTTGAGAAGACGCCATTGAAAAGTTTGAAGAAAGAAAAAGTTTTGCATAAAAATGCAAAGTTTCGCACTGTTATGGTAATCCCTTACTATTGATTGAATGTAGTAAAAATATATTAGGTCAACGAGAGTGCCCTTCTATAGGTGCTAGAGGACTGGGTTACAGCAAACAGTCAGACTAGAGATGGGGATGATTTTTTAATGGATGTACAAGATGTATCTTGACATAACTAATCCGCCAAATCCATCGATTTTGAAATTGATTTTCAGTCCCATTGTCTGACACATTACAATCTCCATTAAGCATGGCTTACAATCTTTAGATTTCAAAATCGCGAGTTTCAAGGTTTTAATGTCCATGTGTCGCTTGGAGAACAAATAATCAAGCATTTGAAATTCAAATGATGCATGTGGTCCTAAAGTGGTTTTAAAAAGATAAACATATAGAATTTAATATGATTAAAAAATTACTCGAAATCTTATATTATATTTGTTATATCCCAAAAATATAGTGTTCACCCTTACTTGGTATATATTGGATTCAATTCTTACAATAATTGAGTGTCGGGGTCTCATACCATGCCCTTGGTTCCTAGTTAAGTCTTTATAGGGCTTTGCTTAGCCTACAGACTTCGTCACTGTTATATGTATTAGTAAACCATGTTAGTCACTCAACATATACTTCTTCAGCAAGGTCTTCATTTAGAAATGATATCTTGACATCCATTTTATATATGCAATGAAATTCTTATGAGCTTCAAATGTAAGGAATATCCTTATTGATCTTAGTCTGGCTACATGAGTGAAGGCCTCATCATAAGCAATTCCTTATCCCTATCTGTAGTCTTCTGCGACTAGGCTGGACTTGTTCCTTATAACTAGCCCATTCTCATCCTTCCTACTAAACATACATTTTGTCCTAATGACAGCTTGATGGATCGGTTTAGGAACTAAGTACCAAATATTGTTCCTTCCGAAACTATTTAGCTCTTTCTCCTTAGAGGTGATCTAAAGAAAATTAGAAACAGCTTCATCCATTGAAACTGGTTTCGAGTGAGCTAAGAATATATCTATGGTGCACATACCAAGTCTTTGCATTTCGGTTGTAGTCTTCATATAGGGAACTTTGTCACACCTAGTTCTGACTCTGAATTCTCCTGAACACACAAAACATTTCCTTTTGTACTGCTTTGTACTCTTCGTCTAGGGGTAACTCTTGTATTGATATTACCAATCATCGGTTCCCATTGGTGATCTCTTAATAATCTCATATCAGGTTACATATCTGCATTTCTTATTTTGTCTTGCTGGGATGTAGGCTCGGTCTAAGCTTCTACAACTACCACTTCAATTCTTGTAGCGGTGGGATTTATGTGAGATCCTTCTAGGGTGATGGTTTGAATGGCTTGAGTTACACCATCTCTTCTTGTGGAATAACAATAAGTCTCACTGAATACTATATGGAATGATTCCTTAATAGTCAGTTTTCTCGTATTAAAGACCAGTTAGGCCTTGCTAGCATACGAGTACCCCACAAACACTCATTCATCACACTTATCATCTAATGTCTTGAGTTGATATTTCCCATTATTGAGCATATAACACATGCAACTATAAATATAAAAATACGAATAGTAGGAGTTTTATTAATCCATACCTCGTAGGGAGTTTTGTTATGGTGTTTGTTGATGAGGCATTGGTTTTGTGTGTAGCACACAGAATTTGTTGCTTCACCCCAGAATCGCTGAGGTAACTTACTCTCAGCAATCTTTTTCTTGGTGGCGTCTTTCAGCATTATGTTCTTTCGCTTGTTCCGGCAGCAGGATACTCATGACTTATTCCATTATCTGCACAGTATTTTCAATAACATGATTTATAAATTATGTGTCTCTGTAAGATATAATAGATATAATGCTTTGCACATTTTCATTATGTAGCTTTCTCAGGTATTCTGGTAGCTTTGCCACTTTCTTCACCTTCTTCTTTAAGAAAATTGTACAAGTGTACCTAGAGAAGTCATCAAAAATAACCAAGCAGTATTTATTAACTCCCATATTGATGGGTCCACAGGGTCCTATAGGTCCGTATGTAACAAATATAGGACCCTGTTGGATGATAAGGATGACTTGATCTCTGGGGTTGATTTGACTTGTTTGACTTTCTCATAGGGTCCGCGTATGCTGTCTTTTCATATGTGATATATGACAAGCCTCTAACCATTCCCTTCTTTGCTAGCTTGGTGATGATCTTGAAGTTAAGTTGTGACATCCTTTTATGCCAAAACTAACTTTCCTTTGTTATACCCTTGACAACAAAACAAGGGATTATAGCACATCTAGGAATCCAATCTGCAATATACATATTACCTGACCAGGTTCCTTTGAGGAAAACTTATTTAGTCTTGATACCCTTTACCCTACGGTTGCCTTGAAATAACTGGACTGAAAATTGTTTGTACAAAATTGATTAATGCTGAAGAGTAAAACTTCAGTCCTTACACATAGGCTACATTGGTGACTCTAAATTTTCCAACAAGCAGAGTTTCCATCCCTCTTATTTTTTATTTGGACTTATCATCGAACCTGACCTTTCGACCATGTCCTTCTATATAACTGGCCAGCTTGTTGATATCTCATGTCATGTACCGATGACATCTAATGTCGAAGTACCATATGTCCTCTTCCTTGATTTTTTAATCTGGTCCAAGTTAAAAATCAACTCGATTGATTCTTGGTAGAACCAACCGCTCTAATACCACCTATTGGTCATAATATACTTAAAAAGACAACTTAGAGGGGAAGCAGATTAATAAGTTGTACTCTATTTTTGGAAATTAATGCACTATTTAAGTATTTGAAATGTGTTGATAGTTATAGTAACTAAGTATGCTCACGTACGCGCGATGCTTACAAGGTTTTCTGAGTAAGTACATTATAAAAACACAAGCTATAAGATATAAATAATAAAAGCAGTAAACGAATTTAGTGTGGGTTGAGGGAACTTTATCTACATCCATCGGGTCTCCACATAATAGTTTTGTTTACTAAAATCAAGGTAGCACACAATTATTAAGATTTTAACTAAAAACTTCTCGAGTTGTATCTTCGCACAAATTGATATACTCGACTTGCAGCTTTGGATGTTCATACGAATTGGTCGTAGGTTGGTCTTTGAACTTTGCCTTCTTCTCACATAGATCAGAAGCTTGGTTCGTCTAAGCATATTTTTCCCACACAGCTCAGAAGGTTCTCGCTTCGTCAATCCACCAGGGCTAACTTCTCAACTTCAAGTAAGGTAAAATATTACCGAACAACAATGATATGATCAGTTCACTTTGCTGTAGATTATTATTCTTAAGTTGAGGATGTGTCTGTCTCTTTGTTGTATGATGTTGATGTACGCTGAAGAGAAATGTTTCTTTCTTCAAGTTTGTGAGAGTATAAATCGGCACGTAGTTTTAAAGTTCTCTAGTTGGGCTATTTATAACGTTGATAATAGATTCGTTATAAATACATCCATTGGTCGGGCAGGTGGATGTGGATGTTTCTGATAGGCGGTTGCTAAATCTTTAAATTAGTAATCCATTATGTTAGTACTGAATACTGCAGAGATTCTTTTAGCCTTCATTAAATGCTCTATACACCTTAGTGTTTGACCGCATTAAATGTAGTCTGCATCAGCATTAAATGCACTTCAAACCGTGAATACTTTGTGGATATAATAAACTTTACTCACAATGTTGTCAAACTCTTGTTCAGTTGGATTTACACTTTATTTTTCCAAAGTGCCTACAGTAAATATGTTGTAGCCAACTGGGTTTATGGCTGTAGAAATGAAGTCTTCAATACGCTGTATTCTGGGGTCCTCTCGGAAGGCCCTCTATGATCTTTGCTATCGAATGAATGTTATGGCTTTGCTACGCTTATCAAAATCCAAAGAAAATTTTCCCAAAGAATCATAATAAATATTTATTTACATAATATTTATAAAATTAAATAAATCATAAATATATATATATATATATGTGTATATATATGTGTGGATGTGTGTGTGTTTAATGTGCTCATAACTAATGATGTTTTTTAGAAATAGAGAATCTATCTAAGGTATAGAAGTTAATAAAATACAAAAAATGATCACTTGAATAAATAGAACTTTTTAAATTTATTAATAATTACTATATGGCGTTTGTATACAATGGTACTTGTACATTTCGTATTTATAATTTTGTTTATGTGATAACTTATTGGAACTTTTAATTTGAGACAAGTATGGAATTTTCTTTTTATTATATCTAGACATGTATTTTTCTTATTTTGTATATGGATATATCAAACTGATAGTGCTAAAACTATCACCAGACTTCAATTAATTTGATATATTGTGTATTTAAAATAGAAAAAAATGAAAAATATATTGAAGTTTGAAAAGTATAAAAAGGAAAATATAAATAATGGTTTATTGGATCAGCTTCAAGAAACTTCTGTATTTCCAAGATTAACTTGAGATCTAGCTATCATCATTTGAGGATCCGAGATTTATATATACCGAGGACGACCATTCATGCACGTTATGGGCACTACGAGTTTGTGGTGATCCATTTAGATTGACGAATGCCCAGACAGTGTTTATGAAATTAATGAACTGGGTGTTCATTAATCATTGGATCATTTTTAGTTGTTTTCATTGACGACATATTGGTATATACTCTAGACCATGAAGAGCATAAGAATAATCTCCGTGACGTTCTAGACGTGTTGAGAAAAGAACAACTTTATGTAAATTCTTACAAATGTGAGGTCTGGATGTCCGAGGTAACTTTTTTCGGACATGTGATTTCAGATAATTAGGTTCATGCTGACCCACATAAGATCGAAGTTGTCCGAGACTGGCTACCTCTGCAGAACATGAAGGAAACCCGAAGATTCTTTGGTTTAGCGGGCTACTACATATGGTTTATGGAGCGTCTTTCCAAGATCCGGTCAGCCGCTGACAAATGTTTTGAGAAAAGATAAGAAGTACACATGCTCAGGTGAGATAAGTGTAACACCCCCAAAACCATCGAGGGATATTACAGTGCCGTGGGCCCCGCGCCGGAACCCACCAGGCTAAAATCTTTTTCACAACCATTTCAAACACGTCAAAAGGCAATGACGATAATATCTTTCAAATAATTAAATGCTTTCCAAAATATATTTTCAAATACCGTCATAAAATTTCATTTGAAAGTACAAGGCAAAAATGCCAAATCTCGACAGTTTCAAAACATACGTTAAGTCACTACTTACACCTACCAAGAAAATAGTTTAAGTAAAAAAGTTTTACAAAATAAACCCAAGTTTGCAAAATACCAAAATGCCATTTTAAAATATACACGCAGTTGGTATAAACATAGTTAAAAATATACATTTGCAGCGGAAAATAATAAGAAGTAAAATACTCGATTCTCAATTACATGTCATAGCGAGTATAACCCAGGAAGATCATCTCTTCATGACCGCTACTAGCTCGATCTACGGGTACCTAAAAATAAAGCCCACGATGGGGTCAGCCACAACGCTAAACAACGATAACGATCACATCATCATAAACAATTACATGCCAATGTAATTATAAAGTAAGAATACTACTGTTGTAATAACCATCATAACATTACCAACTTATGTAGTCCATATCAAATCAATCCTTATCATAATTCACATTTCGCATTCTCAAATGACGAAATGAAACCCAAGCCTCTGTACTGTATCCAATCAATACCAAAAATCCTAAAAACATAATCATAACTCAAGTATGGAAATACCCATCCATGCCAAATCTTGCGTGTCAGGTCATACAATCAAATTCCAATCCAGATAGAAAATAATAAGACATAATACATCTGTAGATCAACTACCCCAAAACAATGAGAACAAGTCCGGAAACATCGACGCAAGGTACGAATGCTCATACTATCAATAACAATGATCAACCAATAAATAAACCGAGAATATTATCGACATGATAACTCCAATACGATCAACCAAAGGTCAAAACACAACCGAGAATATCATCAACGTGATAAACTCCCAAAATAAGATCAACAAAGAACCACAAGGTCATATATACATGACAAGAAAGTCTCAAGACGTTACAAATCACATACAATGGATCTCAAAGAAACAAACCCGACTGTCGAACATACCCCTTCGGGCGTATGAACAACCAGTCGCGAACCATTGAACATACCCAATCATATATGGAGTATGAATGACCAATCAATATGGCTCAAGATGGACATCACAGTACGCTCGATCCGGAAATGTGTCTGTACACAAGCCACCAACAGGTATTGAGTGAATACATGTGTGGTCTTGTACCTAATCAGTCTCACGAAGTACATCTCATGTGCACAGCTCAATATGAGGTCAAAAACCAATACATGACTATATATGCCCGCCCTGAAAATCCTACACATAACCAATCGAAACGCAGATATGACTCCAGATATGTCATGATAGAACATGACAACAAAACTAAAATAATAACATATCCAACAAGGATCAAAAGACTCACCAAAGTGAACAACGACACACTGATAATGAAAGATCGACACAACCAACAATATCCAAAACAACCATCCTAGGTTCACCATCCCCAAATAATGATCAACATGATCAACAATCTCAACACAACAGTCCTGGAATCCTCATCCCTCAATGATCGATTCAACACAACTATCAATACCAAACAATGGTCCTGGGATCAACATCCCTCATCGAACAGTCAATACGAATCTCATTATATGAAATATCAACATACAACATATACAACAATTCAACAATATAATTATTCTCATAACTGAACAATACTTAAATTACCTCAAAGCCGGAGATAATATCCTTTTCATGAACAAACATCCCTGAACGAACACACAGTTATTCGAATAATCTCGAATGAGGTAATGTAACACCCCAAACTAGGCGGCTATTACAGTGCCGTGGACCCCCAACTGAGACCCACCAGGCAAATGAAAATTAATGACTTAAATAAGATATCTGTAGTACCGAACCACATTATATTACCGATTACTTCGATGAGGAGTTTCAAGTACAATACACCCAGGTATACAGAATACATATATATTTCATATGAAGATGAAATATACAACACTGAATAAAAATGAAAAGCCAAACGGAAACTGCAGCGGAAAATACACATGAAATAAATGTGAACAACTGAGAAGACTGAGCCCCCTACTAGTATCACTGGGACTTCTCGTCGTCAACGTTCTCTTCCCGTGCCTTTGCCTTACCATGACCTGAGAACAACATCCCCAATGGGGTCAGTTACGCAAAATAATAATCCTCAAGAGTTGAACAGATATAATAATCACATGTCTTAGTTATGAAATGAGGGCTGAAAGATGGGCATCATAGTATGCCCGAGATGGGATGTGCAAGTGCACAAGTATCCGAGTGTCCGGAAATCCACATATACATACGCCCTTGGCCTAATTAGTCTCACGGAGGCATGTTACCGTGTGCACAGTCCAATGTGCCCGGATTACTCGCATAAACTCATGACTATAGTGTGCCCGACTAAAAATTCCACACGTATACCACCCAGAACGCAATACGATCCCGGAAGGTCACAAGAACAAAAGCGACCGCAATGAATCATAATGAATAGAAATCCGACAAGGCCAAGAGTGGCTCACTAGGGTGAATTAATAACACAATGAGTGATAGCTCAATGAAATGGTTGGAACCATCGTTCCTCGTAGATTGAATGATTAGTTTGATAATTCTAAGTCTCAACATGATTGATATACTATGAATGAATTATATGTATGAATGAACAACAACGAAAGGAATGATTATCCTTTTAACTGAGCAAGAATTAATTTGCCTCAAACCGGTGATGAAAAGTCCATCCCCGAACAAACGTCCTTAATGGAATTATCGGTCGCTCGAACAACCTTGAATAACACAATTACTAACAACTCGCTTAATAAACGTATCAACCATGATCATAACTAACTCAAAAAGTCGATACAACAAACCCGAACTCATTGGGGCATTTTAACAAACACATAGTAAACAACCTTCAATTATTTACAACCAATCTCCAATATATCGATACCAAGCCTCCAATGAGTGATTCAATCCAACAAAACATCCTCAATACAATCAATAATCCAAAAGGAATGTACAATTCGAGATTCCAACAACATCCAATCAAAACCCCCAATTCCAAAATCAACATTCAAAGTGTTCTTGAATAATCCTTCAACAATCCGATGATAATTCTTACAAAATCATAATCATGTGTATATCTCCTCACATATCATTTTTATAACATCCAAAACATCATATTCCATCTCAAGATTGAATTCTAAGGTTTTGGAGAAAATTACCTTTGAAGATCCAAACTCTTCGATCCGTCGAACTCGTGGACAATCAACTATCCAAGCTCCACAATCGCACGAAGATGGTTAGAACAAGAACACACAAGTGTTTGATGATGAAAAATCCTCTCCCGAGAACCTCTCTCTCGGACTCAAATGAATAAATGAAGAAATGAGCACAAATATCCCATCCATATCCTTAAATACTGCGCAGAGTTACAGCCGTAACTCTGCCACCTTACGGCCGTAACTTTCCAAAGTCAACGGCCTTACAGCCGTAACAACCTTTACTTACGGCCGTAACTACACCTCGTTGAAAAACCAAAATGTCTATCTCCCGGCCTTACGACCATAACACTACTACACTTATCGGCATAACGTCACTTCATCGAAAACGCCCGGAACACCAAAATCATCACTTATGGCCGTGTCCTACAAAACTTACGGCTGTAAGTTGTCTTCATTAATGAAAACACCTCCCGAACCATTGCTCGATTGTACGGCCGTAGCCTTCAACCATACAGCCATACTATATTCCTCTTACGGCCTTATCTGGCGAGACTTACAGCCGTAAGATGTCCTCATCCAAAAAGCCATGAAACCAACGAACGCATATTATGGCCGTAATGTAAGAAACGTTACGGCCGTAACTAACTACTGGAACGACAACAATTAGACAACTCCATCTTCTCATTACGAATGATGAATGATCCGACATACAACACTTGCATGAGTATGATTAAGTCTAGTACCTCGCAGTAAACGGTACTTCCAATACAAAAACTACCAAACATGATGAAATGCAGTTGAAAGGAAATGAATGATGAATGATCATTAATGAGTGAAAATTACTGAGTGACACTTACTGAATGATAATAAATGAATTCACAACCGGGTATTACATACCCCCCCTTAAAAAGAGTTTCATCCTCGAAACTAAGGGTCAAACAATTCGGGATAACTCTCCCACATACTATCCTCGATTTCCCATGTAGCCTCTTCGACTTCGTGTCTAGACCACTGAATTTTAACCAAAGGAATCGCCTTGTTCCTCAACTGTTTGATTCGCCGCTCTAAGACTCGTACAGTATGCTCTTCGTATGTATGATCATCCGCGATCTCTATTTCATCGAACTGAAGTATGTGACTTGGATCGGCAACATACTTCCGCAACTGAGAGAGACGTGAAACACATTATGAACTCGACTCAAATCCGTAAGTAAAGCCAATCGATAAGCCAGATTGCCTACTCGATCTAAAATCTTAAATGGTCCAATGAATCTCAAACTCAATTTTCCTCTCTTCCCGAAATGTAAAATACCTCGACTCGGAGATACCTTGACCAAAACACGGTCACCTGCCTCGAACTCTAATGGTCGACGACGATTATCTGCATATGATTTTTGTCGACTCTGAGTGGTCAACAAACGACTCCTGATCAAAGCTATCTTCTCGCGGGCGGCCATAAGCATATCGAGCTCAGTGCCGACTGATTCTGATAAGTCATCCCAACACGAGGGAGATCGACAATGACGACTGTATAAAGCCTCATAAGGTGCCATCTTAATCGAAGCATGCTAACTGTTGTTGTACGTAAACTCAATCAATGGTAGTTGGGCTTTCCAATCATCCTTCTAATTGAGAATACATGCCCTCAACATGTCCTCCAACATATGAATAGTTATCTCTAATTGTCCGTCGGACTGAGGATGAAAAGCTGTGCTGAAATTTAGCTGAGTTCCCATGGCACAATGAACGGACTTCCAAAAATGTGACACGAACCACCCATCACGATCAGAAACGATACTCTTAGGGATACCGTGCAATCTTACGATCTCTTTAATGAATAACTAAGCCAGTCTCTCGGGACCCCACATATCCTTGATCTCAAGGAAATGAGCTGGCTTAGATAAACAGTCTATAAATACCCAAATTTTATTCATGCCACAATGACTCATTGGCAAACTCGTGATGAAGTCCATTGAAATATCCTCCCACTTCCATTCTGGGATGGGGAGCGGTTTTAGCATACTCGCCGGTCGTTGATGTTCTATCTTGACTTGTTGACAGGTCAAACATTTCGAAACGAATTCTGCGACTTATCGCTTCATATTACTTCACCAATAATTTTGTTTCAAGTCTTTGTACATTTTGCTATACCCCAGATGAATGGAATAAGGGGTAGCATGAACTTCTCTCAAAATAGAGCTTTTCAACTCGTCATCCGCCGGAATGCACAACCGGTTATTAAATCGCAAAAGTCTATCCTCGTGAACCACAAATCCAGGGGCTTTCCCCTGAGCCACATCCTCTCGAATGCACAACAAAAATGGGTCTAAACCTTGTTTCGTTCTGATCGCCTCCTCCAGTGGGGTTGAAATATCTAACAAGCAAAGTTGCCCTTGGACTTGCTGTAACCAGACCTCGATCTCAGGTCTTAGGAATTCCTGTTGAAGTTCCTTCTGAGCAGTCAAACGAGCAAGCATCTACTTCTGAACAGACTTATGACTTAAGGTGTCGGCGACGACATCTGCCTTACTCGGGTGGTATTGTATCTCAATATCATAATCTTTAATCAGTTCCAAACACCGTCTCTGTCGCATGTTTAACTTCTTCTGAGTAAACATATACTTCAAACTCTTATGATCGGTGAAAATTTAACAAGTGACGCCATAAAGATAATGACGCCAAATCTTCAACGCGAATACCACGGCCGCTAGCTCCAGGTCGTGGGTCGGATAATTGACCTCATAAGGCCTCAGTTGCCGCGAAGCATAGGTAATCCCTTTTCTGTTCTGCATTAATACACATCCAAGACCGTGTCCGGATGCATCACTATAAACCAAGAATTCTTCCATCCCTTGTGGTAAAGAAAGGATAGGCGCTGGAATTAAACGGCTCTTGAGTTCCTCAAAACTCTGCTGGCACGCATCAGACCACGTGTATTTCTTATCCTTACACAAAAGGCTCGTCAAAGGTTGAGCGATTTTAGAAAATCCTTCCACAAATCGTCGTAATTGCCTGCTAATCTGAGAAAACTTTGGATTTCCTTAACATTCTTCAGAGGTTTCTAATCTCGGATAGCCTCAGTCTTCTGAGGGTCGACACAAACCCCATCTGATGAAATTACATGTCCAAGAAATGTCACCTTGGACATCTAGAACTCGCATTTGGAAAATTTCCCATAGAGTTGCTCTCGTCTCAACACGTCGAGGACCTGATGAAGGTGAAGTTCGTGCTCTTCTCGGTCGCGAGAATAAATCATAATTTCATCTATGAAAACAACCACGAACTAATCCAAATAGTATATGAAAATTCGGTTCATTAACTCCATTAATACCACCAGTGCATTAGTTAACCCAAACAGTATCACTAAAACTCATAGTGCCCATAGCGCATTCGAAATGCCGTCCTGGCGATATCCGACTCTCGAATTTGCAACTGATGATACCCAGATCTTAAATGGATATTGGAAAATATTGAAGCTCCCTGATGTTGATCTAAGAGATCATCGATGCGGGGTAGGGGATATTTAATCTTGATCGCCACTCTATTCAGCTCCCGATAATCAATGCACAGGCGAAATGAACCATCCTTTTTTTTGACAAATAACACCGGTGCTTCCCACGGGGATGCACTCCGTCGGATATAACCTTTCTCTGTCAATTCCTTCAGTTGATTCTTCAGTTCCTGCATTTCAGTCGGGGCCATACGATATGGTGCTTTTGATATTGGGCACATACCAGGCTCCAACTCTATCGTGAATTCAACATCCCTCTGTGGAGGTAAACCAGATAACTCGTCTGGAAACACATCGCTGTATTCTCTCACTATAGGAATATCCCCCAACGTCACTGATGATTTCTCGGTCATGGTCATATAGCACCAATAACCGACACACCCCTGATTGAGTAACTTCACTGCTTTCATCATATTAATGACTCTTCCGGAACGGTTGGGGTTACCTCCCTGAAATACGCACTCGACTCCATCATCTTAAATGATAGTGATCATACACTTAAGGACACTAAGGATGGCATCATGACGATCCATGCAATCAATACCCAAAATTACATCTTCTTTAGTAGGTCCACCACGATTAGGTCTGCCATCCATTCACGGCCCTCAAGATGAATCGGACAGTTCTTAATTTCACGATTCCCGATAATTCTTCTACCGTCTGGTAGACCAATGACATAAGGTTCTCAACTAGTAGCACTTGTAATATCCGCAGTTTTTATTTTTTGGTAATTTTCTTTTTTTGGCGGAAGTCCATCTTAGCAACTCCGTTATGACCAATTCGTCATTCCAAGAGTATTTAATTCTGCATGTTTTGTTATCCGAGTTCATTTCGGTATTGTCTTGTTGAGTTCCGTGTTCTTAAACGGCTTTTCCGCACTTGAGTTCGATTTATTGCGAATCTAATCCGAAACTGTTGGTTCGAGTTTCGCGTAAGTTTATTTAATATTATTATCATGTTGCGAGCTTTGTCCTGGTGTTTTGATCGTGTATCGTGTATTTTCGTAATTTTCCAAAGATTGGGGTAATTACTTTCTGTTGTCGAATTTCAAGCCTTCGGGTGGTCAGAATCATGTGTTCTCTTAGCGCTTGGATTCGTCTTTGCGAGTACTTCGTAACTGTATCTACGATTCATATTTAGGTTCGTGTTTTAGGCTTGTCCGAGCCGTCGGGGGTGGCCACGGACGAGTCACGGCCGCACGGTCTTGAGCTGGTACTGGCCTGGCCGAGTTACAGCCGTAAGGTTCCTATTACGGCCATAAATGATCGGCAGGCATGGCCTGACGAATGCCAGTTACGGCCGTAAGGGCCAAGAGTTATGGCCGTATGAATGTGTTGTATCATTCCGAGACTTAGTCTCTTCATAAGTTTATTGATATTAGGGGATCATTCGATACGATACTCTTCGGCAATTATGCCAAATGTTTATTATCATTCATTAATGGCGAGTTCAAGGCATTGGGATACTTGTTGTTAATGTTATTGTCGATCAGCGATTCGCGGTATCGATGTATCGATTGTTGTTGTTAATATTGATGTCGATCTAAGACGTCGTTGTAATCATTGTTATTAATGTTAGAGTTTTGTCCTTGATGTTGTTTTGGCCGATTGAAGGCATTGACGTATTCATTTCTCATCTTCGTCGTAGGTAACCGATTAAAGGTGATGAGACATTCATTGTATCATTGTTATAGATTGGCCGTTCTAAGGCAACCGAGGTACTCAATCATTCATTGTATCATTGTTATCGATTAGCCGTTCTAAGGCAATCGAGGTGCTTAATCATTCATTGTATCATTGTTATCGATTGGCCGTTCTAAGGCAATTGAGGTATTGAATCATCCGTTGCATCATTGTTATCAGTTGGCCATTCTAAGGGAATCGAGATATTGAATTGAGGCTGTCGAGGATAGTTCCCATCTGTTGTGTCGTTGTTATCGATTGACCATTCTAAGGTAATCGAGGTATTGAATTGGGACCGCCGAGGACTGTGCCCATCCGCGAGTCATCATTATCGTGTTTCTCGACTCAAGGCAGCACATTATCATTCTCGTGAATTCGGTAATCTTGGGATCGTTGCCGTTTGTGATTAGTTGTGTTTTGGATGCTAGTCTCGGCTAGTGCTCGATGGGTAAGTTTGGGGAGTTTGGAAAACCTTCACGGTTGACTTCCCAACACCTACAACTCAGTAAGTCAACGGCCAATGGATGGTTTCATTATGGGGTAAGTTTGGTGGGGCCTGAACCTTCGCGGTTGTTTCCCCCAACACCTACAACTCAGTAGGTCAACGGCCAATGGATGGTTTCATTATGGGGTAAGTATGGGGGGGCCTGAACCTTCGCGGTTGTTCCCCCAACACCTACATCTCAGTAGCTCAACGACCATTGGATGGTTTCATTATGGGGTAAGTTTGGTGGGGCCTGAACCTTCGCGGTTGTTCCCCCAACACCTACATCTCAGTAGGTCAATGGCCATTGGATGGTTTAATTATGGGGCAAGTTTGGTGTGGCCTGAACCTTCGCGGTTGTTTCCCCAAACACCTACAACTCAGTAGGTCAACGGCCATTGGATGGTTTCATTTTGATACGGCTTCGTGTCGTGGCTTCGGCCTTCATTGTTACAGCTTCGGGCTGGTTTGGTTCATCTTCATGTAATTCATTTTGATTCATATTTAATTCAGTTCTGGTTTGGTTCATCTTCATGTAATTCATTGTGATTCATATTTAATTCAGTTCTGGTTTGGTTCATCTTCATGTAATTCATTTTGATTCATATTTAATTCAGTTCTGGTTTGGTTCATCTTCATCTAATTCATTGTGATTCATATTTAATTCAGTTCTGGTTTGGTTCATGTCGTGTAATTCATTGTGGTACTCTATGATTATGATTCGCCGTTGGGCACTTATGTTCTAACCTATTGAACAGGTATTAGCAGTATGCCGTGGGCATAGTGTTTCACGAATGCTCAGTTTTTACCTTGGTTTGTGAGCATATCCTATTATTATTATCATTGTACCGTTTCATTCTGCCTTTGGATGCATATCATGTTATACGTGTATTTGATGTTCATTATCTGGATGACTGAACCCGTGGGGGAGGAACATGTTTTCATATTTTAAGTGCTTGCGAGGAGAGAGTTGAGACACAAGGGCATGATGATGGCGACGAGACATTCGAGCGATACTAGTCCGAGTTGTTCATGTTGGTCTGTCAGTTGGAGTGTTCTCCAGTTTGTCAGTCATTTTCATTATGTATTACCCGAGCAGATGCTCGTGGGTGTGGTTATATTTTCATTTTTGGCCATGTAGACCCACTTTTGTCGTTGAAATTCCCTATCAGAATATTGTGTCGGATATCATAGTAGGGACTGTGATCTCCCTTGTTAGTTAATTTGATGTAATTTAGTCATGTTCGCCTGGTGGATCTCCTGGCGTGGGGTCCCCGGCACTGTAATGACCCAATAGGATTTGGGGGTGTTACAGAAGATGGTATCAGAGAGCTTTAGGTTGTGAGATACCCTGATATGTGAGTTATGTGGCTCTACCAATGCGGTAGTAGTGGGACTGTCAGGTTATGACAATCTGGACAGTCGGGTTTTGTGAGTCGTAATATTAGTACGACTGCACGAGTCATTCATTCATTGAGTCATCGTCAGTGAAGACTAGTATCGCGGGACCTCGAAGCTTCGTATGACCTGTGTAAGGACTCGATTCTCTTTATGTTCATACATTCATTATGTCATTAATTATACATGCTTTGTTGAAACCTATATGTGATATTATTGTTATAATTGATTCATGACTAATTGTTTTGGAGCACGTATGACTTGTGTAAGTGCTAAAGATCAACTCATTCATCAGTTAACAATCCTCAATCATCATTTTTATCTTCGATCATATTAATTCATTCATCTCTCACTCAGTCTCATTGCTCAGTTAATTCTTTCATCACCCAGTCAGTCTCATTGTTCAGTTAATTCATTCATCACTCAGTCAGTCTCATTGCTCAGTTAATTCATTCATCACTCAGTCAATCTCACTGTTCAGTTAATTCATTCATCACTAAGTCAATCTCATTGTTCAGTTAATTCATTCATCACTCAGTCAATCTCATTGCTCAGTTAATTCATTCATCACTCAGTCAATCTCATTGTTCAGTTAATTCATTCATCACTCAGTCAATCTCATTGCTCAGTTAATTTTTTCATCACTCAGTCAATCACATTGTTTAGTTAATTCATTCATCACCCAGTCAGTCTCATTGCTCAGTTAATTCATTCACCACTCAGTCAATCTCACTGTTCAGTTAATTCATTCATCACTGAGTCAATCTCATTGTTCATTTAATTAATTCATCACTCAGTTAATCTCATTGCTCAGTTAATTCATTCATCACTCAGTCAATCTCATTGTTCAATTAATTCATTCATCACTCAGTCAATCTCATTGCTCAGTTAATTCATTCATCACTCAGTCAATCTCATTGTTTAGTTAATTCATTCATTACTCAGTCAATCTCATTGCTCTATTAATTCATTAATCATCCAGTCCATCTCACGGTTCAGTTGTTGATCTTGTGGATTGAACGTTCAACCTTGTTAACTTGTTCAAGGTAATCATTTCAGGAATTTCATCAGATAATCATGTTTCCTAATTTGATCTTTCATGCGGTCTTCATACGGGATCTATAATTATCATGTGACTTTCCTGCCTCTTTATGGAAAGAGCTGTCAGAGGGACATCGGACTCCGACGTCCAAGGGATCGTTTTCTAGTTGTCTTCGTGCTGGGAGAACATTTTTTTCATAGACGACGAGTTCGACTGTTGTTTCCATTAATTGTGGTTCATCAAGGCACGTGAGTACTCAGTGTACAGTGCCAGCTATTGTCTGTTTTCTGTGTGGGAACCCGGGACACGTACAGAAATACTGCAGGAGTTCTAATGCCAGTAGTTCTCGATAGAGTTCACGGGCCTTGAGAGATTTTGTTATTCCAACCCGTGCATCATCCAAGGGGTCCTATCAGGCTTCGAGAGCTAGAGGTAAGGACATTCATCATCGGTTTTGAACAAGTTAATTCTTGCTCGGTAATAGGATAATCATTCATTTCATCGTCGTTCAATCATTCGTATAATTCATTCATCATATGTCAATCACGTTGAGACTTATAATTATCAAACTAATCATTCACTTCACGGGGAACGTCGGTTCCAATCATTTCATTTGAGCTATCACTCATTACGTTATCATGTCACCCCGGTGAGTCATTCTTGATCCTTGTTGGATTTCAATTCATTGTCATTCATTGTGATCATTCCTGTTCTTTTGACCTTCCGGGATCATATTAAGCAATGAAGTTCAGGTTTGGGTCTCCTTAAATCGATGTGATCCAGGAGATCGATTATCTGGAGGATATCGGTGTTGGGTACATTTGATATGTAGCCTTAATTTTTGTATTTTCCTTTCTCTGTTTTCGGATTAATGTGTAACTTAATCTGTAATAATGTATCGTGGTTGTGGATCATTTATTGTTGATCTATTTTATAATAATCGTATTTGAGAATCTAGAGATTTGGGTCATTTGATGCATTCTTTTTGTGCTGTACCCGAGATTTCTTGATAATCTGGGTAATTGTTCATTGTGATTCGAGACGTAAAGTCATGAGGACTTGGGCGTGCAATTGATATGGTCCCGAGGACTATATGTGTGTTGTCGCTTTTCTTTTGAAGTGTGAGTCAGTGCTTATATGGGGGTTGGCCCAGTTGTACAGGCGAAGTGGTTCGCGTTAAGGAGTATTTCTGGAGATGTCGTTTTCAGATTGTGATGGATAGTTCATATCCCGAGTTGTTTACCCTTAAGTTTCGGGATGAAACTTCTTTTAAGGAGGGTAGTATGTAATATCCGCAGTTTCGATTTTTCGGTAATTTTATTTTTTTGGCAGAAGTCCATCTTAGTGACTCCGTTGTGACCTTTTCGTCATTCCGAAAGTATTTAATTCTGCACTTTTTGTCATCCGAGTTCGTTTTCGTATCGTTTTGTTGAGTTCGGTGTTCTTAAACGGCTTTTCCGCACTTGAGTTCGATTCTTGCGAATCTCGTCCGAAACTATTGGTTCCAGTTTCTCGTAAGTTCATTTAATGTTATTATTCATGTTGCGAGGTTTGGCTTGGTGTTTCGATCGTGTATCGTGTATTTCGGACGTTTTGGGCCATTTTCGTAATTTCCCAAAGTTTGGGGTAAATACTTCCCGTTATCGAATTTCAAGCCTTCGGGTGGTCGGGATCGTGTGTTCTCTTAGCGCTTGGATTCGTCTTTGCAAGTACTTCATAACCGTATCTTCGATTCATATTTAGGTTCGGGTTTCGGGCTTGTCCGGGCCGTCGGGGGTCACGACCGCACAGTCTTGAGCTGGTACTGGCCTGGCCGATTTACGGCCGTAAGGTGCCGGTTACGGCCGTAAGTGATCGGCAGGCATGGCCTGACGAATGTCGGTTACGGTCGTAAGGGCCGAGAGTTACGGCCGTATGGGCGCCATGCAGCTTCCGGACGAATGTCGGTTACGACCGTAAGGACATGTCGGGAACGCCCGTAAGTGCCGAGTTACGGCCGTAAGGCCCTGCCGGTTACGGCCGTAACTCTATCGTCCATATAAGACCTGGGCGACGGGCCAGACTTCATTTCACCCCATTTCTTCACATGGGTGCGGCTGGCGACGGGATAAATCGGGGAGTGGAGTTTTTGGTCGATTCCACAATATTTCTAAGCGTTTTTGAGGATTCTTGTCGATTATATCAACATCAAATCATTGTTCTTCGTCGGATCGAGGTAATTTCTTGAAATCTCCTAGAATTTTGATTTTCGAGATTTCTTCTTGATTTTCGTTGTTCATCGGAATTTGATGAATCGGTTGGTGCTAGTGAACGTTATTAATCATATTATGTGGATTGTATATCCATATCATCGATTCCTTCAACCCGATTGATGATTCTTAGGTTCTTGAGGAACTTTGAAAATTTAGTGTTCGATTAAATGTCACAAAGAGTTTCTTTCGGTCGTTGTGTTGATTTTGATTGATATTGTGTTATTGAATGAATTGTATTTCATTCAAGGTTGTTTGAGTACTTGTGTTTATCGGAGGACGCCGTTCGTTGTTCGTGGAAGGAATTCATCGCCTTCGGTTGAGGCAAGTTTTATACTTGTACTAGTCAATGAGATTAATGTTATCATATATGTGTATGAATGTGTTGTATCATTCCGAGACTTAGTCTATTCATAAGTTCATTGATATTAGGGGATCGTTCGGTACGATACTCTTCGTCAATTATTCCAAATGTTTATTATCATTCATTAATGGCCAGTTCAAGGCATTGGGATACTCGTTGTTAATGTTATTATCGATCACCGGTTCGCGGTATCGATGTATTGATTATTGTTGTTAATATTGATGTCGATCTAAGACGTCGTTGTAATCATTGTTATTAATGTTGGAGTTATTTCCTTGATGTTGTTTTGGCCGATTGAAGGCATTGACGTATTCATTTCTCATCTTCGTCGTCGGTAACGGATTAAAGGTACCGAGGAATTCGTTGTATCATTGTTATCGATTGGTTGTTCTAAGGCAACCGAGGTACTCAATCATTCATTGTATCATTGTTATCGATTGGCCATTCTAAGGCAATCGAGGTGCTCAATCATTCATTGTATCATTGTTATCGATTGGCCGTTCTAAGGCAATCGAGGTATTGAATCATCCGCTGCATCATTGTTATCGGTTGGCTATTCTAAGGCAATCGAGGTATTAAATTGGGGCTGTCGAGGATAGTTCCCATCCGTTGGGTCATTGTTATCAATTGACCATTCTAAGGTAATCGAGGTATTGAATTGGGACCGCCGAGGACGGTGCCCATCCATGAGTCATCATTATCGTGTTGGTCGAATCAAGGTAGCACACTATCATTCTCGTGAATTCGGTAATCTTGAGATCGTTGCCGTTTGTGATTAGTTGTGTTTTGGAGGCTAGTCTCGGCTAGTGCTCGATGGGTAATTTAGGGAGTTTGGAAAACCTTCGCAGTTGACTTCCCAACACCTACAACTCAGTAGGTCAACGACCATTGGATGGTTTCGTTATGGGGTAAGTTTGGTGGGGCCTGAACCTTCACGGTTGTTTCCCCTAACACCTACAACTCAGTAGGTCAACGGCCAATGGATGGTTTCATTATGGGGTAAGTATGGTGGGGCCTGAACCTTCGCGGTTGTTCCCCCAACACCTACATCTCAGTAGGTCAACGACCATTGGATGGTTTCATTATGGGGTAAGTTTGGTGGGGCCTGAACCTTCGCGGTTGTTCCCCCAACACCTACATCTCAGTAGGTCAACAGCCATTGGATGGTTTAATTATGGGGTAAGTTTGGTGTGGCCTGAACCTTCGCGGTTATTTCCCCCAACACCTACAATTCAGTAGGTCAACGGCCATTGAATGGTTTCATTTTGATACGACTTCATGCCATGGCTTCAGCCTTCATTGTTACACCTTCGGGCTGGTTTGGTTCATCTTCATGTAATTCATTGTGATTCATATTTAATTCAGTTCTGGTTTGGTTCATCTTCATGTAATTCATTGTGATTCATATTTAATTCAGTTCTGGTTTGTTTCATCTTCATGTAATTCATTGTGATTCATATTTAATTCAGTTCTGGTTTGGTTCATCTTCATGTAATTCATTGTGATTCATATTTAATTCAGTTTTGGTTTGGTTCATGTTGTGTAATTCATTGTGGTACTCTATGATTATAATTCGCCGTTGGGCACTTATGTTCTAACCTGTTGAACAGGTATTAGTATTATGCCGTGGCATAGTGTTTCACGAATGCTCGGTTTTGACCTTGGTTTGTGAGCATATCCTATTTTTATTATCATTGTACCGTTTCATTCTGCCTTTGGATGCATATCATGTTATACATGTATTTGATGTTCATTATCTAGATGACTGACCCCGTGGGGGCGGAACATGTTTTCATATTTTAGGTGCTTGCGAGGAGAGAGTTGAGACACAGGAGCATGATGATGGCGACGAGACATTCGAGCGATACTAGTCCGAGTTTTTCATGTTGGTCTGTCAGTTGGAGTGTTCTCCAATTTGTCAGTCATTTTCATTATGTATTACCCGAGCAGATGCTCGTGGGTGTGGTTGTATCTTCATTTTTGGCCATGTAGGACCACTTCTGTCATTGAAATTCCCTATCGGAATATTGTGTCGGATATCATAGTAGGGACCGTGATCTCCCTTCTAAGTTAATTTGATGTAATTTAGTCATGTTCGTCTGGTGGATCTCCTGGCGTGGGGTCCACGACACTGTAATGAACCAATAAGATTTGGGGGTGTTACAGCACTATCCAGATGTAGTCTACTCAAACATGACTCGGAAATGAATGAATGCGATGCGCCAGTATAAAAAAGGTACACATATGTTGAGATTAAATTTCTAGTGTACCTGAGATCATTTGGGCCTTCGGATCGTCGGTCCTCTTCATCTCGTAAATTCGGGGCTTGCCAGTCCCTGAACCGGATGCTCCCGTCTGATAAGTGTGCGTTCCGCCTTTATGATCAGCGGAAGTGTGAATTTGCGAATACGCAGTATCATTGCGCATTGACATCAAATAGTATGTCATAAACATGCATTGCTAAAAGCGGGAAAATCCAAGTAAGCGACATGGGATTTGCATTGCATTGCACATCCAATAATGACGATTGTGAATATGTGAAATGTTGATATGCAGGTGTGATGAATACTTGTATTGTTATACTAAGGTTGTATAAATTACATCTATTTGGGTTTCTAGTCGTGGGCAGTGTTGGCTCACCCCCACACAGTTTTGTAGGTGTTGCGGTTCGTCGCTACTGCCACCGTCTGTCTCGGGATGTTGATTAGTGGTTCAGGGGATGTCTCAAATCTTGTAATATATTCAGAATATGTAATATATTTCCGTGGATGTTGTAAAATAGTAGTAAGCGTGGCTGTTGTGAATCTTTGAAAATGTCTATTTTAATACTGAGTGGTGTGTGTGTCAATTCTATATGTTTTTACTATAAGGGAAACTCGGATATTTTTTATTTTGGAATGATATTTCAAATTAGTCGTAATAGAATGTGCAAAATTTTTTTATTCAAATAATCTAAATTGTAGAAATTTGTGTTTAGCGGTTTGAATTGCGTCGTAGGCCGGTGCCCGGGCCGGCGGCGGACCCGGGGCACCACATCTCCAAAACCATAGAATTCGATCTTGAGATGGAATATGATGTTTTGGATATTATAATTATGATATGTGAGGAGATATACATATGATTATGAGTTTGTATGAATTATCATCGGATTGTTGAAGGATTATTCAAGAACACTTTGAATGTTGATTTTGAAATTGGGGGTTTCGATTAGATTTTGTTGGAATATCGAATTGTGTATTCCTTTTGGATTATTGATTGTACTGAGGATGTTTTGTTGGATTGAATCACTCATTGGAGGCTTGATATCGATATATTAGAGATTGGTTGTAAATAATTGAAGGTTGTTTACTAGTGTTTGTTAAAATGCCCTAATGAGTTCGGGTTTGTTGTATCGACTTTTTGAGTTAGCTATGATCATGGTTGATACATTTATTAAGCGAGTTGTTAGTAATTATGTTATTCCAGGTTGTTCGAGCGATCGATAATTCCATTAAGGATGTTTGTTCGGGGAAGGACTTTTCATCACTAGTTTGAGGCAAGTTAATTCTTGCTTAGTTAAAAGGATAATCATTCCTTTCGTTGTTGTTCATTCATTCATATAATTCATTCATAGTGTATAAATCATGTTGAGACTTGTAATTATCAAACTAATCATTCAATCCACGAGGAACGATGGTTCAAACCATTTCATTGAGATATCACTCATTGCGTTATTAATTCACCCCGGTGAGTCACTCTTGGCCTTGTCGGATTTCTATTCATTATCATTCATTGGGGTTTCTTCTGTTCTTGTGACCTTCCGGGATCGTATTGCGTTCCGGGTGGTATACGTGTGGAATTTTTAGTCGGGCACACTATAGTCATGTGTTTATGCGGGTAATCCGGGCACATTGGACTGTGCACACGATAACGTGCCTCTGTGAGACTAATTAGTCCAAGGGTGTGTGTATATGCGGATTTCCGGACACTCAGATACTTGTGCACTTGCACGTCCCACTCCGGGCGTACTATGATGCCCCTCTTTCAGCCCTCATTTCATAACTAAGACATGTGATTATTATATCTGTTCAACTCTTGAGGATTTTTGTTTTGCATAACTGACCCCATTGGGGATGTTGTTCTCAGGTCATGGCAGGGCAAAGGCACGGGAAGAGAACGTTGACGGCGAGGAGTCCCTGTGATACTAGTAGGGGCCCCCAGTCTTCTCAGTTGTTGACATTTCTTTCATGTGTATTTTCTGCTGCACTTTCCGTTTGGATTTTTATTTTTATTCATTGTTGTATATTTCATCTTTATATGAAATATATATGTATTCTGTATACCTGGGTGTATTGTACTTGAAACTCCTCATCGGAGTAATCGGTAATATAATGTGGTTCAGTACTACAGTTATATTATTTAAGTCATTAATTTTCATTCGCCTGGTGGATCCCAGTTGGGGGTCAACGACACTGTAATAGCCGCCTAGTTTGGGGTGTTACAGAGTTGGTATCGGAGAGTGGTTTTGAATACTACCCTTATGAGTCATGTCTCATTGAAATCATCGTTCATCAGACCAGTATCATTAGACTTTCGCATTACGTGTGACCTGTGCTAGCGCCAAGCCCCTCAGACCAAAAGAACGATATGATTTCTGACGCCATGGTATAGTTTCGCGAAATAAGAGTCGACTCATTCATCATTCATCACACAACAATCCTCAGTCATCATTTTCTTTTGAATCTTTCTGATTCATGTTAACTCATTAATCACTCAGTCAATCTCATTATTAAGTTGTTGATTTTGTGGATCGTATTATCAATCTTGTCAACTTGTTCAAGATATTCATTTCAAGAATTTCATCAGATAATCATGCCACCTCAGTTAATCCTTCATGCGTTCATTGTGTTAGAGCGCATATGCTCATTATTATCATTCCATAACGTAATCATAATGCGATATTCATGCGAGACCTATAATTATCAAGTGACTTTCCTACTTCAGTATGCAGGGGAATAGGCCGCGATGCGGGCCGAAACCCAGGATCTCGTGTGAATACCCGCGCGAACGTGCTGGTGATGCTACTCATTCACCGGTAGATAATCATTCACTGTCAGGGAGTCGTACTCGAGATGCAGCTCAATCGGAAGGTGTTCGGGTTGACCCATTCATATTTATGTAGGGCATGATAGCCCGATGACTCAGATGGCACGTTTGATGGAGACAATGTAAAATTCAACCACTCGGACCCAGCAGGCTTGTCCACCGTCACCTCATAGGCAAGAGAGGAGTGTGAGCAGTATTATTAGCGACATCTCTCGCCAGAGGCCACCTACTTTTGAGGGCTCATCTGAGCCGGCGAATATTATTCACTGGCTTGAACATTTTGAGAAGCTATTTGCTATGGTAGAGTGTCCCGAAGGGCACAAAGTATCAGTTGCGGCTTACTATCTGGGTAAGAGCGCTCACTGATGGTGGCTATCTTTGAAGCCCACCGACGGATCTTGCAGTTGGGACCAGTTTAGGATCCTCATGTTGGAAAGGTATTACCCAGCCCCACTCAGGGAGGCCAAGTTATCGGAATTACTCAGTCTCGACCCCTCAGCGGAGGAAGATGTTCTCGCCATCACCGAGAAGTTTCAGAAGCTACTTACCTTTACCTCATGAGTTATACACTCTGAGGCGGATAAAATAAAGTACTTTAGTAAGAGGTTGAAATGCAATTGCTTAATTATCATTGCGCCACCCTGGCCGAATTCATCGAGAAAGCTCTTACTGATTAGCTTACTACTAAGGAAATTACTAAGCAACAATCTTCATCTGCTGGCAAGAAATCGAAGAATCATAATCAGTCCAAAGGTAGTTGGGAAACTTTCAAGAAGCTACGCATGGGCTCTAATTTTTCTGAGCGACCTCCTATGGCGCCTAAACCTGCGGAATCTCAGTCCCGAGTGGCCAGTTCAGCCATCACCTGATTCAACCATGGAGAAACGGGTCATTACAGCACTAAGTGTCCGATATAGACTATCACGTGTAACGTCTGTGGGATTGCCGGGCATAAGGCCCGTTTTTTCCGAAGGGATTCCAGACCTTCTCCGACGGCATCTTAGACCCCGAAGAAGTCGCTATTCAGACCAAGCTACTCAGTCCGCGTCGTTTAGAATGACGGGTGAGGCAGCTCGAGAAAGTAAGAAAAAGAAATCTGTCGGTACCTTTTTGGGTCATAAGGGCGGAGTTCAGTAGAAGCCTAAGTCTGCTAATGTTCCTGCAAGCGGTTCGGCTCATTTTTCTGGGGGCTTCCGAGGTCCTACCAGTGCCCCCACTTGAGAGATCAGGTGTTTTAACTATGGCCAGCCGGGCCATAGGAACTGGTAGTGTTCTCGTTCGCAGTTGGCTTGTTATACTTGTCGCCAGCCAGGCCACAAGGCTTCCTTTTTTGATCGTGTGGGGAAGACTCTCGGTGCCCATGCTTCTTTTCCAGCGCCTGGGGAGCCGAGTGTGAACTAGGGGTCATTTGCTCCACAGTCTCTGTAGAGTGTCGGCTGAGGGAGAGGTCAGGGTCTGCCCGCTAGAGGGGGAGCTTCCAGTGTCGGCTCCGCTCATCCGCGTGTATATGAGAGGAGGAGGGCCGATGATCCGGCAGCTACCGTGGCTACAGGTACTGTTCATATCCATTCTCATCCTGTCAGTGTGATTTTTGATTCTGGTGCTACACATTCATTCATATCTCTGTGATGCGTACGCTGTTTGGGTCTTGACTGTTTGTCTTCTTGTGAGCCTTTCATCGTTAAACTTCCTAGCGGTGATAGGATCGTTGGTGATCGGGAGATCTGAGATTGTTCTGTGATTATTTGTTAGTGGGCTTGGCTCTCTAATCTTATTGTTGTGAATATTGAGGGTGAGGATTTGATTCTCGGGGATGATTGGCTCGAGCGGTATGATGCGATCATGAACTGCCGCACGAGAATCATCACCATGTTAGCCGAGGATGGCACCGAGCACTCTTTTGCGGGGCAAAAGAGGGGAAACCAGAAGTTCGTAATTAACGCCTTGAAGGCAATGAGACTTCTGCGGAACGGGTGTACTGGTTATTGGTGTTACGCCTTGAAGGCAGAGGATGGTGGAGTTGAGTTTTCATCAATTCCAATCATTAGTGAGTTCCCAGATTTCCTTCCTGACGAGTTGCCAGGATTACCACCGGATCGGGAGATTGAGTTCGCTATCGAGTTAGAGCTGGGTGCGGCCCTGGAGTGGAAAGGTAGTATCATATGCCTCAAGAAAATTGAAACCTCATGAGTTTAATTACCCGATTCACGATTTAGAATTAGCAACGATTGTGTTCACTCTGAAGTTATGGCGACATTACCTTTATGGTGAGAGTTGCGAAATCTTCACCGATCACAAAAACCTGAAATACTTGTTTACTCGGAAAGAATTGAACTTGCGACAGAGGAGATGGATTTAGTTGATCAAAGACTACGACTGTACTATTCATTACCATCCTGGAAAAGCGAATGTAGTGGCAGATGCGTTAAGTCGGAAATCACAAGGCTTGTTATCATGTATACAGTGCAAGGGAGTCGACTTCATACGAGAAATGAAATCATTAAATTCTGAATTGATGATATCCGATAATGAAGTTATTATTGCTCGATTTCAGGTGAGACCGATCTTAATTGATAAAATCCGAGAATTGCAGAGTGAGGATTCAAGATTAAAGAAATGTCGATAAGAAGTGATCAATAAGAAGACAAAAGATTTTGCTATTCGAGCCGATGGAGTTTTGTGTTATGGGAACCGAATGTGTGTACCTAGAAATTCGGAATTGAGGAGAGAAATCTTAGAAGAAGCACATAGTTCAGTTTATGCTATGCATCCAGGTAGTACCAAAATGTATAAGATGATTAAAGAGTACTACTGGTAGCCAGCTATGAAGAGGGAGATAGCAGAGTTTGTAGATAGATGCCTTATTTGTCAACAAGTAAAAGCAGAACATCAGCGACCAGGAGGGTTGTTACAACCTTTACCGATTCCCGAGTGAAGTGGGAGCACATTACGATGGATTTTGTCTGAGGATTACCGCCGACAAAGAGGGGTAACGAGTCCATCTGGATTATTGTGGACCGGTTAACCAAGTCAGCACATTTCTTGCCAGTAAAAGTGACATTAACTCTTGATCATTATGCAATGATGTATGTGTCATAGATTGTTAGGTTACATGGGGCTCCAGTATCTATTGTGTCCGATTGAGATCCAAACTTTCCTTCCCATTTTTGGCAACACTTGCAGGAGGCTTTAGAGACGAAATTGAAATTCAGTACTGCGTTTCATCCACAAACAGATGGGCAATCAGAAAGGACGATCCAGACTTTAGAGGACTTGTTATAGGCTTGTGTAATGGAGTTTTTCGGGAACTGGGAGAAGTATTTGTCGCTAATTTAGTTTGCATATAACAACAGTTACCACAGCAGTATTGTATGGCACCATTTGAGGCATTATATGGTAGAAAGTGCAGAACTCCAATATGTTGGGGGGAAGTGGGTGAAATTAAGAATGAGACTAGGGTGTTCGGACCTGAAATTATTCAAGAGACTTCGAGCAAAAATTACATTATTCTTGAAAAACTGAGAGCGTCACAGAGCCGTCAAAAGAGTTATGCGGACACCCGTAGACGAGAGTTAGAGTTCGAGGATGGTGAGTATGTATTCTTGAAAGTTTCACCATGGAAAAGCGTGATGCGATTTGGCAAAAAGGGAAATTTAGCGCCGAGATATGTTGGGCCGTGTGAGAATATAGAAAGAATTGGAACCGCGGCATACCGACTGAAATTACCGAATGAATTATCACGATTACACGAAGTGTTTCACATTTTTATGTTGTGAAAATATATAAAGGATCCATCACATGTGTTAGAAACAGTACCGGTGGAACTTGACGAGAATTTAACGTATGAAGAGAAACCAGTTGCGATTTTAGTTCGACAAGCGCGACAGTTGAGAAATAAAATGATTCTGATAGTAAAAGTATTATGGAGAAGTCAAGCGATTGAGGAAATGACTTGGGAAACAGAGGAGAGTATGCGAAAGCAGTACTCATACATGTTTGGAAATGGTAAGTAATTTCGTGGGCGAAATTTATTTTAATGGGGGGAGAGTTGTGAAGCCCGAATAACTAAATGAGCAAGATAAATAAACAAACAAAAATGTTGAAATATTTAGTGTGACTAAATTACTATTTTGTGATATTAAAATTATTAATTGGGACTATTTGGGCTAAATTGTGAATTTTATAAATTGTTGGGGCAAAAGATTAATTTTGGAAGTTATATAAAAAAAAGAGAATAAAAGAAAGGTGTCAGATTTTTAAGAAGGCACGTACCTTCCTTTCTTCATCATCATCATCATCATCTTAGCCGCGGGTAGAGAGAGAAAAAAGGGGCTAAATCTTGACGTGGAATCCTTCGGTAAGAACTTGCAATCTATATATCGATTTGTTCGTATTGATGAGTAGATCATGAATATGTATTTAGATTTTCAAACCGATGTCGGATTTGTTCATACGGGGCAAAAAATCGTATTACCGTCGACCCGCCCGTACGGATTCTCCCGTTCTCGGAATTTTGCAAACTTTATATCGTTGCGAAGCTATCGTCGCAAGGGGCTCGTTTCTGTCCCTATTGTGAAGTTTCAAAGCTGTTTGGAGGGTGTGTATATGTATTTTCAAAGTATGTGATGTGTATGTTAGTGTGTATATATATATATATATATACATATACTGTATATGTGGGGTGTGTGTGTGTGTTCAACCTGTGGGTAGTGTATGCGTGTGTGTTGTGTAGATGTACCGTAGGTGTGTGTGTGTGTATGTGGGGGTTTGGCATGTGAGCAGTGTGTTTTGTTGTGTGTGTGTGTGTGTGTGTGCAGTTCGGTGTGTGCATGTGTTTCGTTTTGTGTGTGTGTGGTGTGTGTGTAAGTACAGTATAAGTGATGTGTGTGTGTTATGCTGGTGTGTGTATGTGTGTGTGTTGTACAGGGAGTGTTTATATATAATGATAAAATTGTGTGGTGAGTTTATATGTGCATATTAAATTGTAATATGCAGAATATTAATCTGTTGAGATTTCAGGTTACGAGACAAGTACAAGTGCTGGAACCGCCAAACGATCAAAATTAGCGGAAATTGTTTATTTTCATAAACAATTCAGGTGGGGAATTTACTAGAAATTTAAATTGTGAAATTTTTACACCTTAAAGTGTATCAGTGCGATATTTATGACATGTGTGATAAGAGGTAGCAAAAGAAATTCGATGATAAGTATGAGAGGAAAACAGTCACAGTTCAAGAAACGGAAGTACGATATGAGAAAATAAGGAATCGAGTAAGGAAAACTTACTAACACTGGAAGTACCAAGATGATTGCAGTGGGATGACAGTGTGCAAAATAAAACAAAACTAGACCCAATTAACCAACAAGCCTAGGTATCCATAAATCTAGTTCTCTGATACCATTTTCTGTAACACCCCCAAGATATTCGAGGTTTATTACAGTTTCGTGGACCCCTACATGGGACCCATCATGCTAATCAATAGAGACCGCTCTTCTAACCATCTCGGTTATCGAGAAAATAGACATCACCATGACAAAAATTAAATAAAACGCCCGGTACAACCGGTAGACCATACATCACCAAAATTACAAATAAAATTTAGTAATACAACCATATCCCAAATCAAAAGCCTAAGTACTCGCGAGTACTATCTATTAGTTCACAAGTTTGAAAGCAAACATTTAAAATGGGCAACTAAAAGAAAGGACTCGTTTGCACACGTCAACAACCCTGGCCAGCATCCTCGTACTGCTCCAGTGCTCGCTCGACTGGCTGAACGTAACCTGAAATTTATAATAAGAATTTTCCCAAAACGGGTCCCCAAAGGGGTTAGCAATTGTGCTAGTACAAGTAAACAAGGCAAACCATTCGCTTACACATTTCATAGTACATGCATCAAGTCATTTCGAAATCCAAAGTCAGACATGTCTTTACCGGAAAACAACATTCAATAATCACATTTCAATCTCGCCTAGGACCGGGGCTAAGCCACTGGTCCCATCCGAGGCCTCTATGTGTAATACCCGAGATCTTCATACCAGTTTCGTTGAATTTTCTTCTGTCGAACGGACTGTTGTCGTCTGCATCATTGGAATCGCATGCTTGTACCGTGGTACGTTGAGTTTCGTAGCCTGTTCGTTATTGTTTTAGATCATAGTCGGTGCGTTCGCATGATCGAGACGTCGTCGAGTATCGAGCCGGATGGTCGGGTATGGGCTGGGTCGAGTTACGGCCGTAAGGCCTGGCCAATTACGACCATAAGACTTCCAAACACCTGGGCCTAGGACACTCAGTTACGATCGTAAGGTCTATCCAGTTACGACCGTAAGGCTTGTTACGGTGTAGGCCGGTTACGGCCATAATGATTTGGCAGATTTCGTCCAGTGGTCTGGGATGCTCGGTTACGGGCGTAAGGCTGTGCCTATTATGGCCATAAGGTGTGAATGTTGCGTACGCAAGTCCTCGGCAGTTGCGTACGCTAACGCGCATTGACCGAGTTACGGTCGTAAGGCACTGCCGGTTACGGCCGTAACCTTGTCGGCATATATAGGCCTGGGCTTCGGCCAGACCTCATTTTCTTGCGTTTTCTTCACCTGGTGGCGGCTGCGGACGGTATTGATCGATAGGAGGAGTTCTTGGCCGATTCTACTCATATCCAAGGCTTTTTGGAAGGCCTTTGTCGATTAGAACAACATCTAATCCGTGTTCTTCGTCGAATCAAGGTATTTCCTTACTTAGAACCTTGATTGTATGATTTTTGGGGGTTTCTTCATGATTCTTCGATTTAATCCGTGGTTTTTAAATTGGTTATGGTATTCTTGTTGTCTTGCCATGATCTTCGGATTTTGTAACTCGTTTGTCGATTTTTACCAACCCCGAACTTGATTTCTGATTTCCTTGAAGAACCCTCGGATCCTTGTTGTTTTTCGGGTTGATTCGGATGCCATTTAGCGTTATTGATTCGTGGTAATATTATTTTCGTAGTTTCCATGGAGTTTTCGGGTTTTTGGTCGATTTTGGAAGTTTAAAGACTACCCGGCCGTGTCCGTTCGTTGTTCCATTGCTCGTGGTATCGAGGCAAGTCCCTTGCCCATACGTTTCATGTTTCGTAGGCATAATTGTTGGTAAATGATTTTTGCAAAATCTGAATGTTTAATGATTGTTAAAAAGGATCGGTATGTTCTCGATAAATGTTGTCTTTCAACAATTACTCGTATGCTTCGTGAATAAGTGTGTTTTTAGACTATATGTGCTAACTTCATTTGTTGAAAGACGTATGATAACATTTAGTGAATATAATGAACTGTAATCATTTACCGAGGATTATGTGTTGTTATGTGTGCTTGTTCGGCGAATATGTGATGGGTGATATTGGTTGTTACTCCTTTGAAAGGAGGTCGTGATGTTTAGTGTTGCTTGGCTTGCTGTTTTACTTATTTTTATATGATCGTTGAAAGTGGCGTGCCTCCGGGTAAGATTGATGAATCTCCGGGATCCATACTTGCTAGTATGGGTTGGGCGTGACCGTAGGGTTATCTAATCGGGTATGTCTTGCGGGGACTCCGAGGTTCGGGGCTTGCTAGCCCGATGCCAGGATAACTTGTGGGGTTATCCAATCCGGGTATGTCTTGTGGGGACTCCGAGGTTCGTGGCTTGTTAGCGCGATGCCGAGATAACTTATGGTTGTGGTTTGGTAATGGTTTTGTGAATGTTGTCACGAGGCCATGTGATTTGGTATGGTTTCCTATTGGGTTATTCACTCGGGTATGTTTTGCGGGAGCATCTAAGGTTCATGGCTTGTTAGCACGGGACACGAATAATCCTTAGGAATATGTGTTTGATGATTTGGGTCATGGACGTTGTGTTTGATGATTTGGGTCATGGACCCTATGTTTGATGATTTGGGTCGTGGACCCTGTGTTTGATGATTTGGGTCGTGGACCCTGTATTTTATGATTTGGGTCGTGGACCCCATGATTTGTTATCGGAACTTATATTTTGGGAAAGATGATTTTGGGCTGTGTCCCCAAATGTTTTCAAATGACTTGAGAATTCTTTAATCCCAAATGTTTTCAAAACTTCTGATATCGTAAAAGGTTTTGTAAGAGATACATTGGGTTCATTTTCCCACTTTCCATGATTCAAACTGTCTTGGTCAAATAATTTATCTCGGGAAGTGTGTTCATGATTATTATATTCTTGGAGTATGTTGTGTATGGCTTGTATTCGTATTTTATACTTGCACCAGCAAAACAGTGGAGTTTTGCTAACCTACGAGTATTCGGGGGGTGGATGTCTGTATTGCGTCTAGGTACTTGCAGGTTGATGGGGAGCGAATCACAGGATCGAGACGAAGGGTGATGGAAGACGACGATACTAATCACATGAAGACTAATCATAGAATATTTTGGATAGTCTTGTTGGTTATTTGTCCGATGTGTTACTATCCCAATATATGGGAGCGTTAATTTATTTCTGCCCCTGTGTGGGTATGAGTTCTGGGAATGAATCTTGTATGTAATGATGTGTGTGTTGTGATAAAAGACCAAATCGGTCTAATGGTCCTTTACGTAGCCATGTCAGCATGTGAAGTGATGCATTATTTTGTATTTAGCCTGGTAGATCCTCCCGGAGAGGGTCTGCGGTGCTGTTATATTCCCGAGTGGTTTGGGGGTGTTACAGAATATGGTATCGGAGCTTAGGTTGCAGAAACCTAGGATGTCGAGTCAAATTGTGTGTTGTCGGGTCTTGTATTGTCTTGTCTTGTCAGATTTTGTCTGACTGAGTCGTGTCGTGATGTGTCGTCTGAGTTGTCGGTCGTTATTAGTATCGAGGTGCAACCATCATCTTCGTGCGATCTGTGGATGTAAGTCTCCCTACTTTGTTGTGTCTTGTGTTATACGAGTTTATGTGATTCTGTGTTATTATGTGGAGTTTAAACGTGCCTCGAGAATACATACTCCATACTTGTTTGATTCTTGTATTGTGCTGGAGTGAAGAGTAGTACCGGTATGTATGTATGTGTATATATATATATATATATATATATATATATATATATATATATCTTTTTGTGAAATCGTTTTTACAGGAGTAATGTTTTGGATTGGTTACTCCATGAGATTTTATCAATGTGATATTTTAAACTTCAAATGTTTTGGGGAACTCATGTAAATTTTATTTAAAATCATCCTTCGAGGAGGGAAAAAGGTTTGATTTTCGTATGATGACCTCGAGACCGAAAATTTTGAGAATCCAAACTACATATATTTTATTTTCATCGTGCATTGAATATTTTCAAAATTTGATTTTTACATACCCAAACGAGGTCTATCAAAAGTTTACTTGAGACGTGACTTTCACTTTCACCTTTTCGATTTTATGAATTTCGGTTAAAAGGTATGTAGTGAGGATGTTATTATTTTGGTTATAATGCTCAGAGTTGTAATTAAAGTAATGGTATGAACGCTGAGTCGTTCGGTGTACTCTCGTCGAGATAGTTCTCTCGACCGAGAAGTGGAGACTCACTTTCGAATGTTATTTAACATTTGATGGTTATTTGTGCAATGTCATAATGATGTGAACTGTTGGCGTTTGGATTCGTATGTTGTTGTTTATTTGTAACCTTCAACTTTTGGTATTATTTGGTATATGTTCATGAATGTGTTGCTGGATTAGAATAGTTAGTGCACGCCAAGTGTGGGACTAGCGCGCGCTAACATGGCATGGCTAGCGCACACTAAGTCTATGTTGGAGCACACACTAATCAACCTGGGCAGAAGATCGGGAATTACATTCTGGTCGTAGGTCTAATTTTTGCGATTGTTAGGCTGACCGTTTGTGACCGTATTCTATGTGTGTTGTCCAGGGATAACAATTGTTGTGTGTGAATATGTGTATTTTGAACTGTGTTCTTATCCACTGTGTGTGTATATTTCAAAATGACTTTTTGGTATTTTTGCCAAACCGTGTCTATTTTAAAATGACCTTTCGGGTACCTCGTAAACTTGGGTTATATCGTTAACCCTTTTTCCTAACTCTTTTGTCGGCACATTTAAGGGGTTGCTTAACGTACATTTTTAAACTATTGAGTTTCGGCATCTTCGCCTTGTAATTTCATATGGTATTTTTATGATGGTATTTGGTATTTGGAAAATGACTATTGGTGAGTATTTGGAAAGTATTACCGTCATCGGCCTTTTTGGCATTTTTGAACATTTCGGGAAATGGTTTTCAACTTGGCGGGTTCCGGCGCAGGACCCGTACAGAAGGTGGTTTTGATATAATGAAGGACTTTAATTTCATTGCAATTATAGTTAATATAGCAATGATATTTTAAATGTAAATTGTTGGGATAATGGTTTGTATATTGTGCTCTAGTTTGAATTAAATCATAATATATAGGATTTAATTGTGTTTGATTGAAGACGGAGATGTGAATATCTTTGGGATGTGTTATGATCTTTCGTTGCGATAGGTTGTTGCTTGTTAGTATACCAAGGGGCAAAGGTCGTGGTCGTAACCGTGGTGCCATTGACCACGGGGACCAGATGTGGAATCGAGAGAATGTTGCCGGGAATGATATTGGTATTGGTGTTGCTACTATACTACAACAAGTAGCAACACAGATGACGCATTTGACCCAGGCGGTTCAACACAACACTGATACAACCTAGAACGTCGGTGTAAATCAATGGCTTCAAGAGGTAATTCATATGAATCCCCCTCGATTCGTCGGTGTTGCGGATGCATTGGGCTGGGATGGTTGGCTTTTCCAGTTGGGAAAGATATTCGAGGCTGTCGATTGTACTGAAGAGCGGAAGGTACCTATTGCTCAGTACCTTCTTGACAAAGATGCCACTAATTGATGGGAATCTATTAAACCTCGTGATCGTGATGTCACGTGGGCAAAGTTCCAGGCATTTATGGAAGCAGAGGATTCGTGAATTTTATTTGGCAGAACCGCAAGATATATCGGTG
This sequence comes from Orobanche coerulescens, assembly GCA_033398695.1. Classification (NCBI taxonomy): domain Eukaryota; kingdom Viridiplantae; phylum Streptophyta; class Magnoliopsida; order Lamiales; family Orobanchaceae; genus Orobanche; species Orobanche coerulescens. Next base: position 121,456,609 of record CM065811.1, on the reverse strand, counting down.
TCACAGGCTATCATCGATTATAACAAACAACTCAGTTATGTGCGAGATCGGGTGAGGACCGAGGAAGAGATGATCCTTCACTTTGACATACGGATGAAGCTGGAGATTCACTTGTATATGTCAGGATTCACTTGCACTTCATTGAGGGACTATGAGGATCGAGCCTTAGCCCGTGAACTAGCTTCGTTATCGTCAGAGCGTGTGCCCGAGTCAAAGAAGTAGAGGAAGTTCAATGACCTTGTGGACAGTGCAGGAGTTGATGTTTCTAGTTTGCAACGTCGTAGTTTTTCTGCTGTGAAGCTCCATCGCTCGATGCGCGGGACTGAGAGTTCCAAGTCGTCTGCTTTGACTCTTGGTAAAGTCAGGAGGTGTTTTAACTGCAATGTGTCGGGACATGTTCATGCACATTGTCCTTCTCCTCCAGTAACGTGTTACAAGTGCGTGCTCGAGGGACACCGGGTTCAGTTTTGTGAGTTGGTCACCGAGCCTTCCGAGGCACGAACTCCGAGGAATACCTGAGGGGCGTGGTCTATCAGTTGTATGTTATGTTATTTCCTTACTTTGTTGTTTTGAATTTCGTAGATAAACTTCTTTTATCCGAAGTGGATCCGATTTTGAACTTCTATATTTTCGACTCTGTCGACTCATTTATGTTCGTTGACATTTTCTGAACTTGTCCTGTCCCTTGCTTTTGTTGATCGAACGAGTGTGGTATTGTTTTGGAATAACCCGTTTGTCATTATGACTTTTCAATTGCTATTCCATTTCCTGTGTATCTTATGTGAATGCACATCTTGTTGTTTTCACCGGATCATATATTATCTCGAGTCGAGGTGTAAACTTTGGGGTTGTTGTTTGAGTTTTATTGTTCGTCATGATTCGAACATGATTGTTCGATTGTTGTTGTCTCGATCGTTGTGGTTCGATTATTTGATTGTTCCGTTTTTGTTGATATCGCTTTGTGATTGTTGAGCATTCAGACTCCTTCGTAATTTCCTTATGTTTAGGAAATTAGTCTCGTTTTCGGTCTTCCAACCCTTAGGCTGTGGAATTTCGTATTTGTTCAGCGATTAGCTCGCGTTTTGATTGATGTACTGTTGGGTTGGTCAATCGTATTGATTTTCGTTCGTTGTGTTTTGTTATTGTTCTGGTGTAGCAATTTGGATGGTAGTAGCTACGTGCTGCATGTGAGCCGTCGCGGGTTGTCGGCAACGGATATCGTGTGCTATCTGAGTTTGTTTTACGTTGTTCATTCTATGTTTCAAGTTTCGAGGATGAAACTTCTTTTAAGAGGGGTAGAATGTAATACCTGAGATCTTCATTCCGGTTTCGTTGAATTTTATTCGGTCGAACGGACTGTTGTCGTCCGCATCGTTGGAATCGCATGCTTGTACTGTGGCACGTTGAGTTTCATAGCTTGTTCTTTATTGTTTTGGATCATACTCGGTGCGTTCGCATGATCGAGATGTCGTCGAGTATCGAGCCGGATGGTCAGGTGTAGGCTGGGTAGAGTTACGGCTGTAAGGCCTGGCCTATTACGGACGTAAGACTTCCAAACACCTCGGCATGGAACCCTCGATTATGGCCGTAAGGTCTATCCGGTTACGGTGGTAAGGCTTGTTACGGCCGCTAGGCGCTGGCCGGTTACGGCCGTAATAATTCGGCAGATTTCGTCCAGTGGTCTGGGATGCTCGGTTACGGCCGTAAGGGTGTGCTGATTACGGCCATAATGTGTGATCGTTGCGTACCAAGTCTTCGGCCATTGCGTACGCTAACGCGCATTGACCAAGTTACGGCCGTAAGGCACTGCCAGTTACGGCCGTAACCCTGTCGGCATATATAGGCCTGGGCTTCGGCCAGACCTCATTTTCTTGCTTTTTCTTCACCTGGTGGCGGCTGAGGACGGGAGTGATCGATAGGAGGAGTTCTTGGCCGATTCTACTCTTTTCCAAGGTTTTTTGGAAGGCCTTTGTAGATTAGAACAACATTTAATCCGTTTTCTTCGTCGAATAAAGGTATTTCCTTACTTAGGACCTTGATTGTATGATTTTTGGGGGTTTCATCGTGATTCTTCGATTTATTCCGTGGTTTATGAATTGGTTATGGTATTCTTGTTGTGTTGGCCATGATCTTCGGATTTTGTAACTCATTTGTGGATTTTTACCAACCCAAAATTTGATTTCCGATTTCCTTGAAGAACCCTCGGATCCTTGTTGTTTTTTGGGTTGATTCGGATGCCGTTTAGCTTTATTGATTCGTGGTGATATTATTTTCGTAGTTTCTGTGGAGTTGTCCGGTTTTTGGTCGATCTTAGAAGTTCGAGGACTACCCGGCTGTGTCCGTTCGTTATTCCATTGCTCGTGGTATCGAGGCAAGTATCTTGCCCATAGGTTTCATGTTTCATAGGTATAATTGTTGGTAAATGATTTTATGCAAAATCCGAATGTTTAATGAATGTTAAAAAGGATCGGTATGTTCTTGATAAATGTTGCCTTTCAACGATAACTCGTATGCTTCGTGAATAAGTGTGTTTTTGGACTATGTGTGCTAACTTCATTTGTTGAAAGACGTACGATCACATTTAGTGAATATAATGAACCGTAATCATTTACCGAGGATTACATGTTGTTTTGTGTGCTTGTTCGGCGAATATGTGACGGGTGATATTGGTTGTTACTCCTTTGAAAGGAGGTCGTGATGTTTAGTGTTGCTTGGCTTGATGTTTTGCTTATTATGATGTGATCGTTGAAAGTGACGTGCCTCCGGGTAAGATTGATGAATCTCCGGGATCCATACTTGCTAGTATGGGTCGGGCGTGATAGTAGGGTTATCTAATCGGGTATGTCTTGCGGGGACTTCGAGGTTTGGGGCTTCCTATCCCGATGTCGGGATAATGTTAGGCGTATTTTTATGCGCTTATTTATCATTAGTTTATATCCATTTTCAGCCTAAAAATGCATAAATGAGCTTGTAATGCACTATTCTTATATGTCTTGCAGGAAATTGGAGTCCGAAAGCCTAAACGACGAAAAATGGGGGAAAACAGCAATTTTTGGTCATTAGCCGCGACACAAGGATGCTGAACCGCGGCACACGCACGTCCCCAGCGAAGCCCCAAGCGGACTGTACCCTGAGCCGCGGCCCGGAAGAAAACATGAGCGCAGGCATCCGGCGCTGAAGGATAGTGGCCGCAGCACAACTTAAGTGAGCCGTGGCCCACAGGGCGGTTTTGCTGAGCCTTCCGCGTTTCTTTGCCGTTTTTGGAGCAGTTTTCGACCCAAATCCCCGAACGAATTTTGGAGGCTGAGGAAAGCTATAAATAAGCATTGAAGGTCAGAAGAAGGAGGAAGGGAGAATCGATCGATAGATAGAGCGGAGACACCAGATGAGCAGAAACGAAGAGATTTGTGGGCGACGACAAGACCACGGATCCCTTACGGTTTTTCTTAATTTTTTCCCATCTTATTGTCTAGATCTATTCGAGTAGGATTGTGATTGTAGCCGATTACATGACGGTTTGGTTTATTTATTTTTATTTCAAGTCACGCATTATTCGTATTGAGTTGGATTTTTCTCATTGTGTTTAATGCTTTCAATTGTCTGGCCAATAGTTGAATTGATTTGAATGTCTTTATGGAATCGGGAGATGAAATTTAGGCATAGTTCTTGTGAGAAAAATCATGATTTTCGTGAGATAGGAATATACTCATGGGAATTGTGAAGCCTGTTTATTGTGGGGATTCATGAACTATTTTAGCTAATAATTATCTAATTCGAATAGGGATATATCGAGTTAATAATTCTTAGTATTTTCTATCGACCTTGGGAAAGGCTTTAGAATAATTTAGGAATTCCTGGCTTACAATCAATTGAATAAAAGTGAATTGAATTACATAAAAATCATTCTCGATTGTTTGAGGTGAAAATCATAATCCTACGCCCTTATTATTATTATTATTATTACTATTATTATTTTCTATTTATTTTTCTGCAGTTAGTTTAGAAATAAATTCTATATAATTGTTTTTCAAATAAAATTACGAGTTGACTATATTTTGGTACTTAGTGAAATCAGTCCTCGAGGGAACGATATCTTACTTATCACTTTATTACTTGTTGACACCGTGCACTTGCGGCATAGTGTGAGGGATTTCCTCACAACAAGTTTTTGGCGCCGTTGCCGGGGATTGATTTTTCGCTAATATCATTACCAAGCGACTCTAATTTTAATTTAAAGTTTTTTAGTTTCCTTATTTTTTTCATTATGTTTTCCTTTGATTATCGTGACCCTTGGCATTTCATAAATTTCGATGATCTTAATAATTTGCCTAATAGGGTCAGTCAGCCCCCTCCCTCGAAACAAAAGACCATGCTTGAACATTGTGTAGACACTCTCAAAAATCCTGATAGTACCCCTCTTGAGCGAGAATTTGCAAGTCGTGGTCTTGAGATTTACTATGGTTATTTTCCAGCTCTTCGATTTAGTAGTGAAGTTGAGGGGGAGGTTGAGAAGAAAGACATGCTGAGTTTTAGGGTCGATCCCCCAGCACCCAATAATTACATAAAGTGTGATGAGCTTGTAGAAGAAGTTACCATTGATGATGTTTCCAAAGAAATTTCATTAATTTGTCATCAAACTTCGAATAATAAGATGTACACTTTTGTGCCTAAAATTTTATTAACGGTGACACACATAATTTTTCCTAAATCCATAATGGGAGAGATTGACCCCATTACTTTTGATTTTGTTGAGGCTGATTCTTTGAGTTCTAATGAGGTTGTTCATGATATTTCTTTATTATCTACCCATTCGAACTCTGCTTATTTTTTCATACCTTATAATTATTATATTTTTCCATTATTTTTTGGTTGTCCGCATAATTATTCTTACTCATCATGTTTGGCAACCAGGCATGATCCAAAGCCTCTCTTGTGGAATAAGAGGCTTATAGATTGCAAGAAGGGGGTATTTGGCAATCTCCCTAGAATGAAGCCACGTTAATTTTTTTATTTGCCACGGCGTGCTCATGACGTAAAATAGAGTGCTTGATGGGAGGCAACCCATCGTTTTTACTTGCTTTCTAGTTAGTTGTTTTTATTTGATTTTTCGTTAATAATTTTTTCCTTTGTTTTGTTATTTCGTCTGGATTCGTGTATTCTTGTTGGCCCTTATTTCTCTAATATTTTGTTTATATAACCCCAATGAGTTATTATTCTTCATATTCTAGTCTTTCTTGACTTAATGTCTACAGTTTTTTCATGACTAGAGACTAAGTTTGGGGGTCCCTGGTAATGTTGGGCATTTTTTTTGAAGTATGGATTGACAGACGATTCCACTTAGACATGTGCTGGCGTTCAAGAAGACATTTCGAATAAGATTCACTTTTCCTTATCTCTTTTATTTTCACATGAGTTTTATTATTGGTGATTTTTGTGTAGTGGAATAAATTGAAGCATGCGATATTTTCTTAATTTTTCTTGGTTATAAATTGCGATTTCATCATTGCTTTATTATTCGTGATTTTTTCGTGCTTCTTTTTGTGTAAAACTGATGTTACGATATTGATTTCTCTTTGAAGAAACGGTTGACTTTTGGTCGAGTTGCAGTCACTGATATCTGTTTCTGTTGAGTATTCATTTAGGTCCGAAATTTTTTCGTTTTTGTAGAAATCTTAGCAGATAAGAAAGGAAACATACGTGTTCTAAAATCACTGTCTATACGTTTGGTTAAACTTTTCGCGTAGCTAGTCGTCCAGTAACATGAGTCTTGTTGGCACTTAGATTGAGTATAGAGTCTGACAGTTTTTCCCAAAAATTCGAGATTTTATATATGTTCTATGATGGGAAGTCTAGTAACCGGGGGTATTCACGCGACCCGTTGTTTACTCTCGCGTAAAAGGACAACCCTGAATAGACTAATGATTTAGAAATTTCACATTACCGATGATGGGAAGCCTAGTAACCGGGGGTATTCACGTGACCCGTTGTTTACTCTCGCGTAAAATGGCAAACTTGACATGCGGGAATTGCTATTCGAGTTTTTCTCCACTGTACAGGGGGACTTAGTAACTAGAAGCATTCATGTGCCCCATGAGTGTCTTTTACGTCAAACGGTTCCCCAATATATGAGAATGAAAATCCACCCTAGGATTATCCCGATGAAACATCCCGAGATCCGAACCTAGTGGTTAACTCGAATCTTTATTATGATCATACAAAAGGGAATGCTGTCCGAGGAGTAATTTGGATTATGAAACTCTTAAATTTTTGCCACTAGACTGTGAGACTGGGCGAATTGGCTTGTTTAATCTAACCCTTCATATTGACAGTCGGTTAAATTCACGCTTGTCAATCTTTGAGCTTGATTTTCTTCATGAACGGTTCGTTAGGACTAAAAATGATTACTTCTTGGAATCAGTGTCCGTGGATGTGACTCACTATTACGACACTCGTATTATTCTTTGAGATTTTCAGGGTAGTATTGATTAAGTTGAGCACTATGGATTTGCACGATTATTCATGATACTTTTTATTTGGAAATTAATTTTTGCTTGAGGACAAGCAAAGGCTCAAGTTTGGGGGTATTTGTTAGGCGTATTTTTATGCGCTTATTTATCATTAATTTATATCCATTTTGAGCCTAAAAATGCATAAATGAGCTTTTAATGCACTATTCTTATATGTTTTACAGGAAATTGGAGTCCGGAAGCCTAAACGACAAAAAACGAGCGAAAACAGCAATTTTTGGTCATGAGCCACGGCACAAGAATGCTGAGCCGCGGCACACGCACGTCCCCAGCGAAGCCCCAAGCGGAATGTACCCTGAGCCGTGGCACAAGGATGCTGAGCCGCGGCCCAGGAAGAAAACATGCGCGCAGGCATACGGCGCTGAAGGATAGGGGCCGCGGCACAGCTTAAGTGAGCCGCGGCCCACAGGGCGGTTTTGCTGAGCCTTCCGCGTTTCTTTGCCGTTTTTGGAGCAGTTTTCGACCCAAATCCCCGGACGCGTTTTGGAGGCTGAGGAAAGCTATAAATAAGCATTGAAGGTCGGAAGAAGGAGGAAGGGAGAATCGATCGATAGATAGAGTGGAGACACCAGAGGAGCGGAAACAAAGAGATTTGTTGGCGACGACAAGACCACGGATCCCTTACGGTTTTTCTTAATTTTTCCGCATCTTATTTTCTAGATCTGTTTGAGTAGGATTATGATTGTAGCCGATTACATGACGGTTTGGTTTATTTATTTTTATTTCAAGTCACGCATTATTCGTATTGAGTTGGATTTTTCTCATTGTGTTTAATGCTTTCAATTGTCTGGCCAAGAGTTGAATTGATTTGAATGTCTTTATGGAATCGGGAGATGAAATTTAGGCATAGTTCTTGTGAGAAAAATCATGATTTTCGTGAGATAGGAATATACTCATGGGAATTGTGAAGCCTGTTTATTGTGGGGATTCATGAACTATTTTAGCTAATAATTATCTAATTCGAATAGGGATATATCGAGTTAATAATTCTTAGTATTTTCTATCGACCTTGGGAAAGGCTTTAGAATAATTTTGGAATTCCTGGCTTACAATCAATTGAATAAAAGTGAATTGAATTACATAAAAATTATTCCTGATTGTTTGAGGTGAAAATCATAATCCTACGCCCTTATTATTATTATTATTATTTTTTATTTATTTTTCTGCAATTAGTTTAGAAATAAATTCTATATAATTGTTCTTCAAATAAAATTACGAGTTGACTATATTTTGGTACTTAGTGAAATCAGTCCTCGAGGGAACGATATCTTACTTATCACTTTATTACTTGTTGACACCGTGCACTTGCGGCATAGTGTGAGGGATTTCCTCACAACAAGTTTTTGGCGCCGTTGCCGGGGATTGATTTTTCGCTAATATCATTACCAAACGACTCTAATTTTAATTTAAAGTTTTTTTAGTTTCCTTATTTTTTTTCATTATGTTTTCCTTTGATTATCGTGACCCTTGGCATTTCATAAATTTCGATGATCTTAATAATTTGCCCAATAGGGTCAGTCAGCCCCCTCCCCCAAAACAAAAGACCATGCTTGAACATTGTGTAGACACTCTCAAAAATCCTGATAGTACCCCTCTTGAGCGAGAATGTGCAAGTCGTGGTCTTGAGATTCACTATGCTTATTTTCCAGCTCTTCGATTTAGTAGTGAAGTTGAGGGGGAGGTTGAGAAGAAAGACATGCTGAGTTTTAGGGTCGATCCCCCAGCACCCAATAATTACATAAAGTGTGATGAGCTTGTAGAAGAAGTTACCATTGATGATGTTTCCAAAGAAATTTCATTAATTTGTCATCAAACTTCGAATAATAAGATGAACACTTTTGTGCCTAAAATTTTATTAATGGTGACACGCATAATTTTTCCTAAATCCATAATGGGAGAGATTGACCCCATTACTTTTGATTTTGTTGAAGCTGATTCTTTGAGTTCTAATGAGGTTGTTCATGATATGTCTTTATTATCTACCCATTCGAACTCTGCTTATTTTTTCATACCTTATAATTATTATATTCTTCCATTATTTTTTGGTTGTCCGCATAATTATTCTTACTCATCATCTTTGGCAACCAGGCATGATCAAAAGCCTCTCTTGTGGAATAAGAGGCTTAGATTGCAAGAAGGGGGTATTTGGCAATCTCCCTAGAAGGAAGCCACGTTAATTTTTTTATTTGCCACGTCGTGCTCAAGACGTAAAATAGAGCGCTTGATGGGAGGCAACCCATCGTTTTTACTTGCTTTCTAGTTAGTTGTTTTTATTTGATTTTTCGTTAATAATTTTTTCCTTTGTTTTGTTATTTCGTCTGGATTCGTGTATTCTTGTTGTCCCTTATTTCTCTAATATTTTGTTTATATAACCCCAATGAGTTATTATTCTTCATATTCTAGTCTTTCTTGACTTAATGTCTACAGTTTTTTCATGACTAGAGACTAAGTTTGGGGGTCCCTGGTAATGTTGGGCATTTTTTTTGAAGTATGGATTGACAGACGATTCCACTTAGACATGTGCTGGCGTTCAAGAAGACATTTGGAATAAGATTCACTTTTCCTTATCTCTTTTATTTTCACATGAGTTTTATTATTGGTGATTTTTGTGTAGTGGAATAAATTGAAGCATGCGATATTTTCTTAATTTTTCTTGGTTATAAATTGCGATTTCATCATTGCTTTATTATTCGTGAATTTTTCGTGCTTCTTTTTGTGTAAAACTGATGTTACGATAATGATTTCTCTTTGAAGAAACGGTTGACTTTTGGTCGAGTTGCAGTCAGTGATATCTGTTTCTGTTGAGTATTCATTTAGGTCCGAAATTTTTTCGTTTTTGTAGAAATCTTAGCAGATAAGAAAGGAGACATACGTGTTCTAAAATCACCGTCTATACGTTTGGTTAAACTTTTTGCGTAGCTAGTCGTCCAGTAACATGAGTCTTGTTGGCACTTAGATTGAGTTTAGAGTCTGACAGTTTTTCCCAAAAATTCGAGATTTTATATATGTTCTATGATGGGAAGTCTAGTAACCGGGGGTATTCACGCGACCCGTTGTTTACTCTCGCGTAAAACGACAACCCTGAATAGACTAATGATTTAGAAATATCGCATTACCGATGATGGAAAGCCTAGTAACCGGGGGTATTCACGTGACCCGTTGTTTACTCTCGCGTAAAATGGCAAACTTGACATGCGGGAATTGCTATTCGAGTTTTTCTCCACTGTACAGGGGGACTTAGTAACTAGAAGCATTCATGTGCCCCATGAGTGTCTTTTACGTCAAACGGTTCCCCAATATATGAGAATGAAAATCCACCCTAGGATTATCCCGATGAAACATCCCGAGATCCGAACCTAGTGGTTAACTCGAATCTTTATTATGATCATACAAAAGGGAATGCTGTCCGAGGAGTAATTTGGATTATGAAACTCTTAAATTTTTGCCACTAGACTGTGGGACTGGGCGAATTGGCTTGTTTAATCTAACCCTTCATATTGACAGTCGGTTAAATTCACGCTTGTCAATCTTTGAGCTTGATTTTCTTCATGAACGGTTTGTTAGGACTAAAAATGATTACTT